>JARYHS010011408.1:75562727-76194784 GCA_031002005.1 Vandiemenella viatica
AATTGTGAATAAGCAGAAAAGGAAATGGACGTAGGTAAACTAGAGGTAGCATACAGGAAGATCAAACGGAATTTTGGAGAAATGAAGAAAAAATGTTTAAACATTAAAGCTACTGATGGGAAACACCTTTTAGGCTCAGACGATAGTGCTAACCGATGGAAGGAAGACATTGAGAAACTACACTTGTATATGATGGGGATCACTTGAGCAAAAGCGTCAAATAAGAGGAAGGTGATGTCGACATTAATGTCTTAGGAGATACTATTTTGAGTACAGTGTTTGATAGAGCTTTGAATGACTTGAAATCAAATAAAGCAGTTGGAATTGATGAGATTCCTGCAGAACTTCTGAAATCCCAAGAAGAAGAAGGAATCCAGTGATTATTCAACCTGATATAAAGAAGTTACGAAACAGGAGAAATTCCAAAATATTTTGTATCATCTACACAGTTCTGAAGAAAACAAGCCAACAAATGTGAGAATTTTCGCATTATAAGACTAAGATAATTTGCTTCAAAATTACAGACCAGAATAATATATAGAAGAATGGAAAGGGTAGTGGAAGATATAGTGCGAGAAGATCAGTTTGGATTTAGGAAAAACCGTAGTACAAGGGAAATAACTTTGGATTTGAGAGTAATACTTGAAGAGAGGGTCATGATGATTCTTTTATGGCGTTTGTTGGTTTAGAAAAAACTTTTGTTAGGTGGAACAAGGTGTTCAAAATTTTAGATAAGTCAGGTCTAAAATATCGAGATAAAAGAATATAAACTGTATATGAATCAATTTGCTATAATAAAAGTAGTGAATTATGAGAGACAATTATCAGTTGAAAAGGGTGTGAGACGAGACTGTAGTCTATCCCCATTAATATTCCACTTGTTTGTAGAGGAAGCAATAAAGGAAGTGAAAGAAAATTTTGTCCTGTGTGTTAAAGGAGAAAGAACCAGTATGTTACGATTTGATGATAACATTGTCTTGATAGCAGAATAGGCTGAGGAAGTTACTGAATGGCGTGTACAATATACTGACTGAAGAGTTTGGACTAAACGTAAATGAAAACAAGAGAAAAGTTATTAAATGCAGCAGAAACGATGCCAATAATACGAGGGCGAATAAAAAAGTAAGTTACACTTCCAAGTTATGGTCATTTAGAAAACCACCGGCACATAGGCAACACGGCAGTGACAACATACAATGTAAGTTCACTTTTGCACATAGTCCCTAAGAGACTGTAACATTTCTCAGAACGGTCAACCAAATTTTCGATTCCGGATGCGTAGAAGTCTTCTCCGGCGCTATGAAACCACCTGGAGACAGCTGTTTTCACCTCTTCATCTCATCGGAATCGTCATCCACAGAGATCGGTTGTGAAAGACAATTAAAGAAAAGCAGCGGTGAAAATTGAGCGCCGGTGTGATTTGGTTGCACGATAACGCAACACCTCACCCGGCCGGCCAAACGTCGGAACTGCTGCACCTATTCAAGTGGGAGGTATTCTCCACACAGTCCAATCTTAACGCCATGCGATTATCATGTGTTAGGTAAGATGAAGAAGGATCTCGGAGGATGACGGTTCAGAAACTATGAGGAGGTGAATGCAACTGTTTCCAGGTGGTTATATGGCGCTGGAGGTGGTTTCTACGCGTCGGGAATCGAAACGTTGGTTGACCGTTCCGAGAAATGTTTGCACTATCTTGGGGACTATATGGAAAAGTAAATTTACATTGCATGTTGTCATAGTCGTGTTGCCTATGTGTAAGTGGTTTCATAAATGGCCGTAACTTGGAATTGTAACTTACCTTTTGATTCGCCCTAGTAATAAATTAAATCTAAAATAGCATCGGATGCGATGGAGAGCCTTCATGAAAAAGAGAAATCTTTTAGTTTGATATATAAACCTAGATCTCAGAAAGAATTTTTTTAAAATTCCATGTGTAGCGAAGCTTGGACTTTAGGAATACCAAAAAGTAAGAAAGTTTGAACCATTTGAAATGTTATGCTACCGAAAGACGCTGAAAATTGGGTGGACATATGAAATGAAAGAATTTTTTTTTCGGAAATGGTGAGTGAGTGAAGAAGTTAAAGGAAGAGGCTTGCAGAAAGAAGAGACAGAATGGTGATAATATTTTGAGATATGCGGGATTGTTTAATTGTTAGTGGAGGGAATAACTCGAATGGTAAGAAACTGAAGAGGAAGACAGAGATTCGAATATTTTATTTTATTTGGCCTGAAGCCCCAAATGGCCCTATACAGCCATCAGCTATTTATACAGATAATTGGTGTGGTACAAATGAGTAAAGCAATGTACAGATAAACAAATTTACAAAATAATTATACATAAACCAAGAATTTTACATCAGCTGGAATATTTCTCAAATAAATACATACATGTTTACAAAATCAAGGATTCGGAAACAAGTAAATAGAGTACTCTGTACCAACAGTGGGGGGTACTAGGTTCTCCGTGCACAAAACAATAATTACAGCATAATTAAAAAATAAAGGAGATTGTTATTTACACATTAAATGATTATTTTATATACACATACAGAAATTAAAACATTATAAAAAGGCCTTATTTGCCCTAAATCTTAATTTATTTTTTGTTTTTATAAAACTGGCTAAGAATTTTTATGCAACAATGAGATTAGAATACAATTATGAAGCATGTAAGATTACAACCATAGAGGTTGGTTAACCTGAGACAAATATCGCAGTAAAAAGATTATCACTGTTTAGTATAAGAAGTGTTATGTTCTTTGTTATGAAAATAAAATATTGATAAGTTGGGTCTGAGGACTGAAGATTTCTTTCTCAATCAATAAAAAGTGTCATTGTAAATGGTTTTAGTGAAGTGAAGTTAATAAACGTGTCGTTAAATTGAAAAAAATTGAATTAATATGATGTAGATAAATTATTAACAGCAAGGAAGCTAACGTAAGTCATTTTGGTGTTGTGTCCCAATGCAATACAGGCTGCAGGAAACGAGGTATATCACCTTGCAAAATTGGAGACAGTGGACTGGAAGTAGGACAGTAATGGTTTATAAAAATTTACTACTCCAAAACAATCCTGCAATCTTCAAATACGCAATATCAACTAGAACCGGTATAGGGAGCTTTTGATTAATATTTTTGCAGCAGTTGACAATATTCTGGTCGAAGGAGCGGCAGTTTGAGAAGTGGACAACTTTCAATGGAAATCTTAGATTAGAAATAGAAGCAATTTAAATATTTTTTGTTGGAAAATTGTAAACAGATTTGTTTGTATAAAAAAATAAAAATAAAAATCAGTTGCAGTCAGTGTACGACTCCAGGTCTCTATAAATTTATATGAAATATTTGTATGTTATTTATCTATGTTATGAAATGGAATTGCAGTGTTTCATACTTTGTTTATATCGTCGTTGAAACAAAAAACAATTAGTAAGTGACTTTCAGTTACGACGTTGTATTTTGTTGCTTTAGAGATCTTTTTCTCCACTGAATTATTTTTGACTACGTTTAAGATACCGTGTGATTTCTCTGTTCGTGGTAATTAAGTTGGTTTTTATAATGGCGAATAATTAGCATAGCTAAATTCAAAAGAAGGGAAGACAACAATATCTGTGAAAATGATTCCAGAGTTATCGTGCCAGAGATAAACGATCCTGTATTAAATAGTTTTTCGAAGGTGATAAATCTGAGACTTTTACAACCTGTCGGAAATTCAAGGTGATTTCATGAATAATGTTACTGGTACGGATACGACAGAACCATTTGAAAGTAAAATAACTATTATACATGATCGTGCGGCAGTTAACGAAAGAATTCAGGGACAACATGTAAATGAAATGTTATTCATGTTTATGCGACAAATGGAAGAAAATCTAAGAAAACAAATTGTACAGTCACAGGAAGTGACACAAAGAAAATTGCATACTCACAGAAAGAGGCAAATGAAAAAATGGTGCACTCACAGAAAGAGATAAATGAAAAAAATAATGTGCAGTTACAGACAGAAACTAGGAAATCACAAGAAATGTTGTGGCAGGTATTAAATAATTGAGGAAGTCACAGGAGGTATTACTTAGAGAGTGATGATATTTAAACAAGAGGGGGCAGAAAGGAATGCAGTGTACGGTTGTGTAGCAGAACGGGAACATACAATCGAGAAGGCGGTGGACAAGAGTATCTATAGTGTGAAACGGAACCTGGACAATGAAACTGACGATTTGAAGCAGAAGCAAAATAAGAAAGACTGTGATTCGAAGAATGATACTGAGGACCATAAGGAGTCTCATCAGCCAAGAAACAAAATTAATGGAAAAGACTCGATAAATGAAACAAGAAATTACGCAAGTTGAAAAGAAAGTGCGGGAACAAGATTATAGAATGAGCGGATTGGAAATTAGATCGGAGCATTGGAAAATGATATTAAGGAACTGAAAAACACGAAGCATCAAAGATTTGAACAGGGATACGAGTGTAATGTGATGGAATGTCAACTCAAATTGCCGGAAATGAAATTTAAACTAGATTGTAAAATTCAACCACACAATTTTGTGAAAGTATGCAGAGCAACACTTTGCCGTACACCAGGGGTGGCCAACTTGATTAGACCCAAGATCTACTTTACTAACGAAACCCTATGCGATCTACCAGTTACATTCGTCTTGAAATTTTAAATGAATCAGTATAGTTCAGTACACAATTATGTAGTATTTTTTATTTTATTAAGAGGGAATACATAAAACTGAAAATTATTCGTAGTAACTATTTATTTATATCAGTGTGAGCATTTGGTCTGAATATCTTCCGCCAGATTAGGCAAATAAGGTTTATAGTTGGAAATTGCCAACCTTAAAGAATCCATTGTATGAGCGTTTGTCAAGCGAGAACGGTGTTTATTTTTTGTTTGTTTTTAGTATGAAAATGCTGATTCACATAAATATGTTGAACCAAAACACGAATGCAATTGTTCAACACATTTCTTCAAATATGGATATTTCTCGTTGGAAACCAATGCCCAGAAATCTAGACCTGAGGATAACCTTGCTTTTAGAAATATTTCGTTTTGAAATATCATGTGGTGCATTTGAAATGCATCTGTAAACTTTTTAGTCATTTCATAGATATCACTGTGATCAATACAATTATTAAACGGATAACTGATGAATTCCACCAACTTCTAAATTTTTTTGAAATCACTAAAGCGAATTTTGAAGTCTGATACCACTGCCTTAATTTCTGTCGTGTACTTGTCTGGAATGAAATTGTAGTTAGGATGTTTTTCCATATGATCCTTGATGTTTACAAATTGTTGAAATTTTTTCTTTTTGATGTCAACTATTAAATACGCTGTTTGCTTTTGGTATGCTGCAATAGAACTAATCATTTCTGTTAATGTTTTATTCTTGCCTTGTAGTTCCAGATTTAAAGTACTCAGTTTTCCAGTAAAATCTGCTAAAAATGCTAAATCACATAGCCAGTCTAAATCAAGCAGTTGCCGATAATCATCACCAGTTTCTTCAAGAAATTTTATTATTTCGTCCAATAGATCTCGAAATCTTTGAAAAATTTGCTTCGACTCAACCACCATAAGTCAGTGTGCAATGCCAAATCTGGTTCCTTCTCATCTAATTGCTATTTAAGGAGCCACCTTTAGAGAGATTTTTCCTTTTATGGAATTTACAATCTTGAAAGAAATATCCATTACTTGTTTTGTGTTTAGTCTCTGACTAGTCGGTACTTGTTGATGGATTATGCAGTGGTAGCTAATGAAGTTTGGAAAATCTTCAACTTTGTGACAAAGGACAATAAAACCATTATGAACACCTGTCATTGCAGTAGCCCCATCAGTTGTCATTGACACGAGTTTATACAAAGGTAGCTTAATCTTGCTAATATATGCTTTGAATTCCGTGAATATATCAAGGCCACGAGTTTTTCCTTTTAACGAAATCATACTTAGCAGTTCTTCTTTCGTCGAGAAATCTTCAAAGACCATTCGGATAAAAATAATTGTACAGTATCAGTAATATCCTGTTGACTCGTCAAGTTGTAGCGAAAAAGCAACGCAGCGAATTATATCTATTTGTAGTTGTTCGTTTATGTTGTCATAATTTTTATTTTTGATGTGTTCTCCATCGGATAAAGGTTTGCACTTTTGTGCAATTCTGTAGCTTACTTGGAAAGAAGCTTCAGTTGTAGCCTTACTTTGCTCAATAGGCTTAGAAAACATGTTTCCTTGGACTGTTACTTGCGATTTCAGTGCTTGCAATTTACTCCTTCTTATTTCGTTGTTAGTTGGAAAGTCTGTCTGATACTTACTATTCATTGTGTTAAAATGTCGCTCTAAATTTCCTTTTTTCGGTATTACCACGGATATATTGCATATTAAGCAGCAACAGTTTTCTTTCACCATAGTAAAGCAGTTCCCATTCTTGGTGAAAGTGATAAGTTTTTGATATCTTTGGAGCACATCTTTCAAGAATCTACAAAAATAAATTAAAATATTAATAACATAATGCGCATAAATATAAAGTAGAAATATCCTACCACGCAATGCGAATTAAATTTATTTTCGTTAAGATGGTACAAAGTTATAGCTGTGGCCAAATGAATTGGAGGGTGTGTGAACGCGCTTTTGCCGCACTTGGGAACAATTTCGCGATGCGCTCTCTTTACTATAACTTGAAAATTGCAACGCTGAGCGGCCTGTGTTGCCTTGTACGAGCGACAACGTTCGCTACCCACCCCCAAACCTTCCACCTCCCTTTCAACAGACAAAAATGTGTTAACCTGTGAATGGGAATTAGAAAGTGTGTCAGTGTGAGCGTGCTAGATAGAGGATGTTTTGATTTTTAGTGATTTCCGATTTTTTATGTGCGATTTAAATAATTAGTTTTAGGTATTTATTAATTATAGTAAATTAGTGTAATAATTTTACCGAACAAAAGGTGCAGTAATTTATAATTAGGGTAATTTAGCAAGAGAATCGTGCTACTAAAAGTGGGTACTCTGGAAGAGACTTATTCTCCTACTCCAGGTGTTTTGGGACTAACGACTCCAACAAGACGCACGTTATCGCGGCTGAAGAAGCCAGAGTTTCGCCGGCAGAATAAATCTATCATTCACAATATGTACAAATATTTCAAATTTCTTGTGGACAATGATGGTGAAATTTTGTTATCTATGTGTACGCTGGTGAGAAAAGACTTGAAAAATATGAACGTACTTGATAGTGATGAAATAAAAAACTGCAGTGATTAGTTACCAAAAAAAAACAACCACATTGCGAAAAAAAATTAGGAATGTACAGGCTATTTGCGTGCAACTTGTGATGTCGGTTTGAGAACTGTCCAGCACGTGTGTCGTGAGGGAAAATCACCTACGATTGTTTCTTCAAAGAAAAATATGAAACAATACAGTACTCTAACAAAGCTTAGCGACTTTGACAAGGACATTGTCAGGACAGTACACGAATTTTATGACAGTGATGAGTACCGAATCTCATAAAATTAAGAAAAAATTAATAGAGAAGAAAAATTTTATAGGATCTGCACGATCTGTAAGACATATATAGAACAATATAGGTTTTAAATACAGGCGCCAAAATGATGGTAGGCGATTTTTGCTTGTGACCTAGTGACCTCTAGAATCAAAATTTTGAGGAAAATGAGCTCCCTACGTAGCTCAGGTGACACGAGACCTATTTTTTACTTGGATGAAACTTGGGTAACTCAGAACCATTCTTTAAAAAATATCTGGCAGAATTCAAGCCAATGTGGAGGCATAAAGATACCTGTCGGAAAAGGGGCAATGCTGATTGTGGGGTCACCAAAGACTGGCTTTCTCCAGGAATGCAATTTTGTCTACAGATGCAGTAAAACCAACAAATCTGAAGCTTATCACTCAGAAATGAATACAACGACGTTTAAAGACTGGTTTTTGAATGTTTTGGAGGAGAGTTCTATCATCGTCATGAACAACGCCAAATATCATTGGCAGTGATAAACCGAGCTCCAACAACCAAAACACCGAAAGCTGATGTAGCTGCTTGGCTAACAGAAAAGAAAATTTCCTATTTGCCAGATGAGAGCTGAGATGCTGGAAATGGTCCACATGAGTAAAGAAGAACCGGTGTATGAGTTGGATGTACTTGCAAATGAAAGAGGACATGAAGTAGTCCACTTACCCCCTTATCATTGCCAGTACAATCCGATAGAGCTCATTTGGGCCCAAGTCAAGAGAGATGTGGCGGAGAATAATAACACTTTTAAAATTCCCGATGTCGAACGTGTGTTACATAAAGCCATGGAAAACGTCACGGTCAAACAGTGGCAGAAATGTGTTTACCACACCGAAAAACTGCAAACAGAAGATTTCGAGAAGGAAGTGTTCCGAAATAATGTAATCGAGCCTCTTAGAATCAACCTCAACAAAGAATCAACGACAGAAGACGAGAGCAGCGAAGTAGTGGAAGATGAAGAGGAAGGCGTTGATAGAGATTACGTAAGATATTGAAGAACATTTAACATATTACGCATTAAATTTATAATCAATTACTGTGAAGATTTAATATCTTGTACTTAAAAGTTTAATAAAATAAACATTTGCTATGTTAATGTTATTTAAAACACCAAACTCAAATTTAATTTGTTTTATTGTTGGAAGTAAGTTACTTTATTACTCTGATATTATTAATTTTGCTTAAAAACATTTGGCTTTCTAATAATCATGAGTACGATATAACATTTTTGTTTATTTATATAATGGTTGATTTTTATGAACAAAAAATTGCAATGGCCATACCTTTTTTTCTGTATATAAATTTTTGGCTTTCGGAAATTTTAAATATATAGTCAAAATAAATCAAAAATAAATTTTTCGTTAATTATGCAAGTTTTTCAGTGCAGAGGGTAACAAAATATAGTTTTGATTTTAGTTGTAAATATGCAATCTGAAAATAAAATTTAACACGTGCTTGTGGATTTTTTGCCACAAATAAAAGAAGAAGAGTATTTCAATAAGTTTCCTTAGTCTATCGAGAAAGTTTTTTTTTTTTCAAAACATAATTTTTCAATTAGGTTTATTTTTCTGCGCAGACAATAGAATAACAAATATCAGGTCTTTTAAAACCTCCAGTTATATTAAATGAATCTGCACTAACATAATTTTCTTAACGAGATGACATATATCAATATTTTATAACAAAATAGTGATTAAAATTAATTAAAACACAGTACAAACTATTACTTCAAGTAAAGAGGTAAATACAAATGTTAAGCGCACGGTTTGGCAACGGCGCACAGGCCAATAGATGTGGCCACAGCTATAGCGAGTGAAAATTATTGAGGGTTTCGTTTCCCATTGTAGCAATATGGAAAATATTATCTTACTTTATTTGATGGACGCTCAGATGCATTTCTTTCTTTATTGATGTTCCTTCAGCGTTTCTCTTCAACCACTTATCCATGAGGCGCGATGCAGTGTCTAATACTGATTTACATTTACGTTGACGTCGTAACTCCACTAGTCCCTGTCGTCAACCTGCGGAATGACAGCGTCCAACACGCTTCCCGCCTATTGTCAATTGCTCGCTGGAAACAAAAGTGAGCTACCTTGCCACGATCGACCGGACTAATAGCCGCGATCGACCGGTTGGCCACCCCTGCTCTACAATAAGCCGCATCTCGGCTGCGCACACCGAGCGGGGCGGTGTAACGGTTAGCGTTCTCGCCCTCGCATTCGGGAGGACGGCGGTTCGAATCCCCGTCCGGGCATCCAGATTTGGGTTTTCCATGGTTTCCCCAAATCACTCTAGGCAAATGCCGGGATGCTTCCTTCAAAAGGCCATGGCCGAATTCCTTCCCATTCCTTGCCCCCCATCCTTTCCCGTCTCTAAAGACCTCGATGTTAAAAAGAGACGTAAAGCAGTTACAAAAAAAAAGGAAAAAAAAATTCGGCTGCGCAAACTAACTGTTAGAGAATGTTAAGTTCTTGACTGAATTGCGAATTGACACGATGGATGCATGGTGGCGAGGCTAGCTAAGGAGACACGGTCAGCTAAGAATTAGCCCATACTGACTGGTTGGTAATGATCGACAAAGTGAGAGCGAGTTTGGCTCGCTGTGGTCGCTCGTAAGTTCGGTTTTGCGTCACCGAACAGAGCGATGTCCTCTTAGTCAGCCGTCAGCGTTTTACCAATAAACAGCACCTGCTGACACTCACGCTTGCATTCTGTTCTGACTTGAGGCTCCACTAACTTTACGAAATATTCCATATAACTAAAATTCTCATTCTTTCGAATAAATATATATGTCGAAAACGACCATCACAAAATTTAAAGCTGTTGTTTCAAAGCCCGACATGTTTCAACTCAATGTTTTTTTATTATTATTATTGTCAGTCAGAGCCCGGGGAACAAACGTGGCAGCAACCCTTTTCATTCCCAAATCTTCATTTAAAATTCACTGAACTGAGCTTCAAGATAACCCACTAATCTCTGACACCTGATCAATTGTCTGTCGATGGTCTGAGAGCACAAGCTCTTGAATTTTTTCAACATTTTCATCAATTCAGGCAGTTGATGGACGTCCAGAACGAGGTTTGTCATCAATCAACATATCGCCATTTTTAAACCAAGCGAAACATTCATACACTTCAGTTTTTCCCATAGCGTCATCTTTGTAAGCTGTTTTCAACGTTAAAATAGTTTCAGCAACGTTTTTACTGAATAGAAAACACAGCTGAATGTTGCTCATTTAAACTTGCCATCATCAAAAACGAAATAATAACAAAACAGTTTTAGCAAAAACAATCACTGCAGATTAGCAGAACAAGCCAGGTCGACAACACTATCAATGAGCTGTGCAATAAATGCCTAGCGGCAGAAACGCGTACTACACGAGCTCTGCTCACGGCAGTGCTATTCCGGTTAATTTTGGGTACCCCCTCATAAAAAACGTGGAAACATACTTGAAACATTAAAATTTTTGGATTTGTGGAAACTACAAAAATGATAATGTTTCAGTAATTCTTGTGCATTTGTATCTTTTTTATGTGTTGACACAATCATCTGTGGTAACCATTGGTTTATTAAATGGTTCTAATTTTTCTATATATGTATAGAAATAGACAGTAAATCAGGAAATTGAAAGTAAACCCAACCTTTAGCATAAATCAAGGTGGCCACACTTCAATGAACATGTATAACATAATATTTTGATATTGAACCATGATCTTTTGAGTAGATTAAACACATGGTGAGGACATCAGATGTATTCACATCAACGTCTACCATGTGGATCGAGAAAAAAGCAAAAGCGAGGGCAGGAAAATACTTAATTGATAATTACAGAGAAATGTTATCTCTGGAAGTGGGATTTCATCACAGAAGTATTAAACATAGATTATATGAATAAGAAATAAGTGTGATAGCATTAAAATTAAAAATTATATGTGAATAAATAAAAATAAATTCTGTGTCTGCTGAATAGGTCTTATTGAGATTTGAGTAAAGGAGGATGAATGGTATCAGTACTGTGACATTGAAAGCAGGTGAGTTAATACACGAGGTATATTGTGATACATGTGGCATAACCAGTGATTGGAAAACTGCTCACAATGGTCAAATTGGAGTAGGTGGTCATGCCTGAGTGTTTGCTGCAAGTTTTGCAACATCTATTGCAAAGGAAGGATCTGTATGGCATTTTGACAGAATCACAAGGTGAGTATTTGTGAGCCAAGATGTTCTGTAGAGGGCAGTTGGCCAGATTTTTTGGAGAAAGATGTGCTTTTCAGCAAAAGAATTTAGGAAATCATACCCACAATATAGGATTAGGTAAATGGACTCAAGACCTGTAGAGAACTGATTGATGAATTTGATTAGGGGCTATGGTTAGTTTTTAGAGATACATGCTTGGAGTAGTTGTGTGACAAATGGGTTGTAGATTTTATTTCTGTACAAGATCAGGGTGAAATGAGGGGTTGGCATTAGTTTTAGGGGTACGTGGAGAGTGATCCTTTATCGGAATAGGTGTATCTATTGCCAGCAGTGAGGCTATAAGGATCGGTACATTTGATGCGGAAGGGATGACAACTCTTAAAATGAAGGTCTTGTAAATGTGTAGGTTTAATACAAACACGGGTGTATAGACCACCTTTCCTTAAGTAATTGACCATATCAAGGAAGAGGGCATATGTGGGAATAAGTCCACCAAGATTGTTATTCGATGACCCAGTATTCCCATGTTTGGCGCCAGGATCCGTACCGCGGCTCGTGTCACGCAGCAGGTGACATCAATCTGTGTGTGACGTCACAGCCGTACAGCGCATAGCAGTGGTCTCAATTCCGCAAGAGAATAACGGATTCTCGGGCGCCATATTATTTTCAGCGCAAAAGAATACATATAAGCGCCAGCATGGTAATCACGCAATTCTATTGACTGCTAAGTTATATGAACATAATTTTTTTACTGTATGTATGTATTATAATTAACAATCCTAACAGTAGTCAGCATGGAGCGTGGTGGGTGAGTTTTCAGGAGGACATGGGTTCGACTGTACGTCAGGCCATCATTATTTCGGTTTTCCATGGTTTCCTGAAATCACTCCAAAAAAAAGCTTGATATGCTGGAAATACTAGAATTTTGGAGTTAACTTGGGTATATTGTTTCTCTCGAAAACTGTCTCTTGGAATTAATGTGAATGCGTAATAATTTTCCAGGTTCTTTTATTTTACACACTTGCAATTTGCATTATTCAACCAAGTATGGGTATAGAATATTATAATCATACACCATTGCATACACATTGGTTATATTAGTTACTAGGTGGGGAAATATTAGTATACATTGAAGGAATTCAGAATTTGGCATTTAGTGAGAATCAAAGTGTACCTCATCCAAGTGAAGCGCTATCTAATTCTGTGTTTGACACCGTTTTCATGTGACGCACACACCGTTAAACATATTCTGCTAATGACATCAGCTATATTACCACTGAAGATGGGTTAGACTGACTCTGAGAAATTTTTTCAATGATTCACTATGACCTGTGGCAGATACTATGGAAAACGTTTTCTTACCTCAGCGATATATACAGCAGTAGTCTCTCTTGATTGAAGATTTCATGAAGTCACTTAGTCCAAGTTTGCACGGCTATTTTTGGGTGTTCCGCTAACCAGCGTGACACTAAGTCTGACACGAAGGCTAAAGTCACAGACCGCTACACAACAAGTGTCACACGCCGTCTTATTTTCAGCGCATATTAGTGACGTCACAAGCTACCGCTATGCATTATGAATATCATTAGGGAATGCGGCTGCTTGCTGGTGCTATTTCAGAATCATGTGTCTAGTGTCAATCCTCAACGAAGCATTCTAAAATAGGCAAATACGTCGTCTGTTCGAGTTATTTTACGCGAAAATCGAAAATTTTGTTTTCATACTGGCCGAACAGAAAAACTGCTTTACTTGTTGTAATTGATTAAAAAATAAGTTATAGACGAATTAAAAGCATACATTTTTCCTTTAAAATACGTTAACGGCCTAAATGGATAAACGTCATTAACTCAGCATGAAATTTCGGTAGACGGAGAAGTTAACGATAGCCGCGACAAATTAAAAATTCATTCACAGACAAAGGTAGGGAAAAACAACCGCTTTTCGAGTTCTGGAACATGATGTATACTTTAACTTTATGAAGTTTCTAGAGCTCAACAGCTGATCGGTGGATAACATGTTCTGACATTTGGAGCAGGAGCAAAACTATCAGAACACAAAAAAATGTTCTCATTGGCATTAACCATGCGATATAGACTCATTTGACATAGACTGCATCGTTTCTCTCAAGTGATCCTGAGACAACGAACACTGTATTGTCAGAACAGCGTGATACAAGCCTTAAAATCTGGTAAACAATGTATAGGAAGCATAAGAGCCTACACCAGCTCGAAAAACCAGCATCAACACATAGGTAGCCAGTCTTTGTGAAATCTCAAAGTCGAGTATTAGTCGCTATTCCGAGCGTATCATTACGGATTCACTGGCGTGGAATGTGCGCGTCATGTTATAGACTGCTTGCTGGTATAAATGAGAGATCCCTCCACAATCGTTATTACCAAACCTGCCTTCCTAGGACCTTCGAAGAGCATTTTGTCATGTCTTATTGATATTTCAAATTATTATAATTCATTAATTGTTTAGTTACCATAAAATTAACTTCTAAAAGTAACTTTTTAGCAGAATGTCATCACTTTTCATCTATAACACTGGGGAAATCCGCTTGCTTGCTGTTAGCGTTCGTTATTAAATTTCTTCCTAGCATTTTGTCATGTGTTATTAATATATTGAACTATTTTAATTCATTAATTGTTAAATTACCATAAATCAAATTCTAAAATTATTTTTTCTTAATTTTTGTACAAAACTTATTGTTTCCTTCTGCAAATAGTATTTTTGGCTCAAATAACAACTGGAAAACCAGCCCTCCCTCCCTCCCCCCCCTCTTCTCTACCTTATATCTTTGTATGTATTTAGTTGCCATTTTTGCCCAATCCAATTGTATTATTACCCTTGATGGTCATACTCTTAACCCAACATGCCTTTTGTGATATGTCAGTTTTAAAAGTTTTTCTCTAATTTATTTCTAGTATTTCATTCTCGTAATAAGAATACTATACTGCTCCATCATACTCAAGGAATATTCAAAATCGTTGGGTAGGGGTTTTGATAAATAAAAAAACATAATTTCTTGATACATGATACAGATTTATTGAAATTTTAAAATACATTTTATTGCATAATAATACATCATTCAATACTTATGGATTCACTCCATGTGTGTCATAGGTATTTCTTGCCTACACATCCTACCACCACCCTTTTTCTACCTGATTCATCGCTTAGTATCCATTTATTGCCTTATACATTAAGAAATTCCATGCCAAAGCATGTATATCTTTAAACGTTGCTAATGTTAATGAGATGAGAGATGCTTTTATGTGGGTGACACATACTCTCTGTCACACATTGCTGTGAATAACATAGACGTGCAACTTATGGGGGTATCTCTAACTCAAATGTCACAAGGGAAGAAAGAATTCATATAAACATCAAATCTCAGCATCTCGACAGTGGCTCAGTGGTTAAGGAGTCTGACTGCAATGTCGTACTTTGGATGCTCACTCACAGCTGCATACGTCACAAAACACACACACATTAGTGGTGGAAATGAATGCGGACAGACGAGTGAAAGAAATATATCATCATATTTACACTATAGCTTCCTTCCCTTGCACACTACATTTCAAGTCCAAAAATTGTGGACCCCATATTACACCACTACATACAATCTATGGTCTTACAGTGGGTTTATAACACAAGTTATTCTTTCTCTGGTACATCCACTCACGATTTTTGCCCCGCAGGACATATAGTGAACAACTTGAGAAAACCAGTTCGTACCCCAAACCTAACGGCAGCAAACTGTAAACAGAACAGTTAAATGGAAGAGTGCCTGGATTCCTGAAATCACTCCAGTCAAATGGAGGAAAGAGACATTCAAAAGTCCATGGCCGAATTCCTCACCGTTCCTTGACATACATCATTTCTCACCTCTAATGACGATGGCATCGACGAGGCACAAAACCCGAAAAAAATCCTGATATGATGGAAATACTATAATTTTGGATGGTCGTTGAAATTTGTCATGTGTAACGACAGCAATGTGCCAGTAATAATACAAGGTAAACTTGGAAGTCAAGATAACCACAACAAACACCTAATTTAAAAATTCATTCACAGACAAAGGTATGGAAAAAACACAGTGCACATGATAAAGTTACCATAATGCTCTTACTAACTGATAGTTTCATGGTCATCAAACAGACATCATAACCCACATTTTTCATAGAAGATATCAACACATTGTCAAGTATCCAAAACTTCACCATAGTTGCAGACAATAGTTCCATTACGCTGAAGATAGCGCCCATGCTTGTACTATCGTAAATTGTTAGGTCATTCGTTTATGAAAGTGCTTGTTTGGATATTTTATCCACTGAGGCCTCATCACCTAAAGTCCAGTGCCAGATACTGGTCGCGGTCAACTTGGGCTCCATACACCACTCAGAATTATGCTACCAATATCCATTCTAATATAATTATACGCCATATACAGCCACCCCCCCCCCCCCCCCAACATTCTTCATACCGTCGAGTCACATCCAGCCCAGCTTTTTTCTATGTCACTTGTTGAATGTTTTCCACTAATAAATCTAGCTACCCTCCTTTGCACCCTGCATTTGATTTACAAAAAAGTATGGACTCCATACTACACCACTATAGCCTGACTGTGGGTTTGTAGCAAAGTACTTCGCTTCTCTGGCATACTCCCTCAGCGCCCTCTCCATTAAATGATTTTTACCCCGAAGTACATATAGTGAAAAAACGTGAGAAACACAGTTCGTATGCCAACACAAACAGCAGAACAGCAGTAAACTGTAAACAGCACATTGGAATGGGAGAGTGCCTAAGCCCTGAAACAATGGTTAGAAGCACACATTGATGGTGAGTATAATTCTATAACCATATATTTTAGACTCAAATCCACAAAGTAATCACGCACACACGCACATTTCCATGCCTACAGCGAGCTCGACACAACAACCACCACCAAGATAGAACTCACACAGAGGAAGAAGACACACACACACACACATACATTAGTGGAGGAAATGAACTGCACATCCTACATCCAGACAAACGAGTTAAAGGAAGATCTGACCATATTTAGGCATACATACCCAGAGAGAGAGAGACGTACACACACACACATACATGCATACAGCGAGTTTGACATAAACAACAGTAAGCATCAAGGAAACAATGAAGTGGGACACAATTGTTGTTACCACTGATTAACTGGACAGAACTCTAGTTACAAAAATTATCAGACTGACGAGTTAAAGTCAGGAATCAGCATACTTACACCTACATGCACAAAGAGAGATACAGATATACATGTCTACAGCGAGTTCAGCACAACTACCGACACCAATCATGGAAACGAAAAAGTGGTACAGTACTCTCTTACCTCATGACTGACTAAAAAACAGAACTCTCCACACATATCATTGGCCTGACGAGAGAGAGGGTGTGCAAAACATGTCATGTTTTCCCCACAGTGTTTATCCCTTAAATAGTGTTTATCACACCCAATTGATTACATGTACCATCAACACATAGGTAACCACCACATCTCCCCCACACCGCAACCCTTTCAGCCATTCATTAACAATGCCCCAGGTACCATGAGTTGCAATAGACACTTGACTATCAGCAGACACCAGAACCCCTCATATTCATAAAAGACCTCACCCACAAATCCATACGTTTCCACACACAAGCACAAAGAAACTTAAGTAGATGAACAGCAAATCATACATCCAGACAGACGAGTTTAAGTAGTGTATCTCCATATTTACACATACAGACACAGAGATAGACGCACATTTCCACGCCTACAGTGAGCTCGACACAACAACCACCACAATTATGGCAACGAAAAATTGGTACAGAAGCCGAATGACTCATGACTGACCAAAAAAATCATCAGTAACATGTGTTCAAGGTACCAAACTCTTCACATCACCATCGTCTCTGTCGCGAAATAATCGCGGAAGTACTTAGAGAGGTGTCGCGAAAGAACCGTAGAAGTAGCTAGGTGCGACAGGTTGTGCAATATACAGTGTAGGATTTACGTGTCCGGAGGCGCGTAGGATGTTGTGGAGAAGGCCGGAGCGAGGGAATATAAGGGCCAGAAGGTCGGAGCGAGGGGCGATAAGTGCCGCGGAAGAGCTTGATAACACAACCAGTAGTTCAATTATTTTTCCAGTACCTTTTCCACGCCGAGTTCCCTTATTTTAAGAGTTTTTCCCACTTTGAGTTGAGTCTTTTAATTTCACATTAGACTCACTTCAAGCTCCCAACTTCCGAACCGCTCGCGGAAGTAAAATAGCCAATCAGACGCAACATCTCTTTTCTCTCACACTACAGACCTCTCTGCAATCCAGTATCTTGTGTCCTAGGTACAAAACTCTTCGCATCAGCACCACCACGTCTATCCCACATCTAAGCCTTTTCTGATATACAGTAACATATGTCCCCAGGTACCATGAGTAGCAGTAGACACTTGGTCATCATACAGATATCACAACTCCCAATATTCATACTAGGTCTCGCCCACAAATCCATACGTCACCACACATAAACACACACAAACTTAAGTGTAGGATCAGCACATCATACATACAGACAAACGAGTTGAAGGAAGGGGTCACTATATTTACACATACATATGCAGAAAGACGCACACACACATGCATTTCCATGCCTACAGTGAGCTCGAAACATCAACTAGCCCAATCATGACAGCGAAAAAGTGGGACAGATCCCCCATGACTGGCCAAAAATAATCAGACAGACGTTTTAGAGTGTGTGCAAAGGATGACATGTTTTCGCCATTCATCTCAGTAATTAAGCGGTACGGATTATTCATCACACCCAATTGACTATATGTATAATCAACGCATAGGTAGCCAGTCACTGTGAAATCTCAAAGTCGAGTATAATCCTATCGTGATAGACACACAACCACGTAGAAACACACACATACACACACACTCACATGCCCGTGCATACACACAGTTCCATACATCACTACACACATACAGGTAACTCAATTAAACGGACAGAACACCCTACGTCCAGAAGTATAGTTGCAGCATGTGCGAATGTGTGATATGTCTTTGCCACACACATCAGTGCTCATCACACCCAACTGATTACGTCTACCATCAACACATAGGTGGCCACTGATGGTGAAATATCGATATGGAGTAGAATCGTATCAACATAATTAGACACACAACCACATAGTAACACGCACACACACATATGTCCATACATACACCGCAATTCTATAAGTAACCACGTACATACAAGTAACTGGAGGAAATGAACTCCACACCCCCTCGTCCAGACTGTGGTGTTACAGAATGGGCAGAGGACAGCATGTCTTTACAATACACCTCAGTGATTTCATGTGCCCTCATTACAGATGACTACTAGAACTAAACTCTTTTAAACTGTTTGGTCAAAGTCATTTCTTAATAGCAGCTTTTGAAAGAAAATAGGGTATATGCTTGTATTTTTTTTATTTTTTAATCAATTGTTTACATTCGTACATAACTGTAAAAAATATAACATTGATGTAAATATTAAGATTTAATATCAAAATAAATACTTTAAAACTGAAATCCAGTTCCACCGATTTAAACGCTGCCATTTTGGCGCGCTACACTGTGACGTGTAAGTACACGACCGCATTGGCGTACTGTATAGAGTGGAGTGTTTTATCTTAAAACTTTCATGTTTTCTAACTAATGTAGATATGGAAGGAGGTCGAAAACCGTGTTATAAGTACTGTATTGTGCCTGTGTGCAAAAATACTAAAAGAAATACGCTTTATAAAGTGTATTTTCTTGTCCAACGAGATGCGAATATAAGAAAAATGTGGTGTACCGCTATGAGAATAGATCTGCAAACAAGTTGTTTATATTATTGTGAAGATCATTTGTACATAAGTACTTAGAATTTCTGTATTTATGTATTTTAGGAAATGTAACATAAAATCTCGTTACCAGTTCAAACTCTTAATCATATCTTACTTGGAGACCATCAGAAATTTTAAGAACGGATTTGCAAACTCCTTATATATGTTGAAGGGTACATAGCTTATATGTGTGTGCTATTGTCGTATTTCAAAATGCTTCCTAGATTGTGAGATATTTGCATACAAATAAACAAAAAATTCTAGATGACGGGTATATACTAAATTTTTGCACCCACTTTATCAAATGGCAGCCTGGTCTATGGGATAGTGTGCTGGCTTCATTAATTTTGTGACCCAATTTCAAATCCCCGCAGAATAAAATATTTTTACTTATTTTTATCCTCAAAAATTGTCAAGCTTCACTTCTTTATTTTGTTAAAACTTCATTTACATACTTTTATAGTGCAAATTAAAATTTAAAACAAGTCACATTGCTTATAACAAATACACCAAACATAATATCGGACCATTTATCAAAAAAGGCTTTCTAAAATGACTCGCTCCATACCTAATGAAATTAAGTCATGAGGTGAATCTGCTAGTAAACTGGAATATGATACAAGAATTTTGCAATGTTTATAAGCATTTGTCACTTGTTCTTGAATTTCCTTGTCGAGCTCCATTTTTCGTCACGGTTAGGCCTACTATTTTATTTTCAACCATTTACACGCAACCGTTCTTGGAACAAATTGAGTGTAAAAGAAAGAAAGAAGAAACTATCTTCCCAATGCTACATATTTCGTTTAAAATACCTCTTGATGATATACAAGTAAAGAAGCGATGAAGATGAAATAAATAACATGATAGGAACTATTTCAATTGAAAACAAACCGAAATAACTTATTAACAAAAGTGAAAAAAATGTAAGAATGGAGACTTTCTTGACGAATGATTGCAATGAAGTTTTTAAGGATGTGAGGCCGATTTGTGTTGTGAAAAGACAATCCGTCGGTAGACCCATGAATTCATTACGAAAAAGAAAAGAATATCAGGAAAAAAAATGACGCTGAATTATAGGTAATATGATTTTTTAAAAATATTATTTCACTCAATAAAAGAACGTAAATGAAGTTTTAACAAAATAAAAAGGTCAAGCTTGACAATTTCTGAAGATAAAAATATTGAAATCTGCAGGGATTTGAACGCGGGTCAGAAAATTATGAAGTTAACACAGGCAATAAACTTAACCAAGGCGGAAACGAAACGGTTTCATATTTGCCACGGACATACAAAAACGGCCTCTTCGCGGACGACCATTTTGTCACTTTTAGTGAACCGACATTTGTGCTGGTATACTCTTAGTATTTAATTTTTTTTTTTTCAAAGTTTGATTTTGTACATATATTATGACGCATATATTAGGCCTAAGAAAGGAATTACGGTGTGATACCTGAGGTGTTATGCCATTTCATGTATGCAACTGAAGAATTCTCTTCCTGAACTTACCGACAGTGCGATTTTTTAAAAAAATTTAAGGTTAAGTACAGATTTATATTTCCTGCTTCCTAACTATTATTTGCCAAGTGCATCATTATTAGCGCTTTAAAACTAAGCACACATGCATACATCAGAAGCTTTATGCTTTTATTTCTGAAAAGAAGTGTTTGTGATGAACAGTACATAAAAAAACAAAGAGTAAACGTGGCACTGCCGTGTACAAAGTAGGAAACTCTTTGCAGTTTTCGAATTTATAATGCAAATTCCTAAAGGAACTATTCATTTTTGCCGGATAAAAACTATCCTATGTCACTTCGCACACAATTAATTGACTTCATGCCAAATTTCACTTAAATATGTTGAGTCATTAAGGCGAGATTGATTCCAGAAGTACATCCGAACTTTCTCATTTTCTCATTTATAGATATACTAGCAGTTACCAGCGACTTCGTCCGCGTTGAAGAGTGTAGTAATATAAGATTTTCTTGAGAGGTCTGGTTGCTCAGTGGGTAGGGTGTCCAACTGGAGATGGAAAAGTCCCCAGCTTGAATCCCAGTCTCGGCGAGGATTTTCAAAGATCCTTAGCTCGACCTTCACCTCTGGCATAGGTTGTTGTGTGATGTGAATTACGCCAGAATGCTCACTTAGTTCTGATTCCGTGTTGAACTGTGAGTCCTCTATGTCCGGTAGGATTACTGGGTTACGTTAAGAGGCTACAAAAGGCGCTGATTGCGGAGACGTAAAGAAGCCTTGTCACCAGGTCAATACGACCATAAAATATATTTTAGAGCTATTTTTATTAGTAATAGTAGTAATAAATGTTGCAATAAAATAACAAAAATTTATTTATGTTCCACAACTACTTCACTGAATTTTTAAAACAATAAAAATATTCTGTTTGTAAGGAGTATTTTCAGTTTAATGTATCCGTATATACAATATTGGGGATTTGTCTCCTAGGTTTTGGCTATTTTTATAGCCCTAGTTTTCTTACATTTCTTTAAAAATTTGAATTTCGTTTACCCAGCATCTCTTAAAATTACTAATTTCATCTCGCGAATAAAAATGAATATAGTTTTAACTAATGGAAGCTCGAAACGTCAAAATATTAGCATACATTGATGGAATCGACTAAATATCAACAACAAAAAATACTAACATCCAAACAGCAAATAAATACATAAGTGGCCCAAGAACGTTCATTTCCGTTAAAAAAATTGCAATACTAAAAATGAATATTTTGGTTGGCATTGAATATCTGAAAAAAAAATCTTTAAAAAAATTGAACTTAACTCTTTGAATATTGATTTTGTTTTGAGGATATATTAGTTCCATCAACAGAAATTTAGATATTATAGTAGTATGTATAGTAGTAATTGATCCTTTTATCTATAATGATCAGTGGTATTGTGGTAATGGCTTCTCTATCTGTGGAAACAGTTGAATTGCCTGTAGACCAGTTCATTCGTTTGGAGCCATTAATTCTGCGCTAAAATATAAATTTCAATGTTAAAATAGTAATTGATTCTTTCTTCATAATTGGTTTCTCAATCTTCCAACAGAATTGAATGTCTGCTGGCAAATTACCACTCCACTTGTCTACCACTCCACTATCTGAATAAAACATTTATAAATTTCAAAAATCGGTCAATGCCACGTTTTCTGCTAAATCATCCACGCTTATTATAAATCTTTGGATACAATATCGGAACAAAGCAACACATGACATCACTAAAATAGCGCTCTTGAAATTACCAATAATGTTTCATTCTGGCCCAAGCTGCATTTCAGCCAAGTCACAAACTTAGCTAATATTACCGCTAGAAAATCAAAGTTTCTATCAGTTGCACATTAATACATTCACTATAGGGCCTATTGGATGTAGTGACGTTATGAATGGCGAAATAAACTTGACTCATTATTTGAGCTCGCGATACTAAATGAACCCAAATAATGACGTTGGAAATGTGTAAATTAAATACTGAATTCATCTGAAACTACATTCATCCGCATGAAGTATGTCATCAGCATCATGACAGTTATTGGAGTAATGTAATTAAAAAAATTATACTGAAATGCTTGTAACTTACAGTGTACAACGAAAAGTCCATAATTCTCTACAACTCTAAGACAATTTTCGTTAATATTGCTGGTCAAGTTAACATCTCGATAAACAGACTGTTACTGCTCGTGATTTAGTAAGGTGTATAATTGCATTCATTATAGTTTGACTTTGTAGCGGCAATATTAACAGAGATAGTGGTTTGGTTGAAATGATGCCTGGACCAGATTGATTTTTTTTTTTTTTTTTACAGCATAAGGCAGAAGGAACTTAGTTATTATTAGTAATAAGTAAGCAGCTTTAATATGGTCTTTGTAAATTGTGTTGTAAACGACTTCCACTATTACTTCATGAAACAATAAGTTTCTACATTAGCCCATTGAATATATTCGTTTTAAGTGTAGCATTCGATAGATACTTGCAGAATATTGAACATTAAGTAAAAAGCAGTTTCGTGACTCATGGTCTCTATTATTTGTACAAAAATTCTGAACAAAAAATAAAAAGTGTTAGTTAAGTTTGAAATTTCGGCCAAAATAATTTGTAATACAGAGACTGTAGGTCCACGTTTACTTCGCGATACAAATCAACAACTTAAGATAAAATTATTGTGATTGAGCTTTGATTTTGTAGCGACAATATTAACGGAAATTGTGGTTAGATTGGAATTCTGCCTAGACCAGAATGAAAACAAAACCTTGTCACAGCAAAAGGCAAGAGGAATTTAGTTAACTTATCAGTTATTTAAGAAACTTTAATAAGCACTACTTCACGGTGTGACGTGATTAGTGTTGTAAAAAAAAAACAGGTTTTTTTTCTGACGTGAAAAAAAACATGAAAAAAAACTGTGAAAAAAAACATGTTTTTTTCTGAGACATGTTTTTTTCATAACTACTAAATTTCAAATTTTTAAGGCATTTATCGTTTAATATGACTGTTTTAGAGTTTATACTAAGTATTTATCTTACTTTCAAATCTACTATATTTTTCTGGTTCAGTAGAAAAAAAATATTACAAAAATATTGGTAACATTGACTGAAGTTTTCTTTTACGAATGGGGACTTCCCGAAAGGCTAGGTTGCGTGAGAAGGAATCCCCGTTCCCCATTGTTTGGATTGATACTCGCTATTTGAACTAGTGCTGCCAGCAGCCAGGTCTTACAAATTTATCTGTAGACCTACGAATCTTTTCAAAAAATTAGGAAATTTAACCACGGTTTTTTGCCTCTTTTTATTACTTGTTGTGCTTTCCTTATATTCGTATACTTGTGAAACTCGCAGGGTATAGTGATACTGAGTCATTGTGAGTAATCTTATATATATATATATATATATATATATATAAAAATAGACGTGTTTTCTCCTATATTTCACTTTTCAGCCACCACTACCCACTGATATTTGTGGGTGGAAGTAGCATGGAGTTTCCTGTCGTGCTCAACGTTGGCCGAATGCCGATAGCTGTGGGGATGTGGGAGATATAACGATTAAAGTTGGTCAGTGCAGGGCGTTTTCATATTTCGACTAAAAATTCGTATCTCAGTATACTTCTCTTTCCTGCCACAACTACATAACATAGACTTTTGGTGTTTGTGTGTGGTAGTAGAATCGTCTTTCCTGTCGTGCACTATGGTTATTAGATGTCGGTAGCTATGGGGATATGGGAGATATGGGGGTTGAAATTGGTCGACCTGTGGAAGTTTCATACTTCTGCCAAAGACAAAAGTGTCATGGTTTATCACTTTTCAGCGAAAACTACAGATCACAGATAACTGGCGTTTGTGTGTAGTAGTAGCACAGAGTCACCTTTCGATCACAACAGCGGCCGAATTTCAGAAACTGTGGTACTGTGGTAGATATAGTGGTTGTTAGTGGCCGACCAAGTATATTTTCGTATTTCGACTGTCTCCGCATATGTCACTTTTCTGCCACAACTACATAGCATAGAGCATTGGTGTTTGTGTTTGGTAGTAGAATCGTATCTCATGTAGTGCACTATGGTTGTTAGATGTCGGTAGCTATGGGGGTGTGGGAGATATGGGGGTTGAAAGTGATCGACCTGTGGCAATTTCATACTTCTGCCAAAGCCAAAAGTGTCATGGTGTATCACTTTTCAGCGAAAACTATAGATCACAGATAACTGGCGTTTGTGTGTAGTAGTAGCACAGAGCCACCTTTCGATCACAACAGCGGCCGAATTTCAGAAACTGTGGTACTGTGGTAGATATGGTGGTTGTAAGTGGCCGACCAAGGATATTTTCGTATTTCGACTGTCTCCGCATATGTCACTTTTCTGCCACAACTACATAGCATAGAGCATTGGTGTTTGTGTTTGGTAGTAGAATCGTATCTCATGTAGTGCACTATGGTTGTTAGATGTCGGTAGCTATGGGGGTGTGGGAGAAATGGGGATTGAAAGTGGTCGACCTGTGGCAATTTCATACTTCTGCCAAAGCCAAAAGTGTCATGGTGTATCACTTTTCAGCGAAAACTATAGATCACAGATAACTGGCGTTTGTGTGTAGTAGTAGTAGCACAGAGCCACCTTTCGATCACAACAGCGGCCGAATTTCAGAAACTGTGGTACTGTGGTAGATATGGTGGTTGTAAGTGGCCGACCAAGGATATTTTCGTATTTCGACTGTCTCCGCATATGTCACTTTTCTGCCACAACTACATAGCATAGAGCATTGGTGTTTGTGTTTGGTAGTAGAATCGTATCTCATGTAGTGCACTATGGTTGTTAGATGTCGGTAGCTATGGGGGTGTGGGAGATATGGGAGTTGAAAGTGATCGACCTGTGGCAATTTCATACTTCTGCCAAAGCCAAAAGTGTCATGGTTTATCACTTTTCAGCGAAAACTATAGATCACAGATAACTGGCGTTTGTGTGTAGTAGTAGTAGCACAGAGCCACCTTTCGATCACAACAGCGGCCGAATTTCAGAAACTGTGGTACTGTGGTAGATATGGTGGTTGTAAGTGGCCGACCAAGGATATTTTCGTATTTCGACTGTCTCCGCATATGTCACTTTTCTGCCACAACTACATAGCATAGAGCATTGGTGTTTGTGTTTGGTAGTAGAATCGTATCTCATGTAGTGCACTATGGTTGTTAGATGTCGGTAGCTATGGGGGTGTGGGAGAAATGGGGATTGAAAATGGTCGACCTGTGGCAATTTCATACTTCTGCCAAAGCCAAAAGTGTCATGGTGTATCACTTTTCAGCGAAAACTACAGATCACAGATAACTGGCGTTTGTGTGTAGTAGTAGCACAGAGTCACCTTTCGATCACAACAGCGGCCGAATTTCAGAAACTGTGGTACTGTGGTAGATATGGTGGTTGTAAGTGGCCGACCAAGGATATTTTCGTATTTCGACTGTCTCCGCATATGTCACTTTTCTGCCACAACTACATAGCATAGAGCATTGGTGTTTGTGTTTGGTAGTAGAATCGTATCTCATGTAGTGCACTATGGTTGTTAGATGTCGGTAGCTATGGGGGTGTGGGAGAAATGGGGATTGAAAGTGGTCGACCTGTGGCAATTTCATACTTCTGCCAAAGCCAAAAGTGTCATGGTGTATCACTTTTCAGCGAAACCTACAGATCACAGATAACTGGCGTTTGTGTGTAGTAGTAGCACAGAGTCACCTTTCGATCATAACAGCGGCCGAATTTCAGAAACTGTGGTACTGTGGTAGATATGGTGGTTGTAAGTGGCCGACCAAGGATATTTTCGTATTTCGACTGTCTCCGCATATGTCACTTTTCTGCCACAACTACATAGCATAGAGCATTGGTGTTTGTGTTTGGTAGTAGAATCGTATCTCATGTAGTGCACTATGGTTGTTAGATGTCGGTAGCTATGGGGGTGTGGGAGAAATGGGGATTGAAAATGGTCGACCTGTGGCAATTTCATACTTCTGCCAAAGCCAAAAGTGTCATGGTGTATCACTTTTCAGCGAAAACTACAGATCACAGATAACTGGCGTTTGTGTGTAGTAGTAGCACAGAGTCACCTTTCGATCACAACAGCGGCCGAATTTCAGAAACTGTGGTACTGTGGTAGATATGGGGGTTGTAAGTGGCCGACCAAGGATATTTTCGTATTTCGACGAAAGGCATGTGTCTCCGCAGATTTCACTTTTCTACCACGACTACATAGCATAGAGCATTGGTGTTTATGTGTGGTAGTAGAATCGTGTCTGTTGTCGTGCACTATGGTTGTTAGATGTCTGTGGCTATGGGGGTGTGGAAGATATGGGGGATGAAAATGGTCGACCTGCGGCAATTTCATATTTCTGCCAAAGACGCTTGTGTCACGGTGTATCACTTTTAAATGAAAACTATCAATCGCAGATCACTGGCGTTTGTGTGTGGTAGTAACACAGAGTCTCCCATCGATCACAACGTTGGCCGAAATTCGGTAACTGTGGGAGTGTGTGAGATATGGTCAGTGGCGTAGCTAGCGTGGGTGACACCCGGGGCGGATATCGATGTTGTCACCCCTCGATAATTTAAATTCAAAATTAAGTAAAATATAATATCTTGTAAGTGTAAAATATCATATTAATAAAATATAATTAAATAAACATTTTATTGTTATTAAAATTGTAGTTAATAAAATTGTAATATTAACTTCATTTAAAAAATACAATAAACTAAAAACAATCTTCTCTTTTTAGCTTTAACAGCAGCAAACTCGTAAATCACATCTTCAAAATTATCAATTTTAGTTACTTCATGTTCAATAGTCAATATGGCAAGATGTTAGCCACGTGTTGCTCACCGGTGATCGAAAGTGGTTTTAGAGTGGCCTCTGAAGATCGGGTCTCAGTCCGACACTCGGCCGTCATTGGATTGGTTTATGTTTTGACGGTGCGGATCAGTATCGGCCTGCTAGATGAGGAGAAGCGCATCGAGCGAGTTCGGAAATTTACCTTCCCTTACGACTAAATGTTGTTTTCATGTTATTATTTGCCTTTAAAAAAGTTTTTTTTTCCCATGTTCATCAGATGTTCGTAAAATGTAGGAAGAGTCCTAGCATCTTCGCATTAAAAAAATCAGAGCTTTGCCAGAGTTGAAGACCAATTTTACGACCCACAAAAATTGCAGCCAAAATCCGCATTTGTAACCGAACCTCCCACACCCGAATCGCAAGCCGTAACCAGACGCAAGACTAATCTAGAAGTACTGAAAAATATGTATTCAAACACATAAAAATGGATTCGTGTCTTTTGATAGCAAAAATATATGGTATAAAAAAAGAATATGTTTATTTTATCAGTTTTGAAAACTTATTTTTCATCGCACCTATATTCGGACTGGTGATTCAAATGATTACTGCGTACGATTTAAAAACTGAAGGTCCGAGTTCAAATCCTGGTCTCAACTGTAATTTTTGCGGGCCTTAAATTTGACTTTTACCAATGGCAAAGCTTTTATCTTTTAATGCGAAGGACGCTCGGTGGTTTGAATTTCACGTTAATCTGTAGGTCTTCTTTTCAAGTTAGGTGACTACGATATAGGTGCACTGCGAGTTTCCAAATAAGAAACTCTGTGACTAGAGCATTGAGATAACATGAAATTATTAATTTTACTATACAAAATCTTTACGACTTATATTTAAATTAAAATATTTTATAATCTCGTTCTTCACTAACAAAAAGTATTGAGTGAATCGAAAAGAACCTCAGACAAAACAAACACGTCAAGTGCGAGTGATTGACATTTCATTGAGATTGCGTTGATACTGTTAATACTGCGCTGGGATACTATTTTTGTACATAAAATATCAACCAGTTAGGTGATTACGTGAGTCAGATAAAAAAGTATTTTAATGTACATTCGTACCAAAACTGTGCAGAATAAAGTACAGTACTCTATAATAAAGTAGGGTGTCAAACCTACCTGTCATCCTCAACACTGATTCCCTTTTAAACGTTAAAGGAGACTAAAGACCGGGTAGGAACACGGGTGAGCTATGGAAAAGTTTGGACGCGAGGGGGCGAGCCGTCACTCGTCGTTGCGGTTACGGTACAGACCAGTATTGGCAAAGTGCAGTTCGACGTTTACACTTAGCAACTGATACACAAACTGGTGCAAATTAAAATCCCAGCACCCAGAAGGAGTTGTGATAAACGAATGAAATTTGGCCCCAAATACGCCCGCATGAAGAGTTTAAATGATTTAACATTAAAAGTTTTACATGTAATAATGTGAGAATTACGGTGCTATATATTATTTAAATTGATTTTTTTTTTTTTTTTTTTTTTTTTTTAGCGTATAAGTGGCGAACAGTGTTGTGTCACATGACACGTGGTTGCCCGACAAGTTTTTGTTGTCTAAGTATGCCAAGGCGAAGAGTGACAACTCTCTACACCCAAATGTCTAACAGTGAGAGAGGTCGGAGAATTGACGTGTTTTGAAAGGGCGCATCATATCGTGAAATCTCCAGAACGATTTGCCGCAGTGCAATGTCAGTATACAGACTTGTTACACAGAGATGAAAAAAATCTCTAATACTCCTAGAGCAGGCACAGGTCCATACAGATGGATAACAGCAAGTGAAGGCTGCCAAATGGTGTGGGTGGCTGTTGCTGGCAGATGGTTGACTGCAGGCCAGATCCAAGTAGTGGTTACACATAGTCACATCCCGCCTCCGCCCCTCCCCGGATGATTGTAAACTAATTGCTTGAAGCTGGGTAACACTCTCTGGTCCCTGTGCATTGTGTCCCATTAATCTAATTTCATTGCCATCATCATCTACGTTGGTATAATGCGAAACACAAATGGACATGTGAATGGCGTACATTTGTGTTTAGAGACGAGTATCGATTCTGTCTGTGGCAAAGTGATAATCGACGACATGTTCGCAGGCGTAGTGGAGGAACGGCTTATCTGCTGTGATTTCACAACCTCACGCAAGTGCCGTCACCGGTGTCATGTTTTGGTGGCAATCAGTTTCGATAGCATGACTGAGTCGGCTATTGTTGAAGGCAATGACAGCCCATCACAATGTGCCGGGGTACTGCATCTTATTGTGATACCCTACATGTTCAACATCCGAAACGTATTTTCCAACAAGACAGTGCCCGTCCTCATACTGCGGCCATCGTCACACAAGCCTTGCAAGGAGTTTCGATCACAATATGGACAGCACGGTTCCCAGATTTGTCCCAAATAGAGCATTTCTAGGATACCAGAAGTAGACACATTAGATCACATGGTCACCCAGCACAAACTGTGCAACAACTGATTGCTAAAGACATGCACGCGTAGTGACACATACAGCAAGAAGACGTCCGAACACTTGTGTCAATGCCGGCAAGGATCTACGAATGTATTGGTGCTCAAGTTGGGCGCATTTCTCACTGACAACTGTAAAAGGTAATAACTTAGCCTGATCCATTTCCATTTGTTATTATTTCTTTTAGGTATGGCCCTGGATATATTTTCAAAGTTTCCTAAAATTCTACCATTCATGTATGCGTGCTGTGATTTTAAGTTCCGCCAGTGTAACTATAGGGCGACCATAAGATTTCGCTATAAATTTAAAAAAGTCGAAAGCTACCCATTTGTTATTTAAACGTTAACATAGGCTGTATTTAAATGACTTCACAACCTCGGTATTTGGAGGACCAAGGGATATTGAGAGGAAAGTTAACAGAAGTGGCTTGATCCAAGTAGAAGCAATTCCAGACCCAGATGGGGTCCCGTTGGAGCAAACTCAGGATCCGGGTCCCACAAGTTGTGAGACCCTGGGGTATACTATGTAGTCAGAGAAGCAACTCTACATTAAGTTCCTTCATAAAAATAGAGGAATAAATAAAATATAAAATTATAATTAAACGTAATTTAAAATAAAAAAACAACGGTCAGGTAATAAAAGAACATGCCTTTCAGATATCTGCCGCCTTTACATGAAGTACTTAATAAGTGAAGTAATTTACTACCAGCCTAAGAAATAAGTAGCTACAGACTCCTAAATATGATATGTATCGAAGCCCATCTCCATGTGTACATTTTAGATTTCTAGCATCGCTCAGTAGTGTATAAATAAAGATGTAAACGGTTCGAATGTTCGTTCAGTTTATGATTAAAACTCAATTTTTGTTCAGGAACAGAAGTTCGACATCCCTGTCGATTTAAGGAACTCATAAGAATGTAGGTACCTGTATTCGACAAAGAGGTTACCCATAATAGAAATCTTCTTCTGTAAATTTATGATGGAAAATTCTTAGAGAATCATTCGCTTATTTATTTGATCGCGATCATATTTGTATATTCTCAGTCAGTAGAAAGCATATCAAACTTACATGAACCTAGAGTTATAGTGCTTAGGGGCATCCATAAATTACGTGAGGTGAAAGAGGGGCGGGGCCCAGCGAAATCTCACCAATTCTCACGTGAGATTTTTTAAAATTGTGTTGGACTGTAGAGTTAAAAAAAAAGGGTTTACAAATGACGCGAATGTCGATTTTAGGGGGGTATTTCGACGAAAAGTGTGGGTGTAACCGGCTTTGGGAGGGTGAGATCTAAAAAAAAAGGTCTAAAAAAGTTGCGAGGATAGTCCGAAAATCCGGAAAAACCCCTCACGTAATTTATGGATGTCCCCTTACTAATGTAACGCTTTCGCTAGCAAGATACGCGGTTCCGACTGTTTTAAACACATGCCCTACAAAAACTGATTACCGACAGACGATAACACTTGGATTCGTCCGGATTGACTTGAAACCTGACCGTATTGCTAGTTTAATGCAGTTTTCCGAATCATTTTATTTGCATAAATTCGAACATGATACGATTTCATGTCGAGTATAGGTGCACTTTCAACAAAAGGAAGGTACGCAGAGTGTATAGCGGATAACACGAAATGTACTCAATTCGAATCTGTCAGATGATAAATTCAAAAATTACTAGAAAATACTTCAAGTCACTTGTGAATCTTAGCTAGAAAGCTAATAGAATTCTAAAAAAGCAAAACAATTTTGAAGCCTAGACTACGCGTATTCCAGCATACGCTTGGTTGCTTTTTTTCATTTTCAAAGGAAAATCTAAAATTTTTCTTGAAATAATTTCGAGGAATTGCAATTTAACTGTCTAATTACCATGATTTTAACAATTTTACATATATCCTTTAATTTTAAAACTTCCTCTGTTAATACAAGAAAACGTACATTATATCCATCGCCGTTCATAACAAACCAAACAACTGTGACGGACGGCAAACACAACGAGTTCCTGTGATTGTTGGAGCAACAGAGCGATGCTCTATTGCTTAAGCGCGCGGTGTAGCCAATAATATTATTATACTCTACTGTACTGGATCGTATTTGAAAATGCGATAGATCAACTTAAAAAGAAATATTCAGAACATTAAAGGTAGACGTGTTTCGACACCAAAGGATAAAAGAAGTCTATCAAATATATATATATATATATATATTGTATCACACTAATTTCGATTACTATTTTCGAAATTCGGGTGTCACCCCCAAACGGGTGACACCCGGGGCGGACTGCCCCCACCGCCCCCCCCCCCCCTAGCTACGCCACTGGATATGGTGTTTGAAATTGGTCGATCATGAATATTTTCGTGTTTCATCCAAAGACTTGTGTGTATCCGTATATTTTACCTTGCTGCCGGAACTACATAGCGCAGAAGACTGGTACTTGTGTGTGGTAATAGTATCGACTCTCCCATCGTGCACTAGGGTGGTTAGATGTCTATAGCTGTCAATATGAATTCTTTACAATCACGAACGAAGTCGTGGGTACCAGCTAGTTATGAATAATGTCCTTGCAACCGTTGGCGTAAACCAACGATTGAAAACAAATAAAGCTCCTATTTTGTATGATAATAGATTTAAATTCAAACTTAAAAGACGGTAATACAGAACTATCATCGAAGTTTTCATTCACAGTGTGTACTTTGCCCACAATTTAAAATTGTATTCTCAAAAGCTTTTGCATTCAATACAACCAGTAAAAGAAAATGTAACTATTTCTGAAGTTATGGATATAGAGGGGACAGAAGAAGAAACAGAAAATTCTGACTCCGAGCAATCTAGTGTTGGTAGTACTGATACGAGTGAATGTGGTACCGACATAGAGGATGAATAAAAAATTATGTTACTTATATAGATACATTTATGAATCATTATATAAGATATTATATGATATAGTAAGGTTTAAAACACACATGTAAAATGTAAGTTCCATAAATAAAACTATAATTTATCAAATATATTTTTTCTGAAAAAAAAAAACAAATTTAGAAGAAAAAAAAGGGTGCTAGGTTTTTTTTCATGTTTTTTTTTTCACAAATCTGAAAAAAAAACATTTTTTTTTTCAGTTTGCAACACTAGACGTGATGTATCGCGACGTAAACTACTCCCCAAAAAAGAAACGGGAAATAAATTAAACAGAGATTGAACTACGACATTTTGCACTTTTGGTGAAGCAACTTTCGTGATGGTATACTCATAGCATTATACTTTTTTTTCAATTATGGTGTAATATTTGATATGTCATACAATTTTATGTACACAAATGAAAACATCTCTTTGCGAACTTGACAACAGTACCTACCTTTTTTTAATTTAAGGTTAAGTACAGATTTATATTTTCTGCTTCCAAACTATTATTTGTCAAGTTCGTCGGTTTTATGGCTTTTAAACTAAACACAAACTTGAATATGTAAGAAGGTTTTTGCTTTTTTTCTGTAAAGTAGTGTTTGTAATTTACATAAAAAGCAAAGAGTAAACGAGGCACGGCTATCTACGAAGTAGGAAACTCTTTGTTGTTTCCGAATTGATATTAATGGCAATTTCTAAAAGAACTATGCGTTTTTGCGGGATAAAATCTATCCTATGTCACTTCGCACGCAAATAACTGACTTCATGCCAAATTTCATTTAAATATGTTGAGTTATTAAGGTGTGATTGATTCCAGAAGTACATCCAAATACACATCCGAACTTTCTCGTTTTCTCATTTATAGATATATAGATAGATTATCCTTTAGTTAATTACAGGGCCAGATTTACAATTTATAAGTGTGTATACATTTATCTATATATGGCATACAATATGTGTAAAATATGTGGCATACAAACTTATAAAATACAATATTTAACGGGCAAGATATTAAAATGTTTAGGTGGAACCACTCATTTTATTCTGTTGGTCAGCGTTGTTATAGGATTTGTTGTTTTGTTGCGTGTCTATGGTTTTGTTGAAGGTCCGCTGGTGAGACCTCTTGATTCGGCTAGTTCAGATGTCATATTTCGATGTTGTTCTTCGCTGAAAACTTGAAGAGGGTCATGAAGAATTCTGCTTTATTCTTTTGCAGGAGGGTCTGTACCTTGGTAGGCAGTTCTGCCCCGAGTCTGCACAACTCTCTCTTAATCTTGATGGTTCATCCCAATGGCGTCTGCAGGCAAAAAATATATGGTCAATATTCCCAAATCTTCTGCCATCACACTCACACACGGGTGAGTTGACCATGTTGATCATGTAGAGGTGGCTCGGATAGCGACCGTGGTTGAATTTCAGTCTGGAGACAAAGATGGGATCTTCCTTGTAGTTGGCGTGTTGACGTACCAACGGGTCCGTGGGATTGTTGGGTGGGTCTGTCTATAATGTCTAACTTTGTGTAGGTCTTTGATCTCCACTCTCTATTCCATTCCGTTCTAGCTTTATTACGGAGTAGGGGGATCAAGTCAGAGACCGGAATATGTTTTATTTTCATGCCATGATGTGGTGCTGTCTTAGTCAGCTAATTCATTGCCTCCTATTCCGGCGTGACCTTTGGTCCAAATAAATGTTACCTCCGAGCCCTTTTCTCTAAGCCTTCCTACCAACTGTAGTACCTCGCATTCTAACCAACTTCTTCCGTTGTCCGCTCCAAGGTTGGATAATCTCAGTAGGACGGATCGAGAATCTGATAAAGGCTCTCTGTCAACAACTGTTAGTCCAGTAACGGGGTAGTTCTCATTTGCATCACATCACGTAGAAGATTTTTTTTTCTTATCTTGTATATATTGGGGAGAGTATGCAGAAACCAAGTTTTCGACCTCCAACACCCTCGGCACAATTTTCTGTGGCCAAAAAACATCAAAATTTGGGTACTTTTTTCAGTTTTTCGTCTATAACTCCTTCCTGATAAGTCCTATCAAGAAATATTCTATTTTCAATTTGAAAGAGGACAAAATTTCCTACAACTTTCGTATTACAAACTTTTTTCTAAACTCAAAATTAAGCGAGCTACAGTTCTTCGAAAATCAGCCAGATTTCACACTTTTCCTAAAAGTTGGGTTTTTACCTAATTTGCAGCTCAAAATGACCTGAAACCCCTGTATATATAACTGATATATATGTATTTCTGTATGACATAGTATATATATGTACTATACTTTGATTACTGATGGTCCATTCAATAATCATATAGCATTGTTGGCCGGGAGATCCCGAAGGATTGTTCGGCCGCCAGGTTACAGTGTTATGGATAGGCCGCGCAGTGCGCTTCTTGTGGCTATCTAACCTGACCAAGTACTAGTACCGCATATAGGGAACCTACAGGTTAAGCTGGAATCCAAACCATAGAATCGTTCTGACTTACTTCATATTACACAGCAAGCTGTGACTGAGGTAAAGGTCGGGTTAATGGCCTTTGAAAATCATTGCTGAGACCGGGATTTTGATCTCCAGTCAGACGCCTTGAGCTACCAGATCGCTCTATTACTGAAGATAATAGAGCGAACAACAATGTATAATGTTATGATGCAAAATTATAAAGTCATAATAATTTCGAAATAAGTTAAAGAATGGTCATAAATAAATTTCTTTTCCGTTTGGATTGTCCCGGCTTATCAATGAATTGTGTCTCTTTCATCCATTGCATCAGGAACAGCTTCCTCGAGGTCGAAGAAATCTTCCTCTCCTTCATCTACTACATTCCAGGAACGCTTTCACGAGGCAGGCGAGAGCAATTTTTGCAAACAGCTGAACAATGCAGTCCTGATTAGCGACAGCTGCATGGAGGAGAACAAGGTTTCTGGAAGGAATATGATACAACCTTCGAAGTAAACTCAAGTGCATCGTCTTTTATTATTGTTTTTTTTATGACTTTATGCCTCATCGACGTCGAGATCATTAGTGGCACGATGGGACTGGGGACAAGGAACGTGAAGGATTTCGGCCATGGCCTTTTGAAGGAAGCATCCCGGCATTCGGCTGGAGTGATTTGAGGAAACCATGAAAAACCCAAATCTGGATGCTTGGACGGGAATTCGAACCGACGTCCTCCTGAATGCATTTATTATTGTAACTGTAATAAGACTGGACGAGCCTTTCCTTCATCCTCACGGCAATGGGTACGTTTCTCGACCCAACCAACCTTTACTTGGTGGTACGTGCATATTGAGTGAAACGTTGCCGCATCTGATTTTGGTGGCAACCGTGCTAGTCTCAATGCATTTTTTGGGCAGATTTCTTAGTCATTTCATATCTGAGCCTTCCAATGTTCCACAAGCAATTTTTACCGACCGTTCCAAGATGATCCGTTCCCCTGCGTGTTCTCCAAATGTTCTCTGGAGGCTAGAGTTCTGAGAAGTTAGCATGCATGTTACTTTCAGATATGGTTGGTATTGAATCATGCAGTAGAAGTTTTCTTTCCCATAGCCGAAATATGCTGATATTGTATCACATCCAGCAAATGCATGGATGAAGAGGATGTGTGTGGGTTCAAACTCGTGGTACCAAAGCCCATTAGCAAAATGAGAAAGCCAATATACTCACTTAGAATCATCACACTGTCGAATTTTGCTGCTTGGGAAATTGCTGCGTCAACGATCAATCCAGCAGCATCTTGTTTTGCCTGTTGATCTTGGATGCCTCCTTTTTCAGTTTTTGCATTAGTATCAACATTACACAGTTCTTGCTGCTCTCATTTGCTGCGTCACTGTAGCACTTGTTTCCTCACTGAAAATGATGCCTGCTGAAGTATCTGATGTTTTCAAACTACAAATCATTTCAGATGACTTTATTCCTCTCTGCGCAGCATAACTTCGGTATCCGTCAAATATAACTGTGATGTTGGATCTATAGTTCGTTGTCAAATAGGCATCATATTTTCCACAGAAGCAACCAAGGAATTTCCACCTTAAGCTGTAGGTTCCCTATATGCGGTACTAGTACTTGGTCAGGTTAGATAGCCACAAGAAGCGCACTGCGCGGCCTATCCATAACACTGTCACCTGACGGCCGAATAATCCTTCGGGATCTCCCGGCCAACAATGCTATATGATTATTGAATGGACCATCAATAATCAAAGTATAGTACATATATATACTATCTCATACAGAAATACATATATATCGGTTATATATACAGGGGTTTCAGGTCATTTTGAGCTGCAAATTAGGTGAAAACCCAACTTTTAGGAAAAGTGTGAAATTTGGCTGATTTTCGAAGAACTGTAGCTCGCTTAATTTTGAGTTTAGAAAAAAGTTTGTAATACGAAAGTTGTAGGAAATTTTGTCCTCTTTCAAATTGAAAATAGAATATTTCTTGATAGGACTTATCAGGAAGGAGTTATAGACGAAAAACTGAAAAAAGTACCCAAATTTTGATGTTTTTTGGCCACAGAAAATTGTGCCGAGGGTGTTGGAGGTCGAAAACTTGGTTTCTGCATACTCTCACCAATATATACAAGATAAGAAAAAAAAATCTTCTACGTGATGTGATGTTTGTGAGACCCCCTTTTTACGACCCCGTTACTGGACTATGTAGGCCGTATTCTAAAGCTATAACAAGGCTCGCCATCATAGAATCGATACAAGCTATCAGACATAATCGATTCTTCCGTTGTATGCAAATGACCCGTTTCTGAGATGGATACCACAGAACGAATTTCCCGTAAACTTTTTACTCTTGATCCAGTCCTAATTTCAACCTAACCACGATCACTAGGACAAAACGAACTTGTTTAGGTTGATATGATCCCTGTACCGATAATTTTTGCAGTTTCGCTAACATTTCGCGGTTGCGGAGAGTCTCACATTACGGCATTTTTAATTTAATTCGTGGGGACTTTTCCTTGAAAGGATAGTGCAAAACGTGAAGAGGACGTAATAACGAAGCAGTTAAAACAAATTTCAACAGGTCAGTACCAGTTTCGGGCTGGTGGAGAGTAACCTCTTCTTTTTTGCTACTATATACTCTCTGTAATATTACAAATTATTTTTACCAAAATTTGACAGTTAAACGAAGAGAACTAACCCCCTCTTTTTTTTGGAGAAATCAGCACAATAGTTTATCTCGATACATGTCGGCACTAACATGCCGCTTATGAAAGCAACTTAATCATTACTAGAGAACGGATTATATGCAACACAAAAAGCAAGAAATATGCATGAAAAATGCTTGAAATATGCATAAAAAGTGTCAAAATATGCAACATAATACAAATATTTATATTATATTATATATATATATATATATATATATATATATATATATTCAATAATTAATAATTATTTAACTTTTTATTTACTTTTGTAAACGTAAACAATCGTGTACTGTTCCAAATATTCAATAGTAAATTTTTTTTATAAGTTTATATGGACCACTCCACATTCACCGATGTAACTGGGCAGTATTTGAAATTGGATGCTGTGTTAGCAGTCATTGTTTGTGGAAAAAGTTCAATCATCCCATTACTAAATGTATCAATTTGACACAAAGGTTCAACACCTGGGTTATTGTTCAATATTTTCAAACTTCACTTTAAGCAGTAGTGGCTCGTCGTTAAAGGCTCTGGGGTGGAGTCGCCGGAAAAGATATATATAAAAATATGTTTCTAAATAGAGTAATACAGAATTTAAATGAACAGGAAACACTTCGAGAATTTTCCAAACACGTTTAAACACTGACAGTCAATATTTTTAGAACTGTTGATATAAAAGAATGTTTCTCAAACGATTAGTACTTTTAAGGTTGCGCCTTTGGAACGCCGTTACATTGCATGTAGTAGAGGATTGGAGGCGTGACTTTTGCGGGACCTTATGGGCTTGCAGTAGGTTCAGCTTACAGAGTCTACGACAGTTGTACCAACGCCATCATGATTTTCTTGTAACTCTAGTTACAACGTAGGGAAATCAGCAGAATGGTTGATCTGCTCTCGAATTCCTGTCTCTGCTTTCATGCGTCAATAATCGACGTTAAATATTTATGTTTTGACAACGTAAAAGATACTTTTAGGTTTCGGACGTTGGCAATTGTACAGTCACACTAAGTTTGTGTCCTAGAATACGGTGATATAAGTTTCACCATCTAGCGAGAATTTGACGAACGATTAGATGAAATAAGCGCGCGAAACATATTATGTAAGTTGCTAAAGGTGTTTGCACGAGAAAGTTTGTTATTTGGAAGCTTCTTTTTGTGCGTTGTGCCGTTGAGTTTGAACTCTTGTGAGTTGTATTTTCGTTTTTGAGAATAACTGCAGCTTTCCGGCGCGGCACTCTGAAAGTGTAATATGAATTCGGTCTGCAATTTACTGGGGAAAAATTTGAAACACGAGCTTTGAGTTAATGGGAAGAAACTTGGTACGCCTAGACCTGATCTTAACATCAGTCAAGAACAAAAACATTGCATATCCAGCCAATGGTATGTTCGCAATTTCAGCAGAACAGTGTATGATGCAGCTGAGTGGCTGTGAAGTGAAAAATGTATTTTTCTGTTTCTCATGTCTTGTTATGAATTGTAATGACAATGCTTGTACAGAGAATGGTATTACAGACTTAAAGAATTTTTATGCAAAGGGGAAAAAAACATAATTCCAGTGAAAAATATTTGGTACAATTGTTACTGCTACTACTTTAGGTGCATTTTGACGGATTTCACAATATGCCTATTAGATTGAACTGCCAAAAATACGTATTTTGAAACAGAATTGTAGGGGGCAAAAAAGTCGGTTGGACTCTCGCCATCTAGACTTTGACCGTAGGGGTAAAGATTCGCAGCCTTCCCCAGTATAAAAACCGAGCGGGGCGGTGTAACGGTTAGCGTTCTCGCCTCGCATTCGGGAGGACGGCGGTTCGAATCCCCGTCCGGGCATCCAGATTTGGGTTTTCCATGGTTTCCCCAAATCACTCTAGGCAAATGCCGGAATGCTTCCTTCAAAAGGCCATGGCCGAATTCCTTCCCATTCCTTGCCCCCCATCCTTTCCCGTCTCTAAAGACATCGATGTTAAAAAGAGACGTAAAGCAGTTACAAAAAAAAAAAAAACAGTATAAAAGCCACGAGCCGCCATTGACTTTTAATTTTACACAGGAATACATCTGACCAGGGCCGATTTAAGGCTAATGACATACTATGCGGTTGCGGCTGCGGGAATCCGCAACCGCAAACGCATGCGGAAAAACCGCGTTTGCAGGTAGATGACATATAGGTGCGGGAACCGCAAGCTAGAGGAGGTTTCCAGCGCGTTCTTCATTCAGTATCATTTCAGCTTGCCCAGAGAATGGATCTTGCTCACTTCATAAATGTCGCGGTTGTTTGTGCTGCTGAAAGTGAAGGCTTCTTGCAGATGCGTCGTAAACGTAGATACTCTGTGTACCCTTACAACCGTGGCCCAGATAAGTTTCCTGCTTTTTATGCAGACATTAGAAAGTACAGTGATAAGTTTTATACCTACTACAGAATGTCAGTGTCATCATTCGATTATCTTCTTGAAGTCCTACGTCCCTTCATCACGAAAGAAGATACTTCCTTCAGAAAGGCAATATGTGCAGAGAAAAGGTTGACCATCACCCTCAGGTAAGGACCTATCCACCATTTCGTTAAATTAATGTAACGTAAACCTCTTAATTAGTTTTATGTTGATCAAAGTGAGGTGGTTGGGTTGTCCGCATATGAGGAGGTCGACGAAGAATGGGAAACTGTGGTAGGTGATGGGGCAGGGAGGGTTTGAGAGCAATGAGCTTGCCTGGTGGTGGTTTGGGGGAAGGTGCGTTGTGAAAAGGAACTACTTTGGAAGGGGTACTGTAAATGTTGTACTGCACTCCACGGTTGCGATTCATGAATCGAATAGGATGGTCGAATAGTTGGTGCGGCTTGGTACGTATTTTGAAAAAAAATCTGCTACGTACTGCCGAAATTCCCACTTCTTCGATGGGTTCAAATTTTTGTAATCGGGGAGAAGAGACAGCAGGTACAAACGGTCTGCGTCACTACCTTTATCCCAAATTGCCTTTTGTTGCTCAACAAGAGCAATAATCTTGTCAGAAGACATTTTTCACTTGTGAGAATCCGCGTCCGCAGTGCGACTGTGCGGCTGGTATGTCACTAGCCACTGCTTTCTTTGTGTTCTCCCCTCCAATCCGCGCCGCAGGTCGGTTCCTGGATCTTCAGACCGCAGACAAGATGCGGTAGAGATAAACCGCATGCGTTTACCGGAATGCGGTTTCTCTAGTTTGTCATGCCCCGCAAGACAACACGTGCTTGCGGATTCACAAATACCGCAGCTTGTTGCGGTAATGCGTTTTCCCGCATAGTATGTCACTAGCCTTAGGCTACCGCAAGAACCGCAGTCACGGGGGTCCCCAAGCTTGAAGGGGCCCCGCCACGATCCCACTCGGGTTTTCCACGGTTTCCCACTTCACTCCAAGCAAATACCGGGATGCTTCCTTCAAAAGGGCATGGCCGAATTCCTTCCCATTCCTTGCCTTCCATCCTTTCCGGTCTCTAAAGACCTCGCTGTTAAGAGACTTTTTTTTTTTTTTTTTTTTTTTTTTTTAAAGAACGATCCCGTTCAAAATTAGTCCTTACTTAACGAACAATTTTCCTTCTAAAATAAATAATCTACAAATTTAGAATGTTAATAAGCTGCGATCAAAATAGACTTTTCCGAGGCTTGGAGTTCCTCGTGAAGTCCTTCATCAGATTCAGTTTTGAGAAAATCATATCTGATGTAATTACAATAGACCTATATATTTAAAGGCGTGTATTGTTCTGAACCTGTTTCAGCAATTTATGTAATTTCGTTCGAATAAACTCATTCATCTTTTGACGTTTCATATAAAGAGTTATTGAATTAAAATGTGTATGTCTACTCAGGTGTCTCCAGTCCCAAAAACCTGTATGTACTAGCAAAGAAAGGCAATAAAGAAATGTCGTATACAAAAAGTGTATTTATAAAATCTATAAAATGGAATACAAAAACAATTTCATTTGACTCAACGGGCAGCAGGACTTAGCCAGAAATGAAAGTGACAGTAGTTGGGAGATCCATATGAGATGGATTGATAAAACACCGAAGACTCGGCGAAGTTGGTCCCGTTAAACTAATACTCAATAAACTGCTGGCCCGTTTGTACACAGATTTAGAGAAACCTCAGTCTCTTTAATCGTTGATTGAGCTCTATTTATATCCTATTTGTGTGTATATAAAGTCACAAAAATTATCAAAAGTTTAGGCAAAAGTATATCTAGAAAAGAAGTAGGAGGCCCCGAAATCAAACTTCGCAGGGAGTCCCGAAATTCCTTAAGCCAGCCCTGCCTCTGGCAATGCGGATTTTATTAATTAATTATTAATAGATTTAGTCCATGAAAAACATTGAGTTTCAAGCTTTTTAAAACTCGCAGGTATGTGGGAAAAACGAAAGCCAATCACAGCAATAGTTTTAATGCTAGAATTATTAAATGCTTCCTTGTACTGACAAACTGCTACAGCCGCTCCACTATCAAAGTAGTTTACTACATCTTTAATGGCGTCGAACTGTTCATTGTAAAACATTACAGCTTCAACCCACACCACTGGTTACAGAGGTAAAGGCACATTTGGCAGCAATATTTTTATAGACATTATTACGAGAACGTACATTACGAAACGCTATCTTTGTTGATGAAATCAGTTTATTTACATTCCCAAACGAGGATCGTACTTTTCCAGCGAGTCGTCGTAGACTAAGAGCTGTGCTGCTCATGGAGGAAGGAAATATATGGAGGAGAAGTGACGTTAAATCTGTGAAGCAGGCTCTAAACTCTCGCGCATGCGCAGTGGCGGCAGCAGCGAAATTGCGATCCCAAACAAATGCGATGTTCATACTGTGTTAGATGCTGTGATTATTTCATTTTGTAATGTGTATAAGTGTTTTATAATGCCATCTTGATTTGCATACGGTTGTACAAATTGGCAAGAGAGGAAAGAACCTGGAATATCATTTCATAAGTAAGTTGAATTCTAATTATCGTTGTTGAAGTGGGTGGTAGGAATTGCAAACTTCACTTCCTGTCTATAAATATTTAGTCATAGCTCTCAATGGGATGACTTTGTTCTCAAATTTTTGTTGGTGTAGTGTAGAAAATCAGCATACCTTGCTATTTTGCACATAATAGACTAGCATTACTTTTTAACGAGTGTTGAAAATGAGATTTAAAGGGGTGTGTTTTACATCGCGGTTCAGTTAATTTAGTATTGCGCTTTCTTTCGTCACGTTGCGGTTTATACTGACAATGTATGATGAAATTAAATGTGTTAAATTATGCTATCCAATCTAGGAATCTTGATCAAGCAAACGATGTTGTTACCGCAAATACAGGTTGCGATTCAAATACGCGTGTGTGGCTTTGTCTACATAGTTTGATTCTGTAGCGGCAATTTAATGGAGATTGTGGTTAGGTCTAAATGCAGTCTGTACCAGAATGGTTTTGTTGTTCCATAAGGGACAAAGAATTTATCTATTACTGTTAGTAATTTCATGAGAACCAAGTTAGTGACAAAACGTGTATCGCGATGGAAACTACTTCCACTTCCAGCTATTCCCAATCAAGCTTACGATGTATGGTAACAAAATAACTATTTTTATTATGGTCTAGACCTCATTTCAACCTAACCACAAGTGGTAGTAAAATCAACTGAAATATCCATTCTGCATGTAATTCATTGTGGCTTTGTCAGAATTAATTTTTAGTCCAGGCCGCATATCAACCCAATCCCAGTATTTACCGAAAACTAAGCATGATATCGAAAAATTTTATTCTTTATTTTCGATTTGTCTCGACGTGTTACATAAGAATCGATAATTAAATTTGACTTTTGCGAAAGTTTTCTTCTGCATTTCAAGTCAAGACACCTTACTTTTGATACAGTATATCTCGCGAACTAGGCGAGATATTCGAAAAATTTTATTCTTTATTTTTTATCTGTCTCGTATTTTTAAATAAGAATCCGTAATCAAATTTGACTTTTACAATTTTTTCTTCTGAATTTCAACCAAAAATATTTCACGTTTGAGACAGAATATCTCGAAAAGTAAGCAGAATATCAAAAAATTTTATTCTTCATTTCTTATTTGTCTCATCGAGTTACATTATAATCCATCACCAGATTGCGGCGTCACGTTTATCCTAGAGTTCCCTTGAGGTTTTTGTACATATTCCCCGTGTCTATATGGATATCTTGCTTAGTTTCTGGGATATACTGTCTTCAAATTTTGGGGGTTGGGTTTGGATGCGTCCTGGACCAAAAATTAATTCTGCCAAAGCCACAATGAATTACCTGGTGGACATGCAGAATGGATAATTCAGTTTTGTTACTACCACTTGTGGTTAGGTTGAAATGCGGCTTAGACCAGAATAAAAAATCTTATTACCATACATCGTAAGCTTAATTGGGAATAACTGGAAGTAGTTTACATCACGATACATGTTTTGTCACTAACATGGTTCTCATGAAAATACTAACAATAACAGATAAATTCTTTGTCCCTTATGGAACAACAATACCATTCTAGTACAGACTGCATTTAGACCTAACCACAATCTCCATTAAATTGCCGCTACAGAATCAAACTATGTAGACACGGCCACTCACGCGTATTTGAATCGCTAACTGCACTTGGGGTAACAACATAGTTTGCGTCATCAAGATTCCTAGATTGCATAGCATAATTTAACACATTTAATTGCATCATACACTGTCAGTATAAACTGCAACGTGACAAAAGAAAGGGCAATACTAAATTCACTGAATCGCGATGTAAAAATCACCCCTTTAAATCTCATACAGTAACAATACTTTAACACACTTTCAAGTGGACAAAGTTGCGGGTAACTGCTAGTGTTTTATAAAAGTACTAGCCCCAAACCCCGTCAAAATGACGGGTTTAATTGAGTGTTATGGTAATTTTTTTCTCTGCAGCTGCTTAACTAGATAGAATTGTTATAAAATAACGATCATTGTAATTTATCGTCCCTTGTGCTGTAGCAAAAAGCTTCAGTTTTCAACTTGGTCCAGTATATATCGCGATCAATTTGGAACCTCTTTCATTCGAACCATGTAATGATTTTAACTAAAAAACTAGTAATTAATATGCCAATTTAAACTTTTCTTTCAGTGTTCAGACAATTCATGTCCAAGCAATTGCTTAACTAAATAGAATTGTTATGAAATAAAATTCAGTGTAATTTCACGTGCTTTGTACTGTAGCAAAGGGTTTCAGTTTCCATCCGGGTCCAGGTTGCATTTCAACCTAACCACATACTACGATAAACTTGCAGCCAGGAGAACACTCTTATAATTTACGTATATTAATACATGAACAGTATCGCGTTTTAGTGACAATAATACATCGCGATATGAATTTGATCAAAAATCTACAAGGGTTTTTACAAATTTCTTGTTTTTTTTTGTTATTCAGACCGATATTAAAATGTTTGAATGGCAGACACAGTTGCTGAAATAATAGGCTCAGTAATATTGCACAGTCGCAGCAAAGGAAATTAGAATAAATCTTATAAACTTACAATATGCCGCGTAGTATTTGTTTCAGTGTAGCGTAGGATGCACAGATCGGGATCGGTGTGCAACTATTTCCGTTTAAACGAATTAATAATATCAATAACAGGAAACAGTTTAAATTACTTTGAAAAAAAAAAACACTAAATTATTCATACCCTCTGCCGTAATGTAAAATGCCAGTTGTAATTCTGACCCATGCTAAGTAACAATCTAACAAAAATATTCGCTACATTGATGCTCGAAACACAAAGCTTTTATCTTACATATCTATGGAGAAAGAATTTAAGGAATACTTCTATATATCAAAAGAATAGTACGTAAATATAAGCATCTAATGATTGATACGTCTTTTTTAACGCAACACATACTTTTATTTCAGTGTTCTGTCAGTTAATTTATTCGCGTATGCTTAGTAATGTTATTAAGCAACGTGCATCATCAAGAATAATGACGCAAAGCGTGACGTCATTGCGCGACGTCATAGATTGACGTCATGCCGTGACAGGTGTGGTCATTCATGACAGCTTGTTTATTATATTAATAGACTAGCCACAAAGCCCGTCAAAATTGACGGGTTTGGAGTATTCTGACAATTAATTTCTTTTTAGTTGCTTACCTAAACAGAATTGTTTTGAAATAAAGCTCAATGTGCTGTAATTTCTCATCCCTTGTGATGTAGCAAAACGTTTCAGTTGTCAACTTGATGCAGGTCGCATTTCAGTCTAACCACAATCTTCGCTAATAATGCAATGAAGATCGATGTGTTAACAGATGACATAGGTTACATACAGTTGAAATAATGACCACAGTGAAAACGAAGGATATGAAATTAAATCATAACAACTTCAGTGTTCTGGAAAATCATTTCTTAGCAATCGCTTAAATAAACACAAAATAAATCATAATATAATTCCTATTGCCTTGCGCAATAACAAAATGTTTCTGTTGCTATCCTGGTCCAGGTTGCATTTCAATCTAACAACAGGCAGTTCAATCATTACCGTGGTGCCACAATCTGATGATGAATTCTTGTAGAACTCGACGAAATATATCGAAAATAAAGAATAAAATTTTTTGATATCTTTCTTGGTTTTCGAGATATAGCATGTTGAAAATCAATTATAACTGTGATTTTGGTGAAGTATTTCAACCTAGCAACAACCACCAGGAAGAAAATAAAACACATATAGTGCATTTCCACCGTGTAGATATAGCGGTTTTGGTAATTTGTTTTTTCTGGTCCAGGCCAGATTTCACCCAAACCACCTAAATTTTGAGATACAATATCTCGAGAACTAAGCGAGATATGGAAAGAAAATGTATTATTTGTTTTCGATTTGTCTCTTCGAGTTACATACGATATCATCATCAAATTTGACAATGTCGAAATTTTTCTTCTGTTCCAGGCCGCATTTCAACCTAACCACGTCAATTTTGAGATACAATATATCCAGAATTAAGTAAGATATAAAAACATTTTATTCTCTACTTTCAGTTTTTTTCGTCGAGTTACATAAGAATCCATCAACAAATTGCGGCTTCACGGTTATCGTAGAATCCCATAACCACATACAGTACTACGCTAAACCATGGAGGAAATATTTCCTTCCTCCAAGCGCTAAACATGCCGCCAGAGAAACAATACTTCCTTTACACGCATATTAATACATATAGTTATCACATTTCAATGGTCACATTGCATCGCGAAATAAACCAAATAAAAAATCTATAAGGGTTCTTCAATCTTAATTTTTTATATTCGTTATTCAGAATTATACTAACACATTTGAATAGCTGATACAGTTACATGCGGCTGAAATAAGGCATCAGTAAAACCAAAGTAAATTAAAAATAAATCTTAACAGCTTACGTCATTCCAACGTAATATTAGTTTTAATGGGTGGAAGGTGATATTTTCCACCGGCCGGAAACTGGTACTGCCCTGTTGAAATTTGTATCAATTGCTTCGTTATTATGGCATCTTCTTCACATTTGCACCCTCCTTTTTTCCGAAAAGTCGCCATGAATTAAATTAAAAATTCTGAAACGTAAGACGCTCCGCAACCGAAAAATGTTAGCAACACTTTCGTTAGAACGAAGTATTGATTTAAGTAACAGAAAAAAAATTACTAAAAAAAAAAAAAACGCATGACCTCTGCTGTAACTTCAAGTGCCAATTCTAATAACAATCTATCAAAACTGCCGCTAACATTGCGAATATTAATTTACATATATGTGATTTCAACGAATACTTCTACATAAACTAATATTAAATAAATCTAAGCAACTAATAAGTATATTCTGTCAGTTAATTTATTCGTGGATGCCTAGAAATTTTATGAAATAACGTGGGTATTTCTCTGCAGTTGCTTAACTAATCAGAATTGTTACAAAATAAAGCTCATTGTAATTTATCGTTCATTGTGCTGTAGCAAAAAGCTTCAGCTGTCATCTTGGTCCAGGTTGCATTTCAGCTTAACCATAATATCCGCTAAAATTTCTGATAGAAAAGCAAAGCTTCAATCACGCGCAATTTAATACATTCCATGAATCGCTATATAAACTTGATCCCAAATCTTCACAGGTTCTCACACATTTCTTTCTTAATACCTATGATGAAGATCGATATTTTAATGGCTAAGAAAGCTTACATCGGCTGAAATAATGACTCCAGCAAGAACGAAGGATGCTATAGCCATGTAATATTTCATTGTGGTTTAGGCCGTATATATCGCGAACAATTTGCAACTTCTTTCATTTGAACCATGTAATGTTTCAGTAAAAAAAAAAACCTCGCGAACAATTTGCAACTTCTTTCATTTCAACCATGTAATGTTTCAGTAAAAAAACTGATAATTAATATGCCAATTTAAACGCAAATAATTTCAGTAATAGGGCACAGTTTAAATTTAAAAAAACAAAAAAACTAAATTTTTATGCCCTCTGCGTTAACGTCAAATGAAACTTGTAATTCTAATCCATGCTAGTTATACTCTAACCAAACATTTAGCAGCAGTGATCGAAATACAAATCTTTTATCTTACAATATCTATTGACAAAGAATTTAAGGAATACTTCAATATATCAAAAAAATATTACGTAAATATAAGCATCTAATGATTGATATATCGATTTTAATGCAATACATACTTTTATTTCAGTGTTCTGTGAGTTAATTTATTCACTGTTGCTTGGAAATGTTATTAAATAACGCGCACTCCCACAAATAATATCGTAAAACGTGTCGTCGTAGCGCAACGTCATAGATCGACGTAATGCCGTGACATGATGTCAGCGTGACACGCTACGTTAAGCCTATTATACTAATAGATAACCTAAACAAATAATTAAATCTGAAGTTTCGTCATTTGAAGCGCACACACTTAGAAAACCTTAATATTATAGGAGTAAAGACTTTTACAATATGAAGATGGCACCGTCTTTTGACTAACAAGTGACTACTTGAAAAACAATGATCCAGTTTAACCAACATGCAAATAAAAGCAGGTAATCTGTCCTGGATCTTTACTGGAAGGATTACAAATTTTGGCTAGGAGATCTGTATAACGCTTCGCCACTTCGTGTAAACATGCGTCTCTGGCTATGCTACAAGAAATTAAATTACCCATTAACACTTATGTTACTATTACCACTTTTATTCATTCCACCGTTTTTTTTTTTGTTTTTTGTTTTTTTGTTTTTTTTGCAACTACTTTGAAGAATTTCTTTTCCATTTTCTCCATAATGTTTATTATTATTATCTTAAAATTTTTGTAATTATTTCCTGTAAATATGATATTATTTATGCTCATAAAAACTTTCATCTCTTTTGCTCTGAAATCAGCTAATGCCCTAAAATCTTTCGCTATATTCTTGTAATCTCTCCCCGACATGAATCGAAAACAGTAGTTTTACAACGTCCACCATTACTCAACTTCCAATGCTCGTCCTGATGCGATTCGAACCAGTCGGTAAAAATGTGTATTGCCTTTAATTCAGACCAAAAATTTATAAACATCCTATCCTGGTTTCCTTCACAAATTACACAATTTTTCTCTGGGAAAAAAAAAAATAGCTGCGTTTTTCTTTTGAAACATTTAAATTACCTCCGACTTCAAATCTTTATTTATTTCACAGTCTAAGCAAATATCTTCATATCCCACGAAGCAAAAGTATTGTACCGTTAATTTAGTTCACCACAATGTTAATTTTTCTTCACTCGTTAAATCAGCAAATTTTATGAACATTTCCTGAACGGATTACTTCACCGTACCCCCCAAAATAACTGAACCCGACATCAATGAATTTTTGATTCTGTTGTTTGCAGTATTTGTTACACTACTTCAAGTTGCATTCCAAGGTGAAAGTTGGCACAAAATATTAATTTATTCCTGTAGACTTACTTCTTGGCTTTCTAAAGTAACAACCACAAATAAATTATTCCAAGCGTACCTCTTTTACGAAAAAAAAACTGCTGCTCTTTGTAGTAATAAGTTGAGTTTGTAGTGTATAGAAATCACTCATTTTTTCCAGGCAATACAAATGTAAGGGACGCATTTTTATTATATTAAAATCTTGTATTTTATTTGTCGAGTCTGAGCGAAGTCGTACGTGCGGTAAAACGCTGAGCGGAAATACTGCCATTAGCTCAGCAGAAATCTTATGCGCGTGTCAGAATCGCACGCGTAGCTAAGGTCACTTTACAACAAACAACTTGCAACTTTTCCCATTCGTGTCTGATCTGTAAGAGCGACAAGTCTGGCCTCGGGTCAATATCGATCGGACCGCTAGTACCCGCCAAGATTCTCGTTCTTCTACATGTTGTAAGATAATTACTACAACCTACTCTAGTTTGCTGGCATTACGTCGCGTGGAGTCGCAGATGTATTTTCCTTGTGACAAATTACTAAGTGTTGCAATAAACATCAAGTATAGCGACTTCAGTATTTTATTTGACTAGTGTAAAGCCCGTATGATTCTCCGTTCCCATGAAGCCCACAAATAATTTTTCAGGTGTCAGACAAGCACAGAAGACTAACGGCGGGGCGCAAGAAGAATAAGTCGTTGATCTTAGCTGGTGTCAAGAGACTAATGTGACTAAGTACCAGGGGCGGATCCAGGAATTTGGTGTGGGAGGGGGGGGGGGCTTGGCTTCAATGGATTTTTGTTGGGGCCCGCTTGCCTTTAGTGGATTTTGGCTTTGTGGGGTTAGGGGGGCTTGAGTCGGGCAAAAGTTGTTATTTATGGTCTCCTCGCGCCTCAAATCCGTAGAGCTAAAAAAAAGTCTCCAAAATTACAATGTTGGTCGGAGATGGACCTAGATACTTTTGGGGGGGGGAGCTTGAGCCCCCTTGTTCCCCCCCCCCTGGATCCACCCCTGCTAAGTACATACTATACACACAGTCATCCGACAAAACAGTCACCACACAAACACCTGTTATGGTGGGACAGGTAATTTAGCTCACATAATACTATACAATACAATTTATAAAGTGGACAGTGAGTGATTATTCGTATGCGCATAAAAAGTCCGTAAAAAATAGCGAAGGTCAGCCCAGACGGCAAGGAGCGAAAACTGAATTTCCTCGCCTACACAAACACCAAGATGTTTTGGCGCACGGGATCGCTCAACGTTTTTCAAAGAGACTATTTCGCCCGATGTTTGCAGAAAGATTATGAAGAATGCAGTCAATCATATTAACACTATGTGAAAGAAGATTAAAAAAAGGGGTAATTTCCAATGATACAGAAACCATGAGCAACATTTCAGATAGCTCGCATTTATGATTTAAGTGTTCATATCCGATTGACGGGAGCATGTTAATGCTGGATCACGATTGGCTCTGACTATTTTCCGTCGAGTATCATACGCGTACGGGAACATCGAAGAATACAGATGTATGGCTATAGTCTCTCACCATTGTCTCCACGTGTAAACGAATTGCTTTAGTTTCGATGTGCCTACTCCTCCATCAGTAAGGCAATCTAGTACACAGTAAGATCCATTTTAGGATCCAGTTCGGCAAGGTTTTAACAGTTTATAGGAGGTGATTCCAGGCCAGAAGACATGACATAGAAAGTAATGTGTTGATATGCAGGACGCGAGGTTTCTCGGTCCCAAACTAAAGATGTTCTGGTTCGACTTCCATCACTAAACTTACCAATCTATGCAAAGTTCTGCTAGTTCCTTTATCCTTCTGATTTCTCATTTATCCCGCTTTCTAACACTTCTTTGTGGAAAGTGTAACAGCCCTCATACCTGAATTTTGAATAGTATTGTACTGTATGAAGTATTTGTAGTGAGCTAAAGTTTGCTTGAATATGGTCTGGTATGTCTGTTTTGTAATTTCTTGTAAAGCAGTGTATATAGACATTGTTTTATGAAAGAAAATTATTTAAAGTCCATGTAATATGTTTAAGAACCGAATGGTGCAAGAGAATTTCTTAAATGTTCGTAATTCCATGTGTTAATGCAAGTTATGATGTCTACATGACTATTTTCTACAGTTTGAGATGATTTCTGCAAATAATTTTGTATTTAAGTATCTCTAATTACCATTTCTAATCATTTTGTAATATTGTTAAGTAATTTTGAATTAATTCCGATTGTTTTTAATATGTTTGGTTGTTTGAGTGATTGTTAATGTTCGAGAAATATCGGGCCGATGCCTTTGAAGAATTCTCGTAATTTCGATAGAGACTATATAAACAGATTAGGGCTGTTGAAAAAATATCGATATATCGATATTTTTTAAAAAAATATAGATATTTTTGAGTGATATTTTTAGGATGATATATCGATATTGAAATCTGGATATCGAAGTCCGATATTTTTTTAAAATAAGTTGTTATTTTCCGTTTTCCTCGTAGAATATTCCAAGTTATTATTGGAGGGAAAACGATTACCTGTGTTGCACATGCAATACATTTTCAAAGATAGAATTTTAAGAAATAATTTATGATCCGAGCACATGGAGAAGCAGGGCTGCCGTAAGCGGGCGTGCAAGGCAACATATTATGTAGCGGGCGACCCTTTTTTTTTTATTTGCTCAACAGCTGCTTCGGGTGGTCGGCGGCGACACTCGGGATGGTAACAATGGGGGCGGCAATCTCACAGTTTTTTTGACACGGTTCGGAAATTTCCTATATCCACCACTGGCTGTAGTTGGACAGGGGGCGGCATAATCGCTATTGCACGCGGGCGCTCAAACAGCTAGCGGCGGGCCTGTGGAAAAGTAAAAAACGAAGGTAAAATAGCTCATTCAATATTCATTAGAATTCTTGTCTGGACATTTTGAAAAGTTTTTAAAATTTGTCTTCAATCAATGCAAAAGTATTAGCATTAAGAAACTAATCGTAATGTACCAGGTATGGGTAGGGTTGCCAGATAGCCGGAAAATCCGGAAATGTCCCGGAATTTTGTGTCTGATCTCCTGTCCAGGAATTATGCGTTACCGTCCCGGAATTTCCGTATACTAGTTTTTTTCTCAAACTCAGTTCACCACTGTGGCCATGAGGCCAAGCCAAGTATCCCATGCTCGCAGCGGGAGGATGTAATGTCCCTTAAATCAGAGGAATTGAAACTAACAGGAAAATACTCTTTGAATTTTCTGGGACTTTGAAAATTCTAGACGCAGTTAACATTAACTCCCTTTATACAGAGTTCACATGTCTGAAAAGTGTTTTTCAGGTTCTTCCAAAAGACTTTCCAAACGATAAAATCTGGGCCAGTTTCTTTAGAATAAGAATTTTTAATGATTTTGAATATTTTTTAAAAAAAGTTGGTTTTTTTTTTCAATTCCAACAAGCAATGACTTTTACGAGACAAGTTTTAGCGCGTTGAATAATTTATGAAATAAGAGCGAAACAGAACGTTCATGGATTTGATCAAGGCTGAACTGCAAACTCAATCAATTTTGAAGATTCTTGCTGAGAAATTTATCAATTTTGCAAAGCAGTGACGGAGAAATATTTATGAAAATGGCAAAATCTAATAATAAATATTTTAAAAGTAGTTGATTAAGATCTATTTTGATTGATGTTGATTTTGAGTTAGTAAATGATAGATGCTAATTTTTTTATTTGTTGTTAAAACCTGATGCTGATTTTCTGCCTTTTTTTAATTAATGAGCCTAACAGAAGTGTTCAGTTTTTGTTTAATATTTTTGAGATTTTGATTGATAATACTCGATGTTGATTTTGTACCAAAGAAAAAATTCCTAACGAGGTGGTTAATTTTTGTTTTAAGTTTAGAATTTTTCCTTTTGATTCATAATACCTGATGTTGACTTTCTACCATAGTTTAATTAATAAACTTAAAAGAGGTGCCATATATAGTTTGATAGCATATTTACCTAAAATAGAATTTTTTAGTAATTTGCATTTTTGTTCACTCTTTAAACATACCGCTAAAATACTTTTTAGACCCAGAAATGTCCCGGAAATTATAAGTCTGTATCTGGCACTCCACAGTTAAATATTTCGCGCGAATTGGATACGCTTCTTGTTCCATACCAACAGAAGAATTGAGCTCCAAAATTATGTCACAGCCAGTTTTGTTATATCACTTACGAACTTATTAAGATAAGAAATTGAAAAAAAGAATCTACCACTTTTGGATTGCCTTTACAAAGCGCTATGCTAAAAACTTATTACTATAGATTGGTGCCTTTAAAAATCAATTTGTTAACGCCAAAGGAACTGCCTTGACAGTAGCGGCTCTAGGATATTTTCAAGTCGGGGAAAAACTGAGATTGCCGCCTCTTCAAACATTGTGTGATCGTAAGTTTTCCCGGCGTAACTGTTGCTGGAAGATTTCTCGGGCGTGCAGCCGGGTAAATTGATCGCAAATGTACGAATGGCATGTTACGCCATCGAAAATTCGTACATTTGCGATCAATTTACCCGGCTGCACGCCCGAGAAATCTTTCAGCAGTCTTCAAACATTGTTGCCAGCCAGACCCCGAGAATCGCCTCCTTGATTGTTGGCCAAACGCATTGATGTCATCACTTTAACTGTTTGCCAATCGCATTGTTGGAGACTATTTTGCCGCCCCCCACCCCTCAAGTTATCGCCCAGAGCAAGTACCCCACTTTGCCCCCACCCCTCGCCCTAAATCCTGCATTCCACCTAGAATCTCAGCTTTAAAAAATTGTATTATGGTAAAGCGTTACCTATTTGCAAAGCAATATCAAAGAAGGGGAAATTTTCAATTAATGTGTGCAGTTATCCATTTATAGTAGAAGAAACAACGGGAAAAACATGATTTCAATGTTCATGCTCTTGAAAGTATGTCCAATGAAGTTTCTGACATGAGTTTTGGTGCTAAATTTTACTTCATTCACGACCTTAGTTTGGAACTTTTTTGGATTTGAAACTCTTTTAAATGACTATGACATTCACTCATCATAATTCTATGCAACATCCGGTTGTCATAGAAAATGGTAATTTGGTAAACATACTTGGTTTCATGCCCACAGTATAAGAAAAGTTCCTGTGTTTTTTCAATGCCAATCTAAAAGCTGAAACGCCTTAGAGAAAATTTGTACGTTAATTTCTTTCTTCTTGATGAGGCTATATGCCTTAAATTTCAGTTTTGCACAAAGATCAGAAGCATAAAAAACATAATTAATTTTACTTTGTTACTACATTTAATTTGGAAGTTACAAGTAGTCCTACACCGATGGTAACAATGCAGACACGGCGTCGCTCGCACAGACCGAATCGGACTCGAACCCGTTGTTTTACATGAGCGTGCGTTGTCGAGGAAAGTATTTTGACATGAAAATTGGATGTAAGCAGGAATATTGATAAATTCTGATACACAATCTTTGCTAAGGTGCAAACATTTGGTCCAAAAAAGTAAGAAGACTCAGAATAAGCTATCAACCTACAAAAAGAAATTAAATTCCACATAAAACAATACTTGTAAAAAAAAAGTGACTTGGTCATTATGCAAACTCTGATAATAGAACATCAACCTAAATAAATGCCTCTACAATGTTGCATTATTGAGCTTTTAAACTCACAAAAGCCAAGATTTCCCTCGATGTTCTTTCTGGATTCACAAGTCTTCGAGTAAATCATAAACATTATGCCTTTCCTTTTAGTAAAGTAGTAGTATAATGGCTAAATCACAATTTAAAAAAATATGATTTATCCGTAACGTCATGAAAAACCATTTTTTTTTCAGAAAATCAAAACTTGATTCAGAAAAATATCTCACAACTGTTCATCATTAAATAGCCACAAGACTTCGCCCTTTTTTAAAATGATTTGTTTTTGTAACATTGTTTGTTTTTTTATAATAGGGTCGATATATCGATACTTTTCTTCGATATATCGAATCCTATATAAATATTTTTTAAAATATCGATATATCGAAAATCCGATATTTATAAAATATCAACAGCCCTAAAACAGATCGGCTGGACAGAGTTAGTTTAGTTGACTTCATTCAGTATTCAGTTTTACAGAGAGATTCATCCAGATAGTTCACAGAGATTTTATTTGCAACGGCTCAGAAGTGCATCTCTATATTGTATCTATGCTTGTGAATATCGCTGACTTCGTTTTGAAAACAATAAACAAATCTTCAATATAACATTCTGGTGGACTTTTTAATTAATCAATATACATAAATTACGTATAAAGAACGTAATAAAAGCCCAGTGATAAGGGCTTCATTCTCTGCCCAACCAACATGCTTTTTCCCTAATCATTCCACTGACCCACGTCGAAATCTTTTGTTCTTGACGTCTTCTTTCTTAAAATAACCTGACACCAATTTGTGGACTTGTGAATTCTTGGAGTCTGGAGTGTTTTTCAGCAATGAATCGTTGCGTATTAAAAATAAATGGGATTGTTACACTGGAAATCTCAGTTTACTTCTCTAAAGGAATGAAATATGTAGTACAAAGATTTTAAGATGCTATGAATGAGGGGATATATTTCAAATCTTGAAGAATTGGAGACCTGGCATGAGCTTGTACATCAGGCCATCGTGATTTGTTCGTGTCACGTATATGGTTCAAACAAAGCTCAACGAATTCCACTGTAGAAAATTTACTAAATCTTATTGTCTATTACATGGTGGCGAACCTGAGAGTTGAAGGAGAAATAGTTTTTTAAGAGGGATGTGCTGGTAAGGCTGTAGGAGGTTCTGATTTCTATGAATTAATTCATATCACCTGAGGTCCTAACAGTTGAAAATGTTGATTATGGAAGTGATTTCAGTGGAGACAAGGAACGAGTCTGACTTTATAAGAGTGGCGACGGGGACCAGTTGTTTAAGGGAGGTTGGGGAATCTTTATGAATGAAGCAAGGTTCTGAACAGAGGATTGGTGGTGCTGATCCACAAAAGGTTAAACCCATTCAGTAGGCGATGAATATTTCGTAACGATAGGTAACCCAGGCGTTGCCAGCCTTATGGAACTTGGAAAGAATTAACAAGATGGGTGTCCTAGGATTCTGCCGAGTGAAGAAGGACCTGGATTTTGGTGAAGAGGCCTTTTAAGGGATCCTGGATTTTGAGGCAAGTAAATTTTTTCTATCAAATTCAAGTAATAAGATCTGGAGAGGGTAGAAACTACATGGTGATTTTGATCTTCTTAATTTAATTGCGATGGGGCGCATTCTCCGGTGGCAATTTACCTACACACCCATTTTTCCCTTTTCCTCTCCCTGCCTATTTAGCCAGTCTACAAATGTAAACCTTAAATTCTTTGAGTGTTTTTGGTGAATTCTTCATCACTTCTTTTCAATACCTGACACCCTTACACAAAAAAGAAAAATTTCCAATACCTTCTGAATAAAATCTTGTGCCTGTTTGTACCAATAATCAAGATTTCTCTTCCACGAGCTACTCATAATTCTTCGATCAATATATCCACGCCTCGTCACTAACATATGCCCTACACAATACCTGCACCCTATTCACCCTGTCTATCAGTGACGCCGAATCCAGCTCCTTTATAATATTTATAATATCAGTTACAATCTGGATCTTCCGGTAATTTGCACAATAAAATCTAGCTGCTTTCCTTTACGTACTCCTGTACTTGATGCACATAATATGGGTCCCAAACTGCTCCACCGTGGTCAACCAATGGTCTGACCAAAGTTATGTAACCCAGTTCCATAATTTCTTTTGAACATCCTATCTTCACTCCGGTAAATTAAAGATTCTGTTACCACCTGCCCACTGTGTTCTCCCCAGATGAGTCAATTATATAACGTTACGCCAAGATATCTATACTTCATGCCTTTAACAAGCAATAATTCTTTCCCCACCTTATCATCATAAAGAACATAAAAAAATATTGTGTACCTAACAAGCAGACACTTGTTTGAAGATCTCTCGGGCGTGCAGCCGGGTCATTTGGTCGTAAATGTACGAATTTTCGATGGCGTACCGTGCCATCATCTTCAGGTAGCGTCCAGTGGTCGGCGTGAGGAACGCAGTCCAGGACGCGACTGCTGGATTGCAGCAGCAACGCCATTAACTGCCCATTTCCTCCTTGGGCAGAGTAGGGTGGAGTGTTTGTCTTGCGACATTTACTCCTAGTCTTATAGATGGATACTTGCTTCAGGTTAGATTTGTCTTAACGTTTGGCGTAGCTTTTATTCAGATGATTTGGGGATTTATTGTACAAGTGAGATAGGTCCTATGTGTGGACCTATTCCTACCGGATAATTTCCCAGATTCTTGATTAGTGGGTTGTTGGATTTATGGGCTGTATTATAAAATTTGGTGGCTAGATCCTTGAAACGTTGTTTTAAAGTTGGTAGCCCTGTGGCTTCATGAAGGGCAATTGTGGGAAATCTGCAGTCGAGATGAAGTGCTCTCTTCAACGCTCGATTTTGAATAATTTGAAGTCGGTCGAGATTTGTTTTTGCTGTGTATCCCCACACAGGACAGGCATATTCCAGTATTGGTCTTACTAAGGTGCAGTAGATCCGTACTCCTAAGGGTGCGGAGAGCTTACTGTCCCTGTTTAGCACTGGGTACAACGCTTGAAGTCTCGCGCTAGCTCTTCTGCGGAGGTCATTTATGTGGGCCCTCCAGGTCAACCTGGAGTCAAGCAGGACTCCAAGGTAGCGAACTGTGTTTGACCATGGGATTAAGTTGTTATGAATTGTGAGTTGTTGATCCAATTGAGGTCTCCGTCGAGGTCCTGTCCTTTTAGTTATTAAGATGGCTTGGGTCTTCGTTGGGTTGATTCCGATACGCCACCTCCTCGCCCAGGCCTCAGTCTTCTGCAGTACCTCCTGCAGACGACGGGTGACGATAGCTTTGCTGCGGCAGCGAGTGAAGTAAGCTGTATCATCAGCATATGTGGCGGTGTGAATTCCGTTTTGAGAAGGTACATTGGCTGTATATAGGGAGTATAGCAGAGGTCCTAGGGTCGAGCCTTGTGGTACTCCTGCCTGAATGCTACGCCTTGTGGAATAGACGTTACCAATTTTGACTTTGAAAGAGCGGTTTTCCAGGTATGATTTTATCAATTTGACAAGCTGTCCCGGGAGTCCCAATTCGTAGAGTCGTAGTAGCAGTCCGGCGTGCCATACCGAGTCAAATGCCCGGGAGATATCTAGTAGCACAAGTCCACAGTATTCTTTATGGTTGAAGGCCGTCGTGGCGGTCTCAACCACCCTCATCAGTTGCTGGGTGGTTGAGTGTCCCTGTCGGAACCCAAATTGATGGTCTGGGAGAATTCTCTGTCGCTCGATGTACAGGTTTAGGCGTTTGAGGAGCAGACGCTCAAACACCTTGCTGATAGATGGTAACAGACTTATGGGCCGGTAGTTTTGAGGTAGAGAGGGGTTTTTCCCACTCTTATGGATTGCTACGACTACGGCCTGTTTCCACCGGGTGGGAAAGTTCTTCCTGTCTACAATTATGTTGAACAGCATAGTAAGGTGGTTAATTGCCGCTGGAGGCAGGTTTCTCAAACAGATGTTACTGATTCTGTCATGGCCTGGGGCTTTTCTTGGGTTTAGGCTGGTCACACAGGTGAAGACTTCTTGAGGGGTAAAGTGCTCGATGTTGTGTTCGTCTTCGTCATCAGCTTCGAGGAAAACCCTCAGACGATTGTTGACTTCGTCGATAAGATCGGGGTCGCCGGGTGCTGGTTGAAAGTTTTGTTCGAAAGCTTTAGCTAGAGCGTTGGCTTTATCTTCAGGGCGATATATGTATCCCTGTTCTCCAAGTAGAGGTGGAATTCGACTTTTCTTTTTAGTAAACCATCTGGTCTGTGACCACAGCGAGCCGTCGTCTATTCGCAGCATTGAAAGTCTGGCCTCCCATTCACGATTTCGATGTTCAGTTAAAGACACTTTCAATTCTCTTTGGAGACGATTGAGTAATTTCCTTGTATTGGGGTTCCTAGTGATCCTCCACTCCTTTGCGACTCGATTTTTATGTCGGATCGCTGCTATCAGGTGAGGTGGGAGCTGGAGCGATTTGTTGTTTTTCTTGTGCTTCAAGGTGGAGGCTGTGATGGCGTTTAAGACTGCACTTTCAAAAGCCTCCAGCGCTGTTTCCGGATTGTTGTCTGCAGGGTGGTCCGCTAGTGCTTCAGTTATAAGATTCTTGTACATCCTCCAGTTGGTGAACTTGTGATCAATTATGGGATTTAGCCTATCATCTGGTTGCCACTGGCCTATGCTGACTTGAAATATAACTGGTAAGTGGTCTGATGATAGTTCATCCACAGTGGATGCTGATATGAACCCGTTGAAGTTCTTAGTAATGAGCACATCAAGGATGTCAGGCCGACCACCATTGTAAGGATAGTGCGTGGGCTCGTCGGGAGCCCATACACACATGTTATGTCGATTTGTAATTCTTCTGATGACAAGTCCCGCCTGGTTAGTGTTATGGCAGAGCCAGTCAGTATGTTTTGCGTTAAAGTCTCCTCCTAGGAGTAGTTTGCCTCGCAATGCTGCCAGTGCTTCTAAGTCTGCATCCAGAGGCATTCGTCTGGGAGGTCGGTAGGCAGAAATGACATTGAAGGTCTGATTGTTAAGGTTTAATTCTATGGCGACTGCTTCTATGTTTTGCAGCGCCGGAAGAGGAGTTTCGTGGTGAGGTAGGCCCTTTTTTATGTAGATTGCAACGCCGCCTCCAGCTGTGAGTCGGTCTGTTCTATAGCAGTCATAGTTAGCAATCGACGCACGTAGTCCTGGTTTAAGGTGGGTCTCACAGACGAGGCATAAGTCAATATTGTGCTCTGCAATGAATTGTCTAAATTCTGTAAGTTGAGGATAAAGCCCGTTTGCATTCCATACGCATATGGAGACGCAGTGTATGTGATGCCTTCTATCCATTGTTAGGTAGGTTAGCACTTGAGGTGATAGCTGAGGCTGACGTAACTGCTGCCTGGATTTCTGCAGGCAGGCGGTTCATCTTTTCGATGAGGCACATTAGGGTGTTGAGGATTTTGTCAATGCAATTGTAGAGCCTGTCGAGACCAGCATATTGCGTATGTTCGCAGGGGCCTGCATTCTGTGCGTGTTCGCCAGGGGGACGGTTGCGGCGGCGAGTGCGCTTCCTGGTGCTGCTGGACATAATGCCGGAGCTGATGAGTTTTCAGTTTCGACTGGAGGTGCAGGGATGGCTGCACCTGCAGATTCCTCTGTTGGTTTGGTGGTAGTATGTTGGGAGGAGTTGCTTTTTCCAGCTCCTCTGGTGGCAGTTGTTGAATTTACCTCACGCAAGTTCTTTTTCTTGTCGGCTTTATCCATCATTTTCTCTTTGCTGTGTAGCAGTTGCTGTTGATTTGCTTTCCTTGATTTTTCCACAGCAGTTAGACTGTTGGACTTTAGTTCTTTATTCTCTAGATTCTGCTGAGTTGCTTTGGTGCCTCTGAGTCGATCACGAGCTAGCTTATAAGCGATGCAGCCTTTATAACTGGCGACATGATTACCACCGCAGTTACCACATTTAGCTGCATCACGATTTTTCTGTGTTGTACATTCGTTGGAGTCGTGGGCTCCGGCACATTTAACACATACAGGGTTCATTTTACAGTTTTTGGCGACATGGCCATACAATTGACAATTGAAGCATTGAGGGGGGCCGGAAGTCGCCTTGAGTGTCTCAGTTTTAATTCTTATATGACATAGGTACTCCACCTCGAACAGTCTTCTGTTATCTGGTGTATCAGGAGCGACTACCAGAAACAGTGGCATTGCTATATTTGTTCCCGGTCTCTTTAGTTGGGCCACAGTTTGCACGTCATAACCCATGTCCAGGAGTTCGTCCTTGAGGTCCTGGGTTGGAAAGGTGCGTGGTAATCCTCTCAGGACGACCTTTAGTAACTTGACTGCCCCTGAGGGGAAGGTAAAATAGGGGATACCATTTTTAGTGAGCAGATTTGTCACGTTAATGTAGTCCTCAGTAGTTGTGAAGGAAAATTTAATTTTGTCACCTCCTGCAGTTTTGGCCAGAAAGGGGTCTTTGGCTACATTAGCTACCCAGTCATGAAGCTTTTTGTAGCTCTCTTCGAATTGAACCACAATAGGTGGGATGTTGGAGTTCCTTTTGGATGGTTGAGTTGTACATTGCAGGGCTTGGAACTGGTTTGTTAATGTTATTGGTTGGTCCTGAGCTAGATTTGCTGGAGCTTTGGCAGTACGACGCGGATGGATAAAGCCTTCATCAACATTTACAGTCGTACTGTGGTCACAATCTTGTGCTGCAAGGCGACCGTTATCTTCCGGTGCCAGTGCGGTGTCCCTTGCTTCATTACCCATACCAGAGTTTGATTCAAAAGTTGCATCAGTGTCTGAGGAGATAAGCCGACTGAACTCTGGTCGACTATGCGGAGCTGGGAATGATGTTACAGCACGGGTTGTCTTCTGATTTTTCTTCTTCTTGTTTGTTCTTTGAACAAGGGTGGTGACTCGTTTCTTCACTTGATCTTTGCCGGTCGGGTTGGTTGAACCTCTCTTTCTGTAGGCTGCCAGATTCTGCTGCGGCAGTGTGTTGTCATCAGAGTCTGAATCAGTATCAGGTTGCCCTAATCGCCCTACGTTGTCATCATCGTTGTCCGTGGCCTGATAGCCATCTGACGAGTAACACCCCACGCCCAAGAAGCCGTTGTTGGAGTTGGATTCCGCCATCATACGTCCTGCCAATGGAAACGCCTACTGGAAGGGAGTGTTGCTCCGACCCTTCGTTGTCACCGTAGGGTATCCGGGCCGGAGACAACCCTACGCTCGCGCTCGGGGGTTCCACTCCCGCAGGAGTGGGCCGTGGAGCGGTAATCCCTAACACCTCGGGCTGGGAGGGCAAGGCAGTCCCCAAAGAAGAGGAAGCAAGTCGCTCACTATAATCTCCGCTTCGCCAGCGAGACAGAATTCGCATAAACAAGTATCAGTTAGATATTGGTGTACACGAATACCATCTGCAGTGAGTGAGTGAGTGCTGGATTGCTCCGCGCGCATCGATATTTATACCCTCCGACCCCGCCCTCCCACTCCCGCCGGGACGCTCCGATGGCGGTGGAGGGGGCGGTGCGTTACCGTGCGTCGAGCAGTGTCCATCAGTCTCTACGCCACCTCCGTCGCGCACAGTGCCTCGGCTCTGGTGTTTGCGGAGCCGCTTCAGCTCTGGGTTCCAAGCCTGGCTTAGTTGGAACCCGTTGTCTTTGTTTATCTGGTTCCAACTAACCCAGGCTTGGAACCCAGCGCTGAAGCGGCTCCGCAAACACCAGAGCCGAGGCACTGTGCGCGACGGAGGTGGCGTAGAGACTGATGGACACTGCTCGACGCACGGTAACGCACCGCCCCCTCCACCGCCATCGGAGCGTCCCGGCGGGAGTGGGAGGGCGGGGTCGGAGGGTATAAATATCGATGCGCGCGGAGCAATCCAGCAGTCGCGTCCTGGACTGCGTTCCTCACGCCGACCACTGGACGCTACCTGAAGATGATGGCACGGTACGCCATCGAAAATTCGTACATTTACGATCAAATGACCCGGCTGCACGCCCGAGAGATCTTCAAACATCAAATCCGCCGGGAAAAACCTACGATTACACAAGCAGACACTTCTTCACGTATATCTTCATTCCAAGTTGACCCGCCCAGCTAATATTCTATCCAGGGCACCCTGCCGATGTTCACGGACTTTTCCCATTTTGAACCTAATATTTACCATTATTTCATCTACAAAGAACATAAATTCTGATTATAAATTAATAACGCGATCCTTCATTAGAATGATAGATAGCAGTGATCCCAAATTCACTTTAGTCTCTTTTGATACTGCATTTCCTACTTTAACGTTTTGTTTTCTGCCTTTTAAGAACTCTTCTAACCAGCAAGTCATTTATTCATACTCTCCAATAGTTTTCATCTTATTTAAAACCATTTTATGACTAATTCAGTTCCGCTATTCAGTCCAGTTTCTGTTGTTCCTTCAGACACAACAGTCCTGATGATGGCGGCAGTGAAAGTCGCCGAAAGCTTGACAATAGAAAATGTAATTCGGCGGCAAACCCGAGAAGAATTTATATCGAAGATACGCCGAGAAAAACTTATATCTCATACTAATTCTGTCAGATGCCTTAGATAGATCTAGTGCTTCATTATCAACTAGGCCTCCATTGTCCATCCGAAATATCTTCCATATAGCCATAATCTGATATTCAAATGAATATCCTTGTTTAAAGCCACGTTGTCGGTTTGCAAACCTTTCTTTCCTCACAGAAATTTCTGATACATTTGTATATCAATCTTTCCATGCGTTGCATATCACTGATTACAAAATAATTAGCCTGTCACTCCTCCTTAGTGAACTGCTTTTACTATCACTCTTTTCCAATCTTTTGGTAAGCAGCAAGACTCCAGATTCTACTTAACAGTACAGTAACATATCCCACTATCATTAATACACCAGCCTTTGTGCCCATTTTTTAGCTTTTGGAATTCCTTCATAATTTCCTGAGGATCTGGTGCCGTTTTGTTGTTTTCTGTATATATGGAGACTCTACTCTGATTTATTTCTTCCCATCACTGGTTAATAGACCATAGTGGTTTCATTAAATCAGTCACTTAATATCTCTGCCATTGTCAAATCTTCAGTAACTCTTTATCCATTCTTATCTACAATCGTCTGAATACATCAGCATCCCTACAATGTTATAATATAGTTATAGAAATTTCTAGAGACATCGTTAATTGATCCACCTGTACCAATAATTTTCTGTATAAACCCATCTTTGGCTTCCTTTATTCCTTTTGTTAATTGCTTGTGTAAGCTGTTTTATGTGTTTCTCACTGGCTTATTGGCTCTTAAATCCGTTGTGTTCTCTTCTCATTATGGTCTTTAAAGTTTTCACTACTCTACTGTAATATGTGTAAGGGTTTTGAAGAAACTATACTTGCCTTTTCCAGCCAAGTGTCAACCTCTCCTTCATGTGGTGCACCCTGTTAGCAGGGATGAGGCTCTGGCGACTGAATGATTCCCGGTATAAGGAGTCACCCAAAGGAGAGCGGCAGAGCGGGGAGTGGCCCAGGGCATCCTCTTGGCCTCGGGGTTGGGAACGGCCCCTAAAGGCGGGTGAATCAGAAATGATCAACAGCATGGGTATACAGAAGGCAACGGGAAACCACTGCATTAAAGACCCAAAGAGTATCCCGAGGACATGTAATCCTCTCAAATAACATATATCATGATGGCTTCTTCCTGGGTAAAATATTCCAATCGGATTTCCGGGTGGGGACTGCTCAGGGAGGAGTCATCAGAATGGACAGAAACATTCTACGAGTCGGAGCGTGGAATGTTGGAAGTCTGAATAGGGCAGGTAGGTTAGAAAATCTAAAAAGGGAAGATGGAACAGCTTAAGATAGATGTTGTTGGGATTAGCGAGGTTAAATGGAAGGACGCACAGGATTTCTGGTCTGGGGAACACAGGATAATTAGCACACAAGCTGTCAACGGAGTCACTGGTGTAGTATTTTTAATCAATAAGAGAGTAGGGAAACGGGTGAGTTATTATGAACAGTTTAGTGACAGGATTATTTTGATGAGGTTAGAAACTAAGCCCGGACAAACCACTTTAGTACAAATGTATTTGTCAACGTCGCAGGAAGAAATAAAGAAAATATACACCAAAATTGAAGAATTAATGCAATATGTGAAGGGGGAGGAAAATCTAATAATCATGGGTGACTGGAATGCGATAGTGGGAGAAGGAAAAGAGGGGAATACGGTAAGAAGTTTTGGTCTAGGAGAAAGAAATGAGCGAGGAAGCAGGTTGTTAGAATTTTGTGAAAATTATAAGCTAGTAGTGGCAAACACACTGTTTAAGAACCATGCAAGAAGGATATACACCTGGAAACGTTCTGGGATACAGGCAGAAATCAGCTAGATTATATCATGGTCAAACAGAGATTCAGGAATCAAGTTCTAGACTGTAAAGCGTACTCAGGAGCAGACATAGATTCTGACCATAATTTGATAGTGATCAGAGGAGAAGGTACAAAAATGCTCAGGACGATGCGGGAAGAGAGCAATACAGGCTATTTATAAATCAAATAAACAGGAAATAAAAAAAAGCAAAAGAAAAATTGCTAGAAGAAAAGTGTGAAGAAGTAGAAAAGGAAATGGCCGTAGGTAAAGTAGATGTATATAGGAAGATCAAACAGAATTTTGGCGAAATGGAGAAAAGAGGTGTGAAAATTAAAGTTGCTGAAGGGATACCTCTTTTAAGCTCTGACGATAGAGTTAACCTATGGAAGAAATACAATGAGAAACTGTATGATGGAGACGACTTGAACAATAGCGTAGTGGAAAAGGAAGACGATGTTAACATTGATAACTAAGAGATACTGTTTTAAAAACAGAATTTAATAGAGCTCTGAATGACTTGAAAGCAAATAAGGCAGTTGGAATTAATGAGATCCCTGCAGAACTTCTTAAATCTCTAGGAGAGGATGGAATCGAAAGATTATTCAAGCTGATATCAAAAAGTTATGAAACAGGAGAAATTTCAATTGATTTTAATAAAAATATCATCTTCACACTTCCAAAGAAAGCACAAGCCGACAAATGTGAGAATTATCGCACCATTAGTCTAACATCACATGCTTCAAAATTACTGACCAGAATAATATACAGAAGGATGGAAAGGGTAGTAGAAGAGATGGTAGGTGAAGATCAGTTTGTGTTTAGGAAAAATCGCGGTACAAGGGAAGCAATTCTGTCTTTAAGATTAATACTTGAAGGGCGGATCAGACAAAAAAAAAAAAAATACTTTTATGGCATTTGTTGATTTAGAAAAAGCTTTTGATAATGTTAGGTGGGACAAGATGCTCAAAATTTTAACGAAGTCAGGTCTAAAATATCGAGATAGAAGAATACTTCATAAACTATATAAGAATCAAGTGGCTCTAATAAAAGTAGAGAATCATGAGAGGAAAGCATCAGTTAAAAAGGGTGTGAGACAAAGTTGTAGTCTATTCCCGTTAATATTCAACTTGTATGTAGAGGAATCAATAAAGAAAGTAAAAGAAAAATTTCCATGTGGCATAAGTATTCAGGGAGAAAATATCGGGCTGAGGATATTGAGAAATTACTGAATTGCATGAACAAAATACTGAAGTCAGATTTTGGACTGAACATAAATCAAAGCAAGACAAAAGTGATGAAATGTAGCAGAAATGATACCAATACTAGTAGATTAACTGAACATAAATGAAAGCAAGACAAAAGTGATGAAATGTAGCAGAAATGATACCAATACTAGTAGATTAAATATAAAAATAGGATTGAATGCAATTGGAGTAGTAAGTGAATTCTTTTACTTGGGAAGCAAAATTACAACCGATGGCCGAAGCAAGAATCATCTTAAAAGCAGAATAGCACTAGCAAAAATAGCCTATATGAAAAAGAGAAATCTTTTAGTTCAAGTATTGATTTAGGAATTAGAAAAAAAGTTTTTAAAACACTATATGTGGAGAACAGAACTTTACAGTAGTGAAACATGTACATACTGGAAAGAAGGAAAATTGAAGCATTTGAAATGTGGTGCAGCAGAAGAATGCTGAAAATTAATTGGACAGACAAAGTAAGAAATGAACATTTTGGAAATGATGGGTGAGGAAAGAAGTTTGTGGAAGAAACTTGCAGAAAGAAGAGACAGGCTTGCAGGTCATATTTTGAGACATGCTGGACTGGTTAATTTGCTGTTGGAGGGAACAGTCGAAAGTAAGAACTGTAGAGGAAGACAGAGATTAGAATATATGAAGCAGATAATTGAGGACGTGGGTTGCAAGAGATATGTAGAGATGAAGAGGTTAGCACAAGATAGGAAGGGATGAAGGATTGTATCATGCCAGTCGAAAGACTGATGACAGCAAAAAAAAAAAAAATTATATATATATATATATAGATTCGCACTTCTCTTTATTTTGTATTTTGGAACTAATGTATTATAATAAAAAATAACATAAATATATATTATAATAAATATTATATTATCTCCTTGAGCTCTTCCAACCTCGCCTCAACTGTGTTTATACAATTCTTCCATTTTTTGAACCTTTTCCTAAAATATATCTTTAATTCTAAAATTTGATCCTTCTTATAAGTGTACTTATTTCCCTCTTCGATTTTGGCTACTGGTTCACTTGTTCCACCAGTATCCATCAGAACTGCATTATGATAACTTATTCCTTCAGTTACTTGAGACACCACAGAATTTTCATTGGGCTTTATCAGGATGATATTCAACATGTTTGATCCCCTTGTATTATGCTCTACTACTTGTTAAAAACCTTCTTCTCATACTATGAAAGTTTTCAAATCCCCATTCCTTTGCATTATTAATCTTATTTCCTACCCTCCTACCCAGTTAACACTTATTAATTTAATCGCCATTGATAATGACCATTTTAGTCCCCTCCCCTCCCCCCCCCCACAAGCATCGTCTTCATCATTTATTCTTCCATTACAGTAAGTAGCTAACACCCTCATTTTTTTCTTTTTTATGATCCCAGAATCCTACCCCTAGTATCTAAAGTTCATGATGTATAAAATCTTCTAAGGCTTTCAACCGAGGTAGCGCGTCAATGTAGGGCGACGTTTCGAAGCCTGCCTCCGGCTCCATCTTCCACGCTTAAAAGGCCTTTGTTTACCAGGTGACGTAAGCCACGTGCGTCGGAGCCAATCAGTGCACAGTTGGTGGGGCAGGTAAGGACCTGGTGTGGCGGCTGGATAGTGGGGCAGTAGGCGTGGTAGGGGTACGCACGGCGGAGGGAGGCGGCTGGCAGCGATGATCTTGCAGCCTTGATCTCTGCCTCCTAAGATAATTTATCGCTGGATTCCATGCCGTGCTAAGGCGATGTCGTAAATCCCTAATCACAATGCCATCCGCCAGGCGAATCTCCACGGATTCCTTTATCATACTGTCCCAAAAACCCTTGGCGAAAGATAATATTTTCGTCGCCTCGAAGTCAAAGGTATGCCCTTCTTCAATTCTGTGCAAGGCCACGGCCGACTTAGTGACCTGTCCCAACCGTACACATCTTGCATGTTCTAAACAACGCTGGAATACAGACCATGTGGTCTGCCCGATATATCGTTGCCCACATTCACAGGGAATCGAGTATATGCCGGGATGCCTCAGGTCCAACCCCTCCTTAACGTTGCGTAATAGGTCCCTTATCTTCTTAGGTGGGCGGAAAAAAAATTTTAATCCCGACTTTGTTTAACCTTCTGACAATCTTGGCTGAAACTGCCCCGGCATATGGAAGAAACGCATGCTGGTCTGTTTGCTGCTTCTCCGTCCTATTATTCACTTTCTTGCGAAAAGCTATGTTGATTTCTGCCTCACTGTATCCGTTCATATTGAATGTGCGTCGTAAATGGCCCAGTTCAGCCGGAAGACTGTCCACGTTACAGATGCCTCTGGCACGACGTGACAAAGACGACAACACCGAATTGCGTTGAGCAGGATGGTGGTAGCTCTTCGCCCCAAGATATAAATCGGTGTGAGTGGGCTTTCTGTAAACACGATGTCTTAGCGTGCCATCTGGATTCCTTGTGATTAAAATATCCAGGAAAGGCAGGCAACCGTCCCGTCCCAACTCCATTGTAAATTTGATATTATCATTAATTTCATTCAAATGTTCAAGGAATTCATCCACTTTCTCTCTTCCGTGCGTTTATATCACAAACGTCTCATCCATGTATCTGTTAAATGAAGTTGGTCGAAGTTCTGCACTCTCAAGAGCGGTGTCCTCAAAATATTCCATAAACATGTCGGCAACCCTGGGGAGAGGGGCGAACCCATGGCCACTCCGTCACGTTGTTCAAAATGCCGGCGAGATATTTGGCCTAAGAATATATAGGCGAGCCAATGGCACTAACTATAGGTCGTAAAGGAATTCCCTCTTTATATACTTTAGGGAAACCATATATCCTGGGAGGTATCGGAGCTTTGGGTTGAAGTCTTCTAATTATTTCCGGCGGAAGACCCGAAGCTTTCAAATGTAAAATTGTCATCCTCACTATTGACGACGTTGGATCGCGAGTTAGTTTAACATATGCTTCATCTTTCAAAATGGTGTACATTTTCTGCCTGTTGTCCTCAGTTGTCATGAGGACGGTGGAGTTTCCTTTATCCGCCGGCAGAATGACGATGTCTTCGTTCTGCCGTAACTCCGTAAGTGCTCTCCACTCCGCCGCCAGTATATTCTTCCTGTCGGGGTTAGCCTTCTCGATGATGCGGCTGGTTTCGCGCCTAATTTCTTCCGCTGCTTCCACCGGCAGTTTGTGGATGGCCTGGTCCACTTAACTGATGATTTCGACGTGGGGAACACGTGGCCCCGACGCACGTGACTTACGTCACCTGACAAACAAAGATCTTTTAAGTGTGGACGATTCCAGGAATCCGACACATCGCCGGAAGAAGGAGCCGGAGGCAGGCTTCGAAACGTCGCCCTACATTGACGCGCTACCTCGGTGGAAAGCCTTAGAAGATTTTATACAACTGACACACCGAGAAAGTTTACATTCGTTCAATTTTCATGATGTCTAAACACCAGAGAACTCTATCAATCTCTGCTAACCAATATGAAATGAACAATAAGTCCTCTTGCTGCATATAAACAAAACAAGATTAAGAAGTGTGATCATTTAAACGCAGTGAAAAAGTGACATTAAAATTAAAAAAAAAAATGCAGAACGGCAGCAAGATGTTGTGTTCCATGACGTAGTGCAATTAGAAATATTTCCTGACGAACATATGATTGTTTGTGTCAAAAATTTCTCTGATGATGCCCCAGTCCGTAGGACGAGAAGCGTCTTGTAATAGCCCTCATACCTGAACTTTAAATAAAATTGTATTTTGTAAAGTATTTGTAGTGAGCTAAAGTTTGCTTGAAAAATATCTGGTATGTTTGTTTTGCAATTTCTTGTAAATCAGTGTATATAGACTTTATTTTATGAAAAGGAATTATTTAAAGGCCATTTAATATGTTTAAGAACCGAATTGTGCAAGAGAATTGCTTAAATATTTGTAATTCCAAGTACTAATGCAAATTACGATGTCTACAGGACAATTTTCTACAGTTTAAAATGACTTCTGTAAATAATTTTGTGTTTAAGTATTTTTAATTTCCATTTCTGACCGTTTTGTAATGATGTTAAATGATTAAGTACTAATTCTGATTGTTTTTAATATGTTTAATTGTTTGAGTAATTGTTAATGTTCGAGAAATATCTCGCGGAAGCTTTTGAAGTGTTCGGGAAAATTCGATAGAGCCTATATAAAGAAATCAGCAGAAGGACAGTTAGTTTATACATATTCACTTTGAAACTGCCAAGGACTGCGTTAGTAGTATCTCTGGATTGTATCTATGCATGTCAACAATAACGTTGATGTTGTTTGGTGAAAATAAACAAAGTCTAAACTGAAATACCTTGTGGACTACTTAATTACTGTATTAATTAAACCACGAAGAACCCGACAGTCTGATTGTATAGGAATAAAGTAATAGTTGTTAAGACACGGTATTTTTATTTACAATACAATTACCAATCTTTCATTTTCAAATATGAATAAACCTTCACCAATTGCTCCTCTGTCTCTGCGGTTTAACCATATAACCATCAAGGAAATCTCATTGTCTAGTACTCCTTCTTTCAACCAGTACTCTATCCCTATGATGATAGGTGGTTCGCGTGTATCTATTAAGTTTCTGAATGCTATTAGTTTGTTCATTATACATTCTTAATATTTGCTCTGTGATATTTCAGCATTAAACTTCGTCTCCCCAACTGTACTATCGTCTGTTATTATTTCAGCAGCTTCATCTATTTCTTTGGCAATAGTGTTTTTTCCCCATCGTGCATCTACAATCAGTATCCATTTGATGGCTCATATTTATACACTCACCAGCAGTTACTAAAAAAAAAAAAAAAAAAGGCACGTTGCTGATCCGATTATAACTGGAAGTGGGCTTCCTTAAATTTCTAGCATGTATCAAGGAATAACCAACAAACCGACTGCAGTCATACTGGCCATATTATTATCTTATGTCTCTATAGTAATAACTTACATAATAATTCGGTGCCTTAGGAAATAGAAATAAGCTCTGCCCATTAAATGAATACACTAATGCTAGACTTCCCACAGACTGTGTTTGTACACAGTTGAATATAAGAAAGTTACAGGCTTCAAACGAACTTGGACTGAAGAGGCGAATATTCCATTTTAATACTTGCATGTCAGGAATTCAATCTGTCGGAGGCAACAGGTTGACCTTCATATGTCATGGTCCTGCAGGATGCAGCCTTGAGTGTAAAGTATAATTTTCACAAAACTTTCCATATAGCCATGGTGATGTCACCAGGAGCAAAGAGGGACCACGTCACGTACTTGGGACAGCCGGTGTAAGATTGGGTGCCCATCAATTAGTGATCGGCATCGTGGTGAGATGTTAAGACCTTGTTTTTTATTCCGTGTGTATCGACTGGAAGACGATTAGTCCATCACAGTTTTAGTGCCATTGTAGGGGTCAGATGTCGATCGAAGGGCATACAGTCACCTACGTTCATCAAACGCATATGTGGCGAGTGAACTGATGACCACAAACTGTAGTGTTAAAGCCCAGTATCTTCCCGAGAACTCATGCACACAACTAAGGCTCAGACTCTGCAGGCGTGGCATGTGGTGGCCTCGCCTGTGGAGGTTCAGCCTGTGGAGGTTCAGCCTGTGGAGGTTCAGCCTGTGGGGGCTCAGCCTGTGGAGGCTCAGACTGTACAGGCACAGCCTGTGGGGGCTGAGCTTGTCAAGGCTCAAGCTGTAGAGGCAGAAGGTAGAGATAGTGGGTTGGAGGAAGTTGATAAGGATGGGTGGAAGCTGGTAACAGGTCGTAGGAGAAACATGGTTAACAGGATGAACAAGCCAGACACTTCAGTAATTGTGGAAAAAATAGGTTTGACCTGTTGCCACAGTCAGGAGGAGAAGAGCCTCATGTAGATGTAGGAGTAGGTAAGATGCAGCAGACCTTTAGAAATAAGGGCTTGCAGGGCAAGAATAGGAACAAAAGGGTTCTGCTGCTAGGTAGTAGCCATGGGAGAGGTGTAGGTCCTCTTCTGCAGGATGAGTTAGGTACAGGATAACAGGTCACAAGTTTTTTCAAACCTAGCGCAACATTAGGACAGGTAATAGAGGATATAGGTTCCCTTTGTAGGAGTTTCACTAAGGATGATAGAGTAGTGATAGTGGGAAGTGCGGGAAATAGTATTGATATAAACGCGAGTTATAGTATAGAGGGAGACCTGAGGAAGGTGGTGAAGGAGTCACAGCTTACCAGGGTGGAGCTCATTCAGGTCCTAAGTCGCCATGACCGGCCACAATGGAACTATGCTGTGAGGCGGGTTAATATGGAAACGGAAGTGCTACTTGGGAAAGGCATTAGTTCTGTGTTGGGGGTTGTGCCTGTGAACACCATTGGTAGGTGGGGTTTCTGTAGGCGTGGCCTACACCTAAATAGAAAGGGGAAGGGAGTACTTTCTGAGTTGTTAGGTAAAGCAGTGAGGGAGCCCATTTCCAGTGATGATGGGGTCAGGACTGTGCCTTTTTTAGGTTAGGGGCTGCTGGGGAAGGGACAAAAATAGATTATCAAAGTGATACTGATTGCAGATTCACGGTGGGGAAAGTCAAAGATGTTAAAAAATTAGATAAAGTAGCTGAAATAATAACTGATTGTGGTAAAAGTGGGAAAGAGGAGATAAATTCTGAAAATGTAAAGCCAGTAGTAAGGGTGTTAATGGTAAACTGTAGAAGTATAATGAACAAAAGTAATCGAATTTGCAAACTTAATTGAGATACACGAACCGCAAGTAATAATTCGGGTAGAGAGTTGGTTAAAAGAGGAAGTACTAGACAGTGAGGTTTTTCCTGATGGTTACAGGGTGTACCGCAGAGATAGAGGAGTAATTGGTGGAGGAGTTTTCATACTAGTTAACAAAAACTACCACAGTTCACTGGTGTTCATAGATCAAGACCATGAGTTACTTGGGGTAGATTTCTGGGGTAATAAAAAAGAAAAAATCAGAGTGTTGGCTGTTTACCGCAGTGGAAGAATGACAGAAGAGGATGAGGCTCCTGGGGAGAAATTAAATTCATACTCAGATTTCAGAGGTGCGAATAGAATGATCATCATCGGTGGGGATTAAATTTACCAGGTGTGAACTGGGAAGAAAATAAGATAAATAACACAAGGGAACAAAGATTTGCAAATAACTTAATAAGGGAAGGAGGATTTACACAAGTGGTTGAGCAAAACACTAGGGGACAAATTATTGTGGATATTTTTCTAATTAAGCCCGATGAAAACCTTTTGAGGTATCAAGTAACTGAAGGAATAAGTGATCATGAAGCAGTTCTGATGGATATTAGAGGATTCAGTAAACCAGCAGCCAAAATTGAAGGGGGAAATAGGTACAATTATAAAAAGGCACAGGTTTCAAATTTGAAGAGATATTTCAGAGAACAATTCAGCAAATGGAAGGAAGGCTCAAGTACAGTAGAGTAAAGGTGGGAAGAGTTCAAGGAGATAATAAGAAAGGGGGAAGAAAAATTTATTCCAAAGCAAAAAATAAAGAGAAGTAGAGAACCTATGTACTATAATAGGGAAGTGAGGAGGTAAAGGAGGTTGGTAAGAAAAGAACATAACAGAGTTAAGAGACAGCAGGGTAGTAGGGATTATTTAAAACAACTAAACAAGGACTTAAGAACAGCAAAGGAAATGGCTAAAGATGGGTTTATGAAGAGTATTGTCAGTGCAGGAGGACTATTGACTGATGCATCTAGAAATTTCTATGGCTATATCAGGAAACTGAGGGGAAGGGAGGATGTAGAGACACTTATAGATAAGGATGGAGAAGAAGTTACTGACGATTTGAAAAAGGCAGAGCTTTTAAGTAAAAGGTTCAGTGAAAGCATTAGGGACAATGAATCAGAAACAGGAGGGTCTAATTCGGAGAACGAGCTTAACAACACAATTATAAATGACGATAGTAAAAATTTGATATTCATCCTGAGGAAATAATGAAGAAAATAAGAAATCTTAAAAAACATAAAGGGGCTGGTGAAGATAATATTACTACAGATATCTTAAAGATAGCCGGATGTGACATTGTACCTTATCTTGAAATATTATTTAAATTGAGTCTGGATACTTGCTGCTTACCACAAGACTAGAAAAGTGCGATGAAGGAGGGGTGAGAAATAGAGTTGAGAGTTACAGACCAATCAGTTTGACATTAGTGGTAGGTAAATTGATGGAAAGATTGATATGCAACCACATCAGAAATATATGTGAGGAACGTAAGTGGTTTTCAAGCAGGCAACCTGGGTTCAGGCAAGGATATTCATGCGAATCTCAGTTGTTGGGATATATGCAAGATATTTCAGATGAAATGGACAAGGGAGGCCAAATTGATAATGTAGCACTAGATTTGTCAATGGCGTTTGACAGAGTAAGCCATAAAATGTTAGTAAATAAGGTAAAAACCATGGGAGTGGATGAGAAAGTGGGTGTAGCATTTCTTAATGATCAAGATCGCCATGTAGCGTTTCTTAAATGATCACTCAATTTCAAAATTCCAACCTTCGTCCTCTTCACGGTCTGCCATGTAGCAAATCTGAAAAAAGTTGCTATTTTATTCATTAAGAAATGGTACCGTGTTGCCTTTACGATGTATTTATATTTTATGTTTTATCTTTATATTGATCTATCGCAATATGCCTTTGTGCGGCGATAGTAAATAATTAATCTGTTAACCGTTATTCGGCACAATTTAAATCACTCTTTTATTATTTTAAATACATCTTGCTTAAATACATTATCGGACTTCTTCAATATGCAAGTTCTCCTTAGCTCTGCTTTAGAGAATCTCCTAGTTGATCTAGTATCTCTCTTATTTCCCGTTGCTACGGAAACCTCCTTAAAAGAGTATTAACCGGCCCGTGACATGGAACTCCTACTTCAAGGATGTTATTATACTATCTGTTATGCTACAGCCCCCCCAAGTTTACCATACCATTTTCCATTAATACCAGTATAAATGGTCATGGTAAACTTTCAGGTAAATGTTACCTATTTTTTAAGTAAGGAGAGCTTCCACTGTACATTTGACTAACAACACATTTTTTTTTCTTTTTTACATATAACGAGGACCGATGTCTTGATGTAACTTTCCTAGGTGGGTTTCCATAAGCCGCGACTGGTTGGAACGGCATATTGTCTGTAACACTCATTTCGACACAGAGTTACTGTCCTTATCACTTAGTAACATCATCTTACCACTTAGTAACATCATCTTATCACTTAGTAACATCATCTTTAGCTGTCATGGCCTCCGCCTGTTTACCAAGCATACCATTCAAATAGTTAAAAATTCCATTACCTGCCCTTGGTACATTATATTCTTCATAAGACCGATCCTTTTGAACAATTTTACTGTTGGATAACCGGCAACATTATTTAAATCACATGTTTGGTCCCCGGACCAGTACAATCAACCCTCGCTAATACGACTGGGACACCATTGTTTCTTGGTAATCTAGCATCACCATCACAACTTCATTTTTATTTTATTTCTTCAATACATTACATTATTCTCCCCATAAGTAATAACTTCTCTCCACTTAACTTCATCTTGAATATATTCATATCTAGGTTATGAGATGTTACAATAGAGTCATTTGAAGGTTCTACATGGACCTCAGCTATGTCTGTGTTAACCAAATCCTGAACCTTTCGGTATCATTTAAAGGCAATGCCTGGATCGTGGCCTTATTCACAGGAACTGAGTCTTGACTATCCTGCTGTACCCTCTCTATATGACATTTTACTTCTTAATTCATAACACATTTATTCTATCATTACAACATCTTATTTCTTCTCAATTCATTATATTCATTCTAATGCTCCGATATACCTTACAGAATATATATTTTTTTAAAAAAAGAAAGTCCTAATAGACAATAAACATTTATGTAATGGTATGCTGTGGTAACAGCCGAAGACTGCACATCTGACCAAGATCATCAATATTGGTAAATGATAGCTTCCACTTAGTGATTATAAACTTTTACTATCATTACAGTTGAAGAATTGTGGGCAGCAACATCAATCAGTACTATCTACAAGTGTTTTGTGGCACTGAATAACAATAATATGTTAACTATAACTTAATAATAATAGTAAATTCCAATATGATAGAGTTTATATGTACACACCTGTGCCTTGCACTAGTGTTAAATCTTTTCATTCATCTTAAACTAATTCATCATTTTCTGAGTTGTAGGTTCAATACCCTGATTGACTTTGTACACAGGATGAGGCAGTAAGCATAGCTTACTCCTCTACAAAAAAAGAAAACCTTTTTTCTATATTTCCAGTTCACTTTTTCCCAGTTATTCATACAAAACAACTTTCTGTTTACAGTTAATCTTACTTTGCCAGAACAGCAACATGGAAAACCAACTTCAAAAATATGTAAAGAACTCTGAAAATGTTCAACACCATTATTCTGTAACTGCTTTGATTCAAAATCACAAACATAATTCTCTCCAACAATGGAAAAAATGTCACAGTTTACATCCTTCAAAATCATCAAACTACCTAATCCATCTACCTTCATTATAGTGTCTTCCATCTCTTTCACCTGATAAAAATCACCTGTTCCTTTAATGTCTGTATCAAACATTTTTATATACTTACAACCCTTTTCTACTGATTCATCTGTCTTCGTGTAAGTTTCCACCTGGTTACTTTTATGCTTAAACTCATCTTTTAAGTGAAACCCTTCTTTAACAATTTGTCTATCCTTTACATGATTTACATCACCATTAATTGTGACATCACTCATCTCATATTTTTCCTTTACAGTATTAGGCCTACTATCATTACCTTCAATTGTATTACCTAACGATTCACAATGAATTGCACTCGTACTTTGTTCAAACCCTCTAATTACTAGACTCTCATTGCATGCCTTTAGTTCCTCGTTTATCTTTGTATAATGTTTTTCAGCCATTTCTATACGGTATACTTATCTAACTTTGCCTGTGCATTAGTTTCTGATCTAATTATTCGATCCTCTAAAGCTGTAAGTTGTGCTGTTAGTCGCGATTCAAATCGAAATAGTATTTTTTCTAATGCACCTACAGTGACTGTTTCATCTTTCTTATTTACCGATCCCGAAGGATCACAAATGCTACATGGGGAGAAGAATTTTTAAAAGGTAGAAAACAGAAAGATAGGGTAGGAAATGTAGTATCAAAAGAAGTGGAAGTAAAAAAGGGTGTGCCATAGGGTAGGGTATTGGGACCATTGCTATTCATTATTCTAGTGAATAATTGAGTTGATTGTTTACTGTCTGAAATTAGATTGTTTGCAGATGATATAATGCTGTATAAAAGAATCAAAACGATAAAGGATTGTAAACAGTTGCAGGGTGATCTGGACAGGATCATGGAGGAAGGAATATATGGAGACGAGATAACGCGAAATCCGTGAAACCTGGTGAAAAAACTGTGCCTGCGCGGCGGACATCGTAGGAGTACCAAAACATTGGGCTGTTTGCACTGTGTCAGCTGCTGAGAATATTTCATTTTCTATTATTCTAAAGTTTTCTATAATGCCAAGTTGTGATGCTTATGGTTGCACAAACAGACGAGATAGGAAAAAACCTGGAATAGCTTTTCATAAACAAGTCACATTGTAACTATCGTTCTTGAAGTATCTGACAGGCAACCGCAACATTAGTGCCATTCGCTATAAATTTATTCATTGCTCTCAATAGGATCATATTATGCTCAAATTTTTGTTGGTGTAGTGTAGACAACTAGCATATGTTACTATTTTGCACCTGAAAAGCTAGCCTTACTTGTAGACAAATGTTGGAAATTTAATTTAAACGGGTCGATGTTTACATCGCGACACAGTGAATATGGTATTCTGCATGCATTACTCACGTTTAAGTTTACACTGAAATTGCACGATGAAATTAATCGTGATAATTTGTGCTGTGCGAATTACTAAACGTGATGAAATAAACTTTGTTGACGGAAATGTAGTTCGCGATGCATTTCTTGTGTTTAGATGTGTCTACATAGTTTGGTTTTGTAGCGGCAATATTAATGGAAATGTTGGCAGGTTAAATGCGGTGTATACCTGTAGAGAACAAACAATTTATTTATCATTAGCTGTTAGCTTCTGATTTTTGAATGTAGTGATTTTTCTAGCAAAATTATATAGGCCAATATATATCTTCTAAGTAAGCTCAGAAACTATGAGGTTTTATGAAGTATTAATTTTTTTAAAACTTTGAACATTGACTTATGCTTTTTTTTAAAAATTTCACATATGACTTGTTTCTGTTTGTAAATATGTCTACAAGTATATTTCTAGATTTTGAAATCTTCCTTGTCAATTACTGAAATAGAATGTGAAAATATAACCTATTTGAACATCAGCTAAAATTTAAGGACTGTAGAAATAAACAGTTTGTTATTCAAGTTAAAAAGAATTACCTGCTCATTAAGTTACTTCCGAATTCATCATCAAATATGGATATGGCGATAGTTTTTTCTGGTCCAGGCCGCATTTCAACCCTAACCACGTCAATTTTAAGGTACAATATCTCGAGAACTAAGCGAGATATCAAACAAATTTATTCTTTACTTTCAGTTTCCCTCATGGAGTTACATAAGAATTCGTCATCAAATTGCGGCGCCACGGTTATCGTTGAATCCCCTCATAACCTAACAACCTCACTTTTGAGACAGTATATCTTGCGAACTAAGCGAGATATCGAAAAATTTTATTCTTTATTTTCGATTTGTATCGTCGTGTTACATAAGAATCTATCACCAAATTTGACTTTGGGGACACGTTTTCTTCTGAATTTCAACCAGAAACTCCACTCTTTTGAGACAGTATATCTTGAGAACTAAGCACGATATCAAAAAATTTCATTCTTCATTTTGATGTGTCTCGTCGAGTTACATAATAATCCATCATCAAATTGCGGTGCCACGGTTGTCTTATGATTCCCTTGAGGTTTTTGTGCATATTTCCCGTGTTTCTCTGGTCAAGCAATATGGCGGCCTCCCCTCCCCACTTCTCTCCACCCGGTTCACTCCAGTATGTGGCGAAAGTCCCTTGCGTCGTCTCCATATATTCCTTCCTCCATGGACAGGATATCTAGTTGGGTTGGTAACATGGAATGAAGATAAATGCAAAGAAGAGTCAACTTATTAGATACACAAATAAAAACAAAAGGTTAATTATGAATATAAGGTGGGGAAAGTATTGCTTGCTGAAGACTTGAAATGTAAATATCTTGGCATTACTTTTGATAACAAGATTAATTGGGCAGGACACATTGGACAGGTGGTAGGAAAAGGTTTCAAAGTTCTGCACTTGTTGGAGATTGTGATGAGGGGATGTACGAGGGAAGTAAAGGAATTGGGTTACAAAACATTGGTGAGACCATTGCTCGAATATGGTAGTGTAGTATGGGATCCTCATTTTACGTATCAAATACAGGAATTGGAGATTTGTTTCTGGAAATTATTGCAGAATGCAATCAGTGACGGATATGATAAACGAGCTGGAATGGGATTCATTGCAAGACAGGAGGAGGAGGAGGAGGGTAATGGAGTGTACAGGGCATATACTGGCGATGAGGCATGGAAAGATATTGCAATAGGTAGGAAAAGTAGTACATGGAAGGGAAAAGATGACCATGACCACAAGCTGGCACTCGATTTCAGGCACAAGGGTGTGGGAAGATTCTCTTTTTTAGGTAAGGGTGTCAGGGATTGGAATGAGTTACCAGGAGAAATGATGAATAATTTACCGAAAACTTTGAAAGAATTTAAAGAAAAAATTTGTAGAGGGCAAATGTAGGTGAGTGCAGGATGGGGGGAAGATGGGTGTGTAGGGAAATTGCCACCGGAGCCTGTGCTCCATTGCAATGGAATTAAATTAAATTAAATTAAACCAATTGCTAATGGTATATAATATACCATGAAGAAGATAATTGGAGTGAATCGAAATTTAAAGAACCCATTAATTGTTTTAAGATCTACAAAGAGATGTATTAATTTATACTTAATTATATTCATGTTGATTAAAATTTGCTTAATTTTGTTTGTGAATAAATTGAGACGAATGTAAATATAAGTGCAGCGGTGTTGTGATTACACACACAAAAAAAAAAAAAAAAAAAGCATCTCACTCCCTCCCTATACAGATATTTGAATAATAATATAATTTTTATAATAAGTGTTGCAATGCAATAAATATAATGGTAACAAAATTAAGCAAAAAGAAGTTATCTTGGTTGTCCTGATATTTCAATAAATTTACTCGGCTCCACCTTGATAACAAAGATAATATGGACAACGACTACGGAAGTCTTCGCAATCAAGCAAAAATTAGGTTCACATAACCGGTACCCTTCAATAATCTCTTAGTTTTCTCTTTATTATCCACAAACTGTTTTATACTTTTGGAGAGTTTATTAAACAGATATATTCCAAAATAATTAACTCCTCTTTGTACTAATGACAGTGATGTTTGTGGTTTGTGCAAGTTATTTTGTTTCTTGTATTGATATTGTTTACCTGATATATGATTTAAACAAGTTAAAACGTTCTATAACAAAGCACAAGAGATAATACATAAACTCAAAATCTTATCAGCTCAGGTCAGTCACGCTCCGGTCTTGATCGTTCTGGATCGGCTTTAGGTTGACCTGCTTTGTCCGGACCTGACCGGACTGGAAGTGAGAATGCTCTCATTGAATTATGCGCGTAGTGATTTTGATCTTTGCCCTAACCTGACCTGACCAAGGACCTGACTTGCTTTCTAATCTGCCTGTACGGTTTTACTATTAGAAAAAGAAAAACAAAAGGCCAATATTACCACGCTCACTAATGTCTGTGTCGGCGAAGCACCGTATAAATTCTATTATAATTCTCTTTTGGTATATTAAAACATTACTACGTATTAAATTACTTGCGGTATATTCTATTCTCAAACCCCTTTAATTTAATGAATCCTGTAGGAATATTTTGTGATCTTGCAAAAGCATTTGACTGTGTAAATCATGAATTACTTTTGAAAAAAAATGGAATACTATGGTATTTTTGGGACCGCAGGTAAATGGTTTAAATCATACATTGAAAGCCGAATGCAAAAAGTTTCAATTTTTGATTCTAAAATAAGTAAAGATGCTTCATCAGACTGGGAGAAAATAAAACATGGAATTCCACAACGCTCTGTCTTAGGTCCCCTCCTCTTTCTGTTATACATCAATGACCTTCCTGGAAATTTATCCGACAAAGTTAAGAGTGTTTTATTTGCAGATGACACTAACCTGACTGTGCGTAAAACACCAAACAGTACTATAGAATTTAATGTAAATGAAGTACTTAGAGTAGTAGCAAATTGGTTTAAGGCAAATTCATTAAAATTAAATTTTGAAAAAACACATTATATTAGGTTTAAAACAAAAAACTATGCACAGCCAGATATATGTATAAACTATAAAAACAACACAATCTTAGAAACAGAGAGTATAAAATTTCTTGGTATTAAAATAGATCAGAAACTCTGTTGGCATGATCATATCACTACACTACTGGCAAAGTTAAGTAGTGCCACCTTTGCAATACGAACACTTTCTCTAACAGCAGATCTAGAATTAATGAAACAGGTGTACTACTCATATTTTCATTCAGTAATGTCATATGGCATAATTTTTTGGGGAAACTCTTCACAAAGTAAAAAAGTTTTCATAGCACAGAAAAGAGCTATTAGGTTTCTGTGTAGGGTAAAACCAAGAACTTCTTGCAGACAACTCTTTAAGAAACTCAATATTCTTACAATGTATTCTCAGTATATATATTCTCTCATGAGCTTTGTCATAGAAAATTTTAACCTGTTTACACCTAATTCACAGGTACACAGTTTCAATACAAGAAACAGAAATAACTTGCATAAAACACAAACATCTCTGTCATTAGTACAAAGAGGAGTTAATTATTCTGGGATACACCTGTTTAATAAACTACCTAATCGTATAAAACAGCTTTCAGATAATAAAGATGTATTCAAACAAAAACTTAGAGTTTATCTTATTGGCAACTCCTTCTACTCCATTCAAGAATTTGATGAAAATAATTAATTGTACTCATTATGACGTTTGCAAAACTCAGTTGCAAAAATGTATGTTTATTATTTCTTGTATTTGTAAAATATGTATATATATATATTTACTATTATATGACTCATATTATGTGTATATGTATCAACAATGACATGTTTCACATCCCAGAGGTATTTCCTCAGCAGGGATCCATGGAACAAGATTGATAAATAAATAAATAAATAAATAAATAAGCGCGAATTTAATTGATCAGACTATTCGTACCAAAGCTTGAAAAATCAATAACGATAGTCTATTGCATGTCAAAAGGATTAAGACCTAGATCTTCTTTAGTAAGTCGCGAATAAAAGCTGTTCAGTTATAGAATTCTCAAGTACTCTTAATTTAAGGTTGACGTGTATCGTAGTTCAGAATAAAAATTCACGGAATGTTTTACAACCTTTTATTATAATTTCATTTCACTTCTTAGTACATTTAGTGAAATTGATACCATTGAGAATAATTTGTTTTAATTTCATCACCTGTATATGGAGTTTATATCCCTGCTGCTTCAAGTTACATTTGCTGTCTTGTGTTTGTAGTGCTAAATAATCCTGTCACAACCTCTTTTATTTCACGTATAATATGATTAATTATTATTAGTGAGTATTAAAATGTATTTCCCAATTTTTATGTGATTATTCGATATCTAACTTGCAACAAAAAAGTGATATTTTAATATATTTTGTAATACCTTTGTTCAGTGAAGTTATATAATCACTGAATTTTGCTTATAGTAATGGGTTTGTAACTTTGGAATTTTGAGTATCCTGGACCCGACAATGTTGTAGAATTGAATTGTGTTAGGTTAAGTGATGTGCGGTTACTGGATGGGTTATAAGAAAACAGTGAAAGAACTTCAACTTTTAGGAATGTGTTTATAAGTGTAGTGTCAGAAGAAAAAGGCTGTAACAAAATGGTTATCGGTTATGCATTATATGTGTGCAGTAAATGAAGAGCCCGTATTTGCAAAACAAAATCGACGTTGGGGTAATTATTATGAATCATGTAATTAGTACACGTTCATGTTTTGATTTTGTTGACACATAAGCAATTTAAAAATGTTTTTCTAGTGGTGATTTTATGCTGTTTCTGACCTGGAGCATGATCACTCTGACGAGGAAACTAAAGAAAGAACCGGACGTGCCTTCAAGCACGTCTTCGACAGAAACTAATAAACGAGTTTCGGTTAGAGACAAATTGCTGGTAAAAGAGGTTTGTGACCTTCTTTGATACTTTAATTATTGAGAGAATAACGTAAAGTTTTGTAACTATCCGTATCTTTTAATGAATGTTGACTTATTACAGAATTAATAATCTTTTGTGTTGGTACTTCTCGATTATTTTGTTTTAATGGTATTTTAATTGAGGCCTGGAGTCAGAAATCAACTGTTTCGATAGAAATTAATTTAAAATTTGTTACTTTAAGAATTAAGTGTATTTTTAATATATTTTTTGAAGTACCAAAACCTCAAGAGCATCTATGCTTGTGCTTATGAAGGATTAAAGATTGCAGGTGGAAGTTAATTTTTTTTTTAGATGAATGAATTTAGTAATGTTGCAGTTAGATAGGTCACTGCTGCTCATTCAAAACTGGGTGGTCTGTAGTTATGGTTGGTACTGCACAATTGGATTCGGAATGAGATAGCACTAAATAATGTACATTTAAAGTACATTTATATGGTGGCCTACCTGATATGCAATTCAGAAGATGCCTTATTCACAGTCAAAAATAATGAATTGACACAATAACTTTATCTGCAAATACAGAAAATGGGAATAATGAAACCGTGAATAAAAAGATGTAACTGTGTTGTTCAGATAACTTTTGCGACACATAGAAAATAATTATATAGTTAGAAAATCTTACTAAATACACAACATAACTCAAATTATAGAAATGTGTACTCGAAAATGAATACGTAAAAGTGTATCAATTTACTTACGAATGACGAAGGTTGACAAAAACAAAGGTTTGTTCAGATGCGTCAAATGCCAACTGCAAGGGTTTAGGCAGACAGTGCAAAACATCTGATAGAGACCGAGTGGGCCAGCGAATCATGCAGACTGACACATGTTTCTGCCAGATTTTGCAGATTGCGAGTCCGCTTAATTTTGTGCGTGATCCGCCAGACTGTCTAATGATGTGGGATCCCGCTTTGCTGGATTGAATCCCTAGTTGGGATGTCGTGAAATGTAAATACTGTCATTACATTAGATAATAAACTCAATTGGGCAGTATGCATCGGACAGGTGTTAGCAAAAGGTTCCAAAATCTTCATTTATTGGAGAGAGTGATGAGGGGATTTATCAGAGAATTGATGGAATTGGGTTACAAACCTGTGGTCATACTGTTATTTGAATATGATGGTGTAGTATGGATCCCAAATTTTGGGTATCAAATATGGGAGTTGGAGGGAGTGCAAAGATGGGCTGCTAGATTTGTCTCTGGAAATTACTGCAAAATACAATCAGTAACTGATATGATAAATGAGCTGAAATGTGATTCATTAGAAGAACAGGGTGAAGAGATTTTTGGAGGGTTCAAGGTGTATATTGATGGCGAGGCATGGAAAGATATTGGTGATTGAATTGAGAGAGGCAGATGAAAAGGAAACATTGACCATGACCACAAGCTGGCACTTGATTTTGGGAATAAAGATGTGGGAAAAGTTTCTTTCATCAGTGAGGGGCTTAGGTATTGGAATAAATTACCAACGGAGATTATGAATAATTTACCATAAATGCTGAAATAATTTAAAGATAAGATATGTAGAGAGAAAAAGTAGGCAAGTACAAGAAAGGGAATAAATGTATGTAGGAAGATTGACACTGGGGCTGAGCTCCATTGAAATTAAATAAAATTCCTGTAAAGTGGAAGTGAAGTCTTCACCAGAAGATGGCGACGGAGCCTGAGATCGCCGAAATATTGTGTGGAAACATCTTACTTACTCGGCTAGTCTTCCAAGAACACTACATCCATTCTCAACGCCGAGAAAGACTTCGTTCCTATATAAAATAATTATTTGTTTAGAGTTAAAAATGACTGTCATTCAGTTAAATCTATGGATGTGAAATACCTTGTAAATTGTGTCATTGCCTGTTTGTTTGCCACACATTTATCCATTAAATATAAACTGTTGTGTGTGTGTGTGTGTGTGTGTGTGTGTGTGCGCGCGCGCACATTTCTGCCAACATTGAACCAGTTTTCTGAAGCCGTCACGGAAGAAGTCAACACTCTGTTTCCGCAACCACAGTCTCACACTTCTCTCAACATTTTCATCAGAAGCATAATGGTGTCCCCACAGATCTTATTTCATTATCAGGAACAGATGGAAGTCAGACGGTGCCAAATCTGGACTGTATCGAGAATGCTGTATGGTGGTGAGATTGTCTCTGAACTTCTGCTGTGGTGGCACGTGAAGTGTGTGGTCTGGCATTGTTATGATGCAGGAAAACATTTCCCTTTTCCTTTCGGAACCTTGTTACACGTCATTTCAAAGTTCGCAGTATTGTGATATAACACTCTGAATTTATTGTCCAACGTGCAAGGACATCAAGATGGATAACACCATCTGCATCCCAGAACACTGTTGCCATGATTTTTCCAGCTGAGGGCTGTGTTTTGAATTTTTTTTTTCTGGGGCGAGTCGATATACCATAGATTGGCGTTTCGTCTCCTGGTCGTAATGGTGTACTCATGTTTTGGCTCCTGTCACAGTTGAATGGAGAAAGGCATCACCTTCATGCTCATAACGCGAGAGGAGTTCCTGGCAAATTTCAGTTCTGTTCGCTTTCATTTCAGGCGTCAACATTCGAGGTATCCATCGTGCACAGATTTTCCGATAGCCAAGCAAAGCAGTAATGTGACCCACACGTTGTTGTGAAATGCCGATTATGCTTGCAATTTATCTCTGAGTGATACGATGATCGTCCTGAATCAGTCTTTCAACATTTTGCTTGTTAAACTCGGTGGTTGTTGTCACAGGACGTCCAACTTTTTGTTTGTCATGCATGTCAGATGTTCCCACCTCAACATCTTTAAACTTATTCGCCCAGTCACGCTCAGTACTCACATCATCACAATCTCCATAAACAGCTTTGCATTCTTTGATGAATTTCCTTTGGGGTGACACCTTCTGCTGTCAAGAATTCAATGACTGCACATTGCTTAAATCGCATTGGCCAACCGTTTGCGCAGGGTTTCATACTTTACACTGAAAAGCTTCCCGTCAACTGGAGCTGTAGAGAAGAGAGTACAGAACAAGCCAGCACCTGCCGCATACCAGTGCTGCCATCTGTTGAGTTATGAAGGTGGAGGCATAATTTATCATTCAACCCTCGTGTATAAAAATCAAGGTGCTAAGTAGCGAAAAGGAATTAAATTAGAATAGGGAAATGAGCCACCACTTACCTTTAGATGATGGATGTGGGGTGCAAACACACAGAAAAACCAAAAATACAACAGGTAAAGAAATTTTCGGGACAAGCCCTTTGTCAACACGAGAACATTATGGGAGGTGGGAGACTGTTGGACAGGAAAATGGTGGGGGTAAATTCAAACAGGGGAAAGTAGGACAGTGATTCACCAAAGTATATGTCAGTGGGGAGAGAAAAATATAATTAAATCTAAATATGAAAGTTTAATATATCTACACACATGTATAAATTAAAATAATTTTTTATATTTTTTAAACTATTTTTTAATTATTTATATTTTTAAACCAAAGAGAATATGAAGTAAACACCACCTTAGGTTAGTGGTTGTTCAGTATAGGTTGTGAGGATGGTAAACATAAGTAAAAATAATAATAATAATCGGGTATTATCTAAAGTTGAGACCAGGCGGTTGCCTTGTGCCAAGTTTGTACTGGTAGGCTAGTTCCCACCTTCTGAGTTTAGAGGAGCTGCTGCTAATAGGGAGGACTCTGATAGCATGGACCATGAAACAAGAGTTGAAATTATTCGAGTGTGGGTGATGGCATGGGCAGTAACTGGGTGCTTTGGTTGCTGTGTGAACACAGTCTGTCTGTGCCCATTTATTCTTATGGAAAGTAGGTTTGTGGTCAAACTTTTATATATAGCCAGGCAGTGGTTGCATGTTTACTGGTAAATTACATTGGAGGTTTCGCAGGTGGTATATCCTTTCCCCTGTGACAGGGTTGGCGAAAGTGTTGGAGACATGGTGTATGTCGCACATCTTGCTGCGGGGTCTTATTGCATGGAAAAGACCCTAGGGGCTGACTGTTGGGGTGAGGAAGACTATGTTTGTGGACTAGAAGTTCGCTGAGTTTAGGAGGTCTGCTGAAACAAGTTCTATGAGGGGCAGGGAGGATTTTGAAAAGAATGGATCTCATTTCAGGGTAGGTTTGCAGGAAATCATAGCCCTGCCAGAGGATTTTATTAATGGATTTGAGGCTTGGGTAGTTTTGTGTGACCAACACTGGACTGTGGTTGGCTTTTGTAGGTTTGGGATGATTGATGGGCTGAGTAAGTTGTAATGTTGCCTGTGAAAGCTGTTTGTTCGCCAAAGCTGGACGTTAGTTCAGAGATATCAATGCTTGTGAAATATTGTTTGATAATCAATGTGGGAATGTTGGTTGGAACATATGTGACTACCTCGAATGCCAAGACTGTAGGGGAGGGAACGTTTGGTATTCAAGCAATAGTTTACATTCTAATAAAGTTCTCTTAAAATTGGTGACAGAAAATATCTGAACATTTTAAAATGGGGGCTGAATCAATTGAGCACATTTCTCGAAAGTAATTTCACAATCATTTTACTTAGCTTGGTCAGTTATCAGTAACACTCTGGCCTCAGATTCAGGAAGATTCCGGTATGAATCCTTATCCGGCCATCCAGATTTCAGTGTTCCGTGGTTTTCCAAAATCACTCCAGTTGAATGAGTTATGGTTCCTTCAACATGACTGATTTCCTTTTTCCCAGTCCTTACCCATCTATAATGACCTTGATATTGAAGAGGCTTAAAGCCAGAAGGAAGAAAAAGGAATCATTGAATGGATAAAGAGAAAGGAGATTTTGGGGCATAATCCTTTAGCACTTAAATAAGAGGATTCTAGTGAATCAGGTGGGAAGGGTGCTTGAAACTTAAGCTTGTGAACAGCTTACATCTGAAAATTTAATTTCATTCTTGTGTGTCAGTAAGCATTGTTTCATTTATTTTATTGCATTAATGTATGACATAATTAATATCCCATAGTTCACACTAAGTATTAAATAATCTTTTTGCAATTTCTTCGTGTTTTTTATTTTCAGGTCCAAGAAATGGAGCAAACACTGCCTACAACTTGTAGGGTTCATTTTGATAATCCAGATGTTCTTCATGATTTTACGTTAACAGTCTGTCCTGATGAAGGTTATTGGGCTGGTGGTCGCTTCACATTTAATTTGCATGTTACAGAAGATTATAACATGGCAGTAAGTTTGAACATTTACATTGATTATTTTTGCCATTACAACAAATTTCTCTTTCTGATGGGATATCTTGAAAGTGAATCTTTTACACAGAGAAAAAAGAAAAGAATTAATGCTTCAACATAACAAATCCCTTGATCTTCTAGAATTAAGAATTTGAGCCATCTTCTTGCAGATATAATTAAACTTAAGTATTATTCCCTCAATTAGATTAAAAATTGAAAGTGGTGGTTTCAGAAAACCAGACAGCTAGTTATGGAGACAAAGAAGAAATTACGAGGGTCATGGAACCATTATATGTTTAATAGTAATGGATCAAAGTAAAATAGCATGTGAAGGAGTCGCTATAATGATAAAGAAAGAAAAATGGCAACTGTATTTGCATAATGGAAGAATTTCTAACAGTTTTTATAAGAGTTTGCTTAGGTTCATTAATGATATGAGGTGTTTTTTCCGGAATTCTGGACCCCCCCCCCCTCCCTCCCCTTCTGGTGAGATTTCGTCGGACACCCCTGTAAAATGACGTGAGATTCCCCCATCCCCCTACCAATCGATCTCACAACTTTTTGAGACCTTTTTTTTTTTAGTATAATGCTCCAAAGGGTGGTTATACCACCCCTAAGGTCAGTTTTTTGACCAAAATACCCCCCTACAATCGACTTCGTGAGATTTCTCCAGACCCCTCCCCTCCCCCTATTTCACCTCACATCATTAATGCACGCCCCCTTAATTGATCCTGGTTACACACTATTGTATTTGTAATCTTCAGTGAATTGTCCACTGCTGGCAGCCTTGTAAACTACTCTCTGATATAGAGAATAAGGAAGCAGATATAAACAGAATGGTATATTACTTTAAATGATAAGTCAGCATCTATAGTATTTGTAACTCTTTTTGATGGGAAAGTTAAATATTTCTTAGTCCAAGCTTGCAGATAATTTTGAATCAGATAAAATACATAAAAAGATTAATTTGTGGGAATGTGTTTTGGAATTGTTGGAAAAAAAGGAGAGGAAAAAAAAATAAAGTTGGTTGATAACAATTTAGGTTGAGTGAAAACATATGCTTTTGGTTCTTTGATATTAAGTAAGAGTGGCCTTGCGAAACAAACCTGCAAACTTTGTGTTTATTTGAAGTCCAAAACAAGCTATAAGGATGTTGGAACTATTAGTTCGAAAATGAGCATTAAATACAGTGGCTAAAACAAAGACTTCTTTCAGTCAATTATAAGGTGTCTTCAAAAAGTAATGGGAATTTTTGAAATTTAGCGGGTTATGTTAGTCAGATAGACCCAGCTTTTTTGTTGTTGTGTTCACAAACACGTCTTAAAAGTATCTATTCATTTTAGCTATATTGGACATTTAGTCTCTTGTCAGCTGTTAAAAGGATAACTTGTATTTTGATATAGTTGGCAATTTTGCAATTGCATAAATCATGGATCAGAGAATTTCCATTAACTTTTTCTATAAAAGTGGGATTAAGTGCAACAAAGTTTTAGAGCGTGCGGGTAGTCGTAGCACATCAATAACTGATGAAAAATGGAAAAAGGGAAAGAAATAATTATGAATGATCACTAATGACAATTAGAGAAGCTGCTGATGAATTTGGCATATTAGTTTGCTCGTGCCATGAAATTTTTCATCTCTTTTGGGTATGAAACATGATGCAGCAAAATTTGTTCCAAAGGTGTTGAGTTTCAAACAAAATAAGTATCAAATTGCATTTGCTAAGGAATCGCTAAATGAGGTAAACATTAATGCAGACCTGTTGAAACGGGTGATGAAACATGGATTTATAGGTATGATGTCGAAACTAAGGCTTAACCATCCCAGTGCACACATTCTGGATCACCAAGACCATAAAAAGCTCGACAAGCTCAAATGTGAAGTTTATGCTCACTGTGTTCTTTGATTTTAATGACATAGTGCACAACGAGTTGTTGCCAGAAGGTCAAATGATCAGTAAGGAATACTAACTTCAAGTTCAATGAAGTTTGCGTGAAGCAGTCCGAAGAAAATTCTCGGATATGTGGCAAAACAGCTCATAGCTTGGCTTTTGCGTCATGATAATGTACCTGCTCACACATCGTTGCTTATTAATGAATGTTTGGCAAAATACAACACTGTAATTATGCCTGAGCCTCCATATTCGTCAGACCTGGCCCCGTGTTACTTTTTTCTGTTCCCAAAAATGAAGAACCTTGGCGGGCCTTCATTTTACGAGCATAGGTGAGATTAAAAGTGTATTGCTGAAAGTGCTTAAAGCTATCCCAATGATCCAAAGATAATTATTTTGGGGATTGGAAGAAGTGCTGGCATAATATGTAATGGGGACTATTTTGAAGGGGACAGCATCAATGTAGATTAATATTAATAAATAAAATTCTTTACAAAAAAATGAAAATACCTGTTATTTTTTAAAATCACCCCATGTAACTCGTTGATAGGTTAATAAAACTGCTTCTAGTGCACTTAATTGCCACCACTTATCATAGGTTTATTGATCCAAACAATTTAACACTGCATAAGAGTAGTAAGTTGGAGTTATGCCACCAAAGATGCAAGGTTCTTGAGTGATAATGAGTCAAGGCTAATATGATTGCAATTAACTGTTAAACCTATGACATACTCTGTCCACACTCCAAGCCATAACAATTTTCTGGCTTCACTAAAGCCACACATTAATAACACTTGTAGTATACTGCATGATGAAACATCATAGAACACTGTTGTCCTTAAGCTCACCCAAAGGTATATTCATACAAAATAGTAGACTGCGGTCTGTTGTTGGTTGACAATTACTCCTTGCCTTATGTCACTGCCAGAGACTTGTACCAGCACTTCTGGCTTGTCAGCACTTTTTGGCCAGAATCGAATCTTCTCCAGGTCAAAACTGGAAGGTCCTCCCTACTTAAGCCCGCAATATTAATTCGCTACCACTTGCAATGTTCCAGTGATAAAACTCAGATTAAAGCAATTCCACTATATCGTTACATCCCCTATGTTGCAATTTAGTAAAGGATGGATTTGGCAAAGCCTTGATTTCACCACAAAGAATTTCCAGTGATACAAGATACTCCAATAAACAGGTATGCCTTGACACCCAGGGGAAAAAAAGAAAGAAAACATCACAAAATACAAGAAATGGTTTTTCTGGTGGCCACCTGGCTACAAAATACATTAATTCTCTTGCGAATCTAATTACCTTTAAAAATAAGGTTAAAAGAAAACAAGACAAGAAATTACTTCTGCCAAAACTCCCAATGTTGACTATAAAATATGAAAAAATATTCATAAAACTAAGTCATTTTCACCAAGAAGAGTCTCTTGACACTCTCATGAAAGTGCCACACAGAAACATTGACCATTAAACATAGTAATGGACGGAAATTTTCAACCCCTGTAGCCATACAAGCAACATTGGCTCAAAAACTTTTGGTAAGGAAAGTGGTTTATCAGCTGGTCTATCACATGGTACTGTACACAATACTCCTGGTCACTTACGCACACCCACACAAACTGACATAAGCAAGTAAACACAGAGTATACATTGATTCACAATCGGAAGTCTCACAAAGGTAGCGATGTTTCGTTTATTTGAACAAGATAGCAGAAAAATAGTGGCTGCCTATGACACACAAAGTCAGAAACATAAAGTTGAGGTCCTTTGCTGTAGTGAAGCAAGTATATTTCCCTTTTACAAAGAAATAAAAATAAGAAGTGTGGTTATGGAATGATCAGGTGCAAGACGCCAAGACCAAGAAGTTATTCTTTTCCAATCGGAGTTGCTGTTAATTAGGAATCAGCTTTGTCCCCTCTCCTGTTTAGCCTCTTTCTTGACACCATTGCTGTAAAATTACCCATTCCACATCCCTAGACATTGCTCTATGCTGATGTTATCATAGTTGCTTGTTAGTCTTGTCAGAAATTGGAACAAGTTCAACAATGGAAAACTTGTCTGGACAAATACAGTCTGGGACTGAACATAAGGAAGATGGAGTACTTGGAATGTGGAGTTCCAAGTGATTGGTCTCTTAACATTGGTGGATTTGAACTCTATAGGTCATCTGAGTTCAAATACATGGGTACACTAATGTCTGGATGGTAGAACTCTCCGAGATGTCCGAAACAGAGCCTAGATGAAGTGGCATCAGGTCACAGTGTACATTAAATCAAAGATTTATAGAACTGTTTTTCGATCATTGGTGCTGTATGGAACTGATTGTTTGCCAGTTATGTAAAGACATGAACAATAGCTGCATGTCATAGAAATTAAGATGATTCGTTGACCATAGGGACTACTAGGTTGGACCACATCAGGAATGACAATGTTGGGGCAGCATTTGGCTTAGTTCCAATCCCTAAAAAAATGTAAGAGGGTCATTTGCAATGGTATGGCCATTTACTGCGCAGCAACAACTCTTCAGTTGCGAGAGCTGCAGTAGATGGCTGAAGAACATGAGGATGACTTAGGAGACACTGATTGGATACCTTGCGAGAGGACATGCAAGTAGTGAATGCCTCATCTGGAGCTGCACAAAATCTTCTTTTTTGGAAGTAGTAGTCCTGTAAAACAGACCCTGCAATGGAACAACAAGAAGAAGAAGAAGAAAGAAAGTGGCATTTTATAAAGTTAGAGAAGTTCCACGTCTGAGTGAACTTCATGCTTCTTCAAAGTCATGGCGGCAAGCTGGCATTACACGGGCATAAAAAAACTGTCACAACATTTACAAAAATGCATCGACTGAAATGGCAAGTTATGTAGGAAAATGGATAATTGTTCAACTTTTAAAATGATGTAATACTATCTCTAAACACTCTGGAGACCTTATTTTTGCGATTGCCCTAATAGAACAATTCTTGTGGTTAGATATATTTGAATCAATGTGGCATTTATTCCTTTTTATTCGCTTCATATAAAGCTTTAGCCACTGAACTCTTCTTTTTTATAAATGTAAAGTTGGCCACAGAGAAGAGAAGACCTTTCAACTTTGTTTAGCAACCAAAACTATCTTTACTGACAGTCTAAAACTATTTCCCAAGAATAATACCTCCTATGCATGCCCTCTTGATGCTGCCTCGTTCACTTATATGAGCTGCTGTAAAATGCGGCACCTTGCCACACAGCTACTAATCCACTGTGGTTTTCACGGGCTCTGCAGTTCAGAATCTGTGTATTACTGAATCATATATGACGCATCATCTTGAACTATATCACTGACGGACATTAGTTGCAAAATGATGGTTTGTACTCTATGTTCCTCTACTACTGTCTACATTATATATCAAAGATCTTTACTATATTCCTTCTTACTGTGTATAAAGAACTATCTATTCATATGCTGACTACCATTTAGGGCAGGCACTTTTACAATCTATTATTTCCAGATTAAGAGGATGGCCTTATTTTGGCCAGAAAACCTAATAGTTCATATAAACATCACAAAAGTTAGAAGGCAGAAATATTCCTATATTTTTACAAGCTGATACATGTCTTAACCATGTTACAAATCTTGAACACCTTATCAGGGTTCTTGGGTGGTTTAATTAATTTTTTTTGCTGTCGACAGTCTTTCGACTGGTTTGATGCAATCCTCCATCCCTTCCTATCCTGTGCTAACCTCTTCATTTCTACATACCCCTTACAGCCCACATCCTCAATAATCTGCTTCATATATTCTAATCTCTGTCCTCCTCTACAGTTCTTACCTTCGACTGTTCCCTCCACTAACAAATTAACCAATCCTGCATGTCTCAAAATATGACCTAGCAGCCTAGTCTCTTCTTTCTGTAAGCTTCTTCCAGAAACTACTTTTCTCACCCATCATTTCCAAAACTCGTTCATTTCTTACTTTGTCTGTCCACTTAATTTTCAGCATTCTTCTGTAGCACCACATTTCAAATGCTTCAATTTTCTTTCTTTCCGGTATTCCTAAAGTCCATGTTTCGCTACCATACAGTGCTGTGCTCCACACAAAGAGTTTTAAAAAGTTCTTTCTGATTCCTAGATCAATATTTGAAACTAAAAGGTTCCTCTTTTTCACGGAAGGTTCTTTTTGCTATAGTAATTAATTAAATAGCCCACCATAAGGTTCAGTTTATGATTTTTTTTTCGTTTATTTTCAAAACAACGTTGGCGATCTTGTTTACATGCAAAGATACAATCCAGAGATACTACTGACGCAGTTCTTGGTTGTTGTGAACTGCTGTAAACTAACTATAAAACTGTCCTTCTGCTGATTTCTTTATATAGGCTCTATCGAAATTTCTTGAATTCTTCAAAGACTTCCGCGAGATATTTCTCGAACATTAATAATCACTCAAACAATTAAACATATTAAAAAAACAATCAGAAATAGTACTTAATCATTTAACATCATTACAAAATGGTCAGAAATGGAAATTAAAGATATTTAAACACAAAATTATTTACAGAAATCATTTTAAACTGTAGAAATTTGTCCTGTAGACATCACAACTTGCATTAACACTTGGAATTACAAACATTTAAGCAATTCTCTTGCACAATTCAGTTCTTGAACATATTAAATGGCCTCTAAATAATTTCTTTTCATAAAATAAAGTCTATATACACTGATTTACAAGAAATTGAAAAACAAACATACCAGATCATATTCAAGCGAACTTTAGCTTACTACAGATACTTCATTAAATACAATTCTACTTAAAGTTCAGGTATGAGGGCTGTTACAACCTGATATGCATTTTGAGGCTAACTAATATTAGGGATATTGATTTTGAAATTGAAAAATTTCAATGCATTTGTGATTAAATTAAAATACACGTAAATGTGTCTAGCAAATTCACTATAAAATTTTACAAAATTATGATGATGCCACTATATCTTGATGTAGCATATTGCTGGACCCGGACTAAAGCCTGAAAACAGAGAATTCATACAGTGAAAATTAAGTTCCTTAGGTTAAAGGACCCTATTAGTGAATCACATAACTATGAAACTAGATGAATTAAATGTATTCAAAGAATAACAGCATTTCAAAAATATTAACCAGTGTAACACTGTCGAGAAGTGGTACAAGATGCTCGCAGAAAAGTTGGTATGTACACTTATTTTTTTTTTTTTAAATGTTGAAGATGGAACAATCTTATGAAGACTAATCCTTGAAGCTAATGATTGTAGTTTCACTATTGCGGCTCTGTAACAAAGATACTTATGTATGATGGGTTGATTCTCCACATAACTGAAATGTGAAATAAACCTGTGACATAGATTTGAATGTGATTTTTAGTAAAAAAATTCACTTCATCACATTATTGAAATAATTTTTTTTTTTGTTTATGCTTTACTTGTAATACTTAAATTGAATGTGCCAGTGGTTTGTAAAATAAACATGGGACTTGGCAAGTCTAAAGGTAGGAGTGTATGCCTGCTTTGTATATGCCAGATTCACACCTTCATGTGACAGAGGTTAATCAGACTATTATGCATTTGTTTAGTCATATTTTTTGTTCTTTGCCTTGAGCTTTGTTAAATACTGGTTTATTTTCTCTGTTATTTTTCCAATACTACTTCTCCAATTCAGAGACCATTTACTCTTATCCCCATTCTAAAATAAACAATTTATGAATTGTTTAATAAAATTATGTATGGAATAGTAAAACTATGCTATTCATCTTGAATTATACTGCAGTCACATGGCTGGATGGTGAAGCCCTCCTACTTCTCTAGTTTGTCATATGTCACTTACGCTTTTATTCTGTTAGGACCACCACATGTGGGACAGTACCTGAAAAATTTCACCATTATCCTATTATTCTTGGTATTAGCACTATACTGACTGTTTCCAACACTAATCATCACTTATTAAATAATGAAAAATGGTAGCTTTGAACATAACACCTATAAAAATCTAGAGGTTTTCCTAGTTGATATTGCCCATTAGATTTTTTTATGTCTCATTGTTATCACCTTATCACAAATTGTATCATAATCCTGCTAAACAGTTTAATGTCCTTGCTTTAAGAAAGAACTAAATAAGATTTTTCTTTTTTCAGTATACCTCATTAAGAACAAATATTTATTTGAAATGTTTATTTTCAGCCACCAACTGTCCGGTGCATTACAAAATTGTGGCATCCAAATATCAGTGAGGATGGTGATATCTGCCTAAGCTTGTTACGGCAAAATTCTATTGATGGAATGGGGTGGGCACCAACAAGAAAACTAAAAGATGTTATATGGGGATTGAACTCTCTTTTCACGGTTTGTATTTATGTGAATGAGCATACTTTTACTACCTTAAAACCTGAAATATTTGCTTGATTGAAGAATATTTATTGTTCTAGATTGTAATGAAATCTGCTGAACATATAATGAAATTATGTAAGTTTAAAATAGCCTTGAGTAATACTGATTGCTTACTGCTCATAAGGCATAGCCTATTGGTACATCATGCCAATTTGATTCTCTACATTAACAAAAATATAGTCCATTCTAACTTCTTAAGCAACTGCTGAAAGGATTGACTCTCTATAATTGTAACAGAAAGCTGGTCAAAGCTGTATATAAGTTCTGTAAACATTTTAAACATGTACATTCTATGTAAAGATAGGTTTCATTCCCATGAAGGTTGCCTTTAGCAAATACTTCCTGTCTAATGAAATAGACATTGACATGTTTTGTGATATGTAGATTAATCTCAGTGTAGCGAGGACAAGATTTGGGATAGGCGCCTTCTACCTGATGCTGATACAACTGTTGGCAATGCTTCAAAAAATAATATAGTCACTCCTTAGTTTCTAGTATCAGCCACACCAACCTACTATCTCTCGATGAACACACTGAGACATTACAAAACACTGCAAGGATCCAATTGTAGAACTTGTGCTGTTGCTGGGGGGTTAACTAAACAATACATGTTCCTACTTTAACAGTGTTTGACTGGTTGCCTCTGGTACCTACAATTTTTAGTTAAACGGTCACCACACACTCGTAATACCCCAAACGTGAAGGGTTGAAGTGAAATGAGTACACTGTACAGTTTTAAAGTTTCATAAAATTTGTAATCTTCCAAAAGTTCTACAGAACTTTGGTACCAGATTTTTTAATAAGGCGATGAGACAAACTTTTTCATAGAAGATTTACAGGTCAAACACACTCATGAGAGAAGACACTCTCATCTGGCCCCCCTACCGAAATGAAAGTGCAGCTATGGCATTATTGGAATGTACTCAGACTACCGACCGGAGGAGTCACTCGCCAACAATACATGAGCCGGCCTACTCAAGAACTGCTTGTAGACTAACTGCTAGCCACTATGGTGGCCTTCTACTTACTAAATCCGTTGATTTTGTGATGTTAGCCAAACACTTTGAAAATTAATATTTCAAAGTGCCTAATAGCTTCAATCGTAATTAACACATGATCTTCCTGGTATCTTATTCTGTTTTAACCTGGTTTAGTTCTGAAGAAGGCTTCCATTAAATTAATCCTCAATTCTCTTTTGTCATCAGTCTTGGCACAATAATCACAACAATACATTTCAAAAAATCTTATTTATCTTGCAGACACCTTGAACTTTCTACAGAAAACAATACGAGGATGGTCTGAAAAGTTTCCGACCTCAACGTGAAGATGGCAGCACTCGTAAATAAAAGCTAGTGAATTTCGTTCTTTATCTGTTGACAGTTACTCACCAAAGTTTGTCATTTTGGATGCGCAGTTGTTATGTAACAGTCGTTTGAGTGAGTTGATGTGAGTGTTTTTGCGAAAATGGACAAAATCAAGTATTGAGCTGTAATTAAATATTTGTTTTTGAAAGGCAATATGCCTACGCAAAACAAAGATGAGTTGGATTCTGTGTATGTGGACTCAGCACCATCACTTACCACAGTGAAATTTTGGGCAGCTGAATTTAACATGGCCGTAAGAGCTTGGGAGAACATGAATGTTCGGGACGTCAAAAAAACTGCAACTACCGATGAAAACATCGCCAAAGTTCACCACTTGGTGCTAGATGACCGCCAAATTAAAGTGAGAGAGATAGTAGAGGTTATGAACATTTCAAACGAACATGTTTGTTACATATTAAATCAACATTTAGGTATGAGAAAACTGTCCGCACGTTGGGTGCCGCGTGTGCTCACATTAGACCAAAAACGTGTTCGAATGAACATTTCCAACGCTCTGTTGGTGCGGTTTAGGCGCAATAAATCCGAGTTTTGGTGCCGATTAATTACTGTAGATGAAACTTGGATACACCATTATACGCCCAAAACAAAAATACACTCCAAACAGTAGACTGCAAAGGGGAAACCGGCTCCAAAAAAAGCAAAAACTGTTTTTTCGACTGGGAAAGTGCTGGCGACTGTTTTTTGGGATAGTCGTGGAGTTATTTTAATCGATTACCTTCAAAAAGGAAAAACCATTACAGGAGCATACTACACATCATTACTTGACAAGCTGAAGGCAGAACTTGCGGAAAAACGGCCACATTTGCAGAAAAAGAAAATCCTGTTTCACCAAGACAACACACCTTCTCACACCTCAGTGGTTGCCATGGCAAAAATTCACGAATTACGGTTTGAACTGCTTGACCATCCGCCTTACTCACCAGATCTAGCCCCAAGCAATTTTTTTTTTTTTTCCCTCATCTAAAAATTGCTCTCGGAGGACAGAGATTTTCAGCAAATGGAGAGGCAATCACCTTCGTGAACAATTATTTTGCAGAGAAAAACGCTCAGTACTATTTGGACAGGTTACAGAGACAGGGGCATCGCTGGGAGAAGTGTGTAGTGTTACAAGGAGACTATGTTGAAAAATAATAACAGAAAAACTGTCTAGCATCTTTGTTGGTCGGAAACTTTTCAGACCACTCTCATATATCATTTTAACCCTCTCGATTTTGTTTATCCTCTGAAATTAATTTCTTGTTTCTACCTTCTTTGTTTTAAATCTTGATTTTTTTCTTTTAATTAAGAAACCTACTTATCTTTTTCTTAATTATTTTTATGGTAAAAATATTCTAGAGGGTGCTGACTACAACTTATGACGAATACTATGACTTTTCACGTTTACTAGTTATTTCAAATTTTAAGTTTGGCCCCCATCTGACCGCATGGTTTAAAGTCATCAACAAATCGAAATATCTTCTTTCTGGGTATGATGAATACACTTTAAAATCAGTTTTAGCAGTGAAAATAAATGCAAGAAAAACAGTTGGACTTGAAAAACTATTCTAACTAAAATTTAAATTACAAGGAAAGAGAAAATGACTCAATCGCCAAAGTTGAAGGCAGTGACGGGAGAAGAACATATATCACGAACACAATAATATGCAATATTTCGGTCTTAAACCTTACTCATGCTAAAGAGAATGAGTCATGTGGCTTGGGAAGTGTGCACACGACGAAGTTTCTTACATGACTGAGTGGATAATCGATATGGCGGTGGGACTGAGATGTTATATATAAATATGTGTATCGCAGAAGGTGAGAGAAATAGTAATATACCAAAAGGGTACGGAATGTAGAGACGAAAACAAATATTAGGGAAAAAAATATAGATAGATAAATTTTGAAAAGAAAGAAAGAAAAAATAAATAAATATGTAATTAGTTAAATGATAATAATGCTAATACTGATAGTAATGAGTGATGCATGAAAGAAAGTAATTTTATCAGTGGTTGAGGCTGGGTGGGTGTCTGGTATTTAGGATATTTTGGTATGCAAGTTCCCATCTCCAAAGTTCTGAGGCGGCGATAGTTTCGGGGAAAACTCTGATTGCTCTCACGGTGAAACATTCATTGAAGCACTCCCGCCCGGCACCTCTACAATCCAATCATAGCCCTGTCATTGTCACCCAGTTCTTGCCTGGCCTCGAATCCTACAACAGGGACATGAATTCCTTTGTTCCTTTCCAGAAATGCCACACTCTTGCCAAAAATTCTGCTAACTGTCCCCTGCATTTGTTTCAGCAGACCACCTAACCTCAAAAACATCTTCACAAATACCCTCCATCTGACTCTCCTAAAACACCTTATGGATCTTCTTTTCCTTGCAATAGACCTCGCTGCAAAACCTGCAACTTGCATCCTCCAACTACTACATATTGCAACCCAGTCACAGGGGAAACCTTCCCTATCACTAGACATGCCACATGCTCCATAACCCACATCATATACCTGCTAACTTGCTGCCATTGCACTAATTCGTATATAGGCCTGACTACACAACTACTTTTGACCAGAATGAATGGCCACAGACAAACAGTCCACACCCGCACTTTATATCTTCCAATACCAGAACATGCAAACTATCACAATTCCAACAGCTTCAATGAATGTTTCACCACGAGGGCAATCTGAGCTTTCCCCGAAACCACTGTCTCAGAACTTTGGAGATGGGAACTTTCATACCAAAATATCCTAGATACCAGACAACCACCCGGTCTCTTCCTTTCTTTGACACATCACTCATTATTATCAGTATTAGCATATTGTCATTTAACTAATTACATTTTTATTTATTTATTTTTTTCTTTCTTTCTTTTCAAAATTTGCCTATCTATATTTATTTCCCTAATTTTTGTTTTCGTCTTTACATTCCGTACCTTGTAACGCTTTTAGTGTCTCTTGCCGTTGATTTGATTGTTATTATAATTATGAATAACTCAATTCTTTAGATCCAAAATATATCGTTTATTTTATATCTTCGGATCTACTAGGAATTACAATGGAATTGGTTACTCTCAGAAGATGCAGGTTCGTCTTTAGGCAATGTTTTTCTCGAGCATTCAATCTACTAGTCTACTCTGATAACTATCATCTCACAAGTCCTAATCTCCATAGCAACTTACAACTCATTTCTTTTTCTTTCTAAGAGTATATATATATTATTAATTTCTATGTACTCTCAGAAATCAAAAATGTAATTTTCTTGTAAAAATATTTCTGTTCTGTCACAACCTTTTTGGTATATTACTATTTCTCTCAACTTCTGCCATATACATATTTATATATAACATCTCAGTCCCACCGCCATATTGATAATCCACTCAGTCATGTAAGAAACTTTGGTGTGTGCACATCTCCCGAGCCACATGACTCATTCTCTTTAGCATGAATAAGGTTTAAGACCGAAATATTGTATATTTTTCTGTTTTCTTTAACTTTGGTGAGCGATGAATCATTTTTCCTTTCCTTGTAATTTATATTGCCTAAAGCCTTTTCCTTTTTCCTTTGTTTAATTTCTAACTAAAATTTCTATCTTCCACATAGGCAGCCTTGAAATCTGACTTGGAAGTGTTGTACTACTAGGAATGACAGGTAGAAATTCTTTACTGTGCTTGTTCCCACATGATTTAAACAATCTTATAGATATGTTACACACTAGCCTATATTTACAAGTTATTTAACATAAATACCTTAAAAGTCTTAAGTCCTCGAAGCTTCTTCGATGAAATCTTACTTTGGCAGATAGGAGAATCATAATATATCAGCATGCTTGAAAAAAATGATCTTTACTTTTAATCAAATTCTCCATCTCCAACCAAATCATTAATCTTTAACAAAACTGAACTTCCTCAAGAAATTTGGTATGAAACCATCTTGAAAATAAGCATGAAATTATCCTGAGAATTTTAAAGGGAAACATTGCTGTGCAGTTATATTACATTTCTAAAATTCATTCATTTTTTCACATAGTAGCAGCAATGGATTACAGACAGATTAAATTTCTCTAGTATGTAGTGTTAGAAAAAGTGAGCTCGACTTTATAAAACAATTTACAGCTTATGAAGTTCATCAGACACAATCAATAATATCAGTAAACGTACATTATCTTTCTCCCAGGATACTAACCTGAATCATTTTACTCCTAAGGGTCAGTTGTTCAATAACAATAAAACTTACATGTTTAACTATGAATAAATTCCAGTTGCAGAAATACAATTAATTTTCAATCCCAGTGTAATAAAACCCTAAATTTGCATCAAAAATTCAACAACTAATCTGGCTAATTCTTCACTTCCTTGCAGAAGAAACTTAATTCTGTAAAATTTTATTGAATAACCTGCTTTACATCCAAACTTACTGCAACATATTTAATTTCTGCAGTGACTTATTTTAGTGAATTCTACACGCCGATTAATATAATAAAAATAGAATGGATAGGGAAAATCACCTTTCACTTACCACAGATAAAGGCAGGTGGGCCAGAATGAATACAATAAAAGAGAACACACTTTACACTGTATTTTTGTTAATAACCTAACTCATGATAACAGCGAGACATATGGCTAGGGAAAAGATATTTTCATGTCCAGACCATGTGTGTCCATATCTTTACCCTTGCATATGTCTTTCCTCTATTATGAGTAAGGTTATTTACTGAAATGTAGTAAAGTACATTAATATTTTTTTTGTTCGTCCAGACCCTCCTGCCTTCATGTGTGGTAAGTGACTGGTTATTTTCCCTTTTTTTGTGTTCACTTTTTCAACTGCTTTAATGCAATCCTCCATCCCTTTCTATCTTGCGCTAACCTCTTCATCTCCATATACCCCTTGCAACCAACACCTTGTTTTACCTGCTTCATATATTCCAATCTTTGTCTACCTTTACAGTTAAACTGTTCCCTCCACTAACAAATTCTGCATGTGACTCGCCATCCAGTCTCTTCTTTCAACCACAAGCTCCTTTTCTCATCCATCATTTTCAAAACACATTCATTTCGTACTTTATCAGTCCACTTAATTTTCAGCATCCTTTTATAGCACCTCATTTCAAATGCTTCAATTTTCTTTTTTTTCGGGTATTACTAACGTCCATTCTTTGCTACCATAAAGTGTTGTGGTGGTCCACACATTGAGTTTTAAAAAATTCTTTCTGAGCCTTAGATCAATATTTGAAATTGAAAGGATCCTCTTTTTCATGAAAGCTCTTTTTCCCTAGTGCTATTCTGCTTATAATGTTATTCCTGCTTCTGCAATAAATTGTAATTTTACTTTCCAAGAATGCAGAATTCAATTACTTCCCCTGTCACATCCAATCCAATTTTTATATTTATTCCACTGTTACTGCTATCATTTCTATTACATTTCATCACTTTTGTCTTGCTTTGCTTTATATTTAGTTCAAAATCTTAGTTCAGCATTTTATTAATTACTTTCGGTAACTTCTCAATATCCTCAGTATGTTCTGTTAACAGGACACTATCATCAGCAGATCGTAGCATACTGATTTTTTACCCCTGAGCACTTATTCCACATTCAAATTTTTCTTTTACTTCCTGTATTGCTTTCTGTATACAAATTGAATATCAATGGAGATAGACTACAACCTTGTGTCACACCCTTTTTAACTAATGCATTGTAAAAATTTCTTGTTTGGAGTAGAGACAAGATACTGTTGTTAGCTATAAACATGGATGCAATGCGTAGACTGATACCTTTGCATGGTTCATAGTCTGAATTCAGTAACCAGTATGCTTGTATTCTTCACACCGCAAGAGATAATGGTTGAAGGTGATTCATAGAAATAAATTCACTTCTGAAGATCACTCAATATATTCTTAAAAGTTTTGGAATTTCAAAATTGCATGACTCCAAAATCCTTAGTTGAAGATTGCAAGTACTAGCCCAAAATTCTGCATTCACATGCTTTAATTCTTGAATAAATTTACAAAGTCCCCCAATCTTTATCACAAATCTTAATAGAGTTCAACTTGCATAACAAGTACCAAGTTGGTCACTGCAGTTAGATAATCTGAATAATTTCAAAGTTCTTTTCAGTGATAAATTTTTTTTATCTTTGAACTGTTTCTAAGTCATAAATATTTAGTCTAAAAAAGTTATATGATGGATATTTTTAAGTATTGCTACTTCCGTGTTCGCCAAGTCATCTTGTGTCCAATGAGGAAAAATGGTTAGGGTATTTATACCTTAAATTTGCGAAGTATTTCGTTCTCTTTCCCACGGTACCTTATTTTGGTCTGATTTTCCTGAAACTTAGCTGTTATCTAGATATGATGATTCTAAATGCTTTGGGCTGTACCAACTTACTTCCTAACTCTTTGATTAGCAGTTATTAATTTCACATGTCAAATATTGGTCATTTTAGTTATTTGTCTATATCATTAAAAGTATTTAATCCCTCACAAAAGTATTTATAACACCAAAATTTTTTTAATTTTCTCTTTAACAAGTCTCGATTCCATGGCTATCTTTATTCAGATGCAATCTTTAATTTCCCGAAATTGTTTTATTTTTCAACTCCCTATCATGCTCCAGGCAAATGCCTGGAACTTCGAAAAAAACTCATCTCCCTTATTTATGACTGAATGACATTTGTATTATTCTTCTTGGACTTGAATGCTGTGTTTAACTATTGATGTATTGTTTCTAACAGATTCTGTGTTATTTTTCGTGCAACATTTCTGCTTTATTCAATGTTTTGCAGAACTCTTCTAATCTTATATATATATATAGACGTGTGTTTTCCTATATTTAACTTTCCAGCCACCACTACCTAGCACAGATTGCTGGTCTTTGTATGTGGAAGCAGCATGGAGTTTCCTGTCATGCACAACGTTGGCCGAATGTCGATTGCTGTGGGGATGTGGGAGATATGATGGTTAAAAGTGATCGATGCAGGGCATTTTCGTATTTCGACCAAAGACATGTGTCTCTGTATATGTCACTCTGCTGCCACAACTACATAGCATAGACCATTGGTGTTTGTGTGTGGTAGTGGTATCATGTACTATGGTGGTTAGATGTCGGTAGCTATGGGGGTGTGGGAGATATGGTGGATGAAAGTGATTGACCTGCGGCACTTTCATATTTTTACCAAAAATGTATGTGTTATGGTGTATAATTTTTCAGCCAAAACTATCAAGTGCAGATCACTGGTGTTTGTGTGTGGTAGAAGCACAGAGTCACCCATCAATCACAACATTGGCCGAATTTCGGTAACTGTGAGAGTGTTGAAATTGGTCGATCGAGGATATTTTCGTATTTCGACCAAAGACATTTTACTTTGCTGCCCGAACTGCATAGCACAGTTGACTGGCATTTGTGTGTGGTAATAGCATTGAGTCTCCCACCGTGCACTATGGTGGTTAGATGTCAGTAGCTGTCAATCCAAATTCTTTACAAACACGAACAAAGTCGTGGGTACCAGCTAGTTGTTTAAAAAATGAGTAACGTTTCTTTATTTTTAATATAACTTGTACAGTGGCTATCTCCAACATTAGCAGAAACTGAACAGTAATTAAATTAATAATGTGATTCGTAAATTGTTTGCATGATCCTTTGTGGAAGTTTCATTTATTCTTAATTTGTTATCACGAAGCAACCCAATCTGTACTAGCAACCAACACACAACGAAACAAGCCAGATTCCAAGTAGTTTATATGAGTATACACAATAACCATGGAATAACTAATAAACATGTGCTCACCATGAACCCCTCCAGTTTATTGTAAGATTTTAGATGCTCTGAAACCCCAAAAGTGCAACAGTAAGCTCTAAATCTGAGTAGATCACTTTTAAAAAAATTAAGCTATTCTTATTCTAGACATGTAAATTACCCAATTATTCTCTGAAATAATCTCCTGTGCCTATAAAACAAAAACTGGATAAATTTGTGATATAAAAACTCTGAAACTGCTGAGCAGATTTCGGTGAGGTTTTCACCATTTTAAAGCATAGAATCTCAGTTCAGTTGTTTGTTATGTCCTATGTTTCTACGTCATGTAACACTGGAGCATTAAATGAAATTCTCAACATGTGGTGACAAATACCAAAAGATGGTACCACTAGAAGTGGCATACTCCGCACTTAGCACACAACTACAATGTCTCTGAAAGCATCAAAAGCCGTTAATAGTAATACCTATGTTGCATACTCCTCACTAAACAAAACTTGAAATATTATTGCCTTTAATTGGGGAGATTTAGATTTTAAATGCCATAGATGGCCGTATTGAATACAAGAAAGTAATACCGAAAAAATAAGAGACTTTGTTTAACCACGGTCTCTGGCAGTACAACTATAATATCTTTGGCCATCAGCATTAACAATAAAAGCATTTAGTTACGATAATATTATTCTTGATTCACTTTTGATATTTGTGTAAAAGGCTGAATCCGCGGAGTTAAAATATATGTTATTTCGAGCAAAAAGTATATTAATTCACTTCACAATTGAATCAAATGTAAGTTTCTAACATAATCTAGCATTGTATTATCTTGGTTCTCCGGGTGGAGCCGCGTCAATTTATTAAAACCTAACATTTCTGCCATCATGCTGTCGCTTTGTTCAGAGGACTGGCGGACTTTCAGTCCTCTGATGAAAGCCACAGCACGTCAGGTTTTAATAAATCAACGCGGCTTCACCCGAAGAACCAAGATAATACATACAGTGACCATGGAAGCTTTCGGAATCATAATGTAGCATTGTTTAGTAATGTAGTAATGCATTTTCTTAACCATGGTGTTGCAATTTATAACTCCATAAGACAAATCAGAAGCAAATATTTTTTTTTCGTATCTCACTTAGTTCTAAATACTGTAGATATAATTAGGAATACTTGATATTCAACTGTACAGGTACAGAACAGATTTTAATTTTGAGCTCCAGTGCCATATGAAATGCATTATCAGAAATTTTTTAACACCAGCTGCAGATGAGGAAACATATTGAGACAAACCTAACATTGATACTATGAAAACTTAGTCAAAGTCGACTCAGAATTTTCAGGTAATGCTAAAGTATTCGTAAAGTAAATGTGTCATAATGTCTTGAGACGTGCATTAAATTTTAACTTCAGCCCCAAGCTTTCAAATTCTTAAAATTCATTCAAAATCTGGAGGATTCTACATTTCCAAGCAATTGAAATTTGATAAATTTTATGGTCGATTTGTATATATCTCGACAAGAGAAATCGATAGTAAAGAATATTTTTTTTGTTTTTTTTTTTGATATCTCACTTAGTTCTCGAGATATAGCCATCACTTATTTTATTCATGCTTTAAGGAAAATATTAAGATAACTCATAACTGTTTGTGTACCTCAGCATTAACAAACATGCTGTCCCCTATTTGGTATTGACACCACTACATAAAAGTATGTTTAGTGATACTATCTAAATTACAACGAAAGCGAAAATAACTAGTCACTCACCAAAGCTGAAGGCTGTGAAGAGTGAAAAACGTATATGACAAACGCAAGAATACACATATTACACCTTATTCATGCTGTAGGAACTGAGTTGTGTAGTTCAGGAGGTGTGCACACACCAAAGCTTAACACATAACCGAGTGTATTATCGATATGTCAGGAGAGACTGACATGTTATATATAAATATGTATATCGCAGAAGCTGGTAGAATTAATGATATACCAAAAACATATAGAATCTTATAACAAAGACAAAAAATACACTAATAAATTTTGGAAAAATGTAACTAGTTTAATGATTATTATAATGATTGATGTATAAAAAAAGGCATTTTATCAGTGGTTGAGACAAGGTGGTTGTCTGATATCTAGGATATTTAGGTATGCAAGTTCCCACCTCCGAAGTTCTGAAGCGGCGGTGGTATCGGGGAAAGTTCTGATTGCACTCACGGTGAATCAGTCATTGAACTTGTTAGAATTGTGGTAGTTAGCATGTTCTGGAATTGGAAGCTATAAATTGCAGGTGTGGGCTGTTTGTCTGTGGCCATTCATTATGGCCGAGAGTTGTTGTGTAGTCAGGCCTATATGTAACTAGTGCAGTGGTGGAAAGTTAGCTGGTATATGATGTGTGTTGTGGAGCATGTGGCATGTCCATTGATGGGATAGGATTTCCCTGTAGCAGGGTTGCAATATGTACTAGTGGGAGGATGCATGTTGCAGGTTTTGCAGTGAGGTCTGTTACGAGAAAAAGATCCATTTGGTGTTTTTGGATAGTCTGATAGAGTGTATTTTTGAACCAAGATAATTTTGAAGTTAGGGGGTCTGCTGAAACATGTATGGGGGAGGGTTGGCAGAATTTTTGGCAAGAGAGTAAGCATTTCTGGAAAGGAACGAAGGAAGTAATGCCCCTGTTGTAGGATTTGATTGATGGATTTGAGGCCAGGAGAGAACTGGGTGACAAAGGCCAAGGCTATGGTTAGATTTTAGAGGTGTCAGGCGGGAGTGGTTACGTGGTGCAATCACCCACCCTCCACATAACCACTCCCTCCCAGCACCTCTACAATCCAACCATAGCCTTGGCCTTTGTCACCCAGTTTTCTCCTGGCCCCAAATCCTACAACAGGGGCATTACTTCCATCGTTCCTTTCCAGAAATGCTTATTCTCTTGCCAAAAATTCTGCCAAACTTCCATTCTTAGACATTCTAATGGAGAAGACAGATGATTCTGTGTAATGCTAAACCATATGTACAGACGAGCAATGCACAGTCTGAACTAAAACTGATCTGCACTTGGGAAAACTCTGATTGATGGAGAAAAGTCAGTCTTTGATAAAGATAGTCTACCAATGGACTATGCCAGCTGTAAGAAAAATTTTACAGCAGTCTACAAACAATGCAGGTTTCGGAAGGAAAGAAAACACAGCTTCATAAGGAATCGAGGCACTTTGACTTTCTTATGGTTGTTGGATCAACTATGGTGTAGATTGGCAGGGTTTTTTTAATTTAAAAAAGTGGCATACAAACGATCTTTTCATCCACCTGCCAATAATAGATACTAGCCCAAGAAAAAATTTATTGCTCCACTGTGGTATATTGCGTTTCTTGTGACTGAGCGGTGTGGTGTAACGGTTAGCGTTCTCGCCTCGCATTCGGGAGGACGGCGGTTCGATTCCCCGTCCGGGCATCCAGATTTGGGTTTTCCATGGTTTCCCCAAATCACTCCAGGCAAATGCCAGGATGCTTCCTTCAAAAGGCCATGGCCGAATTTCTTCCCATTCCTTGCCCCCATCCTTGCCCCCATCCTTGCCCCCCATCCTTTCCCGTCTCTAAAGACCTCGAAGTTAAAAAGAGACGTAAAGCAGTTACCAAAAAAAAAAATGCATTTCTTGTAAACACAAAATGGCAAACATTGGGCAAGCATTACAATGTAAAAACCAAAGGTGCTCAGGGCATGCATGTCCTGTTCATGTAGCTTAAACTGAGAAATCGGCAGTTGCTGAAAATTGGAAGAAATTGGAGACAGCTTCAACTTGGAAACAATAGAGGTTAATGGGACAGCATGATATTTGAGGCTTTTAGAATCCTTATCTGGATGATTTAGTGAACTGAGGTTCTGAATTTCAACTGAGCAAAGCTAGGAACACAGTAAATGAGAGAGTGGTGAAATATTTTTATCAGAAGGAGCATTGCGAAATCGCAAACATGTTTCTGAACAGGTCCCAGGAAAGGAGTTGACACGATCAATAACCAATCAGGGATGACAAGGCCAATACAGAATTTGATGACTGAAACATTGTGTTTTATCACTGGGCTCTCTTGGGAAGTTTCTCTAAGTATTATTTGATGGCATCTAAATTTATAATGCCATAGTCAGATCTGAACAGTACTATGATGCAGCCATACTGTTTGTTGCCATCAAAAGTTAAATGTTTGAAGAGAAAATTGTACTAAAACATTGCTCATAAGCTGATTTTCACCCTCTGCCACCCACAGTATTTGTGATTTGCAGAGTATAGTGTAAGACACAAAGCTGATATCAAGGTTGTAGTATCGGCTTTAGCGCCTTAACTAGCAGTTCACTTGAAATGAAAAGTTCTCTGACGAAAATGTTCTGACTTTAATAATTTTGAATGACCATGTTGCCTACTTAGAAACTCAACTGAAATGCTAAACGGCCGCCACAAAGCTTTATAACCCAAAGCTGAGGAAAGGTTTTACTATGAAATCACAACAGTTCACTCCAAGAAAAATTTTAAGTTTATTTTCAAAGTCACATTCACGACATATGGCATTAAACATTTGAGTAGGCGATCGAACAAACGTTTCCGGAAAATTGTAGGTTGTGGAGAGAACAAGATATCGACAGATTAAAAACCCCTTTTGAAATTTAAAAGTTCTTAGTAGTCATTAAAATCGCTATCTGTTACAACGACACCCAACATGGTGGATACAAGCCCGGGCTAGAGCAGCACAACTGTTCCGCAACAAACTGGCTAACGCAGAGTTACCTTAAATAACGCTCCCGGAGAAAAGACACCGTGAGATTGCGGCCTGATCTTTTATAGAACCCCCCGCCCCCCCAAACCAATGACGTCAGCAACTGTACAACACCTTTCTGCTTCCGATTTACTGAACATTCCCAATGATTGAAGGTAATGAAAGCGTTCAAACTTTGACAGTGTCTAGACTTACCTGCTAGAAGTCTAAAGGATGTTTAGTGAGAAATTTCGAGTGATTAGTTATAATTTTTTGTTTAATTTGCGTAGTGATACATGTCTCTGAAGCAAATTGGGGTTTACCCAAACGTTTGAATTTATTCAATTTTTTTAGAAACTCTGCTGAATTGCAAATTACCTGAATAAAATTAGTGTCAAAATGTTCTACAAAAATTCCCAAGTTTAATGGTGTAAATTATACCGAGATTGGTGGCAGGATAATGAAATTACAGCTTAGACAAGATTTGATAAATTAACTATTTAGAAGTCATGGTTTTTCGTTAATACCTCTTAAAGTATTATTAATATCAAAAAGTAAAATTATCGGAGATTTCTTTAGAATTAATTACGTGTTTCAAAAGTTATTTTATCTCTGAAAGTGGTTGGGTTTAGTTGTAAATAAATCTTAAGTATACCACGTGTGTTAAGTGACGAAATAATTCTAAAAACTTATATAAAATCTGTTCTACTGCATCAAATATTCTGAAATTTGAATATGTTAAATTAGATTTTTAGTTCTTTCAGGAAATCTACTTTTTAGATCAAGAAATTACTAGGAATATGTGATAAAAAATGTTAAAAGTGAAGTGCATTTATCAAAGTGTTTAAAAATTTATTTAAGTTATTTACAAGGTCTGAAACTACGGAATTTTGGTGAATTTAGCTCTCTTTTGAATTATTATTTTAAAATTACTTTACTTCGCTTAAAAGTGTTCAGAAATAGTGAAATGGTCATATAGCAGAAATCTATTGTTTACAAGTTGAATTATTATGGATTATCCTATTTCAGGTTGGTATAAGGTTTCTTTACTCTAATAAAAAGTTTATTTAGTAGTTTTATTAAATGTTGAGTGTCTTTAGTGTCCAGAAATAGTGGAATGTTCATATAGCAGAAATCTATTGTCTACAAGTTGAACTATCATGGATTATCCTATTTCAGGTTAACATAAAGTCTATTTACTGTTATAAAAAGTTTATTTAGTGCTATTATTAACTGTTGTGGGTCTTTACTGCTTTTAAAATGGTTTATTTAATAAGTTAGGTTGTGGTATCAGCTTCTACATAAAACGTTCCTCCCATAACCTGTGTATGCAGTGAAAACTATATGTTTAAATGAAAGCTTCCTCCCTCCTTATACTTGAAGCTAAGAAAGTAGAATTTCCCAAAATTCTAAGGTGCTTACAATAGATGTAGATTTTCACATTTTACTGCTCAGCGATTCTATAAACTGAGTCAGTACTCTAAACTATTTAAATATCTGTTCATTCAGTTCTCGACTTGATGTTAAAATATTTTTTTGCATACAAGATTAATTACTTTTCTTTATTATTCAATAACTTTAGTACAATTAATTGCACCCTCAAAACCATTGTGTACACCTCACAAGGTTATCTAAACTTTTTATAGCCAAAAAATGAAATAGACACCAGCAAACAAATTGTTACTTTATGATATAAACAGGAAACTTTTCAGACAATGATCTTCATCATTAAAGAGATTGTTTGCATTAGCATCGGTAAAATTTCTTTAATATCTCAAAAGCTGATGTTTCTACTTTGTCTGTTTTATGGGTGTAGTTATGTGGCCATTAGATAAAATCAGAAAATTCAAAACAATTGCCAACTACTGATAATCATTCTGAATAATAATAGACTTCACTCCAGAATGACTTCCATTGTGACAGCCAAAAACCTAATTGAAAATAAGTTTGACATTGCTCAGTATTGGAAAATGGGATGGGAGGAATTATCACTAGTGCACTTGATATCTCTAATGTATCTCAAAAAAGCTAAATGTTTTTGACCTGCCCAGAAGGAAATGGACTGGTCTAAACAGAACTTGAACCAATCATGGATGATATATGGAATATGACTGTAAAGCATGACACCAAATAATCCACTATATTGTGCAAAGTGTACCTTTCTAAAACAGAAAATAAAGAGAAGTAGAGAACCTGAGTACTATCAAAGGGAGGTGAAAAGTTTAAAGAGGTTGGTAAGAAGACAGCAGGTTAGTAAGGAATATTTAAAACAACTAAACAAGGACTTAATAGCCAAGAAGATGGCCAAAGTTGGGTTTATGAAAAGTATTGTCAGTGCAGGGGGACCATTGACTGATGCATCGAGAAATTTTTATGGCTGTGTTAGAAAACTGAGGGGAAGGGAGTGTGTTGAGACATTTATAGATAAGGATGGAGAAGAAGTTACTGAGAATTTGAAAACGGGCAGTGATTTTAAGTAACTGGTTTAGTGAGGGCATTAGGGACTATTAATCAGAAACGGGAAGGTCTAAATCTGAGAACGAGCTTAAGCAACACAATTAGAAATGAGCAGACCAAAAAATTTGAAATTCTTCCGGAGGAGATCATGAACGAACTAAGAAAGCTGAAAAAACAAAAAGGGACTGGTGTAGATAATTTTACTAAAGATGTGTTAAAGATAGGCGGATGTGACATTGTATCTTAACTTGAAATGTTATTTAAATTGATTCTCGATACTGGATGCTTACCAGAGGACTGGAGAAGTGCGTACTAGTGCCAGTACATAAAGGAGTGGTGAGAAATAGTCAAAATTTATAAACCATTCAGTTTAAATCAGTGTTAAGTAAATTAATGGAGAGATTGATACGCAACCACATCAGAAATATAAGTGAGGAGCGTAAGTTGTTTTCAAATAGACAACATGGCTTTAGGCAAGGATATTCATGCTAATCTTAGTTGGTGGGATATATGCAAGATATTTTGGACGAAGTAGACAAGAGAGGCCAAATTGATAGTGTAGCACTAGATCTTTCAAAGACTTTTGACAGAGTGAGCCATAAAATGGTAGAAAATAAGGTAAAAACAATTTGAGTGGATGAGAATATGATTTGCTGGGTAGAAGAATTTTGAAAAGGTTGGGAACAAACTTTTGGTAGGAAATGCAGTATCAAAAGAAGTGGAAATAAAAATAGGAGTGCCACAGGGTAGCGTATTGGAACCATTGCTACTCATTATTCTAATGAATAATTGTGTTGATTGTTTACTATCAGAAATTAGATTGTTTGCAGATAACATATTGCTATATAAAAGGATCAAAACGGTTGAGGACTGTAAAAAGCTACAGCATGATCTGGACAGTATATCTAGTTGGGTTGGTAAACATGGGATGGAGATAAATGCAAAAAAGAGGCAGCTTATTAGATACACAAATAAAAAAAACTGAAGGTTGATTATGATTATAAGGTGGGGAAAGAATTGCTTGTTGAAGACTGGAAATGTAAATATCTTGGCATTACATTTTTTATCAAGCTTAACTGGGCAGGACACATTGGACAGGTAGTAGGAAAAGGTTTCAAAATTCTGCACTTGTTGGAGAGAATAATGAGATGATGTACAAGAGAAGTAAGGGAATTGGGTTACAAAACTTTGGTCAGACCATTGCTTAAATATGGTAGTGTAGTATGGGATGCACATCTTGAGTATCAAATACAGGAGTTGGAGAGGGTGCAAAAGAGCTGCTAGATTTGTTTCTGGAAATTACTGCAGAACGCAATCGGTAACAGATATGATAAAAGAGCTGGAATGGGATTAATTCAAAGACAAGAGGAGGGATGAAAAGTAATTCATGGAAGGGAAAAGATGACCATGACCACAAGCTGGCACTTGATTTCAAGCACAGGGATGAAGGTAAAGGTATCAGGGATTGGAATAATTTACCAAAAGAAATGATGAATAATTTACCTAAAACGTTGAAAGAATTTAAAGTTAAAATTTGTAGAGGGAAAATGTAGGTGGGTACAGGAAAGGGGGAAGGTGGATGTGTGGGGAAATTGCCACCAGATCGTGCGCTCCATTGTAATTTTAATTAATTTCTAATTATTTATGATTATTTTATATAATACTAGACGACCCGTGCGAAAATTTCGCGAATAAAATGCGATGAATAGTGAGGTTGAATATAATGTTACCAAGTTCAGTGATTACTCTTCATACTCCTACTTCATTTATCGATTCTAGTTAGAAATCCAGGGAGATAAATGGCTCGAAACACAAAAAACGTATTTTAGAAATATTAACATTTTTGCGCTTTATGGGTCGAATTACGAAAAATCCCTTTCTTAGAATATAATGTTACCACGGCGGAATCCTTAGTCATTAATACGATATGTCATTTATATATATCGATTAGATATCAAGGGAAATATAAGGCTCGTGACACAAAAATACGTTATAGAACAACTTATACTTTTTCCCTTTAATAGCTGAGTTCCAAACACTTCTTTCTTAAAATATGATGTCAGCAAAGCTGAGACATTATTCCTCACAATCGTACTTCATTTATCGATTTCGGTTAGAAATCCAGGGAGATAAATGGCTCGAGACACAAAAACGCATTTTAGAAAAAGTGACTTTTTTGCCTTTTATGGGTCGAATTACGAAAAATTCCTTTCTTAAAATATAATGTTACCATGGCGGAGACCTTATTGTTTAATATGATACCTCATTTATCTACATCGGTTAGATATTAAGGGAGATAAATCGCTCGTGACACAAAAATGCGTTATAGAAAAATTTATACTTTTTCCTTGTAAGGGTTGAATTCCAAACACATTCTTTCCTAAAATATGATGTCACAAAGCTGAGACATTACTCTCATAATCCTACCTCATTTATCGATTTTGGTTAGATATCCAGGGAGATAAATGGCTCGAGACACAAAAAACGCATTTTAGAAAAAGTGACATTTTGGCCCTATAAGGGTCGAATTACGAAAAATTCCTTTCTTAAAATATAATGTTACCATGGCGGAGACCTTATTCTTTAATATAATACCTCATTTATCTACATCGGTTAGATATTAAGGGAGATAAATCGCTCGTGACACAAAAATGAGTTATAGAAAAATTTATACTTTTTCCTTGTAAGGGTTGAATTCCAAACACATTCTTTCCTAAAATATGATGTCACAAAGCTGAGACATTACTCTCATAATCCTACCTCATTTATCGATTTTGGTTAGATATCCAGGGAGATAAATGGCTCGAGACACAAAAAAACGCATTTTAGAAAAAGTGACATTTTGGCCCTATAAGGGTCGAATTACGAAAAATTCCTTTCTTAAAATATAATGTTACCATGGTGGAGACCTTATTCTTTAATATAATACCTCATTTATCTACATCGGTTAGATATTAAGGGAGATAAATCGCTTGTGACACAAAAATGCGTTATAGAAAAATTTATACTTTTTCCTTGTAAGGGTTGAATTCCAAACACATTCTTTCCTAAAATATTATGTCACAAAGCTGAGACATTACTCTCATAATCCTACCTCATTTATCGATTTTGGTTAGATATCCAGGGAGATAAATGGCTCGAGACACAAAAAACGCATTTTAGAAAAAGTGACATTTTGGCCCTATAAGGGTCGAATTACGAAAAATTCCTTTCTTAAAATATAATGTTACCATGGCGGAGACCTTATTCTTTAATATAATACCTCATTTATCTACATCGGTTAGATATTAAGGGAGATAAATCGCTCGTGACACAAAAATGCGTTATAGAAAAATTTATACTTTTTCCTTGTAAGGGTTGAATTCCAAACACATTCTTTCCTAAAATATTATGTCACAAAGCTGAGACATTACTCTCATAATCCTACCTCATTTATCGATTTTGGTTAGATATCCAGGGAGATAAATGGCTCGAGACACAAAAAACGCATTTTAGAAAAAGTGACATTTTGGCCCTATAAGGGTCGAATTACGAAAAATTCCTTTCTTAAAATATAATGTTACCATGGCGGAGACCTTATTGTTTAATATGATACCTCATTTATCTACATCGGTTAGATATTAAGGGAGATAAATCGCTCGTGACACAAAAACGCATTGAAAAAATATTGATACTTTTGCCCTTTAAGGGTCGAATTCCGAAAACTTTCTGGCTTAATATATGACGTAACTAACGCGGAGATCTTAATCTTTAAAACGATACTTTATAAAATGGTTTCAGATAGGTATCAAGGGAGATAACTGACTCGTAACACAGAAAACAGCATTTTAGAAAAAATTACATTTTTGCCCTTTAAGGGTCAAATTCCGAAAACTTTCTTGCTTTAAATACGATTTAATGAAAGTGGAGACCATAAGCTTTAAAATGACACCTCATTCATTGATTTCGGTTAAGTATGAAGGAAGATATAGGCTTGTGACAAAAAAATACCTTATAGAAATAATATATATGATTGTGTGCTGAGTTGTGATTTATATTGATGCCTTTCAGTGAACTAAGATCTTCATTAATACCATGTAGAGCTGCTGGTCCAGTTGTATTGGCTTTATTATTATATCACTTAATACTCTGTTTTCTACAAGAATTCTGTTTCTTTTCACTATTTGCACACCATTTCAGAAAATCAAGGCAGAGTCTGTATAATCTAAATTATCTCAATGTTTGCTGTATCTTGTTGGTATCATCTAAATTCACAAAAGTTTGCAAAAAAATAAAAATTTACCTATTGTTATTTTGTGGTTTAGAAATGTCATCCAATGGAGAAATTTGTTCTTCTGCAGTCAGAGACTTTAATGTTTAGAATATATATGTTGCACGTTTTCAAGGTAGTATAAATTGCAGACAATTCGGTTGAGTTCTTTTGAAAGAAGATCATTGGTGTCAGGGCGAATTAAGGATGCAGTAAAGATTTCTAAATGCCCCAATAACGTTGAGGATGGCAGCCTAAGCTCCATGGTGTGTGGCATTCCTTAATATGAAGCTGCACTCTTGATTGCCCAAACTAGTTAACATTCCCAGATGGGTAGTTAGTAGTGGTGGCAGAATGTGCAGAACACTTGGCTGTGCAGTTGTGCCTTAGAAGAAGGCCAAAGCATTTTGTTTGAAACATTGTCAATTCATACTAGGACATAGTGCTACACTTGCTGCATGGAAACCAAATTTGCTCTTATCCTCATAACTTACAATCACATAGATTTGGTGTTTTTAAATCTACCAGTCTGGCTCAGTTTGCTGAGACACTGCATAATGGATTGAGGAGGTACAACATGACTGGGCATTAGCCCAGTTCTCCATATACTGGCCTCCTAACTGCCGTTTTTAGGCAGTTTTATGCTGCCATTAAGGCAATTGACTGCCTTACAAGCTACACGTTTCACAAACAAAAAATACTCCTATCACTCGGAACTTACTCACACATTTCACAAACAGATGGCAACACTTCATTCCTCCATTACTACATAGTACAGCCTGGAAATACATGCAACTGTAAAATCAAAGCTCCAAATTTGACCATGCCAATCCTCTCCTGCATCTAAAGCCCTAAGCAAAAATAGTAAATAGTTCTATAATTGACTAAAATAAAAGTTTTAAGAATCATCTCTAATTGGGTATGTTGGTTTTTTTCATTAGTGATCACTTTAAAAGGCTAGGACATGAAAGAACAAGATCTATAAAGGTTTAATAGAAAGGACATAGTATAAAATTTTAATTTGGTTCTTGATTTTTCAAGGAACATTGTAAAGTTCTTGATTTTTATTTTTTGCATGTCTTAGTTTCATGCAGGTAAACACTTTTTAACTCTTTAATTCTTGTTTTTACAGGATCTTCTTAATTTTGATGACCCACTCAACATTGAAGCTGCAGAAATGTACACTAGAGATAAAGAGATGTTCCGAAACAGAGTTCGTGAATATGTAAATAAATTTGCAAAGAGGTGATTTAATTTCAAAACTCCAGAAAAAAAAAATCAAATTTTAACAAGCTGAAAGCTTTAACAAAGTGTCTCATTGTGTGATAGCAAATCATTTGCTACTCTGAAACTCTTGTATGTGAATCACTTAAGCTACCTGTGTTTTTAAAAATAATTTATACCGTTTCTGTGCTGAGCATATGTGAATATAATTTGAGGAGAACTGGATTATTTTAAGTAATTTATATTAAACTTCATTAAAAGCAGTAAATTATTTTGTTTATTTCCCATTAAATCTCCCTTTAGGTGAAAATGTTTCTCAGTATCTCTATAATTTGATAATAATAAAGTGGATTTGCATCCTCCAATAATCCCCTCTTGGCAGCATGAAAGTTTCATATGTGAATTTTCTCGATCAGTCATGGTCTGATCAACTTGAAATCTTGTATTAAAACGTAATTACATTTTATTAGCTACATTTTTATTTTAAACAATTCTAACACTAGACAGATTTAATTTTTTTGATTGTTTTAGGATAACTATTGAAGTGAACATTATTTTACTTAATTGGCACTATTATTGCCCATCATTACTAATGTGTACTTATTGCCATGATATTAACCCATGTTTTTACTTTTTATCAAATAACTCCAAATGAGTCTATTACAGTAAATTAATTTCCAGTAGGATGAAATAGTGCCCAGTAGTTTTAAATGTCGGGAGGGCAATGATAAAAGCTATTTTTTGTCTTTGGGTTTTGTACCAGGTATTGAATTCTTCACCTCTTCCACAGCTTTCCTTTCAACATTTTAAATTGCATTCCCCCAATGCCTGCCTAGGTCATGAAATATTAGAGTTTCAGTTTGCACTTGGAATAAACTGTGTCACTGTTCCATCATATTACTGCCTGTATCTCTTATAAATCTCGTGTTTCAACAAACGAGAGAGGGGAACAAATCTTGGAACTTATTGTGCGTTTACTTCATGCCAATCCATAATTTAAAGGTTAAACTCTGGGATACTGGTATAAAGTTACTTGGTTCTGGATACAATTACCATACATAGTACAGATTTTTTCATTACCTCATTAGTTATGATTTGTACACAAAGAAAAATAGCTTAAAGAAAATGATGTAATTATAAAATAATAAAAAATGATTATAAAGGTTTCCCTAACATCAACAATCAGGTGACAAAGTTTTGCAGTAATAAGAATAAAAACAGGCTTATATTATTGGCTTAAATGTTACTGACATTTATATTTGCATCCACTATAAGGCAAAACACTGTTTGACAGGACACAAAGAACTATGATTTTATCAATATTAAGCAGTCCACAGTGAACTAAAATCTTCAGACAACACAAAAAACTTGAAACTTCTATGAAATATTGGGCAAATTTTTACAGTACCAACAAGTATAAAAGTATATATAGGTTTAAAACAGATGTATTTACATGAAAAGTAGATCATATCCTGTAGTGGCATCAGGGAGAAAATGTGGATCCTGTGGTACCCGTTGTGACCGAACATGGTGGGTGAGTGGTAATGTTCTGGCTTCGTATTTGGGAGGATGCAGGTTTAAATCCCCCTCCAGCCATCCAGATTTAGGTTTTCCATGGTTTCCTGAAATCACTCCAGGCAAATACCAGAATGAAACCTTCAAAAGGCGATCCACAAATTCCTTTCCCACCCTTGCCGCAATTCCTTTCAAAACCTCTAATGACTTAAATGTCAATGAATAGTAAAGCCATAAGAAAATAAAAAAAACCCTCACCACATGGAACATGTACAATTCAATTGAAGTGGTAAAAAATATTAACTTCGGGATTTTGTTATTCCAACTGTTCATGAGGGAGCATTGTAAATTTAACCGTTTGTGTATTACCACATCTCGGATGTACAGTAAGGAAAATCTAGACACAAAAATGCTCATCCTGCCAGAAGATATGACTGGACTTTCTACCAAGTTGACAAGGAGGTAAAATGTGTGACACTAGGCATCTTAAGTTAGAATTTATGCCATTTTTGCATTCAGGATTACTTTACCCAGATGTATACATATTGTAATGACATATGTAAAGAAAATGTGCACTTTTTACTGGAAGTTTTTTTTTTAAGAATTCTAAATTTACCTACATTAATACATTTTAAGTAGTAATTTCTGACGTCAATGATCTAGTTACAACATCACAATGTTATTAGCTCTTAATTTTTATGCTTGCCAGGTGTTGCCACATAATAGTGTAAAATGACAATGTTTCAGCTGACATGTCTCAATCTCCCCCTAAGACAGAACTGTACTTCAATGTGTTCTACATGCTCTACCAAACATCGTGTCCCATCTGAGATGTTCAGAATTTTGGGAGGTTCAAACAGTCTGACCAATCAGGGTAGCAGACCTGTCACTTGGTTCATACTAGGGTAGCATGGTGGGGGTTTGGATGGTATGATTTGTTCCCTTCATAACAAACAATTGTTACATGTCATGATGCTCAAGGCCCCTGTCATTGGTGTTATTAGAGCATTATAATATCTCTAGAACCTCCTTTAAATACTTCTCTTCCATTGATTTCCTTAAAAAAAAAAAGTCTGATTCTCAGAGTTGGTGGCATCACTAGTCATAAATGAATGTCAATCAGTGGTTGGCTTGTCAGTATTTCTTGACTTGTTTTAGTGGATTTAATTGATGCAGGTTTCCAAGAAATTTTACACTTTCTGCTGTTCTTAAGAAAATGAGAAAACTTGTGTCTTTTGAGAACAAATTTTCAACTTTGTACAGTGAGATTTCCAGCAAATTTATTAAATTGTGCTCCTTGAAGTAATGTGCTAAACTGAACGTGGTGAGTAGTAATTCTCATGACTCGCATTTAGGAGGAATTGGTTTGGTGTTGAATCCCTGTCCGGTTATCCAGTTTTTAGTTTTCCTTGGTTTTCCGACATCATTCCAGATGAATGCCGGAATGTTGCCTTCAAAAGTCTATGACCAAATTCCTTACTGTTCTTGCCCCCAGTGCTACCTCTGCCTCTAGTTACCATGATGTCAACGATTCCTAAAGCCGGTAGCAAAATACCAAAAATGGAAATGTACTAAATTTCCTGTTTAATATATCTCTTATTCAAGAGACCTTCTCAGCTAGGCTTAAATGTAAAGCAGTTAAAAAAATCTATAAAAAAAGGGTATAAGTCTTCTGTATCAAATTATCATCCTATTTCACTACTAATAGCCTTCTCCGGTTCTACTGTAATCGAAATAAATGATAAAATTCACAATTGTGGCACTAGAAGTAAAAACAATATTCATAAGTATTGTCAGGCCAAGATGTTACTGGGATTACAACACTTTCACCTGGCACTCGATTTCAGGCACAAGGGCGTGGGAAGATTTTCTTTTTTAGGTAAGGGTCACAGGGATTGGAATGAGTTACCCAGGGAAATAATGAATAACTTACCGAAAACGTTAAGAGAATTTAAAGTTAAAATTTGTAGAGGGCAAATGTAGGTGGGAGCAGTATAGGGGGAAGTTGGGTGTGTAGGGAAATTGCCACCGGAGCGTGTGCTCCATTGCAATTAAATTAAATTAATTAGTCACCTCTTATAGTTTCCTAAATTCCTTATAATTCCTTCTAAATCTATCTTGCTGAATCTTGTATCTTCCGGCATCCATTTCCCTGAAATTACCATTAATTTACTTTTTTCTATACTGGTCAAAGTATTGCATGGATTTTTACAAAAACTTCTGCGTTATGATCAGAAAAAATTCAACTTTGTTTTAAATGTGCTTCCCCCTCTGTATCTAGCCGAATTATAAGACTCCTTCCAAAAATCATAATCTCTCATAAAATCCCACAAAACATTACTTAACTTTTAACTACTGCTTTCAAATTTTTACATAACGTGTCACAAAATTCAGTGCATCTTTCAAGCTGTAAATCCTTTCTGTAGCTTGAAAACTAAGGTCTTTGGAATTATTTAACTGTTTATTTTCGAAGTCTGCAACACGTGGGGAATTGAGCTACAAAATCAAATATCTTGTCTATACTATTTTATATCTACAAAGTGTCATGCCTTGTGTTAATTCTTATGACCTACTGCACCACTGAACATGGATGTAGTGTTTTCTGTTTGAATATATGCTGATTCCTTTATATGACCAATCATTTGGATTGAATTTCAGTTTACTTCTACTTATCACTTGAAAACTGCAATAAAATGATTCTAAACTTACTTTGCTGTTGTACTGAAATTAGCACGAAACTTTTTAAATTAATTTTGGCAATTTACTAACAAAATTTAGTTTATATGACAGGTGTAGAACACAAAAACATCAAGTTACACAGTACAGTTGCTAGTCAAAACTATGATGTGCATTTGGTTGGAGGCAGGGAGGAACTTTAGCTCAGTGTACATTTGTTCTACTGTTCGTTATTCCAGTTTTTTTTATATATATTTCAGTAGTATCCCATTTTTTATCAATGGCAGGTGATGATTCATTTCAGTTGAAGTGCGATACAATGCATCTCTTAAAAAAATGTCAGTTTCAATCACACATTTTTCTGATATAGTATAAATATTTCAATAAAAAATGTGACTACATTTAAGCCACTACTTTCTAAAACAAGGATGAGGAGGAAAATACTAAATGACATGTTACCTGTTCTCCTTTTCATCAGTCCCTACCACCCAATTTTTAACATGGCAGTTGTTATGATACTTATGCCACTGATAGATATATGCTGATGTGTGAAATAATCAGAACTGTTTGAGCCAACAATTTTTTTATTGTAATGGAACAAGATACAACCGGTGTGAAGAAACATTTTAATACATATAACAAATGTATCATTATATCAAACACCACTCGTGATAAAGTTGAAAATAGTTTTAAGGCCACCTTATACACACAGTTTAGCCACCTTATAAATTTATCTCAAGCATTAAAACAATATTTTACATACATGCATTTATTTCATCATTTACATTATAAATGTCCATAGGTAAGTACACAAAAGTGGTGACTACTAAACATTGGTGACAATAAGGCAAACAATATACTGTTTGACAGGGGAGAAAATGTAGATTTATAAACAAACAACAATGTGTAAGCATAAACACTTTTAAAGCTTATTATTTAATTAAAATATACCTATATAAAAGTAATAACAAAAAGTGCATTAAAAAACTGATGGCTATCAAATCTGCAAATTAATAAATGGAATGTCAAGAGTCTTGGGTAAAGATGTTTTGATATAAGTTCACAACTCGCTTTGATTTTATTCCTTAGATTAATCAGAAATCGCTGAATAACAATGCCATTATTTTAAGCAAGGAGCAAAGCTGATGCTGACTGAACAATCAAATATGTTTCTTACTGAAAATACAGATGTTTAGCAAATAGGAAATTAACAATCAAAGGATATATGAATAAAGAAATAGGACTTTCAAGATAGTTTTTGTCAGGAGTTGGTTTGTTTTACATTAATACTCAAATGTTAAGCTGAAGCTACAAAACTAAATTCATTTTTAGTTCAGTAGCATTTATTTTCATTGTGAAAGTTAACAGCTTTTAAATAGATTTTTTTTTTTCAAAAAAAGTTGCTAACAAAACCATTTAAACATGTGGAAGAAGAAATTTTTCATTAAACACAAACAGCTCTTTGAGTGAACTGACACATTAGAAAAGTAGAGTAAATTTCAATGGTCTTAGAACAGTTTTGATTTGCTGTACATTCCATGTCTACCGTGCCTAGACCTATAATTTGAATCACTGTGTGTCTGGTGAATTTTGTATGATGAAGTACAATTCTTAAAAATTATTGGATCCATGGATTCTTGGACTTTAAACCTAGACATTGAATTTTGTAATTAATTACCTTACCTACTGACCTACCAGTCATACTGCAAACTAATGGAGTCAGTTGAATATTACTTAAAGCACTGACTTCCAGAAATGTTTGTTTAGAATCCAATTAACAGTAAACAGAAAGGATCAGAAACATCAAAGGCTGTCACATCTTCCTAGAATAAATTTAACCACTTCTCTGCTAGCAAGCGACTGATGAAATTTCCTAATGATGTTAAACCAAATTGTGACAAGCATAATTCTGTATATGTGTATGATATAGTGTAAAATTAAATATTGTGTTATTTTTTTTAAAGGCTCTTTCAGGGAAAAGTCGGTGTCTTAAGAACAATTGACAAAATGTTTACATAAGCAGTCGTACTTCGGAAACAAAACTGATAAATTATAAAAACCCTTTGCAACAATGTTTAAATGTTAGCTGATCATCCAATAGAAAAATAGGATTATTTATAATGGATAAGACTTCATATATGATTAAAGAATCAGATAACTTAGCAAGAAAGTGTAGCTAACCAAAAAGAAAAATTGATTGATGTGAAAGGCAGACTTAATGTAGGTTTTTGCAGCCAGGGTCAAGTTCAAGAGAATAAATAAAATTTGGAACACTGAGTTCAAATTAGAGGTACAGCCAGCAAGTGTTTAATCGGTTAGTTCAGTACATCATCTTTACCTTAGGATCTGGACCTTGTTTTTAGAGAAGTAGCAAATACGATGAAAAATTTTGCAATCCTATTTGAGTTAATGATCACAGGCTCTCCTCTCAAAAGAAAGTACTTGCTGCCACACTAATTATTACAATTCAATTAGTTATTTGTCTGATTTAATTTCTGTAACTGTGGGCTTTGCTCTGGGAATGATATTTCAACATGGTCTCATATGATGATGATAATATTTTCAAAGCCAAACTGAGGATAAATCAGAGGGGCATTTCTTGATGTCGCAGCCCAACCCCTGTATTAAGGCCTGTGACATTTTTATATCACGTGTTGTAGCAATCAGTCAAAAAATGTGAAGCTCTATCATTGTATTGCTAAATCAATTATACATAGTACAATATTTGAGATTTGGCCACGAAGAGTAGCACAAACTGCAGTCTTGATAACGGATATTTTTTTAAAAAAATGATAATTACAAAATTAAAATTTGGATTAAAATGCTTTATCTCTACAAGAAGTGTAATGTTAGTATGACTCAATCCGGAAAATCGTAGCTTTGTGTGATAGCCATTGCATTGCTAAATCAGAGCTTCCCATTTTATGATTGGATGTTACAAGTGATATGAAAACATCACTACTGGACTATGTCATTTTGAAAGATAGATTTGCTACTACTAGGCTGTCAACATTAATTACCATGAATGTACTGTAAACAAATGATACAATTTTAAGATGATTTAACGTCTGGATGGTCATCTTAATCTTTCAGAAGTCATCTTTGTAACTATATTTATGATAGAACTTATCAAGCAAAAATAATTCAGTATTGTTCTTAAAAGACATGTAGAGTGATATGAAAGCAAAGGAAACTGCAGGCAGCATCAGCAATTCTTTATATAATAACATTTTTCTAAGCAAAGCTATAAATATCTGCATTTTGTAACATATACATAACATTCAGAAAACATTATATACTATTTTAAGTAGACTATCTTGAACAGTAACAAGAAGACACTAAAAATCAGACTTATGGGTAGTATATTTCACAGCTATTGGGTGTATGATTCCATCTGATCTAAAATTATTATTTAAAACAATGGTGACTCGGCTTTTTTAACCATATCACTACATATTCCCATCACCACAGAAGAAGGCAGGAGGGCTGCAAACACCACGTAAACATCAAGACACTTTATATTTCAGTATAAATTTTAAAAATAATGATGGACTGGGAAATCTTTAATCATGATTAGATAAGAACCTATGGCAAGGGGATCTTACATGTTCACACTGAGACCCATCACATGGCACTAATCTGTATGAATACCTGGGCTGTCATGGCTGGTATCAAATTAAAATCAGAAATGTTTTTTGCTTGTAGATCATTATTCACTTGGAGTCAATGCTTCTAAAGGAATTTTGCCTTTTCAAAGATCTCAAACTCCTTGTCAAGTTCCTTTCTATAATCATGAATAAGATCTGTATTGAAATATTGTTAAGTGTATTCATGTTTGTCACAGCCCTCCTGCCTTCATCCATGGCTACAGATTTACTTTCCTTATCCTTCATTATTTTCATTGACTAACAGCACTTTCCACACTATTATCAAATTAGTATATATACTACATGATAAATTTAGGTAATGGTTGTACAATTCAATTACTAAAGAAAAAAATAAAATCTGACAATCACTACTATTAATTTACTACACAAATTATGAAAGTTTTTTTTTTATAAAGAATATGGGAAATATGCTACAAGTTTTTTTTTTTTGTGTAGCACTAGCCATCTGCAAGGCGACTACGCATTTCTTGACATGAAACAATCTTTGCACACTCAAAATTGAACCACTGATTAGGTTTTTTGCTTGTAATTCTTAACAACAGTTCAACAGTGAATGTCAATTAACTTTCTTAAAAATCACAAAGATTAGAACAAAATAGAAATGGCTGAAGGTTAAGTCAGTAGTAGTAACATAAAAATGGAAGACCAGTAGTTTCTAGAGGATTCATTACGAGAATAACAAAAAAGTTTTTTTTTTTTTTTAGTTAACATGAAGGATGATAATTTTTTTCAATTAGTTATTACTTACTGCACAAAATAATTACTACCTACCTCACAAAAGTTTCTTGTGGTATTTCTCATATATTCTGGTTTTCAACTTAATTAAAATCACTTACAAACTAGTTACTGAATAAAATTATTCTTGTTTTTTGATAAAATTAAACATGTAGCTTTTCACACATTTCTTAGTTGTATTTTAAACACCACAAACTGACTGTTTTACTTTAAAATTGTGACAGAGCTGTACTACTAAATCAATAGTTACACAGTGAATTACTGTGCGCGAAGATTATATCGTATTACAATTTGACGAATTCTATCATAAGGCATGAATGATGTAATAGATTAATTCATCTTGAGCAACAAAAACATTTGTCAAGTTTATTTCAATTCCATTTTTTTAACTGCTCATACTTTTTCCATTGGGCAGTTATTTTACTTTCGACTGCCACGCTGGTACTTGTCAATGCTAAATACTACTTTAAAAACCCAATGCAACTTATGCAAACAAAGATATATTTAAAAAAGAAAAAAGTGTAAAGAACAAAATCTTGTGCAACACCAAGTCAATATAGTTATGAGGGAGCATCCATAAACTACATGGCTTGCTCTAGGAGGGAGAGGGGTTGGCACGAAAGCTACGCTGGGCTACATGGGGGGACGAGTTTCCTAGCCAAGACAGTTAAAATAAGGTGCAAAACACACAACAACATCTGAATATTTATTTCAGTCATTTAATTACCTCCGTATGTAATTTATGATAGTCTGACAAGACAAAGTACAAAATGTCTTCTGGAATCAATAGGGAAAAAAAGCTACGTACCACGCAGAGGAAAGGGGGGGGGGGTAGAGACAAAAGCCACGTTTGGCTACATGGGGGGAGGGGAGGTTCACAGGAGGCCAAAATGAAGCTATGTTGTTCATGGACACTCCCAGAGGGTGCTGCAAGAAACACTAATTACTATGTGCCAATTATGCTTAATTATAGTGTATAGGATTTTTTATTGTAACAGTTTTCAAAACTGTAAAAAATAACCCAATGCTTTTCAATAGAAAATTTAGCAGAAAATGATATAAAATAAATTTCATCTGATGTCTAGATTGTCTCACTGAAAGCTTTGGACCGTGATGAATTTAAGATAAGAAGTTTAAATGTGAAATGACTTTTGTACTTTTCAGAGAATTAAAAACATTATTTGCAACACACATGCACATTCCATATTGCACAGTGAGTACAAAAATTACTAATAATGGTATTATTAAATGACTATTCATTTCTTGAAGTTAACATTTTTGTCAAAAAATAATGCAACGAAAATATAAAGATTATTAGATGATAACTCGAATAAACCTGTTCACAAAATTTACTGATAAGTTCACTTACAGTATAATTTGTTTATATGAAATCATAGTAAATATATCAGGTATTCAACAGTTTAATGACATTTTACACTTACTACAAACAAAAGAACTACAGTGACTACTAATATCTCTGTTTTATAATACTCAGAATATAACAATGTATAATGTGTTTCTGGTGAACAATATCACCATTTGTACTTAAGATTTTTATTATTGGCCAAATAAAATTATTTACAAAGGCATTAAATAAAAAATAGATATCCTTTCTTAAGTTACCAAGATTTACCAGACATGTGTAGGAACTTTCATCTTCAGTAGTGGTTGAAAGTTGGTTACCATTACAATGTTATGAAAATACCAGGTGTTTTAAGTAGTATCAGTTCTGCTTAAACTTTTAAAATATATGTGACTAGTAAAAATTACAGTAAAAACTAATAAATATGAAAGTATTAAAAACATAATTATAAGACTCTGCTATATTACCCAAACTGGTAGCATGTAGATATTCACAGGGAGCAACAGAGACTGACTTAAAAAGTATTTGTAAGTTTTGATTTTTTTTATTAAGTATTGGCAAGAACTAAGTTCAATGAGGGAAGATGGAATCTGTATTTATATAACTCAGTTGCAGCATTTTTTGAATAGCAACAATCTCCAAGCATACAGTAAAATGTTAGTCAGGTTAGTTTGCTTATTATTTTGGATAGTTAATTCCATTAACCATATTCTACTATTTCATTTTGTAAATACCTATGACATAAAACTGAAAAATCAATAACTGTACTAGAAATATTTTAGCTCAGTTTTAATAACAGTTATTACACTGAAAATGATAAACTGAGAAATGGCCCCACATGTTCTGTAAGTCAAGGTCTTCATCATTTAACAATGTTGATCATCTTGAATCCCCACATGAATATAAAACTGACACTAAACAGTTAAAATGTTTCAATGATATGGCCGTTATAATTAAACTGACTACAAAGCCAGTCTATATTGCTATCTGCTCAATGATGCTTGTCAGAGTTTTAGGACAACCAATCAAATGTGCCATTCCATCAAAGCAATGGTGTATATCGTCCCGCAAATAACTAAACCATACTTACAACTGTGTGGACAGCTAAACTACATTAATATATTTCAGGGCCTACAGGATATGCCCACAAGCAGAAGATGTGAATAAGGAAGGCATTTCACACCATGTGGTAAGCCTGATTAGATGCCTGTGTGACAATAGTGGAAAAATGAAAGTCGGATAAGGGAGGAGAAGACAAGAAACAAGGGCGTGGGTAAAATTCTCCTTCACATGTAAGGAGATTAGGGATTGGAAAAAAAATAATCAAGAGAAATAATGAATAATTTACCAAAAATGCTGAAGGCAAAAGTACTGGAAACAGGGACAATGCATGTGTATTGAAATTGCCACTAGAGCATGTCCTCAATTGCGATTAAATAAAATTAAATGCAATTAAATTAAACAAGTGATATTAGAAAATGCCAACTAAAATTTTATGGACACATCAAAAGAATGAACCCTAACAGACTGACAAGACAAATAGTTGAATTCTATGAAAACCGAAGTAAATTAATATCGGATACAATGAAATGGGTTGGAGAAATCAAGAAAGACCTCAAATTAGCAAGTATTGTGCCAGAGGATTTCGAAAACAGAGACATATTTAAATCCAAAATTCACAAGTGGCAAGTTATCGGGAGGAAAGATTAAAGAAAAGACCTGCAACAACATGGTCAGATGAGAGAAAAGAAGCCCACAGCAAGCATATGAAGGAAACATGGGCACAAAGTAAAGTGAACAAACGCTTCTGAGTACTTTGCATAGTCCTAATGAGCTTATCCGCAAATAATAATAAATTAAACAAGACTGCAAACTGGAATGTAATGCTATTCAATATCTATAACAAATGGATAATAAGAAAGTAAATATAATATTGTGATGAAAATATGAAGACAGTAGGAAAATTCTAAAAACATTGCATTACTTGCTTCTTCCATGGATAAAATGATAAATTGACTAAACAAAAATAATCATCATTGCCAGACAGATTGTGGGTGAAACACTCAAATCGATAACTATTAATGGATGGCTGATTATTTGATTTATTTGTGAATTTACTATCAATTATAGACTGGATCAGCTAAAGACACAATAAGAAGAGCTGAGATTGGAAAAGCTGAAAAAAAAACAAGGTATCATTTTATATCACAAAATACACTGGGTCAAGAGATCAGTATCTGCCATATTCTTAGAATGCAGGCTTGACATTCAAAAATACCTTTAAAAAATACTGTTAGGGATTGATGCTCAGAATGCTGTGGACTGATAAGAGAATGAATGAATGAATCAATAAACGACAAATTTAAGGCAAAGATATGTTAGGAAAAACACTGCAGGAATCAACTTTTTTTTTTTTTTGTAACAGTTTAACGTCCCTTTTTAACAACGTGGTCTTTAGAGACGGGAAAGGATGGGGGCAAGGAATGGGAAGGAATTCGGCCATGGCCTTTTTGAAGGAAGCATCCCGGCATTCACCTGGGGTGATTTGGGGAAACCATGGAAAACCCAAATCTGGATGCCCGGACGGGGATTCGAACCGCCGTCCTCCCGAATGCGAGGCCAGAACGCTATCCGTTACACCACCACGCTCGGTAGGAATCAACTGTTTAGTTCTGGGAATGTTCGATGGACAGAGTGGTTTATGTAGAATAATTCAAGAATACCATAAACAATTTATGTTAGCAGTGTATACCTGTATTTTGTGATTGTTAAAGAACTGCCATACTGGACATGTGGAGAAATAATAGGCTCAGATTCAAATTTCAGGCTTCATGCAATAGCTGCTCTGATTACAATTTTTTGGAGATTGTCCATAATTGTTTGGTCCAGCACTGAGGTGGTCTCAATATTTGCTTCATTAATTACATATTTGACAACCAAAATAACACTTTATTACACAGAGCATAAATAATGAAATTCATAAACAGTCAATAACAATTGCACTCCTCTTCCAGTGGCAGTGATATAAATCAATAATACACAATGACAACTGCAATGAGACTAGATATGTATGTAGTGCATTAAATTAGTGATAATACCAAGTTATAATAAAGTAGGCCATGAGAATGTGATACTACAGTTGAGTCAGTGATTTAGAATAATTTGTGATGATCTAGGATTTTTAAATGTTTTGCTAATTTAGTTTAATAGTAGAAAATGCATTATAGCACATTAACAGAGTTGGCTTCAGGTCACTCTGCTCTCTCCCCAATCCACCGCCTTCACCTCTGCAAGTGTAGGGGAAAGAGTGCCCACTAACAAATTTGTATAATGGGATACAACAGTCTTCTCGGAGTTGTAGCAATGGGAGGCAATAGTAAGGTGAGGAACAGGCAAAGGAGAACATGATCTTGAACCGACAGGTGAGGGTGAACAGAGTATAGTGCAAACATTAATAACAAGGCAAATGGCTTGTTTTTATGACTTCGGAGAGACATATCATTTATAGCCACAGAAAAGTTTTTCCCTAGTGCAAGACTCAAACAGATCTTATTATCATGCCAATACAAAAACTTCATTAATACTCTAATAAATATTCCAGATTCCTAAGGCTTCCGGGGCCATCTTTGTTCATTAATCTATTAATTGTGAAATATTCCAGAGTTGTAAAAATATTATAGTATATACACAGCACACTAATTTGTATTACTTTCCCTTTTTACATACATATCTAATGCTACCAGTCAAGGTTTAACTAATATTTGAAAAAGAATATATTTTTCTTATTTATCTTTAATTACAGAATTATTAGTATCATTTGGTAACTCAATGACTGCTATATTGTTCCCTCTGCCCCCCCAAAAAACACACACATGCTTCTCTCACCCCCCCCCCCCCCCCCATTTTTTTCCCTAAACTCACTCACACACACAAAAGGGAAGGAATCAATCAATAAACAATGTTTTATACATGCATATTAATACACTTTGGTAAAATTAGCTTTCACATGTGATAGTATTCCTAACTGATCAGAAACCAGCACTTTATCCAATAAACAAAAGTCACAGTACAATTCTGAATGCCAGATACCTTCTTAAAGTAAAATAGGTATAAATTAAGACAGTTTTCTGTTATCTATATGGACCACATTTTTAAGTAAATGTTTGCCAATGTAACTGTTTTATGCACAACACTTTTATGTGTCTTACTAACAGAGCAAATATTATTTTTCTAGCCTCCATGATTTTCTTCTAGAAAAAAATTATGCAGCAAAATTTATGACGGTAGAAGCTAGTTTTGTAGTTTATTTTAACATTGTGACCCTTCTTTATCAATTTCTACATAATAATTATTTTTCCAAACAAAATGGGGAAAGAGAAAGGAATTGATCAAAAATATTTGATGGCAGAAAGATCAAGAAACAGAAACAAGTAACTGTACAAATATAAAAATCTTATTTATACCTTTACGACCTAGTAATATTCTACATCACACATGGAATATAAATTTTCTTATTCTACTTTTTGGAATGGAAAAGGCTCTGTACATGTTAGTGTTTGATGTTTACTCAATTTTCTGCCTTCATATTTTGAATAATTTCTACCTTCTTTGTTATCACTTAAAATCAGAGTTATAAGGATTTAAACAGATGAAGGTAGGAAAAGATATTGTTTTAAATGTACCACTTATTCACTCATCTGACCTACATGGTAGTTCTACCAGGTCAGAAAGCTGTGCTTAAGTACACACATAAGAGAACTCAGAAAAGCAAGCATAATTTTGTGTCTAATGAATGCACAGCATCTTTTTTTTTGATAATAATGTAGGTAAACTCTAATTAAAACACATTAAATAACACTTTAAGTTAAAATTCCTCTCAACACAGATAATAGAATATTGTGAGACAATATTTATGACTAAAAGTTTCAAACATACTGTATATATATATCTATATATGTCTTAAACAATCAATCCTGTGAGATTCCTATTTCATAACATATTTTTCTTTGGTAAAAAAAGGGTTAACATGAGATGCCAAATAAAATAACAAGCGGTATTTACAAACAAATTCTTATAGAAAATAACAGCAAACACCTGATATTTTCATTTAGTGAAATACGTATTTGGCCAAATATGCTTTTACATTAAATTTTATAAAATATGTTCTTTGCAACATTAATATAATTATTGTTTCATCAAATATCTTTCAGGCAAGGAATAATTAAAACAAATGGTCCCCAAGATTGAGCATATAACTTTGGTCCTCTCTTATGGTAAAAATACATCATGATATCACATGTCTTTGAATCTTCATAAATGTGAATGTGATTACTTTATGGTTAACACGCAATAATCCACCAAGAATTAAAAATATTCTACAGTGAATGAACCATGTATACGGCACTGCTTATATATTAGTGCCTGTTTTTACCTCTTATTCAGAGTAGGGATGTTTATCTCGTTTCTTCAGTTGGCATGATGTCAGTACTTAAAGCAGAAACTCCAGAAGATTCTTTTTGGTGATTAAGCCACCCCTGTAAATTAAAAAAATCTGTAAATGACCAAATTTAGCCACATAAGAAATATCACACAAATCTCAATTAAATCCCGAACCAAGTTATTCACTATTTATCTAGTGGACACTCCATGAAAATGGAAACATTCAAAAGATGACAATTTGTACTTAACTTAACTTAGTCCACCACCCGAAGATTGGTTGGATCCTACAGAAGGAGGCATACTAAGCCATTGTGTCAGAGGTAGGACGGCCAGTTCCTGTCCTCTGGGACCTACAGTTTAACGTGGAATCCGAACCACGGAGTGTCCTGGCATAGCTCATATGATTAAACACAACTCTCAAAATTCTTGCACCTGCTTACATAAATAATAGAATTCTGTTACTCTGTACTCCATGCTCCTACAGATCACTGCCTTTGACATATTTTCATCACCACCATCATTATTATTGTGATACCCACCTCTATTGTTTCACCAACTTTGCTTGTTTCTTTCTTATCATTGACATGCAACAATGCACCACATATACTAATTCACCTGACTCTATGAATCATCATCTTTTTTAGGACTTTTTCCACTTTCGCAGGTCAGTCCTTTCAACAGGTTTGTGCTTGTTTTGAAAGCATATTTACCAGTCTGACTATCAGTTTGCTAGCCCTGTCGTAGTCTTACAGGGAATAGGATATGTTACCACCTGTTTACAAAAAGTGTGATTATGTTTTATGATAAGTGTATTTTTGTTTGCATAGTGTGTACTTTATGAGGTGGAGATTAGGGAATGTCCCAGCATTTGCCTTGGAGATTGTGGAAAACCACCTCAACACCGCAATCATGACAGCTGGTACATGTGGGCCCTGACCCAATCCTAGTCCCTTTGTACCCCCTAATTAAGCCACACTGGTGGGTCTCCACAACATGAAAAAGGTTTTAAATTGAAATATTGTCAAATATTTTTGTTATGGGTCCTCCATCTTCCAACGTAACAACAATTTTTCAATACCATATGTTTTGTTTTATTTAATACATCATAAATGCCATAGGTAACATGTAATTAATATTAACTAAAGGCATTTCTTCTTACTTCATTGTTGTTAAGACCATACCTACACAATAGTAACCATTGATTTATAGAACACATTTGAACCTATGTTTACTAACCAGCATATGAGAAAAATACAGTGGAACATACAGCTGCTATAAAATACATTCAAACATACACATACCAATTCTAAGTCGATCTTATATATCCAAAATTGGATGTTGATATATATATAAAACTTCTCAACACCAATTCCCCGCCCCCCCCCCCCCCTCCCCTTTACCATCCATTGACTTCGCTACTTCATAGGCGTGCTTTTCTAACCATATTGTTGGTGACGTAAATCGATCTTAACACTTCTCAACCTCATTTCCCTCCCCCCCCAAAAAAAAAAAAAAAAAAATACGTCTTCACAAACATTCCCTTACAGGGCACCTATTGATAAATACTTGTCCTCCTACAGATACCATGCCTTCCAGTTAGCAAAACTACAGTCTAATATGCTTTTCCTAAATTCATGTCTCTTCTTTAACATTCCTCCTAATGGTCTCACCATCAAACTGCCAGTATTTGGGTGCCCCCCACAAATTCACCCGGCCCTACATGCCTTCCGCTACAAACAGTCTTTGGCCCTCACCAACCTTGTCCTGCAAGAGTACACCAATATGGCTAACAAACATTCCAGACACGTCATATCCCTTCACAAAATACTCCTCCTCTCAACCCTGCAAGTAATCCCAGTTATAAATCAGATTCTACAACAATCAGTGAATTCTAGTAATAGACATGCCCAGAACCACCTGCACAAGTTGTCCACATTATTGAAGTCCCATCTTGCAGTGGGACAGTCTCTTTCTTGCCAGCCACCTATCCACCAATCAAAACTGCAGCCTCCCCTGACTTTCTCAAAACTGTCCATTGTCCAACTGCTCAAAATACCTCAACCTCCTCCTTTGAAACCCACCCCTCGCTCTCTGCACTCCAGCCATGCTTCCAAACCTATACTGTCAGTTGTAAACCTGTCCTCTTCATCACTATCTGAACCCCAACTCTCCGTACTCTCCTAAGGCCTTACCTTTTCTCCTACACCTACATTTGACCATGCCAACCTTGTCCGTGACTCTATTTCATTCTGCTGAACACTTCGCTGGCAGTACCACTTTGCCACTCATGTCAGTGAATCTGGGCCTCAAGACTACCTGGAACCCAGTCTCCAAAAATTCAAATCAGTATCCACTCTTGACCCACCTCCTCTTCCCCAGAACCAGACCATACAAATTTTTGAGGAATTCTTATCCACCAGTTTGGCTTCTCCCAGTTTTCTGAAGTCCTTGACGAATTCCAGCAATCTCAGCCCAGCTGAAACCCATGCCAGAAAACAACTCTCGACTAACCCAGACCTTATCATTCTACCTGCGGACGAGGGCTCAACCACAGTAATGATGAATCATAGTGATTATATGGCTGAAGCCCTTCATCAATTATCAGATACTAACACTTACTGCCACCTCGCTGAAGATCCCACACCAGCTGTCAACAAAAAAATACAGGAATATGTACAGTTCAATGGGCCCCTCCAAGGTCTCACTCCACAGTCAATCTATCTTCTTACTCCTCAAAGTTCACGTACACCTACATTTTACCTCCTTCCCAAAATCCATAAGACTGGCAATCCGGAATGTCCCATTGTTGCAGCTTATGGATCTCCCAAAATGAATCTCTACATTGGTGGACCAGTACCTACAACCTATAGTTTCTCAGTTCCCCTCCCACATCAAGGACACACAACACTTCCTTTTCGTCTATCTACTATGACCAGTGTCCACATCACTTCCTTCCAACTCCATCCTGGTAACCATTGATGTCACATCAATGTACAAACACATCCCACACTACCATGGAACATTTTCTGGATATGCACCCTTCAAACATCCGTCCCAGCACATCTTTCCTCACCATGTTGGCTGAGCTGATACTCAACAACATCTCCTTTGAAGGCAATATCTACCACCAAACCTGTGGCACTACCATGCACACTTGCATGGCCCCCCTTTTATCCTAATCTCTTCATGGGCCGCCTGGAACAGAAGTTTTTGGAGAACGTCCCCCTCAAACCCCTCCTGTGGCTTAGGTTCATAGATGACATTTTTATGATCTGGACACATGGAGAAAACACCCTTTTAAATTTTCTGGAAAATTTAAATACCTTTAATAACTCACTGAATTTCACATGGACCTACTCCCACACCCAGGACACATTCTTGAATGCGGACCTATCCCTCTCCTATGGCCACCTCAGTCCACATCAGACCCACCAACACACAGCAGTACCTCCATTTCGACAGTTGCCATCCATATCACACCAAACGTTCCCTCCCCTACAGTCTTGGCATTCGAGGCAGTAGTATTTGCTCCAACCAGAAATCCCTAATGGAGTACTCAAACAACATGTCACAAGCATTGGTATCCCTAAACTATCCCCTAGCTTTGGTTCACAAGCAACTTTCACGAGTCACAACGCAACCTGCTCTACCTATTGACTACTCCAAACCCCCAGAAACCAATCGCAGTCCAGTCCTGGTGACACAATATTTCCCTGGCCTTGAATCCATCAACAGAATCCCTTGGCAGAGTTATGATTTCCTACTGACCTACCCAGAAATGAGATCCATTCTTCCAAAAATCCTCCTTGTCCCTCCCAGAACTTGTTTCAGCAGACCTCCCAACCTCAGCCAATTCCTAGTCCACAAACACTGTCTTCCTCACCCCATCAGACAGCCCCAAGGATCTTTCCCATGCAATAGACCCCACTGCAAGATGTGTGACATACACATGCCTCCACCACTTTCACCAACCCTATCACTGGTGAGAGCTTTCCTATCATACGACACGCCACCTGTGAAACATAACATGTAATACACCAGCTGACCTGCAAACACTGCTTGGCGTCCTATATAGGTTTGACTAGCAATCCATTAACCATAAGAATGAATGGCCACCGACGGACAGTTTTCACTCGGAATCCAAAACATCCAGTAGCCATCCATGCCATCTCCCATGACACCAATAATTTTAATTCTTGTTTTACAGTCCGTGCTATCAGAGTCCTCCCAAACAACAGCAGCTCCTCTGAACTCAGTAGGTTGGAGCTTGCCTACCAATACAAACAAGGCACAAGACAACCTCCTGGTCTCAACTTGAGATAATACCAGTCAGTACTTTTCCTTCCCTCTATTCGCTCCTTGCCTCCATGCCTACTGAATATATTGAACCACCGCATACCATAGGTGATGTTTATCTGCATGGATTTTTTATTATTACTTTTATATTTGTTAATTATTTTTTTTCAATTATTCTGTTTTCTTATTTACTTTTACTTTCTCAAATCTATGTTATGAACATTTTAATGTATTATTCTGCACTTTTTGCAACATTTTGCATTGCTCGTGTACTAGGTCCAATTCACTGTCCCCCTCTCTCTGTCCTCTGTTTGAATTTGCCTCCATCATGTTCCAGGCGGTCATTCTGTGAGACCGTATCCTGCACCATCCTCCCTCCGTGATGTTCTCCTGTTGATGAAGGGCCAAGTCCTGAAATATACCTCTTTTTTCCAGTTCTTGTGTTTTTTATGTGTTCACCCCACGAAACCATCATCTAAGGTAAGTGTTGGTTCATTTCACTATCTTTTTTTTGTGTATATATATATATATGAGATTAATAGACGTCGACATTGTTTGACTATGAAAGTTGGCACAAACATGTATTTTTTTAAAAGAGAAGGTTTCTGACCAAAAATTAAAAAAAAAATCACCTTCTCTGCCCCTTTACAACCCCAAATTTTTGTACAAACCCACAGTTTTTATCAGATTTCAGTGGAACAATGCACATGTATAAAACAAAGAAATATATTATCTACATTCTGGTTACAAAACCCAATCATCACCGCATTTATCCTAATTAATTTTTGCAAATTTTCTTCATACAAAATGACAGTTTTTATCCGATTTAGATGTAACTTTGTACACATATACTTTTAAAAAGGAGGAAAGCACTGTACATATTAGTTTTACAAAAACCAAACTACTCTCCCCCTTTACACCCCCTTAATTTTTAACAATGTTCTTTACACATACCCACAGTTTTTATCAGATATTAATGGAACTTTGCACGCATATACTTTAAATCAAACAGAAATATATTTGGTTCTCAAAAGCCCAACTATTTCTCCCTTTAAACCCACCTCATTTAATTTCCAGTATACTTTATAGAAACCCACAGTTTTAAATCCCATCAAAACCAATTCAGCTGTTTTTTAAGGTTTGTCAGAATATTTATAAAATAAATGTGCCCTAAAGTCTCAACATGTATGTCAGATTTTAACTTGGACCCCAAGTTTTCAAATTGTGAAAATCCATTAAAAATCTGTATTTTCTGCACAATATATTTGAGATACAGATTTATGTATGGCATGTATTAAAGTCAGGATGGTACCTGTTTTGATTATCAACTTTAACGGAAATTGTGATTAGGTTTAAATGCAGCCTGAACCAAAATGTAAACTGATACTCCTTATCACTGGGAACTGTTCGGGTATATCAACATTTAGTTTATTTATATAGTTTCTTGGTGACTAATTAATAAAATTTAGTACACACGATTCACATCTGAAATATAAAAATAGTGAATGGGTAAATCAATCCCAATTAGACCAGGCAATGCCAGATACCCTGTTAGTAGTAATATAAGTCAACATAAACTTTTTTACAAATGCCACCTAATGTATACATATGTATACAATGTACACATATTAGCAACAATGGAGCAAGAATAAATGCCTTAAGCAAAAGAAAGATAAAATAAATTCATCACTTACAAAGATTGCAGGAAGGAGGGAAACAGAACCAAAAAACTTTTAAAAAAACACAATTTTCAGTTTATGCCCTTACTCAGGAAAATAAAATGTGGCTGAGCTCTCACAGGCACCCATTGGCAACACAACTTGAATGGTGGTTTTGACTGTTAGGATCAAAAAGTGGAGGTCATAGGGAGCAAAAACAAAATCAGTGGAGATGTTACTCACAGGAAATAAATTAATTATAAGAAAATAAAAAAGGAAGATATGGTTCATAAGTGGTGAAAAATTATTTAAACATATGAAAAAGATATATAAAAAATAAATATATATAGTGACAATGAAAATGCTATTGGGCAAAGAAAGTAAGGAAGTAAAGTGAAAATAAACCCATCACTCACAACAGATGAAAGCAGGAGGGTCACGACGAACATATAAACACGAAAACACTTTGCAATATTTCGGTATACACATTAATCATAATTATTGGATGTATCACCACATGACTACACTCTGACTTTGAAACAGTTATTATGCTCACGAGAGTTGTAGAAGTTGACACTGGAAGCAAAGAGGTGATCTAGATTTTGGGAGTAAACTGTCTGTCTGTGGCGATTCATTTTGATGATCGATAGTGAAGCAGATGTAAGAACTTGGGTGATAAAAGAAGATGAGGTGGTATATGAGGTGTAATGTAGTAAACGTGCCATGGCATGTGATATGGTGAGTACAAAAGGTTGCAGTGGGTAGATGGATATTGCAAGGAGGCCTATTACAAAGGAAGGTGCCAAAGATGATTTAGGAAGATTTAAGGGTTGGTATTTGTGCACAAATACCAAGCCTTACATGGTTCGGTAATTGCAGCAAGTAGTAAAAGTATGGTGGGTGAAATTTAAGTTGTACCCCAGCTCCTTTTAGAATGGTAGCAAGTCTGCACTGCTTTAGAGTACAAAGTTGTGACAGAAGTGTCTTGTAGTAAATTTCCAAGTAATTCAGACTAAAGCTTCCACAAGAACTGAGGATGTATCAGAAATTAGCTTGTTAGATTGATGGTTGGCGTGGTGTTGGCCAGACCAAAGTGTGGTGAGAATCTGTAATCATTGGAAATGAAGTCTTGACATTGCCTAAGTAAGCTACCTTAGAATTTTGCAAATTCTAATAACGAAGTTTGTTTTACAGTAGAATGGGCATAGGTGAACCATCCGATGCAGCAGCCCTAGAGCCATTTATGCAGCTAACGAAAGCAATAAAGTAAACTAAACTGTTAATAGAGATAACAACAAATCAACTGTAAATAGTAAAAGTCACATTCTAAACATATCTAAACAGCTGTAACAGGATATAATCCAACATCGATATATGCAGTATTCTATTACAATGTAATTTCACTTAAATCAATATTTTTCTTCACTCTGTGAGTTCTTAATAATAGTATACAGTCTAAAGATAATAACTTTGGTTAAAAGGAAACCATACTAAAAGCTTTAAAAGACAAAAAGACAGTAGAGAATTTTATCATGTAAATATGTAAATCCTAGAAATAATATGTTAGAAAGGATATAAGATGTCAACTTGTAGTAAGAAAGTAACTTAATTTTGGTTCATTCAACATACTAAAGTTTTGGAAAGTTCCATACAGTTTAAAGATCATTTTTAAATATTATATGATAAAGCCTAACATGTGCCGATAGGAAAATTAATTATTTCATATAAATTCAGTGGGAAAAAATACTGTGAGACTATACCATAGTATATCCAAAACCATATTTAGTTAATCCTTTTGAAAAATATGCAGTATTATGATTAGGATAAGACAAAGTAGGAATTTTTTAACCATCGCTGCGACGTTATTGTAGAACAAGGAAGTTTTCATATTTCAAAAATTAATAATAAATCGGAGAAAGCTGTTAGAGACAAAGAAAAGAGCTTTTTAGGCACTTGAGAACATGTAGAATCTTTTAAAATAGGTTTTAAACTTATGACATTATTAGCGCAGTCAAAAATTTTGATATTATGTCTTATTATTGTCATTACTTCGCGATTCACTAAAAGTGTGTGGTGTCACATTTTATAACTTTTTGGCTACAAATGAATAAACTGGTCATGTTTGGTATCAAATGAAAGATAATTTAATTAGAAGCTGTAAAGACTTTGTTTGAACCTTGTAGCATTAAAACTAAGAGTTATTAACAGATTTTGTAAAACACACAAAATGACTTTTATGACAAATCCGTTATAGATACAGAAAAATGTATAGGGATTAAAATTGTTAGTTACCCTAAAATCTAGCTACTGTTAAAGTTTTAGAATGGTAGAAGCAGTGTGAGCCAAGAATGAAGGACTATGTTGCAAAGTTGGAAGAAGATGACGCAGTTTTTGCCCAAGTTGAACTTCGCCCCCACATCGGGATACATGAAACTATATATACGGTTAGCATCACTTCTGTTTCGTCTTGGCCGGGTGAACTTCAGATCAGTAAGTGTCGTATGGTGTAGGGCTTGGTGTGAAGCGGAGGTAATGCCTCGTGTGTGCAAGGCCCGTGGGCAGCCATTTGCATAATGTGGTAGCACGGGAGAACTTTTTGCAACTTCAATGTGACTTTAAAATTTTGAATATTGGGTTTGGTCTGGTCTGATCACTTTTCACTACTTGCAATCTAAGAATTTGGTGAAGAGTTTCCGATAGCCATCGATTGTTTTGGACTTGCAAATTTTTTCAAGAATATAGTGAACCTAGTACAGTGAATTTGAAACAATAGCAGTGACTTTCATTATGATGGTAACCTAACCTTTCCTTGCTTGGGGTTTTAAATGAAGCCAGGTGGCTTACATACTATACTGTTGGAGCTAAGGTGATAAGCTGTATGTTACAACCCCAGTATCACAGTAAATCCCTTGCGTGGGATCAAAGTTGATGACAAGATTTGTTAATCTAAATGCTGGTGGAGATGTGAAACTTGAATGGGGTCATTATTAAAGCAAGGGCAAACTTCAAGGCAATACATGTAATTATTCAGTAGTATAGAATGTCATGTGAACAATGAACCATGCATTAAATTCCAAGCTGAAGTCTGTCAATTGTTTGAAGACATGGCACAAACAGCACTTAACCTGCCAGTAAAGTGTACTGTGACACTGGGGCTGTCTTTTGAATATCTGAAGTACAAGGGTATCACAATAAATCCAACCAAACGAAATATGTAGAAGATTCAATAAGAATTTGCCATTAGTGTAGCTCAAAAACAGTACCAATATCTATGGATGCATTCACTGAAATGTTATTGCACTTTTTTTTAACTCTTTCTATATATAACCTATTATTTATAATTGAAACACCACTTTTGATTAGCATAGAATCTGACCTTTCTTTCCCTCAGAAAATACTCTTTTGTTTCTGCTAACCCGCCCTTTTTCAAGTTTTGTCTTTTCAACCTTGATAAAGCAGTTTTCTTTGTTTAAAATTATCTTCTCTCTTATGCCAATTCCTGTTGCTTTTCCACTAATTTTTCACCAACTAGTATCCAGCATTTAATACAGTTGCATGATTAATATAAATATGATTTTATTTCAACTTAAATGTTAATTATTTAGCACTGCTGAAATAGTGAGTATAACCATTACATATCTCTGCCTATCACTTCATTTTTTTCACTTAACATTAAACTTTTTTTATTCATTTTTTAAATTTGACTTTACGCATTGCTGAGATCATTAGAGACAGGAAAGAACTGAGGACAAGTAATGGGAAGAAATTAAGCCACAGCTTTTAGAAGGAACTATCCCAACATTCATCTGGAGTGATTTTGGGAAACCAAAATCTGGATTGCTCGACAGCAATTTGAACCCACATCCTCCTGAATGCCAGGCCCATGGATTACCACTCAAGCACCAGGCACCAGCGTATGAAATGGATTGCCGCAATTACTATTTACTATTTTATACCTATAACTTCTTTTCTCAATGCATATCTGTCGAAAATTATCAAAGGTGGTTTAATCACAGTCAAATGTAACTATTATAATCAGGAAGGTTGTCTTATTCTGAATACAATGTTGACATGAGAAGATTAACCATAACTTCAGTTGAATTTGATATGTAAAGCCATAGTTATGTGCGTTTAACAGTCAGGCTCACCACTAGTTGTTTGAATGCCCTTGTGCAATACAAATTATGCCATCCCCTGTTTAACTACAGCTACCTATGCTAAGCTTTAACCCTTTGACTGCTGTAGACGTGTTAACGCGCGTGGCTACTATTGAGCCCAGGTGCTCTGGACATGTATACACGCACCACCTTGCTGCCCGTCTGTGCTCTGGATGTGTTAAGGTGTTAAGACGTCCGGCCGCTCGGTTTCTGCGTGCTCTCCACACGTTAACGCACAAGCCACCTAGCGGTCAGGTCGGGTAGACATATTTCCACTCCGGCTGGCTAATTGCTTTCCAACGTTCGGCCTGTGAGCATTTGCCACTGCGATCTTATTTGTGTTGCTATTTTCATTTTAGTTTTAACTGAAAAAATTGCTCGCCTTTGTGTTTGTACAGAGGAAGAAATCATGGAGATTCTTACTAGAAGAGACTGTGAGAATGATCTCTTTGATTTGGATGATAGTGATGACCTTTTGATAAGATCTCAAAGTAATAGTTCTAAGCGGTGTACATCAGATAATGGAAAACAACCATCTGTCTCCACAAGAGGTGAAAATTCTTCAGAAACTGAAGCTTCAGATAGCGAGAGCTAAATATGTGGAAAAAGAGGGCACTTTAGTGACAGGTTTGACTGGAAGAAAAACAATTCTCATCCTTTTGTGCATGCGTTTGACGATTCAGCTACAGGACACAAATATGGATACGGTCAAAATTCCAGCATTCTGTCATTTCCCTGATATTTTTTAACAGAAGATCTTATGAAATCTTTTGCTGAAGAAACCAATAGATTTTATTTATATACAAAGACAAATCTGTCAGAATCAATTCACTAGATTTTCAAGGTGGAAGGATTTACTAGGAGACACATATATTTTTAACTTCACCAGTCCAAAGCCCGGATCCAAAAGAAGGATGGAAAATATATGCAGAATTTGTGAAAGGTATTCGAACATTTAACTTCGAAATTTTCTCCAGATAAATTACTGCGCTCACAAATAAAACACATTTTAGTTGCTGTCGTATCTATTTAGAATATGAAGTACTTGCATGCTTGTGAATGCGGACATTCACTTTTAGTTGAACATTAAATTGAAAAACTTTATATGTCAGAGTAACAACATTTATTTTGAATAGGGGTTTCAAAACGCAAAGCAGCGCAGGTATCGGCTGACCGTGGCCTCTTAGCGCAGGTAGACAGCTTAGGCGACAACAAAGGAGCACCCAGCGAGGGCTCTGCCGTGCAATCCATAGCAGTTAAAGGGTTAAGGGGATGGGGAGGGGCGGCAAATTTATTTTGCTTTTTTTTTTCTAGTTCCACTAACGTCCCCAGTGGCAACAACGGGGTGGGCATTTCTTATGCTATACGAGGTGCATTCAAGTTCTAAGGCCTCCGATTTTTTTTCTAACTAACTACTCACGCGAAAACTATGAAACTGGTGTTACTTCTTGACATAATCTCCCTGCAGACCTACACATTTTTCACAACGTCAACGCCATTATTCCATGGCCGTGGCGAAGGCTTCTTTAGGAGTCTGTTTTGACTACTGGAAAATCGCTGAAGCAATAGCAGCACGGCTGGTGAATGTGCGGCCACGGAGAGTGTCTTTCATTGTCGGAAACAGCCTAAAGTCACTAGGAGCCAGGTCAGGTGAGTAGGGAGCATGACAAATCACTTCAAAGTTGTTTTCACGAAGAAACTGTTGCATATCGTTAGCCCGATGTGCGCGTGCATTTTGGTCCGTCAGCATTCGTGGCACCCACCTGGAGGACTCTTTTCGCATTTTCAGGTCGTCATGCAGGATTGTGTGTACAGAACCCACGGAAATGTTAACACTGGAGGCGATCTGTTCAACAGTCATTCGGCGATCCCCCAAAACAAGTCTCTCCACTTGCTCGATCATGTCGTCAGACCAGCTTCTGCGAGGCCGAGGTTGTTTTGGTTTGTTGTCACACGATGTTCTGCCTTCATTAAACTGTCACACCCACGAACGCACTTTCGACACATCCATAACTCGATCACCACATGTCTCCTTCAACCATCGATGAATTTCAGTTGGTGTCACACCACGCAAATTCAGAAAACGAATGATTGCATGCTGTTCAAGTAAGGAAAATGTTGCCATTTTAAGTATCTAAAACAGTTCTCATTCTCAACGCTGCCGCTAGAGTTCCATCTGTCGTACAGTGCTGCCATCTTTGTCACATATTAACAATAAGTGTACACTCATTTTAAAACAATGTGCATGTTTCTATTTCTTTCCAGTATGGACAAAAAAAAATCGGAGGCCTTAGAACTTGAATGCACCTCGTAGGTGGGTGACTTTAAATTTTACTTGATCGATTACTTGATTTGCCACCCCCCTGGATGTGCTGCCCGTGTACATTGCACGCCTGCTTTAAGCAAAACTTGATGCCTATATTTCCATTAAGAAATATGGTCATTAAATTCTTATTGATCTACAAAATAGCATCTTGCTTCTGTAAAAAAGAAAATTATAAAGTAATAAAACTTAGATGAGAAATGTAATAGAAGTAATAGTTGGTCCACTTGTATAATGTCCAAGAATGGGGTACTTGACTAGTATTGTAGCTGGGTGTCTACTATAACCCCAAAAAATATTATTTCTTGAAAAAACAAATGGGAATATGCAAAATATTGCATTTTTATGCGCCGATTTGAATATTGGTGCCAAAACGCTCGCAGCTGTCATGGCGTGTCTTGTGACATTACAGTTCAGCTCGTGCCGGTGTGAACATATGGGCGGTTTCCTTATTTCGTGGATCAAATGAATTCTAAGGTTTACAAGTGGTGTGTAATGCCTCAGTGTGTAAACACAACATCTAAGACACTTACCAAATTGGATTTTATTTCCCCACAAGGAAAATATGTCGAAAAAATGGCTGAAGCTTGCACAACGCGACTTATCGTATTTGCCTATAAAGTCTTCAATAATTTTTTTTTTTTAAGTCTACTTTGACGTATGTTTTGACTTAATATTTTATTATGTTTAATAAGCCATGTACTTCAATTGTTTTGTTAAGTGAAAAACTTAAAATTTTATTGATTAATAAATTAACACTTCAGACGTTAAAACGCCGTTTGTTGTAAATACATGAATTTTTTTTATTATTACAGTTGTCAAACAAAATCGAAATGAAGTATATGAGAGATAAGTCTTTCCCGGCGTATCTTTGCTATATATTCTTCACGGGTTTGCTGCCGGATTACATTTTCTGCTGACAACGAGCTTTCGACGACTTGCACTGCCGCCATCATCAGATCCGTTGTATCGAAAGGAACAAACAGAACTGAACTGAACAGCGGAACAGAAGCGAGCCAGGATCGTTGTCGACGTCCGATTGGCTGACTCCAATGACATAACCATACCGAGAATGTGATATTATGGTCAGCTTTGACGTTGTCTCGCTCTTCACCAAGGTCCCTTTGAGAGACACTCTGCAGCTGTTACAAGGTCTTTTTGAACCTAACTTGGTTGATCTGTTCGAACTGGTCCTTACTTCGACTTACTTTACCTATGGTGGGAGTTTTTATGAACAGACTGATGGTGTGGCAATGGGGTCTCCTTTATCTCCTGTAGTAGCCGATCTGTTCATGGAACACTTTGAAGATCGAGCAATTGAAACATCCGTCCTCAAACCAGCATGCTTCTATCGATATGTGGACGACACGTTTGTTGTTTGGCCCCATGGGATCCAGGGTCTTTATGAATTCATGGACCATCTCAATAGTATTCATGAAAACATCAAATTCACAATGGAGCTAGAGAGAAATAGTAGCTTGCCCTTTCTAGATATTTTAATCCAGCGGAGACCTGATGGAACCTTGTCACATAGTGTATACAGGAAAATAATACACACAGACCGCTATTTGCATGCTGATAGCTTCCACCATCCGGCGCAGAAGAACACGGTGTTATACACGCTTGTACCCAGAGCTAAGGTAATTTCAGACGCTGACAATCTATGGGCCGAACTCGAACATCTCCGCCATATCTTCATGCGGAATGGATACCCAATCCCATTGATAGAACGGGCACTTCGAAAGAAAAAGGCAGATATACGTAATATTGAAGAAAGAAGAACAGCCTAAAGATTTGGCCTTCATCCCGTATGCAGGTAGCACCTCCGGGAAAATCGGCAGGATTTTAAAACGACACGGAATCAAGTGCATTTTCCGTCCTCCTGCTAAAATACGGGATTTGCTGCGCCCTGTGAAGGATGATTTGGGTTTAAGAACACCGGGAGTGTACAGCATACCGTGCCAATGTGGTAAGAATTATATTGGTCAAACCATCCGCACTATCCAGGCCCGTGTGACTGAACATCGGCGCAACATCCGGTTGTTTCAACTAGAAAAATCTGCTGTGGCACAACACGTGATCGAAAATGGTCACAGTATGGATTTCGATAATGTAAGCGTTCTAGCCAAGTGTTCCTTCTTCTGGGAATCTGTGATTAAAGAAGCTATCGAGATATGTCTGAATAATAATAATATGAACAGGGACATAGGTGTATGGCTCAGTGATGCATGGAAACCTGTTTTTACCACTCTTAAACAACCAAGTGTCTCGCTGACGGATGATAGGGAAGTGGAGAGTGTAGCACACACCGGTCCTACATTTTCCTTCTACAGCTGGTTTGCAGCCAACCAATCAGTGACAAGTATTATAGAACCGGGGTTATAGTCAGCCAATCGGAAGACCGCATGGCTCCCTATGGATTTCTCGAGTTTAACATCATAATTAATGACAGTAAACGGTGATACAATTAGAACAGTGATGTTATACGAACATTGACGTGTGTAATCCATCTTCCTTCCATTTATAATAACCTTGGCTTTGGTTGATGCTGTGGAGCGAACTGTCAGTACAATGCCGGTGTATATCTATACCTGGTTCCGCAACCGACCAATCACAGTCACGGAATGGTTATGTCATTGGAGTCAGCCAATCAGAACACCGCTTGGCTCCCTACGGATTCATGAGATTAAACATCTTGATTAATAGTGGTGGAATAATGTGAACGGTGATGCAATTTGAACAATGACGTTATGTGAACATTGATGTGTGTATTCCATCTTACTTCAATTTATTACAACTTTGGCTTTGTTTTACGCTGTGGAGCCAACTGTCAGTACAACGCTGGTGTATATCTACACCTGGTTTCGCAACCGACCAATCATATTCTCGGTATGGTTACATCATTGGAGTCAGCCAATCGGACGTCGACAACGATCCTGGCTCGCTTCTGTTCCGCTGTTCGGTTCAGTTCCGTTTGTTCCTTTCGATACAACGGACCTGATAATGGTGGCAGTGCAAGTCGCCGAAAGCTCGTCGTCAGCAGAAAATGTAATCCGGCAGCAAACCCGTGAAGAATATATAGAAATGAAGTATCATAGGCAGCATATCATTTGATGATGAATTCTTCTGTAACTCCATGAAACAAACCAAAAGTAAGGAATAATTTTTTTTTGATATTTCGCTTCGTTCTCGAAATATCGAATGTCAAATATCAGTTATAGGTATAGTTCGTTGTTTTTGGTGACTTTTTCTTCTGGTCCAGGCCGTATTTCAACCTAATCACAACCGCTAGGGAGATAATAAAACACCTATTGTGCACGTTCAACGTGTAGTTCCTTGTGTCTTCGGCAAACTATTTTTCTTTTCCAGGTTGCATTCAACCTACCTTAATTTAGAGATATCAAAAAAATTCTTTACTTTCGATTTATCTCTTCGAGTTGCAGTAGAATTCGTCATTGAATTTGACTATGCAGAAATTTTCTTCTGGTCAGGCCGCATTTTGACCTAACAATCTCACTTTTGAGATAGTATATCTCGAGAAGTAAAAAATTTTCTTTCCTTTCGATTTGTCTCATCGAATTATGTAAGAATCTATCACCAAAATGCGGCGCTATGGTTATCGTTGAATCCCCGCTTCAGCGAATACCGAAAAATATTTCGACCTGCATAGGACGATAGTTTACGACTGTCTTAGAAAATATGATCAAAATAATTTTCTAGCTACACAAAAACTTATATAACCTCTAATATAGAAAGAAAAAGCTTTATATTCACAACATTACTGCCGAAAGAAATAGCGTCGAACGAATGTGAACAGACTTTTAATTTTAACTAACCCAGCGCGGCAAAAACTAGTTGTAGAAATCGCTCAAGGATTTTTTTAAGTAGTAATTACATAAAGATTAAATACTACACATGCTTCTGCGAAGCAACAGTCATATTAAGCACAGTTTAGAAGATACTACAATGAAATATTCAAAATGACTCAAAATGTAGACCCGCTTATTAAATCACAAATTACCGATTAAGTGTTCTGGTGGAGAATGTCCCACCCCACCCAGTAAAACGCTACATAACACACACGCTTCTAAAACATCTTTTATTCTAACATATTATCGTAATAGGTTTTTATGTATAACCTAATAGATATACTTACTTGTACGTTTTGACATTCCGGAATTCTGCTGAGCTGAAATCGCTGTTTGATGCAAAAAAAAACATTCCAGCATCATCACAGCAATTCTGGGTAAATTAGAGCTATTTGCCTTGATAAAACCATCTTCCATTGCGAGTATAAGAAGAACAACTGTTTTACAACCAGCACTGAAACCTTAACAAACTTAAATAAGCGACGGAAAGATGGTGTACGCATGAAAATACACGGCAGCCAAACAGCGCGAGCTGAACACTGACGTGATGCACTCTGATTGGTGTTTCATGTCACGTGACTAACAGCTGTTTCTGCATTTTTATTTTATTAAACATAGTATGTTTTTAACTCCTATCTAAAAAATGAAGTTGATTTTCGGTATCCTTACAACTTATTCTATCAGAATAAATTAAGGTTTCATGGTTTCATAGTTAGTGGCAAGTACCCCATTGTGTCTAACAACACTCAAATGTGGTGATGTGATAAAGCTTTTCTTAAACCAACAAAATGATTTATTACTGATCAATGAATAAGTGAAACACTTGCCTGGATTGCCATTTGCAATGGTGTAGCCTGGTGATAGAAGTGCACAGCTCCAGGTTCTGATGGAAACCAGGTGAGGCCCTCAACTTCAGTATCAGTAAGAGGAGTGAGGCCAGGACAGCCTTTGCCTGTTAATAATGTGAACACAGAGTGGATGGTCCTTCGCTGTGTCAGTTCTACAAAGCGATGCATTTTGCCCTGCAGGTGCTGTTGATGTTTTTCTGCTGACGAGAAGCTTCTTTCGCACAACAGACAGTGGTGTTGTTCTCTGGTACTGGGATGTTCAGACGATAAATGACTAACAAAGTCTCTCTATAAAATAAAAGCAATTTCTTTTTGTAAGATGTTTAATTACAAGTAAAATATTAAATACACCAGATTGATTTTATACCATATGATTCTGTAGTACTTGGTCACTTCTTCCAAAATAATAAAATTAATAATCCTTTTATAGTTTTCCAATAATTTTTTTAGTTGTATAATAAAATTGCAAGTGCATAACATGACAAACTGATCTACAAGTGTGACTACTTTTATTTAATAAGCTTTCTAATGACAGATTGATAGAACTAACAGAAGCTATACTCTGAATAGTAAAACACAGTTAATACTACTAGTTTACTGATAACTTTTTTTTTTCTTCTGGCTCAACACCTTGTTGATGTCGCAGTCATTAGAGGTTGGAATGGACTGGGGATAAGGAACAGGGAGGAATTTGGTCATGGTCATTTTGAAGGAACCATCCTGGCATGTGCTTAGAGGGTTTTGGAAAACCCAAATCTAGATGGCCAGATAGGGATTCAAACCTGTGACCTTCAGAGTAAAAGACCAGAGTGTTAATGCTCACCCACCACGCTCGGATAGTGAAAACTATGAGGATAATTAACATGTACGTCTTATCCCCCTTTCTCATTGCAATTATATTTCTTTTATAATAACAAATTTTTAATTTTGTTTTATTAGGGGAAATGAGAAGACTGATTTTAAGTAACCATTTGAAGTTTTACTTGAAATTATTTAGTGAAACTAAATTTAAAACCTAATTCACAAATATGAAAACAACCTGATTCTCTCACAGAGTAATATATTAAATTATCAGACAATATGTACAAGCCTTATCAGAATCATTAATTCAAAGTTTTGTGAGCCACAATATTTGGAGGCCAATTTGTGATGATTTGGACTGGTTTATGTTGATAATTTTGTGTGTAAAAGCATGTAAACAGTATTAACTTTCATTTTAAGATGTTTTATTTTGATTGTGAGTGATTTTGTACAATCTGTGATTATTTTTGTATGTGTTTAATTGTTAAATTATTGTAGAATTCGAGAAACTTCGGTCGGAACCCTTTGAATGGCGAGCAGAGAGAGTTGCCAGTCAGTAGTTTTGGAAATGTGCGAGTTTAATTGCTGGAACTTAGTATCTCTGGATTGAGACGATGCCTTGTGTTGTATGTTATTATGGAACACACAGGAAAATAAACATAACTGGAAAGCGATTCTACGGAGTTGTTATTCCATGCAACCAAAAGCTTATCATGGTTCCTGACACAGGACTAAACATCAAGAAATAGTAATTACTGAGTTGCTTATCATGGCAGCCGTGGACAGACATGGTATTTTAAGACATCTGTAAGATAACCGATGTCAATATATCAAAAGAACTGTAATTAAAGTGCAAATTTTTGGAGTTATAAAGCTGGCAGCAACGACAAGCTACTGATGCAGACGAGAGACGTGGTGCAATTTGGAAAATCTCAATGAGGGATTCAGCTAGCAATTGCTCAGGCCATGATGACAAGGATTGGAATCAACAGCAGTTTTCCGACAGCAAAAGGCAGAAGTTTTTGGCCCAGGATACGAGCTTTCTTTTCTGTCAAGACTGCGTGTTTCTACAATCAACGAGGAAATAGACACACACACACACACACACAGACAGACAGAGAGAGAGAGAATGTGTGTTTTGTGAAGTGTTTTTATGAATAGTGCTATGTGAAGAAAGAAAAAGTGATAAAAGTGTTTTAGTGATTCAAGATCCAGTGAACGGCAAACAGTGAGCACTGAGCGATTAGACAACTCTATAAAATCAATTTCCTTTCTCTTTCTTTTTGGCATTAAATTAAATTTGTAATTGGTTGAATATGGCTGATAGTCAAAATGTGAAAGTGTTTTTCATATCCTTTGCAGCTCGAATAAGTACTGATTTTAATGCAAATTTCGGAATTTAGACATAAGTCGAAGCAAGATAATGACAGTAAATTTTCTGAAATTAACTATAACTTTTCTGAAGTTAGACTCTGGTGAGTGATGGTTCTGTGGTAAAAGGTAGGAGGTGAGGGGTATGGGTGGGAGGAAAATTGGTGCTAAATTAAATTTAGTCCTGGTGGTTGTCTGCTACCCAGTTTGCACCTTCTGAGTTCTGAAATGCTGCTTTTGTCCGACAGGACCACAAAACGTGTTAAAATTGTTGGTGGCATGATAAGATATATGGTCAGGGTTCTGGGTGAATACTGATTTTCTGTGTCCATTCATTCTGATGGCCAGTGGATTTGTTGTCAGACCAATGTAGGAGGCTGGGCATTGGTTGAAGGTAAGTTGATATATAAGGTGGGAGGATACACATGTGGCAAGTCCTGTGATGGGGTAAGCTTTCACAAGTTATGGGGGAGGTAAAGATGTTGGAAGGCGAGTGCATACCGTATAATTTGCAGTGGGACCTGTTGCAAGGTAAGAAACCTTGGGGCTGTCTTACAGGTTGGGGGGATCCCGTGTTTGTGGACCAAGAGTTGGTTGAGGTTTGGGGGTCTGCTGAAGCAGGTTCTGGATGAGTGAGGGAGGATTTTTGGAAGGAGGATTTTTGGAAGGAGCTTTCTCATCTCAGGGTAGGCTTGAAGGAAGTCGTAACCTTGTCGCAGGACTCGGTTGACAGATTCAATGCCCAGGAATTATCGGGTGATCAAAAAGGGGCTATTGTTGGTTTTAGAGGTTTGTGGGTGTTGATAGGTTGAGTGGGTTGTGATGTGGCCCGTGAAACTTATTTGTGAACTAAATCTGATGGTTAATTACAGGAAATCAGGGCTTTGGAGATGTTGCTAGCATACTGTTGGAGGAGTTGCAATAAGAAGAAGTCCTTTCAGTCGATACCTTGGTGTGAAATTAGACAAAAGTCTAAATTTTATGGCCCATATGGAGGAAGCATGTGGGAGAGCCACCTCGGTCATGAATAAACTAATCAGTATGGGGCAAAGGCATTTCCAACTTTGAACGCTTGTTATTTGAATATACCACACTACAATATTAACATCAATTTAGGGAATGCAGCCAGCATCTGGGCAATACACCTCAGAAAAGTAAAATCCAGCAAACTTTTGAGGAGGACGCAGCAAAGTATTCTATTCAGGCTGAGTGGTGCTTACAGAACAAAAGCAACTGATGCCCTTACCGTAGCACCTGGGGTGTGGCCACTGGAATTGGAAGTTCGCAAGTGGGGAGCATGAAAATGTTGAAAGAATTTAAAGATAAAATTAGTAGAGGGCAAATGCAGGTGGGTGCAGGATAGGGGGAAGATGGGGGTGTAGGGAAATTGCCACCGGAGCCTGTGCTCCATTGCAATTAAATTAAATTATACTGGTTCAGGAAAGGGAATCTGAAACAGGTAGAGAAAATCACGGAAGCACCAGCAACAACAGCTGCAGAGGTAAACAAATTGTTATTGGAAGAATAGCAGCAAAGGTGGAATGTTAGCACAACAGGAAGAAGGGCATATGATATGTTTCCAAGTGTTTGTGAAAGGCTCAAAATGTCGCATCTTCTCCCATCGCCTGTGCTGGTACATTACATAATGGGTCATGGCCCTTACAACAGTGAACTGCAAAGAAAAGGAATAGTGGACAGCGGTAGCTGTGACTGTGGAAATGGGGGCACTTTGGAACATGTTGTATGGGAATGTGTTTCAACAGCGGAACAAAGAGCACCATATCAGCAAATATTACAGGGCAGATGCATTTTTTATATACTGTGTGACCAGGAATTATGGTACTTTCTTGATGCAGCTTGCAATCTGGCCCCACAAGCAGCCAAAGATTCTTGGTACTTAGAAACAGTCTAAACTGATGGAAAAAGTTTCAACCTACAGCGACCGAGCAGTGATTATTCCTGAAGAAAGAAACTCCCAATGGGTCAAAGGAGAACATCTCTACTTCCAGAAGTCATCTCCTGAGGGAGGTAAGTTACTCCGAAGTGACTGTGCCGGGAGTAAATCTGTAAAAGTGTCATAAATGAACAAAGTGAGAAACAGTGAGACAACAGTGCAGTAAGTGATCTGTGTATATGAATGTTTCTTTGTTTAATTATATATAGCAGTATCTGTGTGTGAACGTATCTTACTCAAATTACTAATTTACAGTATATATGTATACTAGCTGTTACCCGCAACTTTGTAAGCTTGGATTTAGAATTTTATTTCTAGAATTGGATACACAAAGCTGAAAGTTACCTAAGATATGTCGGCATAATATGACGGGAACGCTATTGATATACCATTCTACCGCCGAACCTGTCTCATTTATTCATATTGGTAAAAAGTATCCTATTTCGTTCCTAATGAAACAAAGTATTTTGGTATATCGGTTTACACATATAGTCTTCAAAAAATAAAAAAAAAGACGGAGACTTACTTTCGCATATATAATATTATTAGTTCAGATCACACAAAAACTGCCGGTAGAACCAGTATACCCTAAATAAAGTAAACACTTAGGGCACTATTCTATCGCCAAAGATTTGCCATAACATGGCATCCTTACTACAAAATCCTAGGCTTGGCTCAAACTATGAAAAACAATTCATAAAATTTTTTGCTTCCAGTGGGGTTTGAACCCGAAGTCACACGGGAGTTTTCTTAAGAAGCAAGCACGTTACCACTGTGCTACGCTGCCACTGCTCTCTATCATTACGCATTACAAAAACAGATAGATATTATGCGTTTGTCTTTCACACTTCTGACAGTTTCAATAATTTAATGACAATATGTTCTTATCCATGCAGAATATGATATCCCATGTCCATCCTAATGTCAAATAGCATCTCCTTATCAAATTTCATCATGATTGGAGTAGCCGTTTAGCCCAAGAAACGTAACAGACAGACAAACACAGTTAATTTTCATTTATAATATTAGTATAGATATCCATAAAAAAAACTAACACCTATCAAATACATTCTTACACATTGTTAATTTAATTATGTAACTAACTTTCATTAAATTAGATAAGTTTATGTGTTCCAAACTAGTTTTACATCCTGAACAATTTTTAGCTAACATTTTCAAACTATAATTTTGTCTTGTGTACATCTTGTTATATATTGGAAATATGGGCCCAGAGTAGAAACTAGGTGCTGGGCTATTATGTATCAGGATATAAAAATAAAAAAATAATGTTGGAGGGCCTGTTAATTGGAACATATCTGACTCCCCGAATGCCAAAGCTATAGGGGAGCGAGCGTTTGATGTGACAAGGGTGGCAGCTATCATAATGAAGGTACTGTAGTAGGGTGGTGGGTTTGATATGGACAGATGAGTTGATGTAGCCATTCGTGGGGGATAAGTCGGCATCCAGAAAAGTGGTATGTGTGTGGGAGTATATTTTCTTTAGATATACCACAGCGCGTGCCGTCCGCCCAGCCAGTCCGAATCAAGCTGCCAAACCCAAACTGTCTGTTATTAATCTAACTTCTTCTCCACTCTCAGGACCACAACTCTCCAAGGGTCTCACTTTCTCACCTGCTTCCGGATTTGATCAGACCACCCTAGTACGTGACTCCTTAGTGCTCTGCCGCACACTCCACTGGAGGTACCACTTTGCCTCGAAGAGCAACAATCTGGAAACTCAGAATTACCTGGAACCCATTCTCCAAAGATTCCAACCACCCTCCTTTCTTGATCCACCACCTCTCCCACAAAACCACCATCTCAAGATCTGGTTTCCACCAGTTTGGCTTCTCCTAATTTCGTAAGATCACTACCCGATGGCACCAACTGACTCTTTCAGAAACCCAGGCCATCAGAGAGCTCTCATCTGATCAAGACTTGATCATTCTACCAGCAGACAAGGGCTCAACTACGGTGGTCATGAAACGTTGTGACTACATTAGTGAAGCACAGTGTCAGCTGTCTGACACTAACACTTACTGCCCCCTCAACCATGATCCCACACCTGCAGTTTAGTGGATCACTCCAAGACCTCACTCCCCATTCAACCTCATTCCTTACTCCAAAAAAGCCATGCACACCTTACTTATACTTACTTCCAAAAATTCAGAAGCTTGGCAACCCAGGACATCCCATAGTTGCTGCATATGGCTCACCAACTGAGCGCATCTCTGCCCTGGTGGTCCAGCACCTACACCCCATTGTCAGCCAGCTTCCCTCCCACATCAAAAACACTCGACACTTCCTCTCTTGACTGGCCGTGATACCCACCCCTCTTCCCCTTGACTGCTTCCTAGTGACGGTTGATGTGATCTCCTTCCATACAAATATTCCCCACTGTCATGGGCTCAGTGCCATGGAACACTTTCTAGCGTCCCTCCAATAACCTCCCCACCAGATTCTTCAACAACTTTTTTCATTCGATGGCAAAATTTACCACCACTCGTATGGCTCCCTCATACACTAACCTCTAACTTGGCCGCCTGGAACAGACATTCTTAGCCCATCTGAAACCCCTTTTGTGGGTCAGATTCATTGATGACATTTTCATAATCTCGACCCACGGGGAAGACTACCTGCTCAGTTTCCTCAATAAACTCAATATCGCCAGCACTCTGAAATTCATGTGGACTTACTCCCACAAACATGGCACTTTTCTGGATGTCGAACTATCCCTCAAGAATGGCTACATCAACTCATCTGTCCATATCAAACCAACCAACCTACAACAGTACCTTCCTTATGATAGCAGCCACCCTCATCACATCAAACGCTCCCACCCCTATAACCTTGGCATTTGAAGAAGTCACATATGTTCCAATGAACAGGCCCTCGAACAGTATGCTACCAACATCTCTGAAGCCCTGATTTCCTGCAATTACCAACCAGATTTAGTTCACAAACAAGTTTCACGGGCCACATCACAATCCATTCAACTTATCAACAGCCCACAACCCTCTAAAACCAACCATAGCCCCGTTTTGACCACCCGATACTCCCCGGGCTTTGAATCCATCAACCAAGTCCTGCGACAAGGTTACGGCTTCCTTCCAACCTACCATGAGATGTGAAACCTACTTCCAAAAACCCTCCCTCACCCACCCAGAACCTGCTTCAGCAGACCCCTAAACCTCAACCAACTCTTGGTCCGCAAACACGGGACCCCCAACCTGTAAGACAACCCTTAGGTTCTATCCTTGCAACTGATCCCACTGCAAGTTATGCAGTATGCACCCGTCTTCCAACACCTTTACCAAAACCGTAACTTGGGAAAGCTTCCCCATCACGTGTGTATATCAACTCACCTGCAACCATTGCCCAGTCTCCTACATTGGTCTGACAACAAATCCACTGGCCATCAGAATGAATGGACACAGAAAATCGGTATTCACCCAGAACCCTGACCACCATGTATCTTATCATGCCACCACTCATGGCACCAACAATTTTAATGCACATTTTGTGGTCCGCGCCATCAGAGTCCTGTAGGACAAAAGCAGCATTTCGGAACTCAGATGGTGGCAACTGGATTATCAGCACCAACTGGGTACCAAGACAACCACCAGGACTAAATTTAAGATAGCACCAATTTTCCTCCCACTCGTCCCCCTCACCTCCTACCTTTTCCCTCAGAACCATCGCTCACCAGAGACTAACTTCAAATTTTGCTTAATTTTATATTTTCCAAATTTTTTATTTTTATTTCACATATTTTTCTTTTTTCTGCACATACACCCATTACTTAATAGGCAATTTAGCACGATCATCTGACGTCTCCCATGCTTCCGTGATGGGTCTCTATGAACAGGTTTATTATCTATTTATTATTATTTTCTAGTTTATGCCTTTCTACCCCCATCCTCACTTCCCGCCATGTTGTTTTTTCCCCCGCCGGCCTTGCGGCCTTACTCAGTTGACTGTCAGCCTCCAACATCAGCTATCCCACTAACTCTCTTCTACTGTAAGCAGTGGTTTTTCTCCTATCCAAATGTTTAATATATCCGCTTTCAGTGCCTTTGTTTCCTAATACCATATATATTTCATGGCACAGTTTTGGAGGATTTTATAGGAATTAGCATATTGTATGGGATATCTGAGGCGGCAACATCAAGTGAAGCATATACAATGTGTGATGAGGAGAGAGAGATTTTGTGTAGCGTACTAACCTTCACTGGGCTATCAGTTAACTTTTACATAAACTACAGCACACATAATGTAACCATACCTTTCCATCTGCACTAAGCTCAGTATTCCCCAATCATCTATATATACGAATACCATCAAGCATAGAATGCTTACCAGTATCAACGTCAAGGTCGTTAGAGGGGTGAAAGAACCAGGTGCAAGAAACGGGCAGGAATTTGGCCATGGCCTTTTGAAGGAACCATCCTGGCATTCGTCTGGAGTGATTTTGGGAAACGATGGAAAATCCACATTTGGATTGCCAGGTGCGGATTTAAACCTGCGTTCTCCTGAATGCGAGGCCAGAGAATTCTTTTATGCAGACAAAGGTACACCACCAACATACTGAGAACAACACTAAGTGTGCAAATGTTTGAAGTCTTGTGTTCAGCATTTTTGTTTAGCCTCAGAGTTCTTCAACGAAGTATCTCTCTTTTCATAATTCTTGCCCTTATAGCTACAAGTGTCCTTGTCCTACTACTGAAAGTATAGCTTCCAATCTACAGACACAAAAGAACATAACCGATATTAAAAATGATTTTTGTAAACATGCAATTTTTTAACACAATTTCTTCATAAAAACAAACACAGGTAATAGACCCAATAAAGCTCAAGATACACATAGGTGGAATAATACTCAACCAATCCTTGGGGCTTACTGTCTGCAATTAATTTAATATGAATATCTCTCTTCTATTTTTTTTTTTTTTTTTTAATTTAATTGCAATGGAGCACACGCTCCGGTGGCAATTTCCCTTCACACCCAACTTCCCCCTATCCTGCACACACCTATATTTGCCCTCTACAAATTTTAACTTTACATTCTTTTAATGTTTTCGGTAAGTTATTCATCATTCCCCTTGTAACTCATTCCAATCCCTGACACCCTTACCTAAATAAGAAAATCTTCCCACACCCTTGTGCTGCCTGAAATCGAGTGCCAGCTTGTGGTCATGGTCATCTTTTCCCTTCCATGAACTACTTTTCATACCTACTGCAATATCTTTCCATGCCTCATCGCCAGTATACACCCAGTACACTCCCATGACCCTCCTCATCCTCCTCCTGTCTTGCAATGAATCCCATTCCAGCTCCTTTATCATATCTGTCACTAATTGCATTCTGCGATAATTTCAAGAAACAAATCTAGCAGCCCTTCTTTGCACCTTCTTCAACTCCTGCATTTGATACTCAAAATGTGGGTCGCATACTACACTACCATATTCGAGCAATGGTCTGACCACAGTTTTGTAAGCCAATTTCTTTACTTCTCTCGTGCATCCCCTCATCAGTCTCTCCAACAAGTGCAGGATTTTGAAACCTTTTCCTACCACCTGTCCAATATGTCCTGCCCAGTTAAGCTTGTTATCAAAAGTAATGCCAAGATATTTACATTTCAAGTCTTCGGCAAGCAATTCTTTCCCCACCTTATATTCATAATTAACCTTTTGTTTTTTATTTGTGTATCTAATTAGCTGACTCTTCTTTGCATTCCCATGTTTACCAATCCAACTAGATATCCTGTCCAGATCAACCTGCAACTGTTTACAAGTCCTCTATCGTTTTGATCCTTTTATACAGCATTATGTCATCTGCAAACAATCTAATTTCAGATAGTAAACAATCAACACAAGTATTCATTAGAATAATGAATAGCAATGGTCCCAATATGCTACCCTGCGGCACTCCCATTTTTACTTCCACTTCCTTTGATACCGCATTTCCTCCCCTAACTTTCTGTTTTCTACCTTTTAAAAATTCTTCTACCCAGCAAATCACTTTCTCATCCACTCCAATAGTTTTTACCTTATTTACTACCATTTTGTGGCTTACTCTGTCAAATGCATTTGAAAGATGTAGTGCCACACTATCAATTTGGCCTCCCTTGTCCATTTCATCTTAAATATCTTGCATATATCCCACCAACTGAGATTCGCATGAATATCCTTTCGGAACCCGTGTTGTCTACTTGAAAACCACTTACGTTCCTCACATACATTTCTGATGTGGTTGCATATCAATCTTTCCATTAATTTACCTACCACTGAAGTCAAACTGATTGGCCTGTAATTCTCAACTCTATTTCTCACCCCTCCTTTATGAACCGGTACTACTATCACACTTTTCCAGTGTTGTGGTAAGCAGCAAGTATCCAGACTCAATTTAAATAATATTTCAAGATAAGGTACAATGTCACATCCGGCTATCTTTAAGATATCTGTAGTAATATTATCGGCACCAGCCCCCTTATGTTTTTACAGCTTGCTTATTTCCTTCAAGATTTCTTCAGAATGAATTTCAAATTTCTTAGTATCTTCATTTCTAATCGTATTGTTAAGCTCGTTCTCCGAACTAGACCTTCCCGTTTCTGATTCATTGTCCCTAATGCTCTCACTAAACCACTTACTTAAAATCTCTGCCTTATTCAAATCCTCAGTAACTACTTCTCCATCCTTATCTATAAGCGTCTCTACACTCTTCTAAGTTTTTACACATGCATATACTGATGATCTAGTCACAATTTCCAACAATAACTTTTAAAAAAGAAATTTAATTCTGGAATATTTTATTACAATCAGTGACGGATATATGAATTTGCCAAACTGGGGCTAAACATTGAGATTGCTGTCCCTTCAAACACATTTTGCCACTCCCGCCCATTATCGCCAACCAGGGCAGTAGTGGAGTTTTTTTTAAAAAAAATCCACCACACAGATTTGCTGCCACCCTAAAGTTGCCATGACTGGTAAGTGCCCTGGTATGCCACCCCCTAAATCCACGTCACACTAGTTCAATTGGAATGTAAACCACTGAACTACATCCCTGAACACAAAACATCAACTCAGTACTATGGTAATTCTGTAAATACATGAGAATTTCTCTAAAAAATAGTTTTTTGCTTATCTTTTAAAGCAAGTAGATAGCATGAGCAAGATCAAACTTTTTGGAAGAAAATACTGCATCACTAAACATACACAGCTTTAAATTTAGTCAAGCTATTGTTTCTGATTTTTTAAATATTTTTTATAAAATTTTGTTAATATGGATTTTGATACCTACCTCACACTTGAAGGCGAGGTAACATCGTTGACAATGATACTGGTGTTGCCTTATGTGAACATTTCTCTCAGAAATAGTTTTGAATTTTATCCCACATACTTGACAGCTAACACACTGTAAGTTGTCATGAGGGAAATCAGTTGGCACAACTATTTTTGAGAGTTCACTGTCAGCAGACTGTAACAAAAATGGTTCACAAATTTTGGAGGAATAGGAATTTGTTGCTTCAGAATCAGCTAATGTAATGTGATCTAAATCATTATTTGCTTTGTGAATAATTTCAGTCTGAGAATGTTTTTCTTGAAAAATAGTGCGGTTCTCTTGGAAACTCTCGGCACTAAACGAACAATATTTTTTTCTAGGTGCTTCAGAGAATGAATTTGCAAAGTGTCTTTTCCTTTTTGAGCCATCAGTCATCTTTTCTGTCACTTCCCTACCACTACAGTTGTGTTTCAAAGGGCACAGTTGATCAAAAGAATTCTTGTTATTGATTACTAAAAGCTCTTCACTATTACCATCCATAAATGATGACTTATTCCACTCAGCTAATGCAGCATCATTTCCTTTGCTATAATTTGAAGATTTATTAGAAGTCACATCAGAATTTATTGCAAAATTAACAGTTTGCTTAAACATAAGCATTTTATCCTTCATCTGCTCTTCACCTTCTGAATGTCGCCTCAGAACATCTTTACGAATATTACTGTCATGTTTCATGGCGGCCAAGGCATTCTCATATTCTACTGAAAATTTTATGGGTTCCTTCCCAACCTTTTTTTGATAGTCATCTCTGCTTTCAATACTCAATAATTTCTGTGAAATATCCAGAGATTTTCTGTCACCAGCCATATAATTAGAGCTTTCATTAACTTTATCTGTTTTTTGTTGTAAATATTTATTTCCAACATCCATGCTTTCAAAGGAAGATTTCATTTTTTTCCATGGACGCCCAAAGCTTTCCACTTTCTCCTCTACAGACACTATTTTTGTTCCATTACTCATGTTGTCAGTTACATCTTTTTCTGAAAATATAATATCTGAGCCATACATGGTTATATTCTTTGGAATTTCTCGAGCAAGGTCTTCAATATATTTGTTCCTCTTTAAAACCACAACTGGTTGCCAATGCTTGCCCGTTGCTGCGAAATAGAAAGAAAGCTTTTATATTCTGTGCCACCATCAGATGATCGTTTAATAATAACTTTTGGTAACTGTTTTAATTGTTCTGAACTAGCATTTGATGAACAACTGTTACATGCATACTCATTTGTTAATTTATATTTGGATTTCATAGATATATTACTATCATTTTTACTCTGCCTGTCACTATTTGTAACTTTAGGTAAAAAGTTGTTTTTATTATTTTCATTCTTCAGAACAAGGGTTAAATTTTTACAAGAATCACTCACTGCACTAAGTTTTTCTCCTTTCTCTGATGAACACACTTCACCAATTTTATCTGATGACGATGACTTCAAGTAACTGCCAACAACACTATGTAAGTGACCCTTAGATTCAATGTCAGAAATTTTTCTTTTAAGGGAATGACTGGTATTTTTACTTCTCTTCAATACAAGGCGCTGCACCACAACAACAGGTGCTGGAACATCAGGTGACTTTGTCTTCATTTCTTTTGAACCTGAAACATAATTGTTATTCTCTTCTTTACTGTAAGAAAAACTATTAGTAGATTTTATACCAGCAACTCTCCAAGATTTCAAATTATTTTTAGACAACATTTTTGAAGACAAGTGCAACTCAATTTTGGCTGGTCCTAATTCTAAACCCTCAATTAAATCCTTTCTCTTGTCTCCAATCTCTACAATATTGTGATTCTTATTTTTGCTATGAGCAGGAACTTTATTTCTTCTAAAGCATTTAGCAACTTTGTTACAAAATAAGTCTTTCTTTGAATGCTTGTAATTACCTCGGCATCTGCTATAATATGACCAGCTTCTCACATTGTTTTTTCTTTTTTTTAGCTCTGCTTTTCGATCTTTACATACCTCTCGATTTGACAAGTTAAATATCTTATCCCAGCTCAAGCGGCACTTTAAATCAGTAAACTCGCAATTGTTTTGTTCAATATTTTTGTTTTCTGTAAAATTTTTATTTAAATGTGGGCAATTATCTATGTTTTCTACTGCTAATTCATCAAAAGTATTCAAAGTACTTGCTATCTTGCTTTGTTTTTCCCAATCAGGATGATTTATTAATGGAATTTCTGCTTCCAAATCCACATTCTGGATTTCAGAATATACTTCTTCTTCTAAGTAAGGCCAGTTTGAAACTGAATCAACTGGTAAAATTTGTGTATTTTCAAAGGTGGCAGCTCCATCAAACACTGAAAAATATCCAGGAAATTGAAAATTTTCAACAGTTTGCGTCTTGTTATTATTTTCACCTAAATGCAAATTCGCATCATCACTATTTAACCCATCTTCCATATTTTTTAATATTGATGTATAACGAGCTGACTTTTCATACAAATTAAGCTTATTCCCACTGTCCTTTAAAAAACTCTGCTCTTTATCTTCTTCAGCTTCATCAATATTCGCAGTACAAAGAACATCAGACACTGCACCCGACTTTTGTTTCTGATGCAAACCACTATTATTTACATCAGAAACTATAGCACTGATGTTAAAGTCTTCCTTAATTGCAGAACGTAGTATAAAACATCTAGAATCATCAACAACGTTAGAACTGCAGTCTTCATTGCAACTTATAGTGGTTACTGGTAGAGTTCCTTGTTCCTCAATGGTTGGCATAATTATTGATTCCCCATTCTCAACTTCCAACACTAGCCGACGTTCATTTCTCAGACCATGGAATATAGTAACAGCATTCCATTCCGATAAGGTCCCAGCACTATTTGTATTTATTTCTAATTTCTGTTGTCTACTAATATTGTCTATATCTGATATTATTGTCAGACAACCATTTTGCAATTTCTTACACTGCCAAATATTCAATGGGATACTCAAGTCACCCACTCCTCCACAAATACTACTCACAAGTTGATTTTCATCATATTTGTGATTTCTAGTCCCTGCTTGTGAAAGTTCCAACTCATACATTTTTGCTATCTGAAAATACTGTTTAATTCTGTGTTGCCTAGTAGACACTTGATTATTCATTGGCATCAGAGCAAAAGTTTTTTCTGCTTCTGTTTCTCCCTGGTGTTCTCCGAAGTTTGTATGGTATGGCGTTACAGAATGTGGCATAATAGGAATGTCAATTTTTTTAACAACTTTAGAGCAGTTTTTTACGTTTTCTTGTGAACAATGAATAAACTTGTTTTTATTTAGATTACCACTAATGTTTGTAGCAGAAGTTTCACAAAAATCCATTACATTTTCAGATAGTGTAGGTTTTTGTGGAACATGTAGAGTTAATTTATCATTATCCAAAAAAATTTCAGTATTTTTAAAAACAGAGCTGTTTGCTGATTCATATTTATTACACTTTTTCTCAGTTCTGTTACCATCTGGACAGCAAATTCTACAATTTTGTGTGCATAACTTATGATTATTTTCTTCATGTATACTACAACTCCTTTTGCACACCCTGGTTTGGCTATTTATGTCTACCCAAAAATTGTTTACATCTGAAGAAGTATTTATATTGATACTGAAACTGTCCTTATTGTTATCTTTAGTAATATAATTGTTTTGTACTCTTTCTACATTAAAGTCCTTGTTTGAAGATGAAGAAGCTGCTAAGTTGAGACATACTGATCTAACTTGACTGAATTCATAATCAGTTGAGGCTGATGGCACTTCAGTTTCTGCAACGTCAATTATAGTAACTGGATTTATTTTTTTAAAGTCTGTGGATGACTTTACAACTCTACCACAAGGCTTCATGTTCTCAACAGTTGTAAAATAAATATTTCTCATACTAGTTATTAAGTGCTGTAAAACTAATATGTCATGTTCTTGTAGGAAATTCATTGGTACGTGTCTTAAAATTTGTGAATTGGGCTGTTTTGGACTCACTGCACTGTCACTGTTACCTCTGCATACAATATTTAAAAAAATTGTAAACATTTTATCAACTGGCAAGTTGCCAGATCTTAAAATTTTTTTTAATGAATTCATATTATCACAGTGCCATGTGTAAAAATGTCTCATCACATTTCTAGATGTTTTCAAACAACAGGTATTTAATAAAAACACTGGTTCGTTTAAAAACCAATGGATGCTGACATCATGAAAATTCCATATTTTATTAGTTTGTAAACTGCACTTTGGTACTCCAATCATCTTTGAGTGATATACACTTAAATTTGGGAATGGACCAAAAGGTATCCTAAAAGCAGATTTCTTACATGCCAAACGACTGCTTTTCCCATCTAAGATTCTTCTAATTTTAGTGGTGCTTGCAGTCTCAATCTTGCAAATTAATTTGCTGCCTTCATTAAGTATCTTCTGTTTATTCAAAATATTTTTGGGAGCTAATTCACTATCTGCAATTTTGTTTTGTCTGCAGCTATAAAAACTATTCTCATGCGAAAAACTGTCTGTAGACATATGAGCATAACAAAGTGTGGTGCACTTCGTTGGAACCATACTCCTTAATAAGCTACTTCTTACAAAGCTTAGAATTTTCTTACTCATTTTACGTTTTGTTCTCTTTAAACAATGCTTGCTCACTCCAAGTTCTCTGTGCTGATTTTTATTACTTTCTTTCTTTTGTCTTAATATTTTACAGCCCCAATGCGAATCATTACTATAATGAGTCATACCAAGAGCAATTAAATGTGAACTGGGTGTGTGTTCAACATTCTTAACAGAAACATCCATGTGACTGCCACCAATTCCTGCATCAGGATGTTGTTTTATGTTATGATAACTATTACCACACAGACCAGATTCTCCATGAATAGATTTTCCATTTCCTTCACTGTTTTGATCCTCTAATGAGAATGTATCTGTAAGCAAGTGTTCCGCACTGCTCCAATTACTTTCCAGTTTGTGACTAAAACTGAAAGATGGTTCCTCCAAAATTTGATCACGTTCCTTACCTGCTTTGTATCCAACATATGTGGTACACACTTTGCTTCCTTTATTTCTACTCACTGACAATGTCATTTCTTTTAACGGATTGTATGCACAATCTTCAAGCATGTTTACAGTATCATCACAAGACTGTTCTGAAGGATCTACCATTAACTCTGTTTTGTCTTTGCTCTCTAGGAAAGAACATCTATTATTACTGATATTTGTAGTTTCTGTTTCAGGCCAACTAGTATCCAGCTCAATGCAGTTTTCAGATTTTTTAAGGTGAACATCTGCTGTGAGTGGACTACTGCAAGACACTCCACTATGTCCAACACTACGACAAGCTAAAAAAAATTCTGTTTTTTCAAAACTGTCAAGATTAAGCAATGATTTTGAAGTTTCTGACCTCAACAACACTTCACTAACTATGGAAGCAGAAATATCATCTTTGTTATGAAACCCTGACAGTTGCTTCTTTATAACTGTATCTGACATATTGGATGATAAACAATTTTTGTCACCAACATTATAGCTACACTGATCATTGCCAGTTTTGTCAAAAGTAAAGTCTTGCACAATTGATTTTTTTAAATTTATGCAACTGCTGGTTAATTTCTCATATGCATCTACAGCAATGTCATCTAAGTTATTTGCTTTGTTATCTTGGGAAATTTTAATTAGATCTGTTGTATTGTTTTTATCTTCAAAATCTCTCTTTTTCCTGACAAGTTTTAATGAAATCCTCACATCCTGACATATCATTTACATTAATTCTAGAATCACAATTAAAGTCACTTTTCATGTCACTGCTTACCAACTGTTTAAGTACTGTATTTTGAATTTGATTTTCCTTGCTTTTTTTCTGGTTAACAATCACGGAACTGCCTTTGTGTTTGGTCATAGAAGGATTAGGAAAGTTTTCCATTGGTAGAGAGCTACATTTTATTTCTTCTGGAGATGACAAATTACTATTTTTCATATAAGGTTTTATGGATGAAACTTCTGTAGCATCCTGTTCTTCAAGTATGTTATCAGCTGTGATAGTCTCTGGTTGTGGTAATTTTTCATCTATCTTACTCTCCAACTGTGATGTGAGTTTAACACAATTTGCTTCACATAGATCTGCAATATCTCCAACATTAGCTTCCAATGGTTTTGTAGAAGGAATTACTGTCTCCGATACTGTTGACACTGGATTTTCACTTTCTGGTATATGGACAGATGGAACATGTTGATAAATATGTGTGACCCTGCTGTCTTGGGATGATTCCTCAACCACACTGGCTGCAGCTAACACTGAGCTATTAGCACTCTCTCCGCTGCAATCAACAACAAAGACTGGTGTAACATTACTGCTAAGAACAACATCTGGCAATCTTGGTGATCCCATATCATCACTTTCTTCATCCCAAGTATGCCAAAAATTGTCGAACATCTAATTGACTGATTGACCGAGATTTTCGATTTTCACTGGGAAAATCAATTTTTGGCATATCTTTGGAATGTGACCTTCTCTTTTGGTGACCTGTGATGCCTCTAGAACCACGCTCACTAAAAAAATTATCATCAACTCCCCTCCTTTGGTTAAGATCTGAACTTGACTGACCAGATGTAGGTAATTCCACTGTATCACTTAAAATGGGCTCTTTTATATTCATATCTGTTGCTAATGTACGCACTGGCTGTCTGTTACAAAAGGCACCGTTGAATGACAGCAAACGTGAGAACTGCCTATTACAGTTTTCAGCGTTTGTTGAGCAGGTGTCAGTTGATGGCATTCCTGTGACTTTTTGAATATTTCCTGAATACACATTATAGCCACTACTGCGGGTGTAGGGTAAAACATTCCTATACATCATATTAGTTCCAGAATTATTTGGAGAAACTTCTCGGTACTGCTTGGTAACAGCATTGACATTATCAGTTTGCACTAGTTTACCATTTAGGTTATGGTCATATGATTTTTTACATGACTGTGAAGTGTTAACAAAGCTTTGTTCACTTCTAATTGTAGACTCATGTTCTATACATGTGGCAAGCTCGGGCCGGACATCCAGGTTTCTACCATAGTGGACTTGAGGACAGAAATTACCTGAAGTGATTTCTGTATTATTTTTTGGCAATGAAGGATTGTACACTTGAGAAGAAGGTAACGTGTATGCATCAGTATTAGCAGACTCCACTGAATAAAGTGATTCATTACTAGTCTTTGATATTTTACTCTGTGCATACGATAGATGCGAATTAAATCTGGCTGGTGGTTGAGCAACACCCGTTGTATATGTTTCAGTCACCTTACTGTGTGAAAAAGTATTTGACAGATATGCTTGTGATGACTGATGCTCAAGGACTCCATTCTGTACAGAACATTTTTGCAAACTTTTATGGTAAGAGTGTAGCTCTTGAGAATGATGAAATATTGGTGATGAAGAGGTTGAGTGGCTGACTGCTGAATTCAAATCTTGCAGAACAGGTATATCAGATGGGCTGCTTCCATGATAATCACTCAATTTTATTTGCTTAGTCTGATCACACTCAGTCATATTTTTTTGATAATAAGCCCCAGCTTGCATGTTTCCATAATAACCATTGTTGCTCTTCTGGTTCTGCTGAATTCTCCGTTTATCTTGAAACTGACTACCTACTCCCCCATTATACATTTTAACCTTTTCATTATTTAATAATTCAAAATAATTGTTTGCTGTATTTGATCCTTGGATGTACGGTGCACAGTTTGATTCCTGATAGTGTAAAGCATCGTGACTAGTTGGAACAGTCATTTTATTTTGATTTGAGTCTTGATAGTTTGTAGGATACTGAAAAGGAATTGTTCTAGGAAGCATGCTATTTTTATCCACCCAATAAGTTGATGGAGTTAAACTGTTTGGAAATCTTCCATTCTGGTTACCGTGAATCCAAATACCAGTGGAATTATTCTGTATGCATGGCTCTGTCTGAGGGTTTATATTAAGAGGCCAATGATTTACACTTTCCTGACAATGTCCTGCATAATGCACAATATTCTCTCTCACAAAATCTTGAGGTATTTCTGAATAAGGGTGATCTACATTACTATAGTATGAAATATCCTGAGTAGTAAAATAATCGCAATTTTCACTACAACTTCCACTACATTTGGAACAAGGCTCAATTTTGTCTGACATGCAGTTTACACCATATCGTGAAAGTCTTTCATTAGGAACAGGAAAACTGGATGGTAATTTTGGTTCTGTGTTAAGCGATGGTGTTGCTTTCTTCACGGTCCTTTGATAATAGGGCGGGTTACTTATAACATTTTCCCCTTGATGCAATGGCTGTTTATTTACCTGTGTAGAAAAAGGTTCAGTTCTGAAATGAAATTCATCATTTGTTAAGGCACCAGGATTGGTAGAGCAATCAACATTTCCAACAAAATGTCTAGGCACATTATGAGGCACTGATGTCCAGTGATGAGGCACTCGAGATGGATGATTGCAGCAAGCGGCTCCGCCCGGATGACAATTTATCACAGCCGTTGGTCTAACCAGCCCCTGGGGAGGATTGTCAGCATAAGAATAACGCAAAGTGTTACTGGCACTGGGATTGATAGCATTAGATTTCTGATCAAACGCTGGAACCTGAGTTTGTGTCAGAGCAGGTGGGCATTGTATTCGTGGATTCATATGTTCGACAGAATATAATCCGTTATATTCCTGATGCATTAAGTTCCATGGTGGAGCAGAAGTTTGCTTGGCATCATCTTGATGAATGAACTGGCGCTGATTGCAGTTTTCATATGCTGTTCGATTTTCGTAACAATTACTTGGTTCCTTGAATCCACTGAACATTGTTCTTAAAAACGCAGGTTACCATAATAATGAGAAATTACTTCTTACCGTAGTTGCCGCAAAGTGAATCTAAGAGTTTATAACAACTATGCAATCGAGCTTCATTTGCCATCTGCAAGTAAAAGAAAATAAACCTTTAAATTATATAGTAATTACATTCTGCTTCTTGTAAAATATGATCATTAAAGATATGGGAAAAAATATTATCAAATTTACCCCGAATATATACATCATCACCACAATATCGCCATTTTGAAGCTACTAAAATACGTAAACAACAGGATGCTTTCCAGAAGTAGGCGTCTTCCTGTCATAGCCTTTAGTTTAACACGAGAAACATTTAAGACAGTCATAGAATCTGTGTAATTCAATTGCCAAGTAAAATTTTTAGAAAATCAAAACTTTTAAAAAATAAATTGACTAGTTTAATTATTCAAATATTATTCGTTTTATATGTAACTCTCTGCTCTCAAGGTTAAAATGTTTACAATGGAACACATTCACTCTTGTTTTCAGGTTTATAAACTACACAACAATTTAGGCGAAGTAATTATTATTGATTCCACACCACTGTCGTACAACTTAAATCTGTTATTGCCCATTTGTTATGAGCAAGGCGTTAATACAAAATGTATTTTTGTGGAAACCGAGTATAGAATTAATTGTGTTAAATTCCCTTCGATATAATGTACGTATACTGTTTAAGTTTAAAGTAATGGTTTAAAATTGGAGATGGATTTAAGTCATTTTTGTCTTTTTTTCTCCAGCAGAGAAGAGTTAGTGGAAAATAAAAAGTGTTAGTTAAACATCAAGCCTTCAAGAGGAAAAACAAGAAGGGCGTTAGGCTTACAATTTTTAAACTTTTTGGGGGAATTTTATATTGCGCAAGTACAATAGGGTCGTAGCAGTTGATATTTAGGGAATAGCTGGCAAGGGATTAAGGTCCGCGCTCACTACGGCGGGCCGCATCGCGTCGCGTTGCATCGCAGAAATGCGTCTGCAATCGCTTACATTGATTCTAATGGGGTAACACACACCAGAGGCGGATCGAGTCGGGGCGGGGCGGGCCGCGTCGCGTCGCACTGCCGGATCGCTTGGCCAGGCGTATTTTTCCGCCTGTGCGCCTCGATGCGCTCAGTCGCGACCAGGTTTGCGATAGGAGCTCCATCAGCAGTGACTGACTTTTGTAACTTGTGTGTTCCTAATTCTGTGAATTAAGTACATTACTTCAACAAAATTATCTGCAAATTTGCACGCAGGATGGTGGATGATTTCTGAAAAAAAATATAAGTAATTACAATCTAAAAATTTAATTACTTTATGAAATTTAATAAAGATTAAAAATTATAATATTTCTAGCTCATGCTCACTTGTTCTTTGCTTGTATGTTTTAACTTAAACTATTCAAACGTAATGGATGAAGAGCACTGCATCTCATTAGTAATGACATTCAAAGAGTTTTATGATTTACAAGACGCAAAATTTAATAACAAAAAAAAATTGGGAGGAAATAGGAAACTAGTTAAAACAACCAGGTATAATGTCATGTTTCGTATTTTCTGTTTATTTTACGTGTGTATTATAATTTTCTATCATTTTCTTCGAATGCCGCTTCTAAAGCTTCGTGTTACCAACTAACCTAATTGTTTAAAAAAAATTTGTGAAATTATTCCAAATCTTAATGATTTCTGATGTAACCTAGAAACTTGTGTAAGTCAAGTATTGAAATTTCTATGTTGTCATTTTCGTTCTTTCATTCTGCAACCCAATTCAAATATCGTTAATAAAAAGGTTATGAATGCAGCACGTGGCTAGTATTACTTTATTTATCTTATTAGGTAACACCGACATTCTTCTTTCACAGATTTGAAACCTTCTACTTATAACACCAAAGCAGTTATCGATCACCCTCCATAGTTTATTGAGCCTGTAATTGAAAGTTCGTTTCTCTTCATTTCATTTTATCTGATATTCTGAAATAGGCCTCATCTCGAAAGGGGAAAAGCTTCATTTACTACTATTACATACTGCATTTTATCTCACTTGTCAACGTGAAAATTCAGTTTTCCTGCAGCCATTTCCTCACCTAAATTGTTGTGGCTAAAGATTTTGCCGTCTTAATTTTTTTCCCAATCTTCCGGCGATCAAAATACAACTGCAACTGCTATTAAAACCATGAAAAACATTCATTTTTCAGCATTAAAAATAAAGAGAACCGCAATTCTGTAGAACTGTTGTAACATGTTTGCCACCTAATGTGCCTAAGAAATGCGGAAAATTCCTTTTTAAATTAAACCCATTGCCTTTTCTGCTTAATTTTCTTCAATGAATATATAAAAATAAGAGCCCTTTGTCTGATGTGTTCATTTGCTGTGCAGAAGCGGCTGAATAATCGTCGAGAACCGAAGGCGGTGACAAAAGAAATGCGACTCGCTGCGTCCAGATGTGCGTTGCAGCATTTTCGCTCAATGCGATGCGATGCGATGCGATGCAGTGCGGCCTGCTGTAGTGTGCGCGTACCTTTAGAAGGAAATTGGCAACATTTAAACCTGACATTCACTTGAAGCCACTTAGAAAACAAGGAATGTGTGGGACGTTAAACGAAATTTGAAATCGAATCTTTGTGTTTCCGCTCGTGCTGCAACTGAATGTAACTATGGCTTAATTAGAATCAAACCGTTGAAGGATGCAATGTTCCCAACATCGTAAATGATTTTTGAAAACTCTTAATTTGAAGCTTTGCTATTAAGTTGAAATCATGACATTATATACCTGACATTTTTAATATTTGCAAATCTATACCTATAAAACGCAAGTCTTGGTCCTGTTGTAGCTCTCACGCGGTGACGTCGTGCTATGACGTTACGCTATACGCTTTCGTTGCTCAGCTTACGATCAGTAATGGTGTTCTAGATTATGCAGGTTATTTGATAACAGTTCTATTGAGCTAATCATCCACGAATAAATTAACTATCAGAACACCGAAAGAAACGGACGTATTTTGTTTAAATCGACATAATAATTATTAGTTGCTTATATTTATTTAATATTTGCTTGAACTAAAGCTATTCGTTAAAATATTTGGTAATAGAGATGTAAGATTAAAGCTTTAATTTTCGATTAGCGGCAGTTTTGATTAGATTGTGATGTTACAGCAAAGAGCATCAGTAATTTAATTACAGTATTTAAAAATAATTTAAATTGTTTTCATTAATGCCCTGTTACTTCAATCATAACTTCATTTGAATAAAAGTAGTTCCACACTGATCGCGATGTACGAGTATACAGTTTAAACTACAATTGAAAATAATATACGTGTCATGATGTAAGTTTCTAAAATTTATTTTTAAATTCCTTGACTTTCACTGATGACATATTTCAGTCGCATGTAACCATGGAGGAAGGAATTCCTTCCTCCATGCATGTAACTGCATTTGCCAATCAAACGTTGTAATATCGATCTAAATTACGTATAACAAAAATAAAAGATCTACGAACCCATGAAACTTTTTGATCAAATTTATATACTGTATTTTTACTGCCACTAAAATACAATACAGTATTAATATTCGTGTCATTGAAATATTGTTTTTCTGGGTGCACGTTTAGCGCAGTAGGCCTACGTGATTAGGTTGAAATGCCACCTGGACCAGGATGGCAACAGAAACCTTTTGCTGCAGCGCAAGGCACGATGAATTACATTGAGATTTATTTTATAACAATTCTATTTAGTTTAAGCAATTGCTAAGAAATGAATTGCCATAACACTGAAAGAAAATTGGTATATTAATTATCATTCCTTTTTTACTGAAATCATTACTTGATCTGAATGAAAGAAGTTCCAAATTGATCGCGATCTATGCGGCCTAAACCACAATTAAAATTAATATTACATGGTATGACGTAAGTTGTTAAGATTTATTTTTAGCCTCCTTCTTTTTCACCGCATGTAAGCTGTGTCTTGATCATAGATAATAAGAAAGAAATATGTAAAAACCCGCGACGATTTTGGATCAAGTTTATATCGCGAAGCAGGGAATGTATTAATTCTCGTGTTATTGAAGCTTTGATTTTCAAACGGCAATATTAGCGGAGATTGTGGTTAGGATAAAAAATGCAACTTGGACCAAACTGACAGTTGAAACTTTTTGCTACAGCATATGAGACGAGAAATTACATTGAGCTATATTTTATTACAATTCTATTCAGTTAATCGACTGTAAAGAAATGAATTGCCAGAACATTCAGTTAAACACGTCATTTTTGACGGGCTTTGAGGATAGTTTTATTACATTTGAGCTGGAGGTAATGCCCAGGTGAAATTTTCCTACTACCTAATTACAATTCATACATTTTTTAAAAATCAAAATAATTTACGGTCTGAGGTATATTGTTCATTATTACATTCCCTTACTCCCCCCCCCCCCCCCCCCGACAGGTATCTCGTAGGCTAGTGCCATTTTCAGGTTTGGCGGATCCGTATTACCCGAGCTGGAAATTTGTGAACGCCGCAAATTACCCACTCCGTAAACTCTGTATACCATTCAACCTCAAAGTTTGACACAGGCCGAGAAGTTAGGTCAACCACTCTCTAGAGTGCAACCTCATGGCCTCTGCTGACTCCTGTTGTATTGGGCTTAGTGACGTATTTGGATAGAAGTGTAATTAGATATTTTTAATCCATATTTGTGGGACCAAAATCAAGAAAAAACCATTTTCCACTACCTGCGGTACAGGTGTCCTAAGAACTGTTAAGCGGGAGATGGTCCAGAGCGATCCACTTCAGAATACAGGAGGAAATAGTTACGGGAAAGATTGTCACATTGTTAATGCTTTCCTGTCAAAGAACAAGGAATCCTTCGAAAAGTTCTCTTCTTTCTCAGGACACTGCTGTTGGAAACAACTAACAGCAAGAATGCTACCCTGCTCCTTAAGTGTAAGAAACTTGGGGAGTTTACAGTAAAGTGCGAGCGGCATAAATTTCTAAACAGTAGTAAAGGAGTTGTCAATCTGCCATGACTTGATAGACTTAGAAAATGTGGAACTCCTTAAGGATTGGGAATCAGGAAAGGTTGTCGATCACACGGACGGTAAACAGCAGTATTGAAAAGACTGCCACCTTCGTCATGACGTTCGACACTCCCATTTTGCCCAAGACCATCAAACAGGTTACATGAACTTTAATCTATGTCCATAAGTTCCAGAACCGATGTGCTGTTTTCAGTGCCAAAGATTCCGACTAACGACGGCGTCCTGCGAAGGCATCCCCACCAGTGGCAAATGTGTAAAGGGGACACATGAGCCGGGAATTGAATGCACCCTCCCACAGGTGTACGTCAAATACTCCTGGTCGCACCCTGTCTGGCGCAAGGGGTGTGAGTTTATCTCAAAGCGAAGAAGATATAGGAGCTGAAAGCCAAAGTTTGCATACCATACAGAGAAGCAAAGAAGCTGGTTAAGGCACTTGCCCACCCGTCTTCTTAACCAGCTTCACAAAAACAATGGAATCCCGTCAGGGAAGAATGTTGCTATTCAGACATCCGTGGCAGACGTGAGTAAGAGCACAATGTGCTCTTGCAAATGTAATGTCGAGGCCAAATCCAATTATGTTAGAACATCCTAGACTACGGACAACGGGTGCAACACGTCTGCAATCACGACCACTACAGCAGCAGTTAAAAATGCTTTACCAGCAGCTTCATCATAAGTTGCAACTACTACGACTGCTGTACCTATAGCAGCAGTTAATCCACCAATTGCAGCAGCAGGAATATCCATAAGACCTAGAAGCGATACGCAAATGCCAGGAAAAGCACAGAGTCCGAAGTTTCGAGAGACGGACCCATCAAAATTTGTGAAATCCCTCTTCTCGTCAACTCCCAAGCTACCCACCAGGGAAAAAAGGAGAACAGGCCTACTAAAAAGAGAAAGACACATCCATGTAAAGCGTCTGACGAGGCGGAAATGTCTGTAGATACTTTGGACACTGAAAACATTGAAATTCTACTAGAGGAGCCAGAAACCCGGACGAGTTTCAATGGTGGTCCTTTTACGACCACCAATCCCACTAGTGTATTATTTGTTGTGTTTGTTTACATCTGAATGGATTTTTTACAGCTAGCCAGATATTTTCTTGTTTTAAAGTTTGTTTCATTTCGTTGACCTTTTACAGAATCAGTAATTGTTTGTAACTTGTTAATGTTCTGAAACCTCTATATAGTCATCGTTATAGTACTTTGCAATAATTTGCTATCTGTCTGGCCAGCCACTTTACAATCGGCCACAGAGACAGTAATTTGGTTACTGCATCAATAGTTTCATGTTACGGCACTAACGGCCACGTTGATGAAGCACCCTAAAGTACCAAAATCAACATCACTCCCCTATATGCAAATGACAAGCATCTTACGCCATCATTTTTTAAATCAGCTGATAATTTATTTTCATGGCCCTCTCTTCCCTTCCACATGTTATTTCTCAATTTCCCAACTATAATTATTCAGACCAGTGTTTCTCAAAGTGGGGAACGCGAACCCATAGGGGTTCGCCAGTTGATAGTAGGTGGTTCGCGACAAGATTTACGTACCAACGGACTGGCTATCTCAGGCGTATAACACACACTATGGTGAATATCGCTCATTGTTGCCAGTAGTGGAGGTAAAACGAACAGGTTGTAACGGGTTAATGGCATTTCCCCATTACTTTGGAAGATAATTTGAAAAGTTTTAAATATTGGCGGTTTGCGTGGTTGTCTGGTGACGTCAGCATCCGCCAAGTCCGTGGGTTTAGGGAGGTAGGATCCAGTTTTAAAGCATGGGTTGAAACTGGTCGTCGTCTAGTGACGTCAGCATCTGCCGGGTCCGTGAACTCGGGGGTGTATACCTCAAATTTGAAAGCATGGTGCGCTTGGGAGAAAGACGTACCTAGGCTTCTGGGGGGGGGGGGGCAGTCTGCCGTTGGCCGTGGAGTAGGTGAGTCCGTCGTGAAAGTGAACAGTCGGTCGAGTCGACGAGAACGCGTGTTCGCGCTCAATCATTATGATAAAGAATTAATTTTGTAGAAGGTGATTTCTTTGGTGATATGAAGGAACTTTAGTACTGAAGAAAGTATCTGCAGTATTTTATATGAATTGTTTCGTCGTTAGCCATAGGTATATTCTGAAAACTATTAATGGTGTTGTATGAATGAAAAGAGTGCGTGTTATTCAGTCTAAATTTATCTGATCCATTACCTGTAATCTTAAAGGATCGAAGTACCGGTAGCGAACTTTCATAAAGGTTGGGAGTTGGAGCGAGATTATCTTATTAACTATTAAACGTATGTGTTTCAAATAAGAAGGTGAATTTTCATTTCATTTACCAACATAGATTTGGTTGGCGACCGTCAGAGAAAGAATCTAGTGAGTGCGTGGAAGCTTTAAAGGTTCACAGTAAGTATTGTAACCGAACCACCAGCATAACCGCGACAAGGTCGTAGTTTTTTGTTAAGGAGGTTCGTCATTGCCTGGGAAACTTTATAGAGGTACTTGGAGCTAAACGTTTGAGAAACACTGATCCATACCAATGGCTCCTATATGCCTTCTAACGCAATTGAATCGTGAGACTAGATGTGTAAATCAGCCGAAATTAAGGCAAGAATTATTGGGAACCAAGCGGTGGAAAATGAAGATAAGCATAAAGGCGGAAAAATATAAAGCAACGTTAACAAATGGAGTTCGCCAGAGATACGACGGAAGTAGAGGGAAGAAATTAACGTCGCACTGAAAAGCGAAATAATAAGCTATAGCGGCGTCGAGTGGAAACGGCAGACGAAAAGTTGAAAAAAGAAACCAAGAGAAAACTCGGAGCCAAGACGCGAGGACAAAAAAGAAACTATAAGTCAGTACGGGCAGAAAACATTTGCACGCAAGAGAAAGAAGAAGATACGAAGAAAAAGAGGAAGGCGAAGAAGAAAAAGAAGAGATTGCAAAGCGCTAAAGAACAGGGAAGCCATATTAAACTATACGACAGCTGTATACGTTAATACACCACATACAAGGACATCCTGTTCACCACATCTATTATTTTATAGAGGAGAAGGAACCAGTTATAAAACATTGCCAAAGCGCATAAATCAGGAAGCAACGTTGTAAAATAAACTAGTATTCAATTCCGGATGTATGCCAGTATTAGCGCGCATTCCTCATTCGACCAAGGAGCAAGACGAGAAGGCTAAAAGGAATTTCGCGGAAAAACGGGGGAAAACATTGCCGCACGGCGAGAAAGGAAACATTGTATGACGCAACTCTATTAGCGACGTGTAGACCAGAGCTATCGCTACTGCAAGCCCGCAGCAGCAGACGTATGCAACAGCGGGAAAACGGGACACGGAGTCACGGCGAGTCAGCATAAATTTAAGGCGCGGGAGTTGAATCAGCCAGACAGCGACATATGCAAGGAAAAAAAATTCGCTGACTGAAAACACGAACGGAGCAAGGTCAGAACGCGAATCGGCAAGGAAGCATGGAGAACCAGGACAGTTACAACGGGACGGGAAGAAATCACGCGGAAAAATGCAGAACTATCACAAGTGTGAAGAGTCGAGAAGAAGCAAAGCCAGTGTATATACATAGTAAATATTGGGTGTACAAATAACAAATAGTGTCGATATTAAGAAGCAATGTGCAAAGAGGAATCGAGATAATATGTGAAGTGTTATTATCTAAGGTATTATAAGAACTATAAATGGGACAGTTAGAATAGAGTGGGTATTAAAGATTATATTAAGGAAGAACATATGTGAAGGTTTATTGTGAAGAAACGTGTGTATGATAGAATTTTTACGAATTTTTCAGGACCTGTGAAGAAGCAGAAATACTTCGTGGTCAAAACAAGAAACGAAGTACGCAACAGTGTTGAAGGTTTGACGCAAGAAGCTGATGATAGGGTTTCAGTATCTTCACAGAAATGAACGCGACAGCTACAAGGTGACTACGCGAGGAGATTCACGAAGGCAGCAAGAACGCGAGACACAGTAAGATCGACGAGGTAGCAGTACGTCATTATGACCCTGAATGATGTGGGGCGGCACGGCTCTCACGGCACGTCGACGTCACACACTTACGTCACGTGGCGCCAGACGCTGACAGTGGCAGAACACGAACAGCGGAGCGACAGCTGAGCGAAGCACGTGCACGCTGGGGGCACGTCAACAACGGAACGAGGCAGTCGGAGAACAGGAGCAGAAGACGGCAATTGAAACCACACGAACACAATAATTACTGTATACATTTACATGTAACTTCAATTAATAATTTGTAAACAAACAAACAAAAAGAGAGAGAAAAACTATGTACTTATGAAGGAAAATTGCTTAGGAGGGAAGATTAGACGGGGAGTGGAAGAAGATAGATGTACGTCTAGGTGGAACAGACGTAAATACCGGGGGGAAACATATAGGAAATTTTTGGCTAAAGCTGGGCAATGATTACTAAAGCTGGGCAAGACTAGATTGCATACAGTGACAGCTAGATCCAGGGCTAAAGACAACAGATACAGGAAATGGAATGTGGCTACACAGATAGCAACGACAGTAAAGCAGATAATTATGTACGTTTTCGCGGCGGCAATGCTTCATAAAAACTTCTCGGGTTTCAAGCCGCGTCAGAATTGAGCCGTTTGGCAACGTTTCGGAAGCTTGCAATGGAAGCAGTGCAAGCTTCCGAACGTCGCCAGACGGCTCAATTCTGACGCGGCTTGAAACCCGAGAAGTTTTATCAAGACAGTAAAGCAGGTCAAAGTGTCAGCAGAATTACGCTGGAGCATGACGGTTCTGGGAAGAAGATGATAGGTAAACAATCACCACAGTAGAAAGACAAGGCCGAAGCAAGCCAGAAACCGGGAAAACCCATGACGTCACGAAGTGAGCAGCCATCAACGTTCAAGGTCGTATGACGTAACAAGATGGCGGACCATTAGTTTTCTTGGCCAGCCGCTGGGAGGGCAGCACCGGCCGGGCTTGCGCATACGTTAGTTCCTTGACCGGGCGCTAGGGAGCGGCATCTCCCCAGGGCTAATTTCTTTGGGCGCAGATATTCCACTCCCTTACGAGAGAAAGCTAGGCGGGAAATTCCGCCGCCCGGGGCGTGTTTACACAGGTGCGCTAGCCTGCAACTATTTCCTCAACCCTGTTCTGGAATGCGGACGTCAGACAAGTTTCTACACGGCGTTTTGGCCTTGCATAATAGTATCCTGGTTTCCGATAGATGGCGGGGCATGTCTCGATACGCGGTTGTGAAAGCTACAAATATTTCCAGGCATAGGTGCATAGTATCCCGTTTCCCGTTAGATGGCGCGGCATGCTTCATTTCTCAACGCGAGAAGCTTTTAAGAGAAATATTTCAGGTATTCCTGCCTGGTGTCTGTCTCCTATTATCGGTATATCTATGTGACAAGTATTTCGAAACCATGGAGTTATTTCCGTTTACCCAGCGACAAGCAGAGCCCATTATCTCTTGCGAAAGCTCTGTACACAGCACAGTAAAATATTTTCTTCGGTTCTGTTTCGTGAAATATACTTAATCGTAAATCATTGCAATTTTTACTAAAAACAAAAAAAAGTCCACATTAAAACGACATCGGTAGTGTTGGGGCTAGAGTGCCGAAGGTCGCCGGTTCGAGTCCGGCAGCGGTGTTTAAGTGTTTTGTGAAAAAGCCGTTCCAACTCCTCAAATACGTAATTCCACGCCTAGAGAGTATGGCGCCAGCTTGACTGTTATAACTGAATAACAAATAAAATTGGAAAGCATATATTTTTCCTTTAACGTTCGATATGGAAAAAACCATCATAAACTCCAGATATAAAACCGAGGAAGAATTTCTATGTGTACCTGTTTTCATGAAATTATTAGCGTTCTGGCCTTGCATTCGGGAGGGACGGCGGTTTCCGGGCATCCAGGTTTGGGTTTTCCATGGTTTCCCCAAATCACTCCAGGTGAATGCCGGGATGCTTCTTTCAAAAGGCCATGTCAGAATTCATTCCCATTCCTTGGCCCCCATCCTTTCACCGTCTCTAAAGACCACGTTGTTAGAGAGACGTTAAAAGTTTAAAATATTAAATTATTGTGATAAAGTATAGCAATACCACACATACGTTACTCCTTTCAAAATTCGTAGCCTCAAAAACCCATCAATGGGGGAAATCCTTTCATTGAAACCGACAGACATTCACCGACGAAGGTAGGGAAAACCATAAATTCCCTCATCGAAGCAGGCAGAAATTAAAAATTAATTCACCGACGAAGAGACTGGAAACAAACTCACTTTTATACATCATGTTGGATTCATTATGAACAATATAATATAGTTCACGAGTGTCACCTACATTCCGTGTATTTGTAAAGGATGTATTAAATTATGTGTAATGAAACACAGACACCTTTAAAACTCAAAGAGGCATTGAAAGGGTTTAGTGATGTATGTAAGTATAATTTCGATGAATTGAGAGCCGCTAAACTAAATCAAAGTTGTCGATTTGAAAACCAGTTTCTTTCCTACAGACATTTCTGAAGTGATTACATGATGTCAAACCAATCAGGCTGTAATTTTTTCAAGCCTGTTTCTCAACCCTGTCTTTAGACAAGAGCCCACATGAAAATACTTGTGACAAAGCCTTTCCCACACCAAGGCTTGAAAAATCAAAGTTTCCAGTTTGACCATGGCAAAACTCAAGGAATGGAAGCTTCAGTACGACACCTTATTTCTCTAACTTATCTCTGCTGCCATTGGTATAAAATATCTCATCGCACTCGTAATTGTTGCCATCCGGGTAAACCTTTGTCGTCTGTCTATCCAGACCAATCTATGTATCAATTCTGTTATGCTTTCGTAATCAATCACAAATTGAGGGTCCTTAGCTACACTTTGTCAAACTTCCAATCAATCCCTTGTGACACATCAGTAATTGACACCTTTAACTGTATTTTACAGCACAGCACTTACGTTCCAGGAACGAAATACCGTCTGTTAATCTTACTAATTTTACCCCTGTCGTATCGAAGTACGCCAGTCCTATGTGATAAAAATCGAGTCACGCTAAGCACAGAACATGCCTGAGACCATCGCCTGTGACCAAGGTGGAGATATAGAAAATTTACCCACTCCCTTATAGAAGAAATCCAGTGCAGGTCCTACTTATTGTCTTTTACGCACTATTCCTAATTCTTTCACCAAGTTCCACCCCTAGCTCATCGCCAACGTACCTACAGCACTTCCTAAAACCACCTTCTGTTTTCCAATGATTCCCAATCCAACCCCTGATCAGTTACAGACAGGGTTACCTTCTGTTCGTGCGTTAAAGTAAACCAAAAATTCAAAATTCGCAAAGTCTTCTACTAATCAGTAGCCAGGTACCAAAATGTTCACTTAAAGTGGTTCTACTGCAGTTTTCCAGGAAAATTCTCCCTTTTTCCAGGAAATTATTTTTCAATAAATCAGGACCCAGGAGAGTTCTCCATTCGGTTTAAAATGTTCCCATCTAACGCCAACCTTCGGATTCAGGACATTTGTTTGTAATTGCATGCTTTGTTCAAGTAACCACGATAGAGTTATCATAATGCTCTTAGCTAACTGATAGTTTCTTGGTCATCAAACAGAAATCATAACCCACATTTTCATAGAAGATCCCCACACATCGACAAGTATCCAAAACGTTACCATAGGTGCAGACACTAGTTCTATTACGCCGAAGATAGTGCTCACGCTTGAACATTCGTAAATTGTTAGGTCAAAGTGGGTGTTTAGATATTTTATCCACTCAGGCCTCATCACCTAAAGTCTAGTGCGAGATTGTGGTCATGGTCAACTTAGGCGCCATACTCAAAATTATTCCAACAATATCCATTCTAACAGCATTATATGCCACCTACAGCCCTTCAACACTCTTCCTATCTTCCAATGACATCCCAGCCCAGCTTCTTTATTATGTCACTTACTGAATATTTTCCACAGATAAATCTAGCTGCCCTCCTTTGCACCTTGCATTTGATGTACAAAAAATGTGGACTCCATACTACACCACAGAAGCATTGGTCTGACTGTGGGTTTGTACCCAAGTCCTTCGCTTCTCTGGTACATCACCCCTCTCTGTTAAATGATTTTTATGTAGTGAGAATCACAATTCACATGCTAACACAAACGGCAGTAAACTGTAAAGAGTACATCGAAATGGGAGATTGCCTAAGCCCTGAAACAATGGCAAACGGCAGTAAACTGTAAAGAGCACATCGAAATGGGAGATTGCCTAAGCCCTGAAACAATGGTTAGAAGCACACGTTGATGGTGAGCATAATTCTATAACCATATATTTTAGACTCAAATCCACAGAGGAATGACACACGCACACACTTGTACATGCATACAGCGAGGTCGACAGAACTAACAGCAAGCATCACGGAAACGATGAAGTGGGGGCAGAATTGTCGTTACAACTGATTAACTGGACAAAACTATCGTTACAAAAATCATCAGACTGACGAGTTAAAGTCAGGTATCATCATACTTACGCTTACATGCACAAAGAGAGACGCAGATACACATGTCCAAGACTACAGAGAGTTCAGCACAACTACCAGTACCAATCATGGAAACAAAAAAGCGGTGTAGTACTCTCTTGCCTCATGACTGGCTGAAAAACAGAAGTATCCTTATATATCATCAGCCTGACGAGATAGAAGGTGTGCAAAAGATGGCATGTTTTCACCATAAACCTAAGTGTTTATACCATAAATAGTGTTCATCACGCCCCAGTTGATTATATTTACCATCAACACGTCTCTCCCACACCGCAACCCTTTCTACCATTCAGTAAAAAAGTGACGCAGGTACCATGAGTTGCAATAGACACTTGACAATCAGGTCTCACCCACAAATCCATACATCTCAATACACTAGCACAAACAAACATAAGTGGAGGGACAGCAAAATCATTCGTCCAGACAGACGTGTTTGTAGAAGGTATCACCATATTTACGCATACAGACACAGAGAGAGACGCACAAACACTCACATTTCCATGCCTTCAGCGAGCTAGACACAACAACCAGCCCAATCATGGCGACGAAAAAGTGGGGTAGAACCCCCATGGCTCATAACTGACCAAAAAATCATCAATAACATATGTTCCAGGCACCATACTCATCACATCAACATCATCTCATTTATTTCACACTACAGACCTCACTACCATCCAGTATCATGTGTGCTAGGTACAAAACTGTTCACATCAACACCAACACGTCTTTTTTTTCTGTCATCAGTCTTTCGACTGGTTTGATGCAATCCTCCATCCCTTCCTATCCTGTGCTAACCTCTTCATTTCTACATACCCCTTACAACCCACGTCCTCAATTATCTGCTTCATATATTCTAATCTCTGTCTTACCTCTACAGTTCTTACCTTCGACTGTTCCCTCCTACTAACAAATTAACCAATCCAGCATGTCTCAAAATATGACCTACCAGCCTGTCTCTTCTTTCTGTAAGCTTCTTCCACTAAACTTCTTTTCTCACCCATCATTTCCAAAACTCGTTCATTTCTTACTTTGTCTGTCCACTTAATTCTCAGCATTCTTCTGTAGCACCACATTTCAAATGCTTCAAGTTTCTTTCTTTCCGGTATTCCTAAAGTCCATGTTTCGCTACCATAAAGTGCTGTGCTCCACACATAGAGTTTTAAAAAGTTCTTTCTAATTCCTAAGATCAATATTTGAAACTAAAAGGTTTCTCTTCTTCATGAGGCTCTTTTTGCTAGTGCTATTCTGCTTTTAACATCATTCCTGCTTCGGCCATCGGTTGTAATTTTGCTTCCCAAGTAGCAGAACTCACTTACTTCTCCTATTGCATCCGATCCTATTTTTATATTTAATCTACTAGTATTGGTATCAGTTTCTGCTACATTTCATCACTTTAGTTTTGCTTTGATTTATATTCAGTCCAAAGTCTTCCTTCAGTATTTTGTTCATGCCATTCAAGTAACTTCTCAATATCCTCAGCCTTCTCTGCTAACAAGACAATGTCATCAGCAAATCGTAGCATACTGATTTTTTCTCCCTGAAAACTTATGCCACATGGAAATTTTTCTTTGACTTTCTTCATTGCTTCTTCTACATACAAGTTGAATATTAACGGGGATAGACTACAACCTTGTCTCACACCCTTTTTAACTGATGCATGTCTCTCATGATTCTCTACTTTTATTATAGCCACTTGATTCTTATATAGTTTATAAAGTATTCTTCTATCTCGATACTTTAGACCTTGACTTCTTTAAAATTTTGAACATCTTGTCCCATCCTAACATTATCAAAAGCTTTTTCTAAATCAACAAATGTCATAAAAGTATCTTTGTTTTTCTTGATCCGCCCTTCAAGTATTAATCTTAATGACAGAATTGCTTCCCTTGTACCGCGATTTTTCCTAAACCCAAACTGATCTTCACCTACTATCTCTTCTACTACCCTTTCCATCCTTCTGTATATTATTCTGGTTAGTAATTTTGAAGCATGTGATGTTAGACTAATGGTGCGATAATTTTCACATTTGTCGGCTTGTGCTTTCTTTGGAAGTGTGAAGATGATATTTTTATTAAAATCGGTTGGAATTTCTCCTGTTTCATAACTTTTTGATATCAGCTTGAATAATCTTTCGATTCCTTCCTCTCCTAGACATTTAAGAAGTTCTGCAGGGATCTCATCAATTCCAACTGCCTTATTTGCTTTCAAGTCATTCAGAGCTTTATTAAATTCTGTCCTCAAAACAGGATCTCCTAAGTCATCAATGTCAACATCGCCTTCCTTTTCCAATACACAATTGTTCAAGTCGTCCCCAACATATAGTTTCTCAATGTATTCCTTCCATCTGTTAGCTCTATCTTCTGAGCTTAAAAGAGGTTTCCCATCGGCAGCTTTAATGTTGATACCTCTTTTCCTCATTTCTCCAAAGTTCTGTTTGATCTTTCTATATGCAACATCTACTTTTCCTGCGACCATTTCCTTTTCTACTTCTTCACACTTTTCTTGTAGCCATTTTTCTTTTGCTATTTTGCATTTCCTATTTATTTGATTTCTAAATTGCCTGTACTGCTCTCTTCCTGCTTCATCCTGAGCATTTTTGTACCATCTCCTCTGATCCATCAGCTGCAAAATTTCTTCTGTGATCCAAGGTTTTCGGGCAGCTTGTTCCCTAAATCCTAATGTTTCTTTGCCAGCTTTCATTATTTCGGTCTTTAATGCATTCCATTCATCCTCGGTTGAGCTCCTTTCACAGTTACTTCTTAGACCTAAGTCTACCATTTCTGCAAATTTTTCTCTAGTGCTAGATTGTTTCAGTTTATTCACTTCCAGTTTGTTCTGCTTATGCTGCTTCCTTATTCGCTTGAATTTCAGCCTGCACTTCATTACTATCAAATTATGGTCTGAGTCTATGTCTGCTCCTGGGTACGCTTTACAGTCTAGAACTTGATTCCTGAATCTCTGTTTGACCATGATATTATCTAGCTGATATCTGCCTGTATCCCCAGGACGTTTCCAGGTGTATATTCTTCTTTCATGGTTCTTAAAGAGCGTGTTCGCCACTACTGGCTTATATCTTTCACAAAATTCTAGCAACCTGCTTCCTCGCTCATTTCTTTCTCCTAGATCAAAACTTCCTACTGTATTCCCCTCTTTACCTTCTCCCACTATTGTATTCCAATCACCCATGATTATTAGATTCTCCTCCCCTTTCACATATTGGACTAATTCTTCGATTTCAGCGTATATTTTTTCTATTTCTTTGTCATCTTCCTGTGACGTTGGCATATATACTTGTACTAATGTGGTTGGGACGGGCTTAGTTTCTAACCTCATCAAAATAATTCTGTCACTAAACTGTTCATAATAACACACCCGTTTTCCTACTTTCTTGTTCATTACAAATCCTACACCAGTGACTCCATTGACAGCTTGTGTGCTAATTATCCTGTGTTCCCCAGACCAGAAATCCTGTGCGTCCTTCCATTTAATCTCACTAATCCCAACAACATCTAACTTAAGTTGTTCCATCTCCCTTTTTAAGTTTTCTAACCTACCTGCCCTATTCAGACTTCTAACACTCCACGCTCCGACTCGTAGAATGTTTCTATCCATTCTGATGACTCCTCCCTGAGCAGTCCCCACCCGGAGATTCGATTGGGGGACTATTTTACCTCCGGAATATTTTACCCAGGAAGAAGCCATCATGATATATGTAATTTGAGAGGATTACGTCTATCCCACACCTAAGCTTTTTCTGTCATTCTGTAACATGTGCCCCCATGTACCACGAGTAGCAGTAGACACTTGGTCATCAGACAGATATCATAACTCCAATATTCATACTAGGTCTCATCCACAAATCCATATGTCACCTCACACAAGCATAAGTGCAGGAACAGCACATCATACATCCAAGCAAACGAGATAAAGGAAGGTATCACCACATTTACGCAAAAAAAAACACACACAGAGATAGAGACGCATACACGCGTACATTTCCATACCTACAGCGATCTCGACTCAACAACTAGCCCAATGATGGCAACGAAAAAGTGGAACAGAACATCCATGACTGGCCAAAAATCACAGAAAGACACACATACACACACACACACACACACTCACATGTCATTGCATTCCCACAGTTCCATTCATCACCACACATAACTGGAGGAAAGAGACTGAACATGCTAGATCCAAACTGAAGAGTTACAGGATGTATGAAGTTTGAAATCGTAGCCACATCTCTCCCACACCGCAACCCTTTCTGTCATTTAGTAACATGTGACCCAGGTACCACGAGTTACAATAGACACTTGTCAATCAGATGGATATCATAACCTCCATATTCATACTAGGTCTCACCCACAAATCCATACGTCTCCACACAAGCACAAACATATGGGAGGAACAGCAATTCATACGTCCAGATAAATGAGTTTAAGGAAGGTATCACCATACTTACGCATACAGACACAGAGAAAGACGCACACAGACACATATTTCAATGCCTACAGATAGCTCAACACAACAACCAGCCCAATCATGGCAAAGAAAAAGTGGGACAGAACCTCCATGGCTCAAGACTGACAAGAATAGTCATCATTAACATGTGTTCCAAGTAACAAACTCCTCACATCAAAATCATATTATTTAACTCACACTACAGACCTCTCTGCCATTCAGTATCGTTGGTAATATGTACAAAGCTGTTCACATGATCAGCACCACCTCTATCCCACACCACAAGCCATTTCTGCTGTTCAGTAATATTTGTCCGACGTATCACGGGTATCAGTAGGCACATGGACATCAGACAAATATCGTAACTCCCATACTCATACTAGGTCTCACACACTAATCCATACGTCACCACACACAAGCACTCACAAATAACCATCAGACAGACGTTAGAGTGTGTGCAATGGATGACATGTTTTTGGCATACACCTCAGTACTTATCACATTATCAATTAATTTTCATCAACACACCCTAGGTAGCCAGTCATTGTGAAATCTCAAAGTCGAGTAGAATCCTATCGTGATAGACACACAACCACATAGAAAAACACACATACACACACTCACATGTCCATGCATACGCACAGTTACCATACATCACCACACACATACATGTAACTGGAGGAAAAGGACTGAACTCCCAGGTCCAGACTGAATAGCTACAGGATGTGTGAAATGTTACATTTCTTTGCCACAAACCGCTTCCATTCCATGAGTTTTGCCATGGTCAAATTAGAAACTTTGATCTTTCTAGCCTTGGTGTGGGAAAGGCTTTGTCACAAGTATTTTCATGTGGGGTAGCCAATCATTGTGAAATCTCAAAGTCGAGTAGAATCCTATCGTGATAGACACACAACCACATAGAAAAACACACATACACACACTCACATGACCATGCATACACACAGTTACCATACATCACCACACACATACATGTAACTGGAGGAAAAGGACTGAACACCCCAGGTCCAGACTGAATAGCTACTGGATGTGTGAAATGTTACATTTCTTTGCCACAAACCTCGGTGTTCATCACACCCAAACGATTACATCTACATAGGTGGCTACTGAAGGAGAAATCTCAAGTAGACTCCTACCATCATAATTACACACAGGAACACGTACACACACATATGTCCATGCATATACCACAATTTCATAAGTTACCACATACATACAAGTAACTGCAGGAAAGGGACCCGACACACGACGTCCACACTGAGGTGTTACATGATAGGCAGACGATAGCATGTCTTTACAATACACCTCAGTGCTCACAACACTTACCTGAATTTTAATGTGCCATCAGTATAGCTGGCGGCTGGAACTAAACACTTGGCAATGTTTGGTCAAAAGTAATTTGTTAATAGCAGCTCATTAAAGAGAAATTTTTGGTCAACCTGCCCAGACGGGCGCGGCGAGAGGGGGCCTCCCTTCCTCACAGCGGACGCGTACATCATGTTTTTGTAGGTCGGTATACCGGCGCATATAACCGCTTTTAGCGCAATGAAATTCCGGTCCTAAAAATGCGGTTACCGGTAATAGGTCCCGGTCGGGAAACTCCGGTAAACCATAGCGGTCCGCGCTATTAGACCGGCGTATTGCGGGATTTCTGTCCGCAGAGTAGATGTGTAGATATGTATTATCCCATTTCATTACTTTCAGGATTCTAAAAGATTTTTGAAAAATTAATGTATTGTAGAGTAATAAAACATGTTACGCAAAATAATATCCTCACTAAATCACAATTTGGGTTCCAAAAAGGATCATCTATAGAATTGGCTATATATTCATTTTTAAACAACACATTTGAGGAACTGAATAATAAAATTAGCTCTGTAGGAATATTTTGTGATCTTGCAAAAGCATTTGACTGTGTAAATTATGAATTACTTTTGAAGAAAATGGAATACTATGGTATTTATGGAACGGCAGGTACATGGTTTAAATCATACATGGAAAGTCGAATGCAAAAAGGTTCAATTTTTTATTCTAAAATAAGATGCTTCATCAGATTGGGAGAAAATAAAACATGTAATTCCACAAGGTTCTGTCCTAGGACCCCTCCTCTTTTCGATTTACATTAATAACCTTCCTGGAAACTTATCTGACAAAGTTAAGAGTGTTTTATTTGAAGATGACACTAACCGGACTGTGAGAAAAACACCAAACAGCAATCTAGAATTTAATGTAAATGAAATACTTAGTGAAGTAGCAAACTTGTTTAAGGTAAATTCATTAATATTAAATTTAAAAAAATTATATTAGGTTTAAAACAAAAATTATGCATTGACTGATTTACAAGTAAACTATAAAAATAACACAATCTTAGAAACAAAGGTATAAAATTCCTTGGCATTAAAATAGATGAAAAATTCGGTTGACACAAACATATCACTTCATTACTGAAGAAGTTAAGTAGTGCCAGCTTTGCAATGCTAACACTTTCTCTCAGCAGATCAAGAATTAACGAAACAAGTGTACTCCTTATATTTTCATTCAGTAATGTCATATGGCATAATTTTATGGGGAAACTCTTCACAAAGTAAAAAAGTTTTCATAGCACAGAAAAGAGCTATTAGGATGTTGTGTAGGGTTGTAGTATATTGAGGGATTTTAGTTATAGTATATTGTAATTTTTACTCGGGATAATTTTTCTCAAGCTACAGCTATGTAATTTAATTCCACCCGACGCAGCAGAGTGCAAGGTTAACATGTTCTCTTCTCGTGAGAAGAGGCCTCCCCTCCAGGGTGCATTCAAGAAGCCCTTAGTAAGGAGTTTTAAACGAATAGAACTAATGTCACATGACTTCCCCCACTCCGTTTCTACGCGGGAGAGCTCAGTCTGGTGCAGCTCTCGAGGAGTCTGTTTGTCGAGCCTCAGGATGGAGCACAGTGCCCGTAGGCATGTAGATTTTATTAGGTAAAGGCTAATGCATTTATTCCCTCTGCTGACTTAGAAAGAATATTTCGAGTGACAGGATTTTATTAGTAAGAGATTTATTTCATGAGAATAAGCTCTTACGGTAATGTGTGTTTGTTCCTCCGGCAACTATCACACTGTTTGACATAATTTTCTATATAAGACTTCATCCCTGGCCAATGAACATATCTCTTAATTCGCTCATACATCTTAGTTACACCTAGATATCCAGAGATGGGGCTCTCATGGTATTCCTTAAGTATTTCTTGGTATATAATGTACCTGCGTCGCTCCTCCACACCAGAATTCCAGCCACCTCCTCAGCCAATGGGAGCCAAAAACATTCAGTCACTCGTCTATTGGTGGCCGCCCTCAGAATCTCCAAAATAAAACATTGCGGAGATCAGATCACGTTTTGGTCACATGTGCTGGCAGTTTCTTCCGTGGGTCCACGCCCCACATTTTTCTCTCGCCATCCTCCTGCTCCTGTTCCAACACGAAATTTCTCATCCCAAGCGGTCTATTAAAAAAAAAAAAAAAAATACACCTCACATTGCCTGGCTTTCCGCCCCGCGTATTTGCCCAGAGGTCTCTCAGGAGATGACAGTTTGAACAATGAAGAGTTGCCAAAATTTGAGTCTTAACCTTATAGCATTGACAATGATGGAAGTAGATAATATACCAGTAAAAGTGAATCCTAATAAAGAATTCTTGTAAAAATAGGCCAAGTTTCGTTCTTGTGTGGTGACAAAAAGTTATGAGATGTTATTCTGTGCATTCTATACACTGCAGTGTGTTTTCGCTTCACTTTCTGAAACAGAGTTTCTCTCGGCATTATAGGTCGTTTATTTAAAATTAAAAGTATTCTGATGACTTGGCCATCATACATGCCATGTTTTAGTAAACCTATATAAATACCTTAACTATGTTGCTTTATCAAACTTACAAATACATAGTAGCCATGATTTCTCTGCACTTTTTCGAGTTTGATAAGTCTTATAATAAATCGTATATATTATGCCTTCGATTTCAGTAAAAATTATGAGATGCATAATGGCCTAGTCACCAGATTTCTTTTAACTCTAAATAAACTACGTATAACAACGATATAAAACATTCTGTTTCAGAAAGTGAAGCGAATATACACTGAAAAGTATAGACTTGATTCAGAAAAGATCTTATAAAAATCTTTTTGGGCTTTATTATTATTTAAGAATGAGATAATAAATGTTAGAGAGATTGGCGAAGTTAGAGTGGAATGTTGTGGTCACGGGGCGCAACCGCAAGCAAAGTCGTTGCCGCATTCATAAATAGTGAATATCATGTCAGCAATACCTCCTTCTGACGCATAATAGAGCCGAAGTGGGCCCTGTACAACCAATAAATCATTGTATTCACCACCAGCCAGCTTAGGAGCAACATCGGGTAGCGAACCGCTAACTTAAAGCTTAGCCGCCCTTGCTCGGACGTCCTAACGATCTTTAGTTCCATCCAATATTAGTAGACTGGCTTTCACTTAATTTCTTCTACGCTCATACTATCGATCCAGTAGAACAAGTGTGGACTCTACTTCTTGGTATCATCGTCAAATGTACTATCGGCAGCTTGACTCAATTAAACCGTTCATCCACACTCCGTGTTGATCATTTGAGTATATAGTATTCCTATAGTAAAAGGGTCGTGACCTACACCTGGTGTCAAACAATCCTGATTGAATTAATTAGTTAGCTTGCAAGAAGTCAAGACGGTATCCGGAAGAAGATAAGAAGAGGAGATGAACGCTAAGGTCAGTCACGTGTAAAGCCATATTCCCAGTTAATGGTCAAAACGTCCAACGCAATTACCTAACCACAAGGCATGCCCGTTACAATCTCATAACTTTTTGTCTCTACACAAGCGCGAGATTTTACAAGAATTGTTTTTGTGGAATCTCATTTCTTTTTGTAAGTTGATCGCTTATTTTGAATCGTCGCTCAAATGTAATGATTCCTATTGAAATCGTTGAATAAAAACATTTTAAAATTGAAGACGATAACATAATGTTAACCACAATACCTAACTCTTTGCACCGAGCGTGGTGGGTGAACGGTTAACGTTCTGGCCTCGCATTCGGGAGGACGCAGGTTCGAATCCCCGTCTGGGCAACCAGATTTGGGTTTTACATGGTTTCCCCAAATCTTTCCAGGTGAATGCTGGGATGATTCCTTCAAAAAGGCCATGGTCGAATTCCTTCCCGTTCCTTGCACCAATCCCATCCCGCCTCTAATGACCTCACCGTCACCGAGGCGTAAAACCCAAGCAAAAAAAAAAAAAAAAAAAAACAATCTTTGCAAACAATAGGTGTGAACCGTAGCCGAGCAATGCAGATTGCCGCTTGTTTAACTAACACCATAACTGAATAACGAGTAACTTCAAAATTAAGCATAGGAACAAAATAAAATGTAATCTATTAGTTAAACTTGCTGATCTATATTGATTAAAGAAATCTCAGGCATATAGCTGCATACAGAAAAAAGCAATTAGCCCGCAAATGGGTGCCACATTTTTTCATGTTTGGGATTGTAATTAAATAAACACGGGAAAAACACCAGTATTAGATATATAAGAACGAAGTCTTTCTCGGCGTTGAAAATATGTGAAATGCTCTCGGGTGACTAGCCGAGTCAAGAATACATTCTTGCACACCAATATTAGACTTTTCTTATAATTTGGGGATAAAACCATATATGTGTAACAAATTACTAGGACTCCTGGAAATACAATGGTATTTTGATGTCAGAGTGAATTTTTTTTTTTTAATGTCATAATATTCCAAAGTGAGGAGAGGATGGAATTAAAATTTAACACTCAGTTAGTTCCGACTAGAATGAAAATCTGAGGTATATGTAATTATGAGTGTAGAAAGCGATTTCTCGTTGAGGGTAAATAACGGATAGATATATGGAAATATATGGGGGTAAAATTTTATCTGTGTACCGAATTTCAGCTTTCTACAGCTACGGGAAGTACCTTAGAGTTTTAATGAGCATCTTTCAGTGAGTGGTTAGTGCGTGACAAAATCGTAGAAACTTGAATATGAATAAAGTCCGAATTAAGAACAGTAACGAAATAGAATTTAGTATGTTTGTTAAGATAAGAACATTTCAGAATTAATCATCAATATATGTTACCACCAATGCCTAACTATCTGCAAACAATAGGTGTTAACTGGAGCCGAGTAATTTTGATTTGCGCTGGTTTAACTACCACCATAACCGAATAACTTCCAAACTAAGGACAGGAACAACGTAAAATTGAAGATGTTAGCTAAACTTGCTGATCTCTATTCATTAAAGAAATTTCAAGCATATCGCTTCATCCAGAGCAAAGAAATAAAGCCCGAAGTATGTGCCAGAACTTTTAATGTTTGCTGTTGAAATTAAAAAAATAAGAGGAAAAACAAGAATATTATACTTTTATTATAGCTTGGAGATGAAACCATATATGTGTACCAAATTACTTATTTCTAGGAAGTACAGCGGAATTTTGATGTCGGGATGTTGTGGTAGATATATATATATTTTTTTTATCTCACTAAATTTCAAAGTAAGGAAAAGAAGGAAGTAAATTTTAACACATTAGTTAAACTTTGTCAGCTCCGTCTACAGTAAAATCTCAGGTATATAAAGATATTTGGGAGAAAGTGATTTCACGTTAGCGGTAGGTAGGTCCTAGATATATGGAAATTTACGAGTTTCAGAGTTTTCTTGTAATATGGGTGTAAAATTTTATCTCTGTGCGAAATTTCAGCTTTCTACCTTAGATTTTTGATGATTGTTAGTCACTGAGTGAGTGAGTGTGTGACAAAATCGATGAATTTGCACCTGAACTAAGAACAGTAACTAAACAAAATTTTGTGTATTTGCTAAGATTGGTCATATCTTTGCATAATAGAAATTTGGGACATGTAGTTACAATACGACCGAAGAAACTGAGGTGCAAATATTGCCCGAATCACTTCGAGAAAATGGTGGGCAGTGCCGCCGTTGACTCGACTCGACTTGGCGTTGTTTAATTGAAGTAACTGATATTACTTCCCCCAATCAATTAACAGTGCCAGAAGCAGCTTTTGCTTCTTATTCCTGATGAGATCAGAGGATGCCAGGTGAGTGAAAGAGGTATCCCTGTGATATATAGAGTTCGTCCGTGAACATTTTGTCAAATAAGTAAATGTATCAAATGCCTAAGAATATTAAACTGTCTGAGAATCAAAATTTCTCTGACAATAAAGAATGCTTATGCAAAGTGCAAGTTGTAACTGACATGCCAGTTTATACTTCAAATTAAACTAATTCAATCATTCTTCGTACTACTAGTCTACATCAAAACGTACGAGGAATTTTTAGTAAACTTGAAGAAATTACCTTATTCTTAAAAGATATTGAAATTTCGAGAAATCGCAATGTAGATCACAGGTTTAACACGGGAGAAGAAGTTTGTTAATCCATGAAACTGGACCTTATCGAATCTGTTCTTCAGAATGGCTGATGTAAAGTAGTATAGCTGAAATGTTCCAATTTTTGATTCGTCTGAATTGACTAGCAGAAAACAATGATAACTGAAATGATTTTAATATTTTTCTGCAGCTATGTTGTCAATAACTCTTTTATATATTACTTACGTATTTAGAGGCAGTGATAATTGTTAAACATGAAGTAAGTAAAACTTTTACAACAATTCTTTTGCTATTAATAAAGTCTTGCTGTAATTACGAAACCGTTTTTTTCCTTAAATTCGATTGAACGTCTTTCTCAGACTAGGTATGTTAGGACTTGGGACGAAAACCCCATCTTCGGCGACGCCCATGGCTTGCTCAGTGCTCCCATGTCATTAAAGACACATGTGCCTTTCAACGGTTTAAGGTTGCACAACGATCTTGTATATTAATCATTCGGAGCTGTGTGTGACACTTGAGGTGACTCAGTGAAATTAACGATGAACGATTAATTAAATATCTCCTTGTTATGAATTAAAAAACAAACAAACAATTATACTATCATATAGCGTGATAATTTCTCCGTCTTCATGTACTTGATTCTTCAGAAACTTCGAAGTAGCAGAGCCGAGAATTTAAAACTTGTCACCAAGCTGAGACTAAAATACAAAAAAGACATCAATAAAGCCCAAAACAGAATGAGTCCAACGCTTCAGCAGCACAGAGAGGAGTCGCCTGGATCGAATGAGACAAAAATAACATCAGATCGAGGTTGAGATAGAAGACCCAACCGTCCCTAGTATGTGCGAAACGAGTGGCCATCCGAAGAGTCAAACAAGTCAGGTACGAAGCAGCTCACGAATCTACCCCAAGAGAATCTATCGTGCTGTTGAGTGGTTGGACTCATTCTCGTTTGGGATTTCTTGATGATTTTTTTTTTTATTTTGACCTCTGCATGGTGACAGGTATACTTCTGGATACTGCTGCTTTAATTTTCTGAAATATTTAAAATTGAAATTTGTAGAGAGGAAACGTAGGCAGGTAAAGGCAGAAATGGGTATGTAGGGGAAATGCCACCAGAGCGTGTGCTCCATAGAAATTGAATTAAACGAAAATCAAATAATATAAATGAAGGAGTGGAAGATAGAGAAAATGTCGGCAAGAAGTGTTTTTTTAAAAAAAATAGATTTATGAACTCGATACACATTAAATTTCATGTAATATCTAGTCACAATTATTACCTATTAGTATTTCTTTTTAGTACAGACAGTATATTTTAAATTATGTAGTAGCGCTTGTCTGACATTCTTCATTTAATGTAATCTGTGGGTGAAACTTAGTAAGATATCCATGGTGATATCAAGGCCGTTAAACATGGCATCATATTTAACTATCTGGTAGGGGCAATGTTTAGATTAAAATTTGATGTTTCAAAAATTGCGGTATGTATATTGACATGCTGATTTTTATTTGTGTAATTAGTTCCTAATTAAAGTATTATTCGTATTTTTTTTGCTTATTATACGTTACTAGCAACATTTCGTGTATGTATACCCCAAACGTCAAAATAATGGTAATCTGGTTTTTAATGAAAACATGTATTTTTGTGTTTATTTTGATCTCTGCTCTTTTACTTATACTGTTTTTTCATTGTTTGAATCGTCACGCTTTAGATTTCTTTACAGTAATGGGTGAGAGCTACTGCCATTTTGTTGGTTGAATGTTCCTGCATTTCCCGATGTCTTTTTTAAAATTGTTTACCTTCTTTTGTGTGTTGCGTCGTGTTTATATTTGGTTCACTATATTGCTGGTAATAATGTTTGTTATGATTGTAAATGTATTTATCTCGGTTTCGGCTTCACTGTCTTGTGAAATTGTAGTATTATTTTAGTTTTTATGTTCTGTATGCCTTCTGTCTGCTTACATTGAGATAAATTTCAAGCAATGAATGCTGATCTTTTCTGACAGCCTAGTTATGTTATTTCGGTGATATGATGGTGCTTACTGGTTTTATTTAAAATATTGTTTAGATATATTGGTCATGAAGAATAAATAAATTCATGATGCAGTTGATATTCTGTATTATTTTTACAATTAAGAACACTTATCTTTCTATGTACTAAAACTTAAATACTGCAAGGAGTCCTATTAGCAAGCCTGGGAAGACATATGTAGGTATGTTATAATTGTAATCCAGGGGAATCCTACAATAACTGTGGCACTGCAATTTGATGATGCATTCTTATGTAACTCAAATAGAAAGTTAGGAATAAATGTTATTGATATCTCACTTAGTATCTCCAAAGTGGGCTGGTTACGTTGGAATGCAGCGTGGACCAGGAAAAAATTTGCCGAAGCAGTAAGGAATTATGCACTGGACACGCACATTGGGTGTTTGTTTTCTTCCTAGCTGATGCGGTTACATAAAAATGAGTCCTGATCCATAAGAAAACTGTCACTAAAGGCTCAAGGAACTATAGCTTATAATTATTTTTTGACCGTTGCTATCTCAAGAACTAAGTGAGAGGATTTTATGTCAGACATGGCATCACATTTTGGTGATGGATTCTTATGTAACTCGAGGTGACAAAGAATAAAATCTTTGTCACTTAGTTCTTGAGATATTGTATCTCAAAATTGAGGTGGTTAAGTTTGAAATGTGGCCTTGACCAGCAGAAAAATTTGGGTTTTACCCAAAAATTTCAGCAAAACCACAGGGAACTACACATTGGATATGAGCAATAGGTGTTTCATTTTCTTCCTGACAATGATGGTTACATTGAAATACAGTCTGAACCAGAAGAAAACGGGTAATATCAAGATGGGGATACCGCTGCGGCCTCGCGTAGTAAACACACAGCTCACGTGGTATGTATGACAACATTGTGACGTATGGTCCAGGCTGCATTACAACATAAACTCAGATGATAATTGACGAAATCATATTTTATAAATATGCATTTCGATCGAAATGCAGTCTGGACCAAAGTGAAAAGTAACCATAACGCACGATATTGCAGCTATCCAATTTTCAGATTGTATTTATAGCTGTTACAGTGTTGGTACATGCAGACTGGATATGTCACAATGATGTCATATACACCACATGATCTTTGTGTTTACTACGCAAGGCCGCAGCGGTATCCCCATCTTGATATTACCCAAGAAAACATCACCAAATGCAGAAGGTACTATACCTGTAATTATTGACATTTGTTATCTTGAGAATTAAGGGAGATATCAAAAAATAATTGTTCTTTACTTTCAATTTGTTTCGTGGATTTACATAAGAATTAATCATCAAATTGTGGCACCACAATTATGATAGTGCTGTCCAATCAAGACAACAGAGCTTCAATAACTCCCATTTGTTTAAATTGCCCTGTAATAAACTAGTCCATGGATTAGCCTGGTGCACAGTTCTATTCTTGCAGTAATTTCAGATTCGTTGTTATGATCATTAAGTGTGATGTTAACACAGGGGTAACATTATAATCTGAAAAACTTGATAATTCATATTTCCTGATCTGCGTTATAAACTTCTCTTTCTAATTGTATTGATTCGTTTGTTCTTTAAATTTGCATTCAGTTTGTACATTTCTTCTACAAATTCCGGTTAAAAGTCCATCATTGGTATAGCTTCATGTATTGAGAGAGTTTAGTGAAAGGTCTTTTACTTAAACCTTCATCAATGTTGGCAACCTCATGGGAGTTGTATGTATAAGATCCACAGTGTAACAGAATGAAATTAGAGCTTGGGATAGGTTCTGGGAGTACTGGAGGAGGGATTCAGCGTCAGAACAGATTCATCTGCCATGGATAGCAAGGCTGTAACTTCATTTAAATATTTTCCTCTCCTTTAGTTATTACCTTAGATTCAGGTTTCACACTATAGTTTGAAAGTATTTTTTGTTATACTTATATTTTAACACAATGTAATATGTGAAAATAAGAAATTAAAGCTACGTCAAGCATTATCGCTAACAGTCCAAGAAGGACGAATCAAGAATAAGTTGACCTTTTAGACAAAAATCTGGAATGCACTTTCCTGGGGATAAAAAGTGCATCATATTAAGGCAAAACGAAATATACCTTACACATAAGGCAACACGAAAGTTACCATCTGCAGCAATGTTGACAGTTCAGTCGATGGTTGTTGCTAAAAATATCTCTGCCGCCAACGATAGGATTGGCAACAATGAATTTGAAAAAACTGGCTAATTTTCTTTATATGGTATGTCTACATTCTTATACCGTGGGTAGTAACATGTATTTTTGCTTAATAACTTCTAACCAAATTTCGAGCAATCTTTCTTCATCGTATCTCAAAATTAAAATGGTTAGGTTGAAATCTGGTCTGGCAAAAAAAAAAAAGTTCACCAAAGAGACATGGATATATAGGCTGTACATGCACAATGTTTTTATTTGCGAGAGTACACATCATCACTGACAAGGCACTCATTAAAGCAGCTTATTAATTACTAACAATACTTGAATTCCTAATGCTTTATGTTGCAAGAACATTCTGGCCCAGGTTACATTTCGACCCAACCACAATCTATATTGACATTGCCGCTCAATAATCAAACTAAGCAGATACACGTAAACACATGAAATGCATCGCTAAATACGCTTTTGGTAATGACAACATTGTCTATGTCAGGATTCAAAGTAGGTGTAACATAAATCATAATTAATTTCATAATACAACTTCAGTTTGAACTGCAAGAGGATTGACTGTATCATAGTGTAAAGTTTATTCATTTTTTCTTCCTAGCGATTGTGGTTAGGTTGAAATGCGGCCTGGAACAGATTAAAAACGTTGCCAAAGGCACATGGCTATACATATAACTGATTTTTTACTTCCGATATGTTGAGAACTAAAAGTAAGCGATGAATCACAAAATTTTATTCTTTACTTTCGAATTGCCTATTGCTATTCACTATTAAAATTTCTGTGACTCGGTATCTTACTATCGATATCAGGCACAAAATTAATTACCATAAATATTAGTTACTCTTATTGAAGAGTTAAAATATTATGGTTTTAGTAACAAATTCCGTATTATTATGTTTATAAAAATTGATAAAACTGGGAAATTGAAACTTAAGACAAATATATACAATCCAGATATATTCATGTTTGGCCAAACTTCATCATTTTTACAGTTGATTAAACACCAATATTAGTAATGCTTAATACTTTTATTCAGTTATTCCATTTATTTACTGAAAGATTAAATATTCGAAGTCAAAATATTGAACAGAATTCTTATTTTTGTGATATTTTTTCAGTTTTTTTGGGCAAGAAGTTAACATCTCAATTATAGTGTAAACCGTATATCATAGTTTCATGTCTAGAAATTTATTTAATTATTCCCTCTGTACCTCGGTACATACAAGTAATTAGCTATTTCTGCAGATTTGAATTGTAACCATTAGCTCTAAAAATTTGAAACACCATCCAAATTGCTGCAGTAGTTTTGGAAACATTCCTCCTGACGAATGAGGAATAGGTCGGCTAAGGATGAAGCCATGAGGGTGCCCATGGCAGTGCTGTGAATCTGGTTATATACTTTGGAATTGAAGGTGCAGAGGTTTTTGGAGAGGATTAGGTGAGCCAATGAGGAAAGGAAATATGTACTTGGATGGCTGTATGGGGATCACAGATCTAGGTAGTATTTCAGGGCACTGAGGCCCTGACTGCGGCGAATGTTTGTATAGAGGGAAGTTACATCAATGGAGACAAGGTATGTGTCTGGGGAAAGATCTATGTGGACTGTGGATAGACTGTCAACGTACTGTGGGATGTCTTTGACATAAGAGGGAAGATTCTGTAAACAGGGTTGAGATGTTGATCCACCAAGGCTAAAAATCCAGTCAGTGGGTGACCCATGTGCCACAACTACAGGTTGCCCTGGATTGCCAACCTTGTGGATCTTGGGAAGAACAGTTGGGTCTATAGTAATTCTGAGGAGTTAGGAGGGAGATGGGCTGTGGAGAAAGGACTTTTAAGGTGCACTGCAGGTCAAGGACATATGGAGGTGGTGAGATCTGTAGAGTGTAGAAGATTGATGTTGGTGTCAGACAGCTGCCTCAGCCTTATAGTCACTGCAGTCCATCACTATGGTGGTTGAACTCTTGTCAACAGGGAGAGTGATGATAATGTTATGGTTTCTGTACAGTTCTCTCATAGCTTGAATTTCCATGATGCTCAAGTTTTTGGAGTGTGGAATGCTATTTATGAAAGAGGGTGAGGACAGAGTAGAGGTGAGGAACTTCTGGAGTAGAATAAGGAGATGGTTTTGTGGGAGTTGGAGTGGATCCAGTGAAGATGAGGGTCTAAATTGTTGTAGGCTGTACTCAATTTCGTTCTGTTGGCTATTGTTTTCTCCTGTGGTGGCAAAATGATACCACCAATGAAGGGAGCTGTAGAACACTAATGAGTCCTGGACCAAAGCAGCATGGTCAAAGTTGGATAAGGCTGATATCTGGGGCTCTGTCAGGGGGGTGAAGAAAATTTTAATCAGCAACTGGTTGGATTTAACTGAATTAGGGGTAGGGGCTTTTGGGACAGGTAGAGAGATCTAGTAGGTGAGCCAAATGTGGAGTTCTGGCAATTAGGGGCACAGTTTGGTCAGTGGTGTGCAGGAATGGATTGTTGATTGGGGAGGCTCAAGTCGAGAGTTAAGTAGCTTCTAATGAGCTGATAGCTTGCACAGGCATTTTTGTGCATTTTAGGCCTGCATCTGTTTTCATTGTGCCAGGATTTGCTTCATACAATGATTGAGTTGATAAAAGGCAGAGGACAAGTTGGATGAAATGTTGATTAGCCATGTGAATATACTTTTGGAGAACCAGCTGGGTGAGGGTAAAGGATTGTGCAAAAGTGAAAGCATGAAGAGATGGATGAATTTGTGGGTGGCAACCTGAAACTGGAAGTTATTTAAACCATTTGGTGGAATATTCAGAGAGAGGCAAGATTGAAGGAACAGTATGTGTGAATTTAATTTGGTGAGATGTGAGGTATGGAAAAGATAGCAGGACAGATAGATTTCTGAAAGCGGCATATTGGGAGAAATGCGATTAGGGACAATACTAGGTCACTGATGAGGAAAATAAAATTACCCATCTACAGAGATACATCATCGTGTAAAAAAAGATTTACGGCCAGGTAAAATAATGATTATGATGGGGAAAAAGAAACAACAACAGCAAAAAAAAAATTAAACACAAACAGCAACTTGCAATACCAAAAGTGGTGATTGCAACCAAGTAAATACAAGGAGACTAAGTAGGCTTGGGATGGAAGTATTATATAAAGGAAATTGCAAGGCTGAAAATGTCTTGGATAATAAATGAACACGGGTAAGATTTTATAAAAAACACAATTCTAGGTTTATTTTGAAAGAAAACAATAATCAGGGAAAAAAACAAAGAATCGTTAAATGAAAGACAATGTAATCGGATTGTGTTCAGGCACCAGAAGAAAGCATATGGTGACTGTAGGTGAAAAATGACAATTGAGGTGCAGGCCGGAAATATTTACATGAAAAACTGACTGACAGAAATTCTCTAAACCAGTGGTTCCCAATTATTTTTTCCCGAGTACCACTGCAAGAAGGAGCTCAACCGCGCGTACCCCCTTACAGCTGAAATGATAAATAAATGAATTTGTTTATCCCAGTAAAGTGCTTCTCACAACCACAAGATTACAATAATATAATCGAAACAAACACAGTTTATCTTAAAATATATTTGGGTGATAGTAATGTTTCTTTTGGCTGATAAAAGTGGATTTTTTTCAATTATTTTAGTGATCACCTTAGCCAAGAGACTACCGCGCGTACCCACTGAAGAAATCTCACGTACCCCTGGGGGTACGCTTACCACTAATTGGGAACCACTGCTCTAAACATTAGATTACCATCATCCATATCTTTTGACTATTTAAAAACTTCAATTTGAGATGAAATGTTAAGAATTCAGGGCTGGCCAATATTCCTGTAAAATACTTGTCTACTAGTTCAACACAACCTTGTGATCTGGTAGCTGATATTTAACTATCCAGAATGATTCATTCCTAAGCACCACTAACATGTTTCAGCAACAAACACTCTCTGATGAGAAAGCTCCTCCTTCAACAGTGGGGCTCCGATTTATAGACTTGTCAGATCTGATGTCAAAGCCCTGTTTGATCACTCAATAGGAAATATAAATGCAATTCAAATATATGTCTAGTATTTTTATTTGAAAGCTGTATTACCATAGAATTACAGCTACAATGTTTTTTCTTATTTATTTGCTTTTTATTTATTGATTTTAGTTAATCAGAATGTTAAAAATATGAAGAACATTTAACTTCACAAAACACAGCATGAAATTGTGACTTCGAAGTACATGTTCGTTTTGTAAATGAAGGCTTAGTAACTGGATGTGTTTGTGATTGTGTATAAGTCATATGATAAACTTTGGCATGTGCACACCTCCCAAACCACATAACTCAATCCTTACAATAAGAATAAGGTGTAAAACATAAATATTGTGTATTTTAGTATTCGTCATATATGTTTTACACTCATCGCAGCCTTCAACTCTGGTGAGTGATGAGTCATTTTTCCCTTTTCTTGTTATTTACATTTTTTAAGTTTTATTGTAATTTATCAGCATAATTGGTGAACTATACTCATACAATAAATAATTAATGGAAGCAGTATTGTAAAATAATCTCCCGAAACAAGATGTTTTCATAACGACAACATTGTTATGATTATTAACATTATTAGATATTTGAAATATTATTTTAACACTTTTAGTGCATAGTTGGGTATTAGATACCCCTAATGTGAATAAAGGGACTCATTGGAGTAACCGACAGTGATATTACTGACAGTTGGAAATATGCATGTATTTCAAATATAGGTCTAGTTACCTACAGTACAGTGTAATTTTATTTTTCCATAAAATCGTTTTTTAGAAGTGGGTGTATTGCCGGATTGTCTTGTGAAAACACAATCTGGCGATACACCCATAAAGACTTCTCTATCCGACAGTACTGCTTCAACAAAGGTTATTGTATAAATGACTCAAATTATGCTGAACACAGAGAAATATGTATAAGAGAAAGAAGTAATAAATAAATTAATTGAAGAGATATGTTTTGAATGAAGATTTTGCTTCATTTACAAACATCACGTTTTCTACTTTTGTAACAAGAACTGTCAATTTGGAAAGATAATTCTATTAGCAAAGTAGACTTGAGAAATTAGAGAAACTAGTTGTTATGAATGACATTGCAGAAAGAGGTGTTAAATGCATTCAAGATTATGACATCTCACAAAAGGTGAAACTGAGAAATAATTTGTTTTAAAGATTGTTGCAGTAAGATCTCAAAAAAGTATCTGGCTGCCACAAAATCTGCTCTTCCTAAAAAAATATTGTGCAATGTTCTATGTCCACAGAAGTTACTGTTGCAAAGAAACTTGTGTTTATCGTGTAGAAATAACATGCTTCATTAAAAAACTGTAATGTTTCCTGTTTTGTGTGGTTTTGAAAGTTTTTCATATTAATAGGTTAATTTGATTCAGAAATATCTTAAAAAGTTGTGGTTTGACCATAAATCTCTGTAATACCACAAAACAAAATGATTATAACACAAAAGAGTACACAGTTTTTGAACGGATTTAGTTGTTGCTTATTAGAGATGAAACAGATATCTGGCCTAGATTTACTATCCAGTTGGATACCGGGTAGTAGGTCAATATCCGGCAGATTCTCAATGAAATTTAAAATTTCATAAAAAAATTTTTGCATTCACATATGCTAAATATATAACAAGTCTAAACACAAATAAAAACACGATACCCTGAAATCAAAATACCGTTTATTATTGTTTTTCAACAGACAAAATTAGTTCTCGTGCTGAATGAACACCAATTTCTCCTTATTAAGAGGTAGTAAGCGGTTTTGCTTGTCTTCGTAAATAAGGCCTTTCGCTATATAAACTACTACAAGGTGCTGAAAGATAAATTTCTAGTAAATTTAGTTAATTAGGGGTACTGAATCATATTAGTTGACCACTAAATATATGTATGAATGAAGATTTTCCCGGCATGTCGCTGCAATATAATCTTCGCGGGTTCACAACCAGATTGTGTAGGTGAAAGATGAGATTTCGGTGACAAACTCCGCTGCCTTCTTTAGGCCTGGTACTCGCACTGTGACAACCAGAACTGCAGTGCCAGTCTCTGGTGTTGACCCATCCTTTTAAAGGATATCGCCCCTCCCTTTCCCACCACCGCACTCCATAGTTCCCACCAACCGCGGCTCTGTATGGTGCCTGCAGTGCTGGGTGGCCAATCTTGACTCTGTCTTTTTTTTGTGAAGAGGTTGTCTTGGCCACAGACCCGAGTCTCTGTTAATAATGTCATTATTCAGCTGTATTTCAATGGCTTCTCCAATGACTGAATCCCAATAGAAAGAACAATTTGCCAGCACTTTTACATTGCCGAAGTCCATTTTGTGGCCATTTTCAATTACATGTTGCGCGACTGCAGATTTCTCCAACTGAAACAGCCGGACGTTGCGCTCATGCCTTGATGATGTGGATGGTCTGATCAATATAAGACTTGCCAGATTGGCAAGATATGCAGTAGACTCCTGACGTCTTTAATGCCAGATCATCCTTTACAGGTTGGAGCCAGTTAAGGATTTTAGCAGGATGGAATATGCTCTTAATTCCGTATCTATCCAGTATCCTACCAATTTTCCTGGAGATGTTGCCTGAATAAGGGATGAAGGCCAGCATCTTTGACTCAACTTCTGGCTCCAATGAGCATTTCTTTGACCTTTTTCTGAAGTATCCGCTCTATCAATCGGTCAGGATTTCCTTTCCTTTTGAAGGTCAGGCGAGATGTTCAAGTTCTGCCGGCATGCTGTCAATATCGCAGATTTCCCTCACTCTGTGTACCAACGTGTACAGCACAGTGTTCCTCTGTGCTGGATGGTGGAAACTGCTGGCATGTAAATAGCGGTCCGTGTGTGTTGGTTTCCAGTACACACTTTGCGTAAGGGTTCCGTCTGGTCTCTTTCTGACAAGAATGTGGAGGATAGGTAGGCTGCCATTCTCCTCTAGTACCTTCATGAAACGGACGTTTAGATGAATTCTGTTGAGGTGGTCCAGGAATTTGTAAAGACTCTAAATGCTATGTGGCCAGACCACAAATGTGTCACCTACATAGTGGAAGATGCATTTCGGCTTAAGGATAGACACTTCGATCGCCTTATCGTTGAACTCCTCCATGAACAGATTGCACATCACAGGCGACAATGGTAACCCCATGACCACACTGTCGGTCTATTCATAGAATCTCCCACCATAGGTGGAACTAAGAACCAGCTCGAAGAGGTCTACGACGTTGGGTTCAAAAAGGCGGTGTAACAGTTGTAAAGTGTCTCTCAAAGGAACCTTGGAGAATAATGAGACAATATCAAAGCTGACCATGATATCAGTTTCTGAAAGCCGCATCGTTTGGAGTGTCTTCACAAATTGGGTCGAGTTCTTCTCATGATGAGGACAATTACCATCAAACAGCGTAAGCATACTTGTCAGGTGTTTGGTCACACTGTATGTGCGACCACCAATGACACTTACTATCGGGAGTAGAGGTACATCTTCCATGTAAATCTTGAGGAGGCTATAGAGTCTGGGTGGCCTGGTGGCAGGAGGTCGAAGGCTATTGATGACGTCAAATATAAACTTGATCCTCTTGAAAAAAGATGTCATCTTCCTCTCGATCCTAAGAGTTGGATTTTCGTTAAGAGGCTTGTAAGCAGTGTCATCAAGCAGTCTCTTTATCTTGGCATCGTACCAATCAAATGTGAGAAGGACGGTATCATTCCCCTCGCTGGCAACATTACAATTTTGTCATTCTGACGTAAGGCGCGGAGGGTGAGATATTCTGATTTCATAATGTTGGACTTGGAGGGTCTTGCCCATTTCCAGAACTCTACGGGTTTCCCTTTGAATCTCTTTGGCCATGTCTTCTGGTAACCTGCGCGCAGCTTGTCCTACAGCACAGATGATGTCCTTTACAAGAATAGTCCCAGATGCCGGGGAAAAATTCAGGCCTTTGGACAAAACCATTTCGGTGGTTTCATCAGGCTGTATCATGGTAAGGTTGACCACAGTGCGTTTAGTGCTTCGTTCTTCTTTTGGACGCTGTGCATGGACAGGCAGTCAAATTCCACCCTCTGTCTGGTCGATGTTCTTTCGTACACCAGGTACTCCTGTGCTGATGTAGCTGCATCCACCTGATCTCAGGAGGTCAGTGACAATGTGACTAAGCTCCAAATGGCAATGCCACAATTCTCATGCATTATAATCAAGTGCAAATTGGGTATAGCAAAGAGCGTTTTCAAAGGAGCAGTGAGAGCTGGCACGATGCAGAATGTGGTTGGCTTTTGTGCCGTCAGTGTAATGGCTGACCATACAGAAGCGAGGTACAATGTCGGAATCCCGACATCTCAGTAGGAAGGCTAAGGAACACATAAGTCTGGGTTTCTTCTTGCGAAACTTCTCCAGCTGCCTTACTCTATGGTGCATCTCCTCAACCTCTTTTCAAACAAAAGAACAGAAAGTCAAGATTGGCTACCCAGCGTTGCGGGTGCAATCTGGAGCCGTGGTTGGTGGGACTTGTGGAGCGCAGTGGTGGGGAGGGGTGCTAGCCTTTAAAAGGATGAGTTGGTGCGAGAGACTGGCATTGCAACTCTCGTCATTACAGCATGAGTACCAAGCCTGAAGATGGTGGCATACAATCCGGCAGCAAACCTGCGAAGATTATATTGCTCAAATATTATGGATCATGCTTTCTATCAATTCGAGTTGACTAAACAAAAGTCCATCTCAACTGCAATCTCGTTTTTTCTTCATCGTGACAAGAAGCTTCATGAGTCACAGCTTTTTCTGTCTCGCCACTTCTACTCCTTTTAGCAGCTGTTGGAGATGATCTGCTGCAGGTGGAAGTTCCTTTGCAAAAAGTTTTTATTGATTTGAGTAGAATCTTCTGTCATACTGCTTCAGATTCAGCAAACCCAAATAGTTTGTGTCTTGAATCTTGGCTCTAGGAAGGTTTTGCAATCAAGTAGTTTGCATCTTCACTTAAGGAGCTGAAACATCTTTTTAACTCAGCTTTCAAAGCGGCCGTCAGGAGTTCATTGTGTTTTTTCTTTTATCTAAATAATTTTTTTAGTGCAGAAACTTGTGATATTACATCGGAATTGCAGGAGTGCTCAGAACTTGTTATTTCTTCAAAGGGTTTCAAGAGAGTGTTCGTGATCAGCCACATGTAACGATATAGCCCTTTGGTGTTCCATCTTGTGCTGATATCTTACACCAGCTGATGGTCACGTAAATTCTTCTTTTTGAATCTCCAATAAATTTTCTTGAACTAAGCGCAAATGATTGAAGTGTGTAACGAGATATTTACTGGGAACAATCACTCCTGCCACTTCAGACTGGATCTTCAATGACTCAGTTACAATTCTCTGAAGCAAATGGTGAAACATCTAGTAGAGTTATACTCAGCCACGTGTACACTCTCCACCATTTTGGCACAGCTATCATGAATGAGTAAATGTATTTTGTTTTGGGCAATTACCCAGTGATTTTCGATACTATTAAGATTCCTTGCTATACCTTCTCCAGTGCAAGAACCAGGGAAATTGTTAGACGGAAAGAATCTCGGCGGCTAGCAACATTTTGCCTAAACTGTGAACAATAAAGTTCATGACCCGTCTAGCCTTCTGATACCTTAATATTAATAATGCAGTCACCATGCATTCATATTATACACCACAAATGCAAAGGGTACAATAAATAAATTCACTTAACACAGTTTTAAGACACAAAATACTTGTATTCTTGATAAAGTTCTCTCGTACATTATCGGTACCAAAATTATGATTAAGGTATTAGACAACTGTTCCATTGAAGATTGACAGACTAGGCACATTTACTCGAAGACAAACACTCATAAAGTCCCCCTAAGTGAGAACAATTACGGCATGTTATAATGTGCCGCGCCACCGACTGCTTGGAGCAGTTTGCTCCGCGAACCGACGCGAAGTTAACAGTTTGAAATCTATTGGAAGACTGCTCTACATAGTAACACGAAGTTAGCTCATTGATAATTATCGTAAGACTGTGCAACTCCAAGATGGCTGCAGGAACTTTCATCAACTTACCAACTTCCATGACATCAGCAAAATCTTTCAAAAACGAATTTCTCTCAGTGTACTAAATAATTTAACTTGCAACTGATACAATGGCTTCCTGATATCATATTCTATCTATCTCGGTTTAATTCGACATTCAAAAGGGTTTCTATAAGGTTAACCTTGAAGTCTCTTACGTCATCCGCTTGCCGCAATTTGCTGCACTTCCACAGCAATTAACAACACTCTATCTTCAAAATCTTAATTATCTTACTGATGCATGAACTTTTTACAGAAACCGCAATATATATGTAATCCTCTCAATTTAGGCTACCTTCTTATATAAATTTCTCAGTTATATTCCTTTCAGTTAAAATTTTTATTTTTTCTCTTAATTAAAAGTGGTATTTATATTTGTCCTAATTAGTTAATTTTACTTTGAAAATATGCTATACAGTGCTGACTATGGCTGGTGATTAGAGATTGGCTGTAACTTTACTCGATTCAAAGTTATTTCAAATGTTAAGTTCTAGCTTTCCTAACCGCTTGGTTTAAAATGTAAACAAATCAAATTATATCTTAAACTTATTTTTTTTTTTTTTTTTGCCTGATGAATACACTTGAAAATGATTCCTAATGTGAGCTTTAGTCGTGAAAATGACAGCAGGAAAATCGATTCAAGTTGAAAATTACGTGAAATTTCAATCTCCAACAAAAGCAACTTCAAAATTGAACTATTGCTACTGGGGATAGCTAGTGGGAATGCTTTTGGCGAGCTAATAGGTACCTTACAAAATGCTTCATAGGAAAAATTCTATGTTCTATTTTGAATTTAGAAGATAGTCAACGATCTGTGAAACTCGGCAAGCTGGCATTGTTGTATAACATTTCAAGAAGTCACTGATACAGTGAGAGCACCTGAAATGTTTCTTTTATTTTCTCATAAATTCTGTTGCAAAAGTCTGGTACAATTTTTGGGAAATGTATGTACAACTTGGTATTTTATTGCGGGGTAAGCTTGTTTTAGGAGACTGGAAAATTCAGTTCTTTCTAGAATATACAAAGCCTAGCTGTTTAGTGCAACCAATTCTGCAATGACGTAAAGATATTTTTTGGCTTTTGCGTCATTTACATCACACAGAAATTTCTTTTCAAGCGATTCTGATGTAGTCAATAGACTTTCTTTCGATGTTGAAGACGAACTTGTCTCGGGGATGGCACGACAGCAACTGTAGCTTTCCTCATTTCATGGGATGTTTCATTTTCAAATGGTTTGTAACTGAGGCAAAAAAAAAAAAAACACCACAAAGGAATTGATTCAAACTCCGCATCAAAGAATGTCTCATGAAAAGGATTCAAAATCGAAAATTTTGCACAAATACGATGATATCCTTACTTTTTTACTTAAGTGTCAAGTCTATAGTCCATGGCAATGTTCAGCTGCATATTCAGCTGCTGAATATCTGGCCATCTGGCTTATAGGATGGCTGGATATCCAGTATCCGGCCAACAGATATCGATTTCGTCTGTATTGCTTATACTATGTTCCAACTATAACGCGTTCCGAGTTGTCCGATTGTGTTGAAATTTTTATTGTTATTTTATAGATTGTATCAGGATTAGGGACTGGGAGCAGCAAAATTTTAATTCTTGAAAAACTGCCTGTTGTTAAGGGCTACCCTAATATTAATAGTAAAAAATAAAATAATAGGTGCTAAATAGTGAAAAGGAATTACAAATTAGGATAGTGAAATGAACAATCACTTACCTTAGGTGGCTGTTGTGTGGTACGGACACCTAAAGCAGGAAAAAACACAATATGACCTGGAATTTTAGCCCTTTGTCAACTAGAGAATATTTTGGAGGATTGGTGTTGAAGGAGACTGCCTCACAGAGTGACTTACTTTAAGGCAGGAATATGGTGGGGATAAACTCGGAGTACAGGGAAGGTAATATTTTGCAATGAACTCAGAGTACAGGGAGAATTAAAGGTAATACCTGAGTATTGCAAAATATTAACTCATCTTTAGTTAGTGGGGATAGAGGCAATGAGAGGATGGGAGGAGGGGAAAATGATAATTACTGGATATTATCTTAATATGAGACCAGGTAGTTGCCTTATGCCCAGTTTGTACTGGTAGGCAAGTTCCTACCTTCTGAGTTCAGAGGAGCTGCTGCTCTTTGGGAGGACTCTGATAGAGTGAATGGACCGTGAAACAAGAGTTCATGGGAGATGACATGGACAACTATTGGGTTCTTTGGATATCAGGTGAATACTATCTGTCAGTGATCATTCATTCTTTAGACTACTTGTGTGATGGTAAAACATATCTATGAAGCCAGGAAGTGGTTACACAACTGATACATTACATTGGAGGTTTCACAGGTGGCATATCCTGTGATTGGAACGCTTTTCCCATTGAGAGGGTTGGTGAAAGTGGTGAAGGCTTGGTGTATGTTGCACATCTTGCAGTGGGGTCTATTGCATGGGAAAGAACCTTAGAGATATCTTAAAGAATGAGGGAAAACTATGTTGGTGTACTAAGAGATGGCTGATGTTAGGAGATCTTCTAAATCAAGTTCTGGGAGAGACGGGGAGGATTTGGAGACGAATTGATCTCAATTTTGGACAGGTTTGCAGGAAATCAAAACCCAGCTGAAAGATTCTGTAGATGAATTCAAAGACTGGGTAGTATTGTGTGACCAGGACTGGACTATGATTGGTTTTTGGGGGGGGGGGGTTGGAGGGTTATGGTGGTAGATGGGATGAGCAAGTTGTAATGTTGCCTGTAAGTTATTGGTGAACCAAAGGTGGAGGATTGTTGTGGGATATCAATGCATGTGGGATGTCGTTTGAATACTGCATGAGGGACTGCTGGTTGGTGCATATGTGCTTACGTTGAATGCCAAGACTGTAGGGGAGGGAACATTTGGTATGATACAGATGTTAGCTGTCATAATGGAAATACTGTTGTGGTTGGTGGGTTTGGTGTGGACTGAGGAGTTACCATAGCAGTTGGAGAGGGACAAATCCACATCCATTAATGTGGCTTTGGTGTGGGCTAGGACCATGTTAAATGTATTTAGATTGTTCAAGAAATTTAATAGATTACTATCCCTATGCATCCTGTTCATAAAAATATCTGCTATGAATCTGAGCCATACGAGGGTGTTCGAGAAGGACTTTCTTCAAAAATGTTCGTTCTAGTTGGCACATGAACATGAGGGAGCCATGCGGATGGCCAGGGCAATATCACAGGTTCAGTGGTAGATATTTCCATCGTAGGAGAAGTAGTAGTTGTTATTGAGTATCAGGTGAGCCAAGTTGGTGAGAAAAGATGTGCTGTGGAGACTGTGGAAGGGTGCTGACCGGTTAATTGTTCCAGGGCACTGAGCTCGTAACAGTGTGGAATGTAAAACTACACGTTCGTTTTACTGGTATTAATTCGTGAAAATGATAGTCAATTATGGTGATATATTGACCAACATAATGGAAAGTTTCAGACTTAATTTTGTTAATACGGCCACTACAGCTGATAGCCTACTTAATGTCAAGCAGTTTATCAACCCTAGGAATAACTTAAACATTCAGTACAGTACATGGTATTATGCCACTGAACACACATACACAGACGTTTAAAGCTGTAGCAAGTTTATTCACACAGTTTTAGTATTAATGAACATATATACGCTGACCACCAACTGAAAATAATGTTGATCCGAAATTACAGGTTCGCTAGAGTGAAAAGTACCCTCACTTGGCATAAATTCAGTTACTATTGTGTCCACTGTTCACACAACAATCACTGTATATTATCCACTTCTTATACACTTCCTGAAGGAATGTTAATGCAGTTAGTTCAACCTGGTCAGTCCGATCGAGTCGTAAACGGCAGTCACTAATCAGTGCCGACGCGAATTCGAAATCCGTTTACACTCGGGATAATACTGCTACTCGACACTCACAAGACACTCTCATTGCAACACGCTACCTTCACCAGCGACAATCATATACCGACTGCCTTCTACTCACAAAGAGTTTACTACCACGACACATCTATGATGGATATCGATTATCAATACCACTGACTTAGATGAAATTTGACAGTTCGTTAGCTTACCGCTCTGTAATGTGACAGGATGTGTCAGTAATTGCTATCAGGATGGAGTGGACGGAAAAGGTGTGGGCATAGGAGAAAGGCGGTTTATATGGTAGGGGAGTTGACAGACTATAGGGTGTAGGTATTGATCCACCAGTGCAGTGATGTGTTCAGTTGGAGATCCATAAGTGGCAACGATAGGGTGAGTAGGCATATGTGGATTTTGAGAAATTAAGAAGTGAAATGGACTGTGGGGTAAGACTTCGGAAGGGCCCATTTAAATATATATAGAACAAAGGATAGGTAGAATAACCCATCAGTCACTGAAGTTGAAGGCTTAATGGCTGAGATGAGTATACAAGACATGAGGTGAACACCAAGTTCAATATTTCGACTTTAGTATTCACATGTGGAGGTTTGGACTATATGGCAAGGGAGCTGCACACTCCTATTATCAAATGGCCCGATCCTCCTTGCATGAATAAGGTTTTAAACTGGACTATTGTATGTTTGTCTCGTATTGTATATTTGTCACAGCCTTCAACTTTGGAGAGTAATGGGTTATTTTCACTATGATTTGTTATTCATATTGCCTAAAAGCCAATGCCTTTTACGTAGTATAATTAATTTTTCTTATATCCAAGACAAGTTATGTGCATCTGTATGATTTACAATTAAGAAAGCAAAAAGTATTTAGAAAATGGTTTAATAGATGGGCAGTGATGGAGTAACAGGTTGCTGTCAGGTGCATTTACTCATGGCAACAATGACATGGGTGTTTAGTTGACATAACTATAACATACGTGCTCTTTCATGTGTGAATACCATCTGTTGGTGACCATTTATTCCTACGTGGAGTGGATTTGTAGTCAAACCTATATATGAAGCAAAGCATTGATTGGCTGTTAACTGGTATATTACATGGGAGGTTTCGCAGGTTGCGTGTCATTTGATCAGAAAGCTTTCCCCAGCCCTGCAGGGGCCTGGTACACAAGTGCCAGGTATGGGTTTCAGGTATGGGTTTGGCGAACCTGCGGTGTCGCAAGTCTCCCACTCCGTAAATTCCTACCATGATTCAACGACCACCGTAGGGCGTGACAGTGGAACGTTGTGTGCCTAGGAGAATGGGGATCTTGGCTTCATCGCGAGGATGGGAAAAACCTCCATAAAAATACCCCTCAATCTCAAGGTCAGACACGTGCCGAGGAGGTGAATGGGCGATGAGGGAGATCACTCACTAGCGTGCAACCTCAGGGGCACCTGCGCACCCCTGTTGTATTAGCATTTCCCCCTATATTGGTTATACTCGTGGGACCAAAATTCAGGCCTTCACTAAAAACAATAAATAAACCTGCGTTACCGGGTGTGCTGCACGCTAATATAAATACACCCAGTTCTAAGAAGAGGGTGAGGGTTGATAGTCCCCCGCTTCTGATAGTGACAGTTACAGAAAAGTATGTTCATTGCAGAACACTTTTGTGACCATGCAAAGAGTAGAAGGAAAGTGTCACCCTTCTATATCTCAAAAGGTCTAGAGGGTCTCGTTGGTGGCCTTAATTCCGTTAAAAAACTGAGGAACGGGACATTGCTGCTGGAAACAGTCACCAGTAAGCAAGCTACCCAACTGCTGAACTGTGAGAACCTTGGGGAGTTCACCGTAAAATGCGAACTCCATAAGTCCCTAAACTCCAGTAAAGGCATAGTCACCTGCCATGATGTCATGGATTTAGGGACAGACAAGCTTCTTAACGAATGGAAATCTCAGAAAGTGATCGAGGTACGTCGAATCACACGAAGGGTAAAATGGCAATCTTGAAAAGACTGCCACCTTCGTCCTGACGTTTGACACTCCAGTATTGCCGAAGAACATCAAGGCCAGATACCTAAACTTGAACGTCCGTCCGTATGTCCCAGATCCAATGTGATGCTTCCAGTTCCAGAGGTTCGGGCATATGACGGCGTCAATTTAAGGGCAATGCTACTTGTGGTAAGTGTGGCAAAGGTGCACATGAGCCAGGTGTTAGTTGCATGCTGCCACCGGTGTGCACAACTGCACCAGGTCGTACCCTTCATGGAGTAGGGAGTGTCAAGTGTATCTTGAAGAGCACAGGATACAGGAGCTGAATACCAAAGAGTGGATTCCTTATGGGGAAGTACAGAAAAAGGCCAAGTTGCTAGCCGCTCCCGCCTTAAGAGCTAGCTTTGCTAAGATGGCTTCAGCTCCTGTCAGGGAACAAAGTGTTGCGACGCAGACGTCCGTTGCGGACATGAGCACTAGCACAACGTGCTCATGTCAGTGCAGATGCAGTTCAAAAGCAGACAAGGTAGTAACATCTAAAACCGTGGATGTCGGTGCAACACGTCTGCGACCTTGATCACTCCAGCAGCAGTAAGAAAGGCTCCACCAGCAGTACCAGTTAGAGTAATGGCTCCACCGATTCCACCACGCGCTACAGTAGAACACCATCTGCTATTGGTGGAAAAGAAGGCACACAGAAGATTCATGGCCCGAAGTTTAGGCGGACGGATCCGACTCAGTTCGTGAAATCCCCCTATTCGTCCCCTCCCAGATACAAGGGAGAAAAAGGGGAAGAGGGCGAGGAAGAAGGTCCAAGAGGTAGCTGTTGAGGATACTTAATTGGAGACGTCTGACTCTTTGGAGCCAGAAGAATCTGAAATGCTGGTGGACGAGACTGTTCCCGTTCCTCAACAGACAGAGACTGAAGACTCAACCGAACCGGGTCGGGTGAAATTAAATCAGTAGGATGGCTCCCATACTTCAGTGGAACATTAATGGCTTTATAGCTCACAAAGAGGAGTTACAACTCTTAGCACAGTCTGATCCTTTGTGTGTGTGTCTCCAAGAGACACATTTCAGACCAACACATCAACCTGTGCTAAGAGGATACGATGTTTATCGTAAGAACGATACTGAGGGTGTCGAGCGAAGGGTGGAGTGGCTGTGTTTGTTCGAAACTCTGTCCATTCTGAACCTGTAGTTCTCACCTCTCCCTTACAAGCAGTAGCAGTTGAATTACGTGGACCGGTGCAACTGACTGTATGCTCCTTATATCTGCCTCCGTGGTCACCAGTTGATTGCGATTAGCTGACTGATATAACACGGTAAATTTCTCGGCCTTTCCTCCTGTTGGGAGACTTTAACACGCACAATGCGTCACGGGGATCTACCACTGATTGCCCCAGAGATCCATAAATTTGTAGACTATTGGAGCAGGAGGATTTGTGCATCCTCAATACCGGCCGTAATACTCACTTTACTACTGCTTCTGGTTCATCCTCTGCCATTGATCTTTCTCTTTGTTCTTCTATTGTGGACTCCGTGCATTGGGAGGTGGATTGCAGCCTACATGGGAGTGACCACTTCCCAATCTGGTTGCACGTGGATTCTGAACGCCGAGAACAAATTGCGATGCGGAAATGGAATACCAGCAGAGCTGACTGGCAGCTCTTCAGTCGTTCAGTCTCTCTTGAACAGTGCGAGAACATCAATGAGAAGGTGAAACATCTTACTGATGCAATTCAGCGGGCGGCTGATATTTCAATGCCTAGCAGTCACCGACGAGCGAAGCATTGCGCAAATGATGGCAGAATACTTCGCTGCCATCACTTTGTCTGCTGGATTGGACCGACAGGTTCAGCAGCGAAGAATTTCTGCCGAAAGGCAAATTCTTGGCTTCGACTCGTTGGATGTTGAAACGTACAATAGGCCATTTTCATTTTGGGAGCTAGAGTCTGCACTGAACAGTGCCAAGGATACTGCTCCTAGTCCTGACCTGATCCAATACCAGATGCTGAGGCATCTTACCAAAGATGCTAAAGAGTATCTCCTGGGTATTTTTAATGAAATTTGGACCGGAGGACACTTCCCCGACTCGTGGAAACAAGCAACGTTAATTCCAATTTTAAAATCGGGAAAAGACAAATTGTTGCCAGGTAGCTATCGTAGCATCGTCTTAACGACCTGCGTGGGGAAGACACTAGAGCGGATGGTCAACCGCTGCCTCATTTGGTGTCTCGAGTCCCGTAAACTGCTGAGCCATTTTCAGTGTGGATTCAGGAAATTCCATTCCACCACAGATAGCCTGATCCTACTGGAAGCAGTGATACAGGGCGCATTCATCTGCAGCCAACACCTTGCGGGTGTATTTTTTGACATAGAAAAGGCATACGGTACCACCTGGTGACATGTTATTTTAAAACAATTATACAAATGGGGTTTCAGAGGAAATCTCCCCGTTTTTTTTTTTAAATAATTTTTAACACGGCGTTGCGTCCGGTACCGAGTTGGTAGTGAAGGGTCAGAACTTTTTATCCAGGAAAACAGTGTTCCTCAAGGATCAGTTTTAAGTGTGGCCCTTTTTGCTATTGCCATTAATAGGATCTCGACTGTTATATGGAGGCCCCTCCGGTACTCCTTATACGTTGACGACTTTTTAATTTTTTTTGCATCATCTAGCCTGAGGAGCGCTGAGCGGCAGCTGTAGGTCACGTTGAACAGGCTGGATGAATGGTCAGTGCTGAGAAAACCTGGTGTGTAGTTTTTAGTCGCAGTAGAAGTCTTTTAGCAGAACCTCATCTCACCTTGAGGAACACCATTTTAGGTTTTAGTGAAACAGTAAAATTTCTGTTTCTCATTTTAGACAGTAGGCTTACTTGGCTGCCAAAGCTCTGAAAGCCCTTAATATTTTAAAATGTCTGTGTGGCAGGTCGTGGGGTGCTGACCGCTCATGTCTGCTACAGTTTTACAGACCCTTTGTATGGTCACGGTTGGAATATGGTTGCATTGTCTGCGGTTCGGCACAGGAAAGCTATCTCCGTATACTGGATAGTGTTCACCATGCAGGAATTCGCCTCGCCACAGCTGCATACCGCACAAGTCTGATACCCAGCATTTGTGCTGAGTCTGGTGAGCCGCCGCTTTCCATCCATCGATGTCTCCTCATGGTACGACACTATATACATATTGCCGCAACTCCTGGCAGTCCTGTGTACGACGTAGTTATTCATTCTAACTATGAACTGTTTTACACCAACTGCCAAGGAGCAACCAGATCTTTCAGGTACCGTAAAAAGGCTATTCTAGAGGAATATGGGTTTGAGATGCACTCTTACCAGGGTTGGAGTAAATCCCCTTCCTGGCTTTTAAAGAGGCCAGGAATGAATTTATACCTGTCATGATACAGTAAGATGTTTACTGCTGACAGGGTATTTATTAGTCTTTTTAACGATGTTTTAAAAGAGCATCGCGATTTTACCCCGGTGTATACAGATGGGTCTAAGCAGGCTAACGGAGTAGGATGCTCCGTTGTGTTCCCTTGAGTGACATACACATTCAAGCTACACAGCATGTACAGCTTATACACTGCAGAGTGTTACACTTTGTTAAAGTAACTCCAGCATTTGAAAGTAAGTCGGGGCCAAAAGTACATCATATGCTGTGATTCTCTCAGCTGCATTCAGGCCTTGGGAAGCATGTACCCAGCAGATCGTCTTGTCCAAGACATACAGGGCACCCTCCGATCCCTCCAATCTTCTGGAAAGGGTGTCGTATTCTGCTGGGTACCCGGTCATGTGGGAATCTGGGGGAACAAGGCAGCTAATGAAGCTGCCAAGTTAGCCCGCAGCAAGGTCACAGAGTTGACTTTGATCCAGTCCCAATGTGTGACCTTGCCTCGGCGGGGAAAAGACTTGTTTTTGATGTTTGGCAGAGGCAGTGGCTGGAGGTAGAGCATAATAAGTTCCGACCGACCGTTCAGCTGTGGAGCAGCTCCTTCCAGCAGGTGAGGAGGTTTGATGTTCTCCTTATTCGCCTCCGTATAGGGCACTGTGCTCTGACGCATAGCTTTCTTTTCCGCCAGGAGGTCCCACCAATATGTGATGCTTGTGGCGTACCTCTGACGGTGCGCCACATTTTAATAGACTGTATTGTTTATAGACTTCAGGGCAGACATTGGCCTGGCCAATGATCTGTCCCTGATTTTAAATAATGAGACCAGCAATGTGGCCAAGGTTTTAAAGTTCTGTGTATCGGCCGGTCTGATATCTAAAAGTTTAGGCAGGTCGGCCTAGTTTTAAAATGGATGGGAGTCCCATTTACAGCCAACCATCCATGTGCATTGTTATTTTTTGTATTTTTATAATTCCTGTCTCGCTGGCCATTTTACAGCCAGCGAGACATGGAGTGTTTTTAAGTCTTCCGTGAACCCGTTTGGCCCATTTACAGCCATCCAGGTGTCCAACGGTCTTAGGTCCTGGTGGCTTCTTTAAAGCCACTTCTTATTTTTGTGATTTATTTTATTTACTGTCTGTATGGTCGACCGCTTTACAGTTGACCATGCAGACAGTATTTTTAGTATAATATTTAGCCACAGTATTAGCTGGTCATTGTTAGGGTGCTAATGACCTCATTGTCGACGCGCCCTAAAGCCTAGTCGCTAGATATCAATGCTTGTGAAATGTTGTTTGAATAACGCATGAGGGACTGTTGGTTGGTGCATATACGACTACCCCGAATGCCAAGACTGTAGCGGGGGGAACATCTGATAGGGTATTGGGTTACAACTGTCAAAATCGAGTTACTGTTAAAGGTTAATAAGTTTGATGTGGACTGAGGAGTTGAGGTAGCCATTCGAGAGGAACAAATCCATATCCAAGAATGTGGCCTGGGTTTTAGGTGTAAGTCCATGTGAATTTCAGCGTGTTAAAGGCGTTAGGATGGTTCAGGAAATTTAGAAGGAAGTTTTCACCATGAGTCCAGATCTTAAAAATCTTTGCACATAATCCGAATTTGGGGTTTGAGATGGACTTTCTCCAAAAATGTTTGTTCCAGATGACGCATGAACAGGTTACCATAAGAGGGGGCCATGCTGGTACTCATGGCAGCACCGCAGGTTTGGTGAAAGATATTGCCTTTGAAGGAGAAGTAATTATTGTTGAGTATCATATACATATATATCTCAATATAAATAAGAAAATAAAGGGAAATTAACCCACCACATACCAAAGTGGACGGATGCGATGAGAGAACACTAATGCTGACAAACAAACAACACAATATTTCGGCATATGCCTTGCTCACAAATAGAAAAAAACGGGCCATTAGGCTCGGAATGTGTGCGCACACCGAACGTTACCTAGGGTTAATTTCCCTTTCTTTTCTTATTTATATCGCCTATAAGCCGCTTCCATTTTCCTTAGTTGCATCATATATATCTCACATTCATATGATTGTTTTGTCCATGGGTGCCTGCATGACCTGTCACAGAGCGTGTTGGGTGAGCAGTAACATTCTGGCCTCATATTTGGGAGGACCTGGGATCGAATCCCCATCCAGTCATCCAGATTTTGGTTTTCCATGGTTTCCGCAAATGACTCTGGGTGAATGCCAGAATGGTACCATTAAAAAAGGTCATGACTGAATTCCATCTCCTTGCCCTGATTCATTTCCTGTCTCTAATGACCTCAGCAATAATGGTACAAAGCTGTAATCACAGAAAAGAGACCTCAATCATATGGTTATGTTTTCTTAAAGAAGGGCATAGCTCGAAATATAGTGTTTTTTTTTTAATTTTTGGATTTTTTTTCTGCTGATCTCCCTTTAAATTTGGTGAATGGTGGGTATATTTCACCTATCCAATTCTATAAAAGTTTAAGCAGCAGATTAAATGCACTCCAAACAATTAGTGTAACATCAATTACACCAGCTTTAAGAATGTAACTAACAATTTTATTATCTTCAAGCAAAACTTAATTTTTTTTTTCTAGTAAGATGATAATTTATTACTTGTTTAGTAGTCCCTCTGCATTACCTATGTAGTTCTGAAATCATTTTGTTACTTTACAGCCAGTATCATTCTTGAAGATTCAAAATTTTTCTTAAGTGCAATGCGTCGTCGTATGTCGGATGCAGTTTTTGCCTTTGATGATGAGCCCCCGAAAAAAAGGATAGCTCCTAATGGATACAAGCTGCCTGATCCAATATGTGAAGGTGAAATTTTCACTGATTTGAGTGGTAAACATTGGAGGCTTGGAAGATCTATTGGTGTTGGTGGTTTTGGTGAGATATATCTGGGTAAGTATTTGTGACAATATCCAACTTAAAGGGATGTTAAATACAGATTCCAAATAAATTATAATGCTAGATTAGTTGGATGTTTAAGATAATGGGTCTAAAGAGGGAGGAAAGGAATAAGATAAGAATTTTAAGTAATTAAACAGCTGAAGTTTTACATAGTGCAGGGGAGCAAATAAACTAAAACATGTACTGGAATTTTGGAATCTGCACTACTGTTAACAGTGGTAAATACTTGTTGATTTGTTTTTGTGTTCTTATTTATGTGTCAGGGCTTTCTTTAATAATTTTCAAATGTAGAAATAAATTATTTTTAATTGATTTTTTGCTGTAGTGGTATAGTTGGAAGCCTTCTTGATGCACATGTTGGTAAGTCCATTGCTCATCAGTTTTTTGTGAAAAATGCAATCAATTTTAGTGATATGAAACATGAGGCTGTGGTGGCATTGACAGTGTGATGTTTTTTCAGTGATATTCAATTATCATCTGGATCTTGATTGAAAAACAATTGATCATAGTAGGTAACATTGAAAGATGTTTTTCTTGTATAAAAAAAGCATTGTTTAAGCAGTTGTTTTAGGTCTATAGTTGAAATGATTCACTACATATCAGTCCTCTGTTGGGAAACCCTAGTTTCTGAGTTTCCTTGGTTGTACACCATGGACTGATCTTTATGTAGGAAGAAGTAAGTAAAAATTTATTACATATCAAGTCACAGTATCAAGGCACAGTAAATACAGTATCAGAGGTATAAAGTGGACAGTATATTTATAATGTGTCAATGTTATAAATATTCTCAAGATCCCTCAACTTCACCAATGATTTGCACAACTATTTTGGAGTGATCCATTGTATCTTTGCTATGTAAGTATGAAAAATGTGCATAAATTAAAATACATTTCTATGTTTTTACCATTGTTCATTATGAAATTAATTTTTTTTTTTACTTATTTTGCTTTTTTACAATTGTGAGGCAACTTTCCAGTCCACTGGTGGTGGCGGTGTATTGGATATGGATTTGTATTTAGGTTCATTTATCAACTTGGCTTCTTAGATTTCCTCCATTATTTTTCCAAATTTTGCTAACCGTGTCCAATTTATTTCGTGTTTTTAAGTGAACAAAAATTAGGTCTAGTTTCCAGCTTTAATCACTTCAGAGTTGGTATGGTGAGCCTAGAAAGCTCTAGTAAAAAAGTTCACAGTTATATCTACAGTGAATATTAACATATTACATACTGAATTTAATTTGTCATTTTGCTGTCAGTTAATAAAGACTTTTAGTGAAAAGGGAAAGTTCGCACTTATTAGCTTGCCATTTTCTTCAGGTAAGTGTTGATAGGGCATATTGATAAGTTGGCTTTTGTCAGTTCTTATAGGATAATCAAGTTTTGCAGCACATAATTCATATTTCTCGCTGCAATTTTCTGCACAGTGTAATCATATGGACAATGTGGTTTATGAGCAATTGAAGGAGTTGAGCTCATGACTGGGCTTCAAACTGACATGTACACTTCTTTCTGCTTCCCCTTTCCTGTGAAGGTAGTGTGGAACACTTACGTACTGTATCTTCTACATAGTTTAAGTAGACAAGCCTTCTGATGCAAATCCTTATCCTTGAAATTATTATGGCACCAACTCTTTTCAAATGATGATTTTGTATTTCTGATGATAAATTTTTTTAATTAGTTGCTGCTGGCAAACTGTGAATGTAAAACTTCAAATACTGCAATTATCACTTCTCCTTCCACATTGTAGGTTACTTTATATTATAGTTTTTCCTGACGTTTCCTTTTAGTAACAGATTATTGTAGTTTCATAAAATAGTATTATATATTAATGCACAATACTTGAAATATCTTTTATTTTATTCATTTCTGTTTATGGTGACTTTTACTTAAAGTTCCAGAACGCAGACATTTTCTTGTATTACAGGTATGTTTTGACATTTTCTTAAGAAAGTCTTTAGCAGATATATGAAGATTGTTTTATTATTAGTTTTGTATTTCACCAGGATAGTTTTTGTACTTTTGTAATGATACTGACTTTAAATTTTCTAGTGGGTAATTACCTGATTGAAATAAACTTGGTTTAGTAAAAATAGATGTCAAGAAAAACAAGTGAACAATTGATATCAGTTAATTCTCACAAAAACTTTATGAAATTAATGTGAAATTTCATGAAAGACATTTGGTAATAGGTGGTATGTATAGAAAAATTGCGTCAGTCATAGTTAAACAAGATTTATCTAAGTTGCAGATATGTAATAAAAACTGTTAAATCGATAACTTGTAAACTAGTGGAATGTGACATATAACTTGTTACAAAGTTTTGTAATCCATTTAATGTACATTGTGCTGAGAAATTGTACATAGGAGTTGTGACTATGAGCAAACTGTTCTGTATTTTGAACTAATGGTTTGCCTGTGATCTAAAATGTATTATAATGAAAACTGATACAATAAAAAAATTTGTTTGGACTTCTTTTTTGTTCATTTACACATTTTGCCTGAAGGGTAAAGAGCCTTTTTCTCTCCCACCATCACTTCAATACCTACTGCAATATTGTGAACTGAACATAAAACACTCTTAGCTTAGAATTTGTTTGCGTTTACTATCCGCAGAGTGAAAATTTTAAAAGTTCTGGAAGTAATTCATCTAAGGGAATAGAGGATTACATTCATTTCATTAATGCCATTGATGTTACTTTATTTTGCACACCTTTTTATTGGTATACATTTGGATAGTAAAATTATTTCTCATCGTTCCACACTCTATTATCAAGACTTATAATAGGTAATAATTACTAACAAATTTTGTTATCAATTTTTGCTTTCTTTAATAAATTAATAAAATGTTGGTTTTTCATTGTCAGTATGTGTGTTCATTGTGTTAAACAATGGAAGAAAACCTTTTTTTCCAATATGTTTTGTTTAAATTTAAGAATTTCATAAACTAAGATTCATTTTCTTGTCTGTGACATCACTGTATTGGGTTCAATGTGGTCAAAATTGAAAGAAAATATGTGCAGATTGTTTTGATTAGTTATTTATTAGTTATGTCCACTTAATTCCTGTTGTCAGTGCAGTATATATTATATTTTTATAATTATATCCTTGTAAATCTTTTTATTTATAGTATAAAAAGATCTTCAAGTTCTAATATGAGCATTATTCTATAATTTATTAATCTACTGTGTAGCTTCTGATGAAATCAACAGAGCAGTTGGGTCTGATGCTGAACATGTTGTTAAAGTGGAATCTCATAAAAATGGGCCACTCTTCGTTGAAATGAACTTTTATATAAGAGCAGCAAAGGCTGAGATGAGTGAGTAAATTGTTTGTCTACTATTTTATTTTGCTTTTATGTTTCCTATGTTAAGGTTTTGTTCTTTTACCATATACCATTTAATACTTCATTAAATTATTCATTGCTTCCTTCTCATACCACACTGTAAAAGCATAAAATGTAATACTTGTTACATTAATACAATGTTCTCGGGTGACTAGCTGAATTAATGAAGTGTTTTCACGATATATCGGAAGATGGTGGCAGATAACCCAACAACATTATATTAATTCCCAATGCTGAGAAAAAATGTGTACTTGTTACATTGTTTGTTCCTGTTCTATTTCTGAACATGGGAGAAATTTCCTTTGAAAGTAATCTTTTTTTGCTGTTGATATTTTAAAATTTTAACTACAACATGTTTTTCCTCAGATTAGCACATACATTATTTTGTTACCGCATTATTCTGCTATTGTAAAATTTGTGTAAGGATGGTATGAAAAGTTTTCAGTCTTAATCATTGTTCTGTACACCTCTATACACTGGAATGATTTATGAATTTACAGGAAGTTGTAAGTTTGCCTTACCATAAAAAATGGTTCCCATACTTTTTTGTGAAATTTAGTGTTTCATAATTTGCCAACCGCTTCAGTACATTTAATCCAAGTGGAGAAGTTATCAAACCATTCTAACAGGTGTTGTGGTCCAGTTTACATTGTATAGCAATGTCATAATGATAATATTGAAGGAAGTGATACAGTGATCCCGTACACACAAGTGCCAGGCACAAGTTTGACAAACCTGTGGTACCTGAGAAACTTGTGAGCATCACAAATTTCTCACACCATACACTCCATGCATGCAATAGAGCATGATGGTGGAACATTGTGTGTCTTGGATCTTGGCTCAGTTCATGAAGACGGTACAAAACACTATATATATATGTAAAAAGGATAGCGAAATGAATCACCACTTACCTTAGACGATGGTTCATGGGGTGAACACACAAAAATGCACAAGAAGAGGAAAAACGGTGAATATTTTAGGACTTGTCCCTTCGTCAACAGGGTGGTGGAGGTAAATTCAAACAGAAGACAGGGAGAGGGGGACAGTGAATTGGAGCTAGTACCTGAGCAATACAAAATGTTGCAAAAAGTGCAGAAAAATACATCAAAATTTGAGAAAGTAAAAACAAGTAATAAAAATTGAAAAATACAATAATAATAAAAATAAATGAATCTATGTAGTTAAACATCACCTCTGGTATGTGGTGGTTCAATATAGACAGCATGGAGGCAAGGAGCGGATAGATGGAAGGAAAAGTACTGACTGGGTATTATCTCAAATTGAGACCAGGAGGTTGCCTTTTTCCTAGTTTGTATTGGTAGGCAATATCCCATCTTCTGAGTTGAGAGGAGCTGCTGTTGTTTGGAAGGACTCTGATAGCATGGACCGTGAAACAAGAATTAAAATTATTAGTATCATGGGAGATGGCATGGATAGCTACTGGATGTTTTGGATTCCAAGTGGAAACTGACGGTGACCATTCATCCTAATGGCTAACGGATTTTAGTCTAACCTATATTGGACGCAAGGCAGCGTTTGCAGGTTAGCTGGTATATTACATGGGAGGTTTCACAGGTGGTGTGTCCTATGATAGGAAAGCTCTTGCCATTGATAGAGTTGGTGAAAGTGGTGGAGGCATGGTGTATATCGCATCGCATTGCATGAAGATCCAGGAAGACTGTGATTGTGGAATAGGAGCTGGCTGAGATTGGGAGGTCTGCTGAAACAAGTTCTGGGAAGGCTAGGGAGGATTTTTGGGAGAATGGATCTCATTTCTGGGCAGGTTAGCAGGAAATCATAATCCTGCCGAAGGATTCTATTGGTGGATACAAGGCCAAAGAAGTATTGTGTAATCAGGACTGGACTATGGTTGGTTTCTGGGGGTTTGCAGCAGTCAATAGGTTGAGCAGGTTGCACCTCATATATCAACTTACATGCGTCCATTGCTCCAGGCCTCACAACTAACCCACTAGCTATCAGAATGAATGGCCACAGGCAGACAGTGTATGAGGCTCATCCAGTTGCAAAACATGCCAGTTCCCAACAAACTGAATAATCTGAACATCTGTTTCTCAGTTAGGGCGATCAGAGTTTTCCCTGACAACACAACCTCCTCTGAACTACATAGATGGGAACTAACCTGTTAGAATATCCTGGACACGAGCCATCCTCCTGGCCTCAATCTCCAATAAATTCCTCCCTCCAGATCCAGCACTTATTATCTCTAGTATTTACATTTCTTATATTTCTGATATTTTATTTTTTGCTTATAGTTTTAAAAATTTGATTTTTATATAAGTTTCCTCACTCTGTTATTATGTTGGTCTACCACTTTCAATGACAATATACCGTAAACAGTATCAATTGTCGATCCAATATTTTATTTGAGCTCCCCCCCTACACTACCATCTGTGCCAGTGACGCCATCTTACCAGACAGCGGTCTCTGTATACACATCTGACTCTGCCTGGTGTCTCACTTCTGCATAAATAAGGCTGTATTCCAAAATATTGCACTTCTCTTATGGTGTTTTTTTTGGTGTGTGTGTGTGTGTGTGTGTGTGTGTGTGTTCATTGTCCCAGCTGCCTTCGTTTGTGGTAAGTGTTAGTTCATATTTCCTATCCTTCCTTAGAAAATACAATATTTCAGGTTAAACCCTTCTTAAAGTTAAAAGAAGTAAGTGGCTGAGTTCGCGCAAGCCTTGCAGTCGATGCAGCCACTCATAGAATATATATATAGTGTGTTTCTAAATGAATATCAGGGTTTTCACGCTTTGTGGTATTTACTACATAAAATGTAAAATCTTATATCTTTAAACGAGCAATTCTTGTATATATATCTCGGAAACGGCTATGACGATTTGGATGAAATTTGATATTTAGATAATGTTTTGACTTTTAAGATTACCTAAATAGTTGTCTCCCCTACAAAAAAGCGAGTTTACAAAATACGAATTATTTTTTCACTCGGTACCTCGAAAATGGCACTAGCGCCATCTCGTAGACAATTCAGGTACCAGAAAACATCAAATAGTTTATTTGATTTCAAAGAATTTTTAAGCAATTAGTTCTTGTATACTGGCTGTATGTGTTAACTTCTATTTCTGAAAGTGACAGTATCAGAAAAGTTTGTCGCCAACAAACACTTTTAACAAAGACAGAAGGAAATTTTTTAGAAGTTTCCACCATTCACCTAGAGTGGTGGGTGAGAGGCAATGCTCTGGCCTTGTATTTGGGAGGGCACAAATTTTAATTCCTATTATCCAGCTTTGGGTTTCCTATGGTTTCCCCAAATCACTCCAGGCAATTGCCGGAATGGTTCCCTCAAAAGGCCATGGCCTAATTACTTGCCATTCCTTGCCCCTCCCCCGTCTTTTCCTGGCTCTAATGATCTTTATTTCAATGCTGTGTAAAGTCATAAACATAAAATCCACTGTTCTATATATCAATGGTCCTAAAGGGTCTTGAAAGGACCCTAAAGTTGGTGAAAAGGCTGAGGAACAGGCAGTGCTGCTGGAAACATCCATTAGTAGGCAGGCTTCCCAAATCCTTAACTGTGAGAAGCCCAGGGAGTTCACTATTAAATGCAATATCCACAAATCCCTGAACTTAGTGAAGGTGTAGTAACCTGTCATGATATTATTGAGTTAGGAATTGGGGAACTCGTTAAGGAGTGGGACGATAAGAAAGTGATTGAGGTATGTTAGAGCACACGATGGGTAAACAGCAGCATATGGAAAAAATGCCATCCTCATCCTGACATTTGATACTCCATTGTTGCCCAAGCCAATTAAAGCACGATATCTAAATGTGGATGTATATCTCTATGTTCCAGACTCGATGCACTGGGTTTAGACATATGGTGTCATGTTACGGCGACCCCAACTGTGGCAAGGGGGCACATAAGCCAGGTGTCAGTTGCACCCTCCAACAGGTGTGCATCAGCTGTTCCAGGTTGCACCCAACCTGTAGTAGGAAGTATCAAGTTTATCTTTAAAAGCGAAAGATACAGGAGTATACCAAAGAGCTGAATACCTTATGGCAAAGCAAAGGCCAAGTAGATCGCTGCTCCTATTTTCACAACTAGCTTCGTGAAGATGGATTCAACTCTCATCAGGGAAGAAACTGTCGCTATTTAGATGTCCATTGCAGACATGAGCACTGGCATAATGTGCTCATGTGAATGCTGATGTGGTGCAAAAATGACAAAGGTTTGGATGTCGGTAGCAATACCCTTGTGACTTCAACCACTCCAGCAGCCCAGGAACCACTAAAAGCATAAGCCAAACTAACTTCTGCTCCAATACCACCACCTGTGGCGACAGTAGTAGCAACACCATCTGTTACTAGTGGAAAAGACGACAAGGCAATCTGTCTGAAGTTCAGAAACAGACCTGACTCAGTGAATTCCCCCTTGTTGTCTCCTCCATGACCACTTAGTGGTAGGGAGAGGCAAGGGAAGAGACTGAGGAAGAAAAAGAACACTGAAGTGTTTGACAACTTCAATGAGCTGGATATGTCAGTCTCGTCTTTGGAGCCAGATGAAACTGATGTGCTGGTAGACGAGCCTGTTCTTGTTCTTCAGCAGGCAATGAATGAAGACCCACCCAAACCAGGCTGGGTGAAATTTAATCTAATTAAATTGCAATGGAGTGCACGCTCTGGTGGTAATTTCTCTACACACCCATCTTCCCTCTTTCCTGCATCCTCTTACATTTGTCCTCTACAAATTTCAACTTTAAATTCTTTCAGTGTTTTTGATAAATTTTTCATCATTTCTCGTGGTAACTTATTCCTGACACCCTTACCTAAGAATGAGAATCTTCCATCGAGCGTGGTGGTGTAAGGATAGCGTTCTGGCCTCGCATTCGGGAGGACGGTGGTTCGAATCCCCGTCCGGGCATCCAGATTTGGGTTTTCCATGGTTTCCCAAATCACTCCAGGCAAATGCCGGGATGCTTCCTTAAAAAGGCCATGGCCGAATTCCTTCCCATTCCTTGCCCCCATCCTTTCCCGTCTCTAAAGACCTCGCTGTTAAAAGACAGAAAGCAGTTTTAAAAAAAAAAAAAAAAAAAAAAAAAAAAAAAAAAAAAACACGAGAATCTTCCTACAGCCTTGTACCTGAAATTGAGTGCCAGCTTGTGGTCATGGTCATCTTTTCCCTTCTGTGCATTACTTTTAATTCTTTCACCAATATCTTTCGATGCCTTAAACAGGTATGATGGTTTCCCCATACTTCAGTGGAGATTAAACAGCTCAATAACAAAGGAATTAAATCTCTTAGTGTGGTCTAAACCTTTGTGTCTCTGAGAGACACATTTTAGACCATCACACCGAGCGTGGTAGATGAGCAGTTAACGCTTTGGCCTCACATTCGGGAGGATGCCGGTTCGAATCCCTGTCCGGGCATCCAGATTTTGGTTTTCCATGGTTTCACTCCAGGCGAATGCCGGGATGCTTCCTTCAAAGGGCCGTGGCTTTCCCGTTCCTTGTCTTCAGACCCATCTTGCCTCTAATGACCTCGATGTCGATGAGGTGTAAAGCCATAAGTAAAAAAAGTTAGAATATCACACCTCCTAGTGCTTATAATAATAATAATGATGACCTAGTGACAGGGTTTCTATTGGCTGTGCATTCCGCCGCTGTCATAGCACCCCCTTACCTAACCCAACAATCCTACTGGGTGCAGTATACTGTAGCTACAGTTTAACGTGGAATCTGAATCACCCAGTGCTAAGTGGGTATGATATTAATAGAAACGGTGATACCAAAAGATATTGAGTGAAGCAGGGAGTGGTTGTATTTTTCAAAAATACTATCTACTTCAAATCTGTTGCTTCCTCCTCTCCCTTACAAGCAATAGCTGTAAGAATATATGGTCCAGTACAACTGACTGAATGTTTTTTTTATATCTACTGCCAGATCCACTGGTTGATTACAATCAATTAGATGACGTCTTGTGGCAAATTTTTCAGCCATTCCTCCTGTTGGGAGACTTCAACGCCCACAGCATGTTGTGGGGTTCGGCAACCCATTGCCCCAGAGGTGAGAAATTTGCAAATTATTAGAGCGAGAGGAGAGATGCTTCGTCAACACCAGCCATATGACACACTTTACCATTGCTTCCAGTATGTTATCTGGTATTGACCTTTCCTTGTGCTCTCCTTCATTTGTGGAGACTCCGGCATTGGGAGGTGGATCTTGACCTTCATGGAAGCAACCACTTCCCAATATAGCTGCATGTAGAGTTTAGACATAGAGGAGGAAACACCCGGCACAAATGGAAATTCAGCAATGCTGATTGGCAGCTCCAACACTTTTCGCTATGTGTCAAGATATGGAGGAGAAGGTGAATCGTTTCTCAGAAATGATTCACAATTGGCTGATGTTTCAGTACCAAAAACCTCAGGAATGCTGCAAAGAACTTCCATCCCCTGGTGCAAAGACGAATGTTGTGCCACTATTCAGAGTCACAGGCAGGCATTGCATCGTTCAGGTTGCACCCAACACCTGACGACCTAGCTACATTCTGAACTGTCTAATTAGGAGAGCAAAAAGACGTTACGGTAAAGCTTTCTGAGCACTATAAATCATTCTACATCATAATCAGAAGTATCGGAGTATATCTGCTGTGTATCTGAGAGATATTCTCAATTGACAGTATCTGGATTACTGGCTCAGGGTCATGTAGTTCGTGAATGAGGAATCCTGCAGCTGTTGACAGTCCTTTGCTGTCATCACTTCATCTGCCAATTTGGACCAAAGGGTCAGGCAGTGAAGAGCTGCTATGAAAAATGTACCTTTATGCATCGTTCCATTGCATATGTAATCACACAAATGCCCCTTTATCATGTGGGAGCTGGAGTCTGCAATGCACTGCTTAAAGACACCACCCCAGGACCTGACCTAATCCAGTACCAGATGCAGAGGCATCTCACCATAAATGCTAACCAATTTTTTTTGTATATTTTTAACAATATTTGGAATGAAGGATACTTCCCAGACTCGTGGAAAGAAGCAACACTATAATTCCCCTTCTAAAACCCGGAAAGAACATAATGTTACCTATTAACTATTGTACAATAGCCTTAATGAACAGTGTCGGGAAGACACTAGAGTGGATGATAAAGTGCCACTTTGTCTGGTGTCTTGAGTCTTGTTCCACCTTGGACAACCTGATCGTGCTGGAAGGGGCGAAACAGAATGTGTTCATTTGCAGCCATCTTGTGGGCTTGTTTTTTGAGCTAGGTAAGGTCTACAATACCTGGTGACATGGAATTTTAAAACAGCTACATGATTGGGAATTAAGGGGAAATCTGCCCTGCTTTTCACCACAAAGTTGCTTCTGGTGCTGAGTCAGTTGAGAAGTATCCAGGAAAATTGGGTTCCTCAAGAGTCAGTTTTAAGTGTTGCACATTTTGCTGTTGCTATCAGTAGCACGTCATCAGTAATCAGGAATCCCATAAGGTACTCCTTTTTTGTAGGTTACTTCACTATCTGTATTTCTTCATCTAGCCTAAAAGGTGCTGAGAGGCCAGGTTCTTTTTCATTTATAAAACTCAGTGCATACTTTTTAGTCTTAGGCGAAGTCTTTTAGGAGTACCTCATCTTACTTTGAGGAACATAGTTTTAAGTTTTAATGAAACAGTTTGTTTGCCGAGCCTCATTTTTGGCAGGAAACTAAGTTGATTCTCTAAATGATCTGAATGTTTTAAAGTGCCTGCTACAATTTTATAGAGCTTGTAGGGTCACGGATGGAATATGGCTGGGTTGTATATGGTTTGGCATGGGATGGCTAGCTGCAGTTGTTGGACAGTGTCCGCCATGCGGGAATTTGGCTCGCCGCGGGTGCATGTTGCACAAGCCTATTTCAAGCATTTATGCTGAGACTGGTGAGCCACTGCTTGTCAGCTGTTGGCATCTCTTCATGGTACAACACTTCACGTACATTGCCTAAACATTTGGCAGCCTCGTTTATTGCCTATTGTGAGCTATTTTTAGATTTAAACACAGAAGTTGGTCTAGCAAACAGTCTGTTCTTTATTTTAAACAGTGACAATGCCAGTAGGGTCAAAGTTTTAAAATTTTGTGTACTGGCTGGTCTTGTCCCTAAAATTTTTGGGACACCAACTTAGTTTTAAAAATTGATGGGTGTCCATTTTACTGCCATCTGTCCATGTACATTGTTAATGATTTTTTATTTATTATAATCTTATGCTTTTAAACCTCGTTGGCCAATATACAGCCAAACAAACATTGTTTATAAAGTTTGTGGATTTATAGGACCTTTTACAGCCAACATTTTTGTATTTTATTTTGCTGTCCGTATGGCCGACACCTTCACAGACAGTCATGTAGACTGTAATTTCATATATTTTAAGCTGCATTGTCAAACTGGTTGTTAGTGCACTAATAACATGTCCTAAAGCTCAAACGACCACATTAGTTAGGTGCCACTGGAAATAAACTATAATAACCAGCTTGATCAATTGCCACCCACCGTTACGATGTGATATGAAGGTGCAACTGGCAGAAACTAGAGTGTGGGGTGGGGGGGGGGGGAGTATGGGCACTAGGCTATATTAATGCTTCGGTGCCTGAGGACGGCAGTGCAATTTGGCTTGCTACACGGTGAGCATCAAACCTGAAGATGGCGGCAGAGTACGTCGCCAAAAGCCCATCTTTCATCAACACTATCCAGCAGCAAACCTGCAAAGATTAATTTTCAGCAGCAACAACAACACTGATAAAATACACTCTTACTCTATGCCACTGATGGCCTGAAACTCGTGAGGATGCGGGTTCGAATCCATGTTCAACAATCCAGGTTTTGGTTTTCTAAGGTATTCCGAAATCACTCCAGCTAAATGCTGGGATGTTTCCTTCGAAAATGCCATGACAAAATTTATACCAGTTCCTCCTGTCCTTTCCCACCTCTAATGATCTCATCATCATTGAAGAATAAAGCCCTAAGAAAAAATGCCATTGATAGTTATCAATTTGCATGTTACGTTCTTCTGCTGATAAAGTGTTAGCACACACAAAAAAAATCAATTTTTAGTATCTTCATGTATTTGTGAATCTGCACGTTTGTGGTAAGTGACAGTCTGTCTGTTTATTTCTTAAAATACTGTGTAGATACAATCGTAGGGAAACCAAGGGTAAAGATTTTTTGTGGAGCATATTTTAATTAAGGGCTTTGAGTCCTTGTAGGGGTCAACCTACACAGCCATTTTGCAATTATTAGAAGAAATCTGTGTTTTAGTCCATTACCAAAAGGAGTCAAGTGAAGGGGTTAGTGGTCAAAACGTGTGCTGCGCAAATTGTGACAAATATTGCACTTCGTAAGGCAGGTTGGGATGTGACACTCTAAAATATAGGTTCCCAAACAGGAGGGGAGGAGGGGGTGTGGTAGCTTCACTGTCCATGTGGACATTACCCTAGCTCTACACCATCAGACATGCTATTTCTCTTTCACCACCTCTTATTTCAACATCACAAACATAGACTTTCCTCTGAGATATCATTCTTAGTTCTTAGAAGATGCCCCGCAGGGGCCTGGTACGCAAGTGCCAGGTACGGGTTTGGCGAACCCGCGGTGCCCGAGCTGGAAACTTGTGAGCGCCGCAAGTTTCCCACACCGTAAACTCCTACCATGCTTCAACGACCACCGTAGGGCTTGGCGGTGGAACGTTGTGTGCCTAGGAGAACGGGGATCTTGGCTTCATCGCCCGGATTGCGAGGATGGAACAAACCTCTATAAAAAAAACCTGAACCTCAAGGTCGGACACGTGCCGAGGAGGCGGATGAGTGGTGAGGCAAACCACCCGCTAACGTGCAACCTCAAGGGCACCTGCGCACCCCTGTTGTAATAGCATTTCTCTTTAAAATGGTTTTTACTCGTGGGTCCAAAATTCCAACTCACAAAAAACCAAAAAACCCCTGCGGCCCAGGTGTGTCGCAGGTAAATAAAAACACACCCAGTTCTTACAAACGGGCTAGGGTTGAAAGCCCTCCCCCGGATATAAATAATAGTAATGGGCAGGGTTTTTTCATGGAGAATGCCTTTGTAATTATGACAAGGGTGGAGGGATCTTTTGAGAAGGTCTCTCCATTCTATGTTCAGAAAGGTTTAGAGGGTATTGCGGGTACCCTCAAATCTGTAAAAAAGCTGAGGAATGGGACACTGCTTTTGGAAACATCCACCCACAAGCAGGCTGTCCAACTCCTTAAGTGTGAGAAGCTCGGGGAGTTCGCAGTGAAGTGCGAACTCCATAAAACTGTAAATTCAAGTAAAGGAGTCATCACCAGCAGGGACCTTATGGATTTAAAGACCGAGGAACTCCTTAAGGAGTGGTCAACAGAACATGTGGTCGAGGTTTGTCAGATTAAACGAAGGGTTAACAGCAGTCTTGAGAAGACAGCCACCTTCGTCCTGACGTTCGACACTCCGACGTTGCCCAAAAACATCAAGGCAGGATATTTGAACTTGAATATTCGCCCGTATGTACCGGACCCAATGCGCTGCTTTAAGTGCCAGCGGTTCGGTCATACGACGGCGACCTGCAAGGGCAACACCACCTGTGGGAAGTGCGGAAAGGCGGCTCATGAGCCAGGCACTAGTTGCACGCTCCCACAGGTGTGTGTCAACTGCTCCGGGGCACATCCAGCCTGGAGCAGAGAGTGTCGATTGTATCTGGAAGAAAAAAAGATACAGGAGTTGAAAACGAAAGAGTGGATTTCTTATGGCAAAGCCAAAAAGAAATATAAGGCTCTGGCTCCACCAGTCTTCGCTACCAGCTTCGCGAAGACGTTATCAAGTCCCGTCAGGAAAGAAAGTATTGCTACCCAGACGTCCGTTGCGGACATGGGCACAAGTCCAATGTGCTCTTGTCAGTGCAGATGTGGTGCCACACCCATCAAGGTCATTACGCCTAGGACCTCGCACGTCGGTAGCAATACTCTGACAACATCGACCACATCGACAGCAGGTTCAGCAAGTCCACCAGCAAAGACACTGCCATCCGCTACTGCAGTGGGTCCCTCTGCAACAGCAGAAGCGGCCCCTGTAACAAGAGAATTGGTAACGGCAACGCCATCTGCCGGTAGCGTATGGCAAACAGTGCAGAAGATTAGGAGTCCGAAATTAAGTTCACGGACCCCACTACGTTTGTGAAATCCCCTCCGACTTCTCCTCCCAGATCCCCGTCTGGAAAGGAGAAGAAGGGGAACAGGCCTCGGCGGAAGAAAAGTCCGCAAGACTCCGAGGCCTCACAACGAAAATCGTCTTCGGACACCGAAGACGATATCATGCTGGTGGACGAACCTAGTTCCATTCCTCAGCAGTCAGCAAAGGAAGACCCACCCGATCTGGGGGGGGGTGGTGGTTTTAAATAGGTTGAATGGCTCCCATACTTCAGTGGAACGTAAACGGCTTTCAGGCTCACAAAGAGGAAGTCCACTTCTTAGCACGGTCTAATCCATTGTGTCTCTGTCTTCAGGAGACACATTTTAGACCATTTCACCAACCTGTGCTAAGAGGGTATGACATCTATAGAAAAGACGATACCGAGGGTGATCGAGCGAAGGGTGGAGTGGCTGTGTTTGTTCGAAACACTGTCCACTCCGAACCTATTGCTCTCACCTCTGATCTACAAGCAGTTGCGGTGAAAATACATGGTCCAGTCCAACTGACCGTATGCTCTGTCTATCTGCCACCCAGAATGTCAGTCGGCTACGACGACCTGGTTGGCATCGTACAACTCACTCGGCCCTTTCTCCTTTTGGGAGATTTCAACGCCCACAGTGCGTTGTGGGGTTCCACCACCGATTGCCCCCGGGGCCGAGTGGTTGGTAGATTGATAGAGCAGGAGGAAATTTGTATCCTGAATACAGGGCAAATGACTCATTTCACCACTGCTACCGGTATGTCTTCTGCCATTGACCTTTCCTTGTGTTCCCCCTCAATTGCGGACTCCGTGGAGTGGGACGTGGATCGCTACCTACATGATAGCGACCACTTCCTAATTTGGATGCACGTCGAGTGTGAACGTGGAGGAGGAAATAACTGACGTAAATGGAACGTCAGTTGTGCAGATTGGCAGCTCTACTGCCGTGCTGTACAACTGCAACCCTGTGGCAGTATACAGGAGAAGGTGAATCACTTGACAGATGTGATTCACCGTGCAGCTGACGTTTCCATGCCGAAGAGCTCCGGAACGCTGTGAAGGACGCCCGCCCCCTGGTGGAACGATGAATGTCGTTCCACCATCCAGGGTCGCCGACGGGCGTTGCGTCGTTTTAGGTTGTGCCCAACATCTGACAATTTAGCAGCGTTCCGTATTGCCAGAGCTAAGGCCCGTCGAGTTATTAAGGAGAGCAAGAAGAGGTCATGGCAGAACTTTGTGAGCAATATAAATTGTTCCACACCTTCGTCGAAAGTATGGGAGTCCATTCGCCGTATATCTGGAAGGTACTCCCGCCCACCAGTATCTGGGTTACTGGATCACGGACGGATAATTACTGACGAACGAAGCATAGCGCAGCTGATGGCGGAGAACTTCGCCGCCATCACTTCGTCCGCTAACTTTGACCCTCGGTTTCAGCGATGTAGAGTCGCTGCCGAGATGCGCCCGCTGTGCTTCGATTCGTCGAATACAGAGGCCTACAACTGCCCTTTTACATCTTGGGAGCTGGAGTCAGCGTTAAATAGCGCAAATGACACTGCTCCAGGGCCTGATTTGATCCAGTACCAGATGCTGAGGCATCTCAGTAAGGATGCTAAAAAGTACCTTCTAGATATTTTTAACGACATTTGGACCGGAGGACACTTCCCCGACTCGTGGAAAGAAGCAACACTTATTCCTATTTTAAAGCCTGGCAAGGACAAATTGTTGCCAGGTAGCTATCGTAATATCGCCCTTACAAGCTGTGTGGGTAAGACACTGGAGAGGATGGTTAACCGCCGCCTCGTCTGGTGTCTGGAATCCCAAAACCTTCTGAGCCGCTTTCAGTGTGGATTCAGGAAGTTCCGTTCCACCTTGGACAACCTGATCCTCCTGGAGGCGGCAATACAGGATGCGTTCATCCGCAGCCAACACCTTGTGGGTGTTTTTTTCGATCTTGAAAAGGCCTACGATACTACCTGGCGGCATGTTATTTTAAAACAGTTACATGAATGTGGTTTTAGGGGTAACCTGCCCCGTTTTTAAAAATCATTTTTATCTGGTCGTTGCTTCCGGTACCGAGTCGGTGGTGAAGTGTCTGATCTTTTTATTCAGGAAAACGGTGTCCCTGAGGGGTCAGTTTTAAGCGTTACGCTTTTTGCCATTGCTATTAATAGCATTGCAGCCATTATAAGGAGTCCCCTACAGTACTGTTTATATGTGGACGCCTTTTAATTTTTATCGTATCGTCCAGCCTGAGAAGCGCTGAGCGGCAGTTGCAGCTCGCGTTGAACAGGCTAGACGAATGGTCAGTGCACACCGGTTTTTGTTTCTCCGCGGAGAAAACACGGTGTGTACTTTTTACTCGCAGCATAAGCCTTTTACCAGAGCCTCACCTTACCCTGAGGAACACCGTTTTAAGTTTTAGTGATACTGTTCGATTTCTGGGCCTAATTTTTGACTCAAGGCTAAACTGGCTTGTGCATCTAAAAGATGTGAGAGCCAGGTCCTTAAAAGCTCTTAATCTTTTAAAATGTCTGTGTGGCAGGTCATGGGGCACTGACCGCTCCTGCCTGCTACAATTTAACAGAGCCTTTGTACGGTCACGGTTGGAATACGGTTGTATAGTCTATGGTTCGGCACGGGACAGTTATCTGCGTATATTGGATAGTGTCCACCATGCTGGAATTCAGCTCGCCATAGGTGCATATCGCACCAGCCCTATTGTCAGCATTTGTGCTGACTCGGGCGAGCCGCCGCTTACCATCCGCCGGCAACTCCTCATGGTGCGACACTACCTCCACGTTGCCATAACACCTGGCAGTCCCGTGTACGACATAGTTTTGCATCCTAATTACGAGCGGCTCTATACCAACCGGCATAGAGCCACTAAACCGTTCAGCTACCATACAAAGGCTATTTTAGAACAATTCGGATTCGAGCTTCCTGCTTTTTATCACCAGGGTTGGAGTAAATCTCCTCCCTGGCTTTTAAAGAGTCCCAGAACGATTTTAGAATTATCGCGGTACAACAAGCTGTGTACCGCGGATAATGTTTTTATCAGAATTTTTAGAGATGTCTTAAACCAGCATCATAATTTTACCCCGGTATTTACGGATGGGTCTAAGCAGGCTAACGGAGTTGGCTGCTCCGTCGTGTTCCCTCGAGCAACTTACACATATAAACTTGACGGCAGGTGCAGCGTTTTTACTGCCGAGTGCTACGCCGTGCTAAAGTCGCTCCAGCATATGAAACTAAATCGCGATAAGTGTTTCATCATATGCTGTGATTCCCTTAGCTGTATTCAGGCCATAGGAAATATGTATCCAGCAGATCGTCTAGTCCAGGACATCCAGGACGCCCTCCTTTCCCTCCAATCTCGTGGAAAGGAGGTATTATTCTGCTGGGTACCTGGGCATGTGGGAATCAGGGGGAACGAGGCAGCAGATGTAGCTGCCAAGTTAGCCTGCGACAAGGTCAGAATCGACTTTGAACCGGTCCCAAAGTCTGACCTTGCCTCGGCGGCGAAGAGATTGGTTTTTGATGTTTGGCAGAGGCAGTGGCTGGAAGTTGAGCATAACAAGCTCCGGCTGGTCAAACCGACCGTTCAGCCGTGGAGCAGCTCCTTCCAGCGGGCGAGGAGGGATGAGGTTCTCCTCACTTGCCTCCGTATAGGGCACTGTCCTCTGACGCACAGCTTTCTTCTCCGCCGAGAGGACCCTCCAGAATGTGATGCTTGTGGCGTACCTCTGACGGTGCGCCACATTTTAACTGACTGTGTAAAGTTTTTAAACGTAAGGGCAGACGTTGGCCTAGCTAACGATCTGCCCGTAATTTTAAATAATGACAATGTGGTAAAAGTTTTAAAATTTTGTAATATGGCCGGTCTTGCCCCCAAAATTTTGGGCAGGTCGGTCTAGGTTTTATAACGGAATGGTGGTCACTCTACAACCACCAGTCCGTATAGAGTATTGCTAAATGTTACCTTTGTATATGACATTTCAGATCTGACTGGACCCTTTACAACCAGCCAGTTTGAATATGTTTTAATGTTTATCAATGCTGGTTGGCCCTTTTACAGCCAACCAGCAAGTGTTGTGAATTTTATTTTTTGGTTATTTTACAGCCATAGTTTTAGTGTTTTACTTTTTTACTTATTTCGCCGTCCACATGGCCGACCTCTTTACAGTCGGTCATTCGGGCGGTCTTCCATTTTGTATTTTACTATTTTATTCTGCTGTCTGTATGGCCGACCCCTTTACAGTCGGCCATGCAGGTGGCCATTGAGGTCATTTAATGTTTTTGTTAGGGCGCTAATGACCCAGTTGTCGACGCGCCTTTAAACCCTAAAAACAACAACAACAACTTAGAAGATGCAACCCTGGAAACTTAAAATAGAAGCAGGCCCCAACAATTACTCAATGTAATACTTCAAGAGGAAGCTTAGGAAAAAAAAAGATGCTGCTGCCAAATACAATTTTAATAAAATGGATAAATCAAAATTTTGGGTCAAGTGTGTCCCAGCAAATCACATCAAACTGTGCGATTATGTTCAACTGTTTCAAACACTTATTTGCAAGAAAAAGAGTTTTCAGCTCTTGTAGCAGTAAAAAAACTATCGAAGCTAACTTAATATTGTCATTGATTTATGCTGTGTACTTTCTAATGTCCAATCAAGAAAGAAATTTTGTAAAAAGGAATGCAAGCTCTTCCTTGCTAATGATTTATTTTTTATTTATTACTTTTCAGAAAATTAAAATTTTTTAACTTAATAAGCAATAAAAAATAAACATAGTGTTTTCATTACTGAATATAGTGAAATGCCGATTCCAATTTGCCAAAATGGCAGCATAAATATTTTGAGGAGGGGGAGGGAAAAAGGGGAGAGATTAAGGGTGTAGTTATATGTCAGATAGATGCTTGTAACAATGGGCCCATAGCTTTGAGGGATGTGATTTCTTTTCCCGTACTTAGTTTATAGTTGATAAACATGCATGTAACATGAACATAACGTAATTTATCCATTTTCTGCCATAGTTTTGTAATAAGTTGAACTGTCATTAAATAATGCTAGTGCAGCTGTTGGATTGGTTATTAAATAACAGTTAATGAAGCTATAGTTAGAATTACAGTTTACATTACTTATTAACCTTCATTTGATGCTTTTCTTTTGCAGTCATTAATTTTACCTACTTTGTATTGTTACTTAAATATTGTACATACTTTTGTGCTGCAGGTTTAAACTTTTTCTTACTTTTCATGTGCTCACATAATTCTTACTCACTTAAATCTTTATCATAATTCTATTCTCATATTGGTGAGAATCTTTTATCACTTTTAGCTTTAATTCAAAAGATAAATTTAACACTTCTCCATAATCGACAATTTTTCTTATATAAATAACAAGAGATAGGGAAAGTAACCCATAACTCGCTAAAGTTGAAGGCTGCAAGAAGTATATGACACAAGAGACGAACACAAACGTGCTATTTCAATTTAAAACCTTGTTCATGTAAGGAGGTTTGGATCACTTGGCAAGGGAGGTGTGTGCACACCATAGCTGATCCAGTTACGTGTTGATCCTCCCTACATGAATAAGGTTTTAAACTGAAACATTGTATGTTTTTATTCATCTTGTGTGGTGTATTCTAGTCACATCCTACAACTTTGGTGAGTGATGGCTTATTTTCTCTATCCTTTGACATTTATATTATCTAAAAGCCATTTTCGTTTCCTTAGTATCATTAATTTTTGTTATTCGCATGGCAATGTATGATTTGGAAGTAAGTTGCCAAATGATAACTGTGGTTCATGGAAAGCAAAAGGTATTTATAAAATGGTTTAATATATGCTAAATAGTGGGGTAACAGGTTGTTGTCAGGTGCATTTGCTCATGGCAGCATGGCATGGGTGTTTAGTCAACATAACTGTAACATACATGTTCGTTCATGTTACAACAGTTCATTTATGCTGCTTTGTCATTTAAACGGATGTACGTAATAATGAGACATGAATGATTATGTTGTAAAATTTCATAGATTAAATCCTGCTGTTAAAATTCAGGCTGCAATAATTGTATGCATTGATGTTGCTTATCCAAAGATATTTCCTATATAAGGCTTGCTATGTTGCTACATTGGTTAAAAAATTTCCCTATGGACAGGGTAGCAAGGCCTCAAATCGCATGATGAACCTTTTGTCCATTAAGTCTTGTGTCTAACGGTATCCAGTTAGTTTCTGCTTATAACCCATAGTGTGGTGTTGATCAGATCACCTTGACTTGTGTTTGAGTAAATAATCTTCAAACATTGATGATGAATGTGTGTGCTGTTCTCATATGTATTCTGTTATGACTGACACATGCGCATAATTTTTGTGTTCAAGAACTAATTTTTAATGATGTTTATGTGATCTTTTCATAAACATCTTTGTTTCTTACAACAGTACTCGACTGGCAAAGAAGAAAAAGACTGAATCATTTAGGCATGTCTCCATATATAGGATCAGGATCACATGTGTACAATGGAGATAAATATCGGTTTTTAATATTGGAGCGATTTGGATTGGATCTAAACAAATTATTTTTGAAGTATAAGAGGAGATTTCACCTGAAGACTGTTTTGTATCTGGGAATTCAGATTGTAAGTGAAGTAAATGACTTGTTACTATCACACATAGAGGGTTCTTATGTAATTAACATTTTTTTGTGGTTTTAGTTGGATGTTTTAGAGTACATCCACAGCCAAGGATATATTCATGCAGATATCAAAGGCTCTAATCTACTTATTGGCCATAGACCTGGTACAGCAAATAATGTGTACCTTCTCGACTTTGGCCTTGCTTGCCGATATACACAGCGTGATGGTAGCCATAAAGAATATGATGGTGATTTGCGGAAAGCCCACCATGGAACATTAGAATACACTAGTAGAGATGCACATATTGGTGGTAAGTGAAGTATGTTGATTTATACCAAACCAAGTCTTTTCCTATTGTTATAATTGATATTCTAAGATGAGACTCTTTCTTTCCAATGTTCTTTCCACTACATCCTGTATTGGTTTCAGTATGACACCCAACTACTATACGTACAAAACCTTAACTCTTCCAAACCATTCTAGTGATCCTTCCTACAACTGGAAACATGACTTAGGTTAAGCGTACGATGGAAGCGACTTTGGCCAAATTTTCACTCTGCCGAATAACCAACTGAACTCTGCCTACAGATTCTGATGACACTGTGAGCCAAGCAACACCTCACCCATTTGACGGTGTGGTCTGGTGTCTTATTGATGAATTCGTAGAAGAAAATTTCCACTCCTTTATGGGCAAATGTTATTTTTGTGTTATCGATTGCCTTAAAAAAGTGTCTTCTTTTTTCTTCTTCAAACTCAATTCCAGGTTTATCAGACGATTGTAAAAGATAGATTGTGTCATTCTAAAACATTCTTCAAATTTTGTTTCATCATCCATCAGATGCCGTGGCAAAGGTAGAACCCCATTTTTAATGAAATAATAAAAGTACATTTTTGTTTTGAGAAAACAAAAATAAAGTATATTGGACACAAGCAGTATGTTTATTTTATTATGTTTGAGTACATATCTTTCATTACTTCTAAATTTGGTCTGATGTCTCAGATGGTTACGGTATGTGATTGGGGTACAGAAGCTCCCCGGTTCAAATCCTTGTCTCGGTAGCAATTTTTATGGACTTTAAAATTGACCTCTGGCAAAGCCTTGATTTGTTAATGCGGTCTGTATTTAAACTAAAATATAGAATAAGCTCGTTCTTTACTAATAATAATTTCGAGTGAATTGAAGGTAACCTCAATCAAAACAAACACGTCAAGTGTGAAGTTACTGACGTTTGACATTTCATTGTGATTGCATTCAGAAACGTGAAAATCTCTCAATCCAGCATAGTCTTCCAAAGACTTAGTTATGGTTTGTTAAGAATGCATTTGGGTACTATTTTTGTTCTAAGGGATCAACCAGTGAGCTGCTAACAGATTCAGGCAAAAAAGAAGAAGAAAAAAAAACCTATTTTAACATACTTTATTACTTTTGTAGATTATAAAGTATGCCTACGGAAAATAAAGAACAATATTCTATATTATAGTACAGCTTGCAATCCTAACTGTGACCCTCAGGGATACATTTCGTTTGATTGATATGTTTATCATCAATTTCATAATTGTATATTTTAAAATTTTATCTGTGTATATAAATCATCAATATAGACTGGTCTGTTATCAACTGAAACTGAAAATTGGAGGTGTGATATGAAAAAAAAAAAAGAATATGTTTTAGCAGACAATTTTTGTAGTTTACTGAAATATCAAAGAAGTCATAATGTGTGTTTATTGGTGAAAATACATTTGTACTCTCCCATTTCAATGCAGCGATATGACTCAATACAAATGCACAAATGACATAAAACAAGTGCGTTAGGCTGAATAAAACAAAATTGTTTGATCGATGAAAGAAGTCATCAGAGTATGGCGGAGTTCAGGCAAGTAGGTTGATGTGTAACCGGAATCCATATTGTTGCATACTTATGTTTGTTTGGCCTATATCAGCCGTATAAAGTAGAGTAAACAATCGGATTAAGTCGGTTGCAGTATAGATGTACCCTTACGCATCCAGCCAGCTATCTGAGACTACCGTCTCAACCCTACTCCTTGGGAAATACTTGCTTTCCATTCAAGTCTGTCATTTAGGAGGTTGTGGGTTCAATCTTTGGTCTGGTCCACTGGAGTTTGCTTCTCTGAAATCACTATCTAAATGCTGAGATAGTTTCTTCAAAAGGCCATGGTCAAATTCATTCCCATTTTGTACCTCTTTGGTTAGTGAGCAGTAATTTTTAGATCTGACATTCAGGAGCCCAAAGAAGAAAAAACTTCATGACCTACAATCCTCTCCCAGCATTAATGACCTTGATATCAGTGAACACTAAATCCCTGAAGAGAAAAAGATTATTTCTTTCAATGTCTCAATACTAATTTTTTTGCCAGTTGCTTAAATATTATTCTATAATTTTATTTGCTTTTTGTTGTCTTCTCAAAATGCAGTTAAAAGTGGGTGTATTTAATTACTTTGGTTGCCGTCCTCTGTCTGAGCTTTGAACACTGCCTATTACTAACATGGCAGATTTTACTTTTAATATATTTTACAATGTTAACATTCATTTAATTTTCTGAGGAGCCTCCTGAAATATTGTTCCCTCTTTTTGTGATGTCTTTTCCATGCCATTGTATAGGTACATTCATTACAAAATAGAAGACCATATAGAATAACATTGGAAGCTCCAATCAAAACATTTGTTTGGCTCCTTTATTTATTTATCTGTACATGCAGATGGTTTATTCACTAGAGTCTACAATGAAATGTTATTTTATAAAACTATAATAACATTTTATACTTAACAAAATTTTGAAGGATAAACAAAAATCCTATATATTATGAAAATGGTACAAATAATTTACTGTTTTGCTACACACTGTAAGTTATCACAACCTGTTAATAAAATCTATTAACCAATAATACTAAAGAACTAAACATCCTGAGTTTTCAAAATTTAAGTTCATTTAATGCTGTCACCTGTTGGAGAATAAGCTTCGGTAAATTCCAGAAGCCACACTTCCAGCATCAGCATTCCACATAGTTGTTTATAACATTTCTTGTCCATTTTGGGTATCTTGACTCATTCTTCATATGGTTTGCTGTATCCTGATAAGTTGCAGGCCATGCTGAAGCTGATACCGCTCCCTAGCTACATCTGCCAGCTTGTCCAGTTCTTTCCAGAGAAGGTTGTCTTTCAGAAATAGTTTTTCCCTTGAGCTTCACTCTCTACTGTTTGATTCGATGATCAACTGAAGCACATTCAAACAGTTCATGGTCAGGTGTTCCTGGGGATCCGCACATGCATAGATCATTCTCTGCCCTCTTGATCCTATAGAGATGTTTCAGACGGTCCGTGACCGGTGAGGAAAAGTATCAATCCTCGGGATGGACTGAAGTGCTTCATACGCATCCTCTCTCTGATGTCAGGAAGAATTTCAAATACTTTCCTTCTGAATTGTTCCACTGCTGTTGCCATTCATTGAAAATACAATTGTTAACGTCTATCTTCTTGGAAGCCTCTTGACCCAGGATCTCTGCAACCTTGTCAGAATTTCCTTTTCGTAGCCAGTAACATGCTCCCTTTTTTTTTATTTCCGGGTCTAAGGGACATATTCTGAGAATGACCATTAGTGCCTCAGTTGGGGTAGTTCCAAATGTGCCTGTAAGACGCAAGAAAATTTCTCATTGCTTTCATCTGATATCCCTTGCAGGTTTAACCACCTAATCTTTGCGCCCATGTGCTTGCTCCATAACTTGCATCACCTGTGGTAATGGCATCATGATGTAGCCTTATAGTCGGCAGTGGGATTAGAAATCATCTTTGCCCAATGCTAATTATGTTATTCATTGCTGCAGTCATTCTTTGGTTTATATAATCAATGTGATCATTAAAATTCCTATGTTCATCCACAATAACCCCTAAGTGCCTTTTAATGGAATTTTCTCCGAGCTTCACAGTGGGGTTGCGTTTCAGTGTTCCTTTCATCAATATGTATTGGGTTTTTGTTACTGCCAACTGGAGCTTAACTTGTTTACACTAGCATGCCATTGCTTTAATTATTTCTTTGTTGCTTGTCTCGATCTCTCTTTTATTATTTCCTCCAAATAGCTTTGGCTCCTTAGTAGTTTGTAAAGCATGTAGTAATTAGAATTATCACTCCCATTGACTTGTAAATTCCACATTATGAATGTAATGCATGCCAAATATAATTGTTACTATTTTTTCATCCATTTTATCCATATCCTCCCAAATTGTTTGTTTTATTTTTTTATTTGTCTCTTTTTTGGGTTAATGGGGTCTACCGTCTCTCTCCCTCTTCTATCGATCTCTCTATAGCAGTATTACCATTCTTGCTAACATCTTCATATATTCTAATCTTTGTCTTCCTCTGTAGTTCTTACTTTTTACTATTCCCTCCACAAACAAAATGCCCAATATAGCAAATTGCAGTTTTACAATGTGACCCACCTTCTCTTCTTCATATAAAATCCTTCTACAAACTTTTTCTCACATTTTTACTTCAAAACTTCTTCAGTTTTGACTTTATATCCCCTTAATTTTTAACATTCTTTATAAATCACATCACATTACATTCTTTCTTGTATTCTGAGTCCATTACAATAAATTCATTAATTCAGTCTCAGAAAGTTAGTTTACTGTTCTAAGTTAATGCTTCATGCTAAAAGATTTTGTTTTTTAAGGAAAGTTCTTTTTGATAAGTGCTATTCTGCTTTTGAGGTCATTCTTATTTTCTGAAAATGGAATTTTCTTACTTCTTCAACTAAATCTTATCCTAAATTTGTATTTTGCCTGTTTTCTTTTTTGCCATACTTCACAACTTTTATTTTTCTTTGGTTTATAATAAGTCCAAATTCTTTTACTAGTTATTTGTTCATACCATTTATTAGCAAATTGCAGTATAGTCATTGTTTCTCCTGGAACACTTATGCCACATTACTAAAGTGAACATAGCTCAATTGTTTTCTAATTTTCATTGTCCAATAAGATTTTACAATTTTTGTGATATTACAGCACACTCAAGACGGGGAGATCTTGAAATACTTGGTTATAACTTACTGCAGTGGCTGTGTAGTAAACTGCCATGGGAGACTGAGGAACCAGATCCAGATCATGTACATGAACAGAAAAAAACTTATATGTCAAATATACCTTTACTCATGAAACGCTGTTTCCCAGATGGAGAAGCTCCAGGTAGTCACCTGATGTTATTAACTATCCATATATTCAGTTTTTAACTAAGAAAATATGGGTGACTGATGTGTTCACCTGATTTGGTAAAACTTTATTTTCTGGCACCATATTTTTATAACCACAGCTCTCTTATGCTAGTAGTTTGCATTGAAAGCTTCTCCGTATCTAAAGTGAAATTTTAAAACTTTCAGTGCTATAACTTTTTTTTTTTTACGTACATGTCTACTGTCCAGAAGTACAATGTAGTTTAGCCATGTTCATGTTTCCCTTTTTGTAACACTTTAATCAGAATAAAATTAGCATAAGGAGATTCAGTTTAGTATTTCATAAATACATTTTTTATTTTCATACCGGATAGTTTGAGTTTATTTTATGTAATAGCTTATTGAAATAATACAGTTTGTTCTAAAATGAATTAATCTATACTTTTTTTCTGTGTTGCTTGATATAAGTTCCTTACTGACGGATTAATTCACATAAATTAGTTGAGATTGGTACTTACAAGTTACTTATTTCAAGTGTATTCAGCTTTTTTGTATGTTGTGGGTTTACTTAAGATCATTGGGGAGTTCAGGGAGAATTTTTTATTTTAATTCATTTTAAATGTAATAGTGCATTAAGTCATATTTTTCCTTATCAATGGGCAATGCTTTGGGTATGTATTTGGCATATGTTTTGTAGTGATGGTCTGCAAGTAACTTTGAATGAAGTAGGCTATACGTGAATGCTCAAAGCACCATGCCAGATTAAGTGGTGTAATATTGTTCACAATAGTCTCTCTAATTTTGTGAGGTGATAATTTGATGGAGCGCACACTCCGGTGGCAATTTCCCTACACACCAATTTCCCCCTTTCCTGTACCCACCTACTTTTTCCCTCTACAAATTTCAACTTTAAATTGATTCGACATTTTTGGTAAATTATTCATCAATTCTGTAACTGATTCCAATCTCCGACCTCCTTACCAATGAAAGAAAGTCTTCCCACACCCTTGAGCCTGAAATCAAGTGTTAGTTTGTGGTCATGGTCATCTTTTCCCTTCCATGCACTACTTTTAATTTTTATACCAATATCTTTCTACACGTCATAACCAATATACACCTTGTACACTCCCATGACTCTCTTCACCCTCCTCCTGACTTCCAATGAATCCCATTGCAGGTCTTTTATTATATCTTTCGCCAATTTTTTTTTCTATGGTATGACAAATCTAGCAGTCCTTCTTTCCACCCACTCCAACTCCTGTATTTGATACCAAAAATGTGGGTCCGTTACTACAGCACCATATTCAAACAATGGTCTGACCAAAGTTTTGTAACCCATTTGTATTACTTCTTTCATACATTCTCTCGTCACTCTTTCCAACAAGTGAAGGATTTTGAAACCTTTTCCTACTACCTGTCCAGTGTGTCTTGCCCAATTGAGCTTGTTATCAAATGTTATGCCAGGATATATTTACATTTCAAGTTTTCAACAAGCAATTCTTTTCCCATCTTGTAATCATAACCAACCTTTAGTTTTTATCTGAGCATCTAATAAACTGACCTCTCTTTGCATTTATCTTCATCCCATGTTTACCAACCCAGCTAGTTATCAGATCACCCTGTATCTGTTCGGTCCTCTACTATTTTAATCCTTTTATATAGGATTATGTCATCTTTAAACAACCTAACTTCTGGTAGTAAACCAACAACACAATTGTTCATTAGAACAATGAATAGCTACTAGACGACCCGTGTAAAAATTTAGCGACTAAAATACGATGAATAGTGAGGTTGAAGGCTTGTAATATAATGAAACATAGAACCGTACTTTTTGTAGCAAATATTTATTTGTTTAGTGCAATAGGTATGCATCAAAATACTTACAACATATAAGGAAACATTAAAATTTAAAATACACTGTATGTACGGCAAACTGTAACTGACCTTAACAGGATACAACCAACCTGAACAAAATGCACACAGCGTATCAACATCTCTGTGATATGTGTTGCTGTGCGAATAAAATGTTTACATTGGAATTGTATAGCAAAACAAAAATATTTCCGTAACAGAAAAAAACATCCAAAAAGCTACTTACTGTATAAAAACAGTTTATTGATATCTCTGTGATATCTGCTGCTGCAATCTAAGGACTTCTGTCTCATACGCGCTACCACTTTCTTAATTTATGATTTTTCCTAACTGGAGACCTTAATCTTTAAAACGATATGACATTTATCAATTTTGGTTGGGTATCGTAGGAGATAAATGGCTCATAATAATAATAATAATAAAACACGCTCTAGAAATAATATTGATACTTTTGCCCTTTAAAGGTTGAATTCCAAAAAAAAAATCCTTTTATAAAATATGGTGTGACCAAAGCAGACACCTAGGTTTTAAAATGATACCTCATTTATCAATTTCGGTTAGGCATCAAGCGAGGTAAAAAAAAAAAGTTTTAGAAATTATTAAATTTTTGCCCCCTAAGGGTTGAATTTGGAGAAAGTTCTTTCTTAAATTATGATGTGATCAAAGAGGATACTTTAATATTTAAAATGATACTTCATTTATCGATTTTGGTTAGGTATCAAGGGAGATAAGTAGCTTGTGACAGAAAAATGGGTGTAGAAATATTAATGCGTTTGTCCTTAAAGGGTCGAATTTTGGAAAATTTCTTTCTTAAAATATGCTGTAATGGAACGGAAGTCCTTACGAAGACCTCAGTCTTCAAAATGATGCTTTGTTTATCAATTTTGTTTAATTATCAAGGGAGATAAATTACTCGAAATACAAAAAATGCATTTTAGAAATGTTGATATTTTTGCCCTTCAAGGGTTCAATTCAGGAAAATTCATTTATTAAAATGTGATGTGACCACAGTGGAAACCCTAATTTTTAGAATGTTCTCTCTTTTATCTATTTCACTTAGATATCAATGGACACAAAATTAGTGACATATTAGTGACAAAAAAAATGTGCTGTAGAACCATTGATACTTTTTCACTTTAAGGGTTGAAATCCAAAAAAAAAAAAAAATTCTCTCTTAATATATTATGTCACCAAAGCTGAGACATTACTCTTCATTTATTGATTTCAGTTAGATATTCAGGGAGATAAATGGCTCGAGACACAAAAAACGCTTTTTTGAAAAATTGACATTTTTCCCCTTTAAGGGCCAAATTATGAAAAATTCCTTTCTTAAAACATAACGTGACCGCGGCGGAGATCTTAATCTTTAATATTATACTACATTTGTGTATATTGGTTAGATATCAAGGGAGATAAATGGCTCATGACACAATGCATTGTTGAAACCATTTATACTTTTTCCCTTTAAGGGTTGAATTCCAAAAAAAATCGTTCTTAATATATGATGTCACTAAAGCTGAGACATTACTCCTCATAAGCCTACTTCATTTATCAATTTCGGTTGGATAAATGGCTCGAGACACAAAAAAATGAATTTTAGAAATATTGTCATTTTTGCCCTTTAAGAGTGGAATTGCGAAAAATTTCTTTCTTAAAATATAATATGACCACGGCGGAGACCTTAATATTTAATATGATACCTCATTTATCTATATCGGTTAGATATGAAGGGAGATAAATGGCTCATGACACAAAAACGCGTTGCAGAATTATTGATACTTTTGCCCTTTAAGGGTCGAATTCTGAAAGATTCCTGTCTTAATATATGATGTCACCAAAGCGGAGATCTTAATCTTTAAAATGATACTTCATTAAACGATTTCAGATAGGTATCCAGGGAGATAAATGACTCGTAACATAAAAAAATAATTTTAGAAATATTGACATTTTTGCCCTTTTAGGGTTGAATTCCTTTCTTAAAATACGATATGACCAAAGTGGAGACCATAAGCTTTAAAATGGCACCTCATTCATTGATTTCGATTAAGTATGAAGGGAGATAAAGGCTTGAGACAAAAAAAAAAAATACCTTAACCCTTTCGTGGGCACATTTTTCTGAGCTTATTAGAGGTAACAGTTGGGGGTTCAATCACTTGCTATGGAACACCTATTACATACCACGCAAAAACCAAAAAATTTTAGGCACTGGTTTTTTTGAAAATTTTGGAAAAAATTTTCTTTCAAAAATTTACACTGGAAAACAATATTAAAAAATGTATATTATTGGTAGATGTACCTTTATTCACAAAATATTAACAAAAGTTACACTACTGAGTGTTATGGAACAGTCTGAAACATGGATCAACACACAAAGCGACATTGCAATTTGAGCACATTATTCTTGTTCTTCTTTCTTCTTTCTTGTACTGCATAAAAGGCAACGTCTATACTTCACAGTTTTCTTTGGAAGATGTTCACCCACATTTGACAGTCTGACTTCATTAGGAAAACTAATACTGTGTGCTTTTTTTTAAACAAATACAGGTGGACGCCCACATCGTTTCCATGGTGAGAATCCTGACAGTAATTGTCTTGCTAACTGCAGATATACAAAAATAACCACGAAGTAACACCAAAACGACGATTTCCTGACACGAAACTGAGTCCAAAAAACAAATAATGCACCGTCAATTGTTGTCAGTGTGACTGCTGGCAGCAGCGGGAATTTTCGCATGTTTCTCATACTAATATACAGATGGCAGCACCAGCTAGATGTGGGAATGTTGAGTTTCTTGGCCCCTGGAAGACTTTAAAGTATGTGGGAAGCTATCTTCCCACCGCCCATGAAAGGGTTATAGAAATAATTTATATGATGGTCCCAATACACTACTCTTTCACACTCCCATCTTTACTTCCAGTTCTTTTGATACTGCATTTCCTACCCAAACATTTTGCTTTCAACATTTTAAAAAAATTTCTACCCAGTAAATCACTTTCTCATCAACTTCAATAGTTTTTACTTTATTTATCACCATTTTAGGACCCACTCTGTCAAAAGCTTTTGAAATGTCTTCGGCCACACCATCAATTTGGCCCCTTTTGTCCGTTACATCCGAAATATCTTGCATATATCCTATTAACTGAGATTCGCATGAATATCCTTATCTACAGCCATGTTGTTTACTTGAAAACCACTTACACTCCTCACATATATTTCTGATATGGTTGCATATCAATCTCTCCATTAATTTACCTATCACCAATGTCGAACTAAGTGGCCTATAATTTTTAACTTAATTTCTTGCCCTTCCATTCCGGTACTACTAGGGATTGCAATCCAGCAAAGCAGGATCCCACAATCCCGCATCATTAGACAGTCTGGTGGATCGTGCACAAAATTAAGCATATTCACAATCCACAAAATGTGCAAAAAATGTGTGCTAGTCTGACTCGCTGCCCCATCGTTATTTTCCTGCCCCACTCGGTCTCTGTCAGATGTATTGCACTGTTCGCCTGTGCCCTTGCAGTTGGCATTTGATTCGTGTGAACAAACGTTTGTTTTTGTCACCCTTCATCATTCATAAGTAAATAGATCCACTTTTACGTATTCATTAAGATATATGTTGTTAGTACATATTACTATAACTAGCATTTGCCCGCTGCTTCACGCGCGCGTGCCTTGGCAGGTGTAGAAATTATTTACCGATTTTATTCTCTTATCAGACATTAACGTGGAAAGGCATGAACTGTTAATGTATTCTGAATAGTTTCGTTTTGTTTCGGTTTTCATACTGATGTCAGAGAGTTGTTTTATTCATATTTTAACATGATGCAATTGATTCAATAGTAGAAAAGGTTCCTGAAAAATTAACAGTAGTAATTCGTGGTTGTAATTATTGTGCGAAGTATAAACATTTATTGTTTAGAAAGGCTTTCACGGTTCAAACGACGTTCTTTCTTCTGTGCGCTTTCAGAAGCTATGGATTTAGCGTATAGAACCCGGTTATAGGTCAATCGCTTTTCTCGGTGCAGGTTACTTTCATTTGCTCTAGCTATTTCATCTAGTTCTCTTTGACGTTGCAGACGATGTTGTCGGTCTATTTCACTCTCATTTAGCCGAATATTATTTCTGAAAGCAATATTTAACTCAGCTAAAACATAATATTTTTAAATGCTGATATGGAGGATTCCACGTTAACCGAGTTACCGAAAATTTAAATGGATATATAACAGTTGTAACGTTAAGAAAGCTGTTATTATAATCATTATGTGTAATTTTTTTTTGGCGATTTTATGTGTAAACTTTGCCTGGGATTATATAGCTAGGTATAAGCTTTGTTAAGGATGTATCTGTGGATTTAATGAAAAATATTCTTTCCATGATACTTAACTAAAAAAAGTTTATTTTTAAATGCGGATACCGAGGATTGCAACATAACCGCGGTGCCATAAATTTATGTAAATATAGCAGTAATCTACGACTTAATCCTCTTGGAAGTGTGCTGAAATATAAAAATTCGTTACCAATAATCACAGCATCTCAATTTTTCTGATTTATTATTTTTTGTTGTTTGGATATTGGTTTTATTTTATGTTGATACACCATCAATTATTCCTGCTTTAAAATAGAAATTTACGTGAATTGGAGCTACTCTTGATTTCAAATCGTCGTATCATTACTGTCATTATTTCAGTCAGATATAATTAATCCAAAAATGTCGAGATGTGATCATGGTACAGTTTATGTAGTAACGTGCATGTAACTGAAACAATTATTTCTGAGTGGCAACATTATCGCAAGTTGTGAATCGCTTGAAATGCAACCTGACAGCTGATATGATGCTTTGTTATAGGCCTAAGAGACGATGCCTGCAGCTTTATAATCTATGCGGTGTAGCATTAGGATATGAAACATTTTTAATTTAAGTTTCTTTCAATATAGCCGTATTTTATATGTAATTATTTCAGTCGCATGTAAGTACCTGGCGAAACAACCGCCTGGACCAGATGACAATTGACTCGTTTTGTTTAGCATCAGGCATAACGGGTTTAGTTTTAAAATTTACGCGGTGTAGAATAGAATTTTAGGATGCCTAGTTATATTAGAAATAAAAATTCGTTACCAATAATCACAGCATCTCAATTTTTTTCTGATTTATTTATTTTTTGCTGTTTGGATATTGGTTTTTATTTTATGTTGATACACCATCAATTATTCCTGCTTTAAAATAGAAATTTACGTGAATTGGAGTTAATCTTGGTTTCAAACCGTCGTATCATTATTGTCATTATTTCAGTCAGATATAATTAATTCAAAAATGTCAAAATGGATCACGGTACAGTATATGTACTAATGTGCATGTAACTCAAGCAATTATTTCTGAGTGGCAAAATTATCGCAAGTTGTAAATCGATTGAAATGCAACCTGGACAGTGATGACAGCTGATATGCTTTGTTATAGGCCAAAGGGACGATGCTTTTATCTTTATAATTTACGCGGTGTAGCATTAGGATATGAAAATTTTTTTATTTGAGTTTCTTTCAATATATCCGTATTTTCTATGTAATTATTTGAGTCGCATGTACCTGAATTTTCGGATGCCTAGTTATATTTGCACGTTATAGCCACGAGACATATTAATCGAATAAAGTACTTCCAAATATGTGCAATTCCGCACAAGTCATTATGAAAGAAGTATGTTTTATTACTTGCTGATATTTATAATAGCTGTTTTTCAGACATCGCTCTTCGAGAAAAAACTGAATTTCGTATTAAGTATTGGCTTATTGTGGCTGTATTGTACAGAATTCACGTAGCAATTTTGTTCCAGAGACAAACTGTATAACAGTCTACCAGAGACAATACGTCTTCAATATTTGTAATACAACTTTTTCGTAATTCAACAGACCTGTTACGATTCAAGTAAATGCTGATTATACTTGATTCACGTATTCTTTTTATTTTGAAGTACTGCGGTCCAGAAAAATGAATCGCAGAAGTAAAAAAAAAAAGGAAATCCTAAATTTTGTCAGGTCTCTATATGAAAGGAGTGACCGTCTGAATGTGTATAATTATCTGTGGTCTACAGTTTCACATTTCTGAAGTTTTTTACTGACTTTCTTCTTCCCATGGTACATATTAGTCGTTAGCTACTTCTGCAGATGTTGATCAGCAACATTAGCTTTAAAAATTTGGAAACACCATGCAAATTGATGCGGTAGTTTTTGCGTTATTAGAGATCAAGCCTCACTACAAACGCAGCTTGCTTACAGATTTATAATAGTATAGATTTGGATTATGTTGCGTACTCAGAAAGATTTTCTTAGTGTATAATAAGTAATTATTGTGTGTCACACACGTCCTCTGTATTTGAGGATAAAGTAATTTTGACAACTTCCTGTATTTGCCAAACTATCCTAAGATACCACCTAAACTAAACACTACTGGTATACTGTATCCTCTAATATCCTTCGGAAATACTTCGTGATCGCTTATTCTTTCAGTTACTTGACTACCCACGAGGTTATCATCTGGCTTTGTTCGGAAGATATCCAACATGTTTTGTCCCCTATTATTCTTCTCTACGACTTGTGTTAATCCTCCTTCCCTTATTAAGGGATTTACAATCTCTGTTACCTTGTGTTATTAATCTTATTTCCTAGCCAGTTAACACCTGGTAAATTTAAATCCCTCCTGGTAATGACCATTCTATTCTCACGTCTGAAATAGTATGAATTTAATTTCTCCCCAGAGCCTCATCTTCATCAGTCATTCTTCCAATGTGGTAAGCAGCCAATACCCTGTTCTTTTTCTTTTTTATCACCCCAGAAATCTACCCTAAGTAACTCATGGTTATGATCTATCAGTGATCTGTAATAGTTTTCTGTAACCAGTATGAAAACTTTTCCATTTACTGCTGCTCTATCTCTGTGGTACACTCTGTAACCATTAGGAAAAACCTCATTGTCTAGTAATTCTTGTTTTAACCAGGATTATACACCTATAACCACTTGTGGTTTGTGTATCTCTTTTAAATTTGCAAATGCTATTACTTTGTTCATTATGCTCCTACAGTTTATTAGTAACACCCTTATTACTGGTTTTGAGATATTTTCAGTATTAACCTCCTCCTTCCCAGCTCTACCGCAGTTAGTTATTGTTTCAGCAGTTAGTTATTGTTTCAGCAGTTTGTAATATCTTGTTGGCCGGGGTATTAGTTTTTGACTTGAAAAACACCTTGTATGGTGCCAACTCGCAAAAGTATCAAAGGTTATTTACTTTAATTGAATAATATTTATAATAGGCTCTTCACGTGAAAATTCTCAGGGGATCACAAAAAGAAATGGTTTCACATTAAAAGATATGAATTTATTCATTAAGACAAAATTTGTTATCATTTCAAGATCACAAAGGTATGGCAAACCGATGGTGGGCACCCAGGCTAATAGCTCTTTAATTCTGGCATGAGTCACTCAGGGCAGTTTCCAGGGTTTTGAGATGTTGCATATTGTCTCTATATCAGCAGGCGGTACACATTACCCGTCATTGTCACTGGTCGGCGGTGGCGGTGGGCCAGGGTTTGACCAGCACGACTGGCTGATACACACAGCTACCTCCGTATATCACTTGTAGCAGCAGCCACTGCCCACAACCTTGCTCTGTGGTGTCCAGCAACGTTCTCTCATCCGACGACATAGAACATATCAAAAGACACACCTTGGAGGAGTAGATGCAATCCCCTCCATCCGCTGGCTCACACTCACCACATACGGCACGCCCTCCACAAAACTAAACAAAACAAAACAAAATTGTGAGAAGCTAGGGCAGGCTGTGTCCCGCGCCACTTCGTCAAACCAAACGTGTCTCTCCAGGACAGCATCTGCCTTATGTCACCATCTGATTCCCAGAAAAACACAGTGACGAACCGCACCCCTCTGCGCCACATAGGCGCCAGGCCCTGTGGGACATTACAAGCTTCATTTATTTCTTTAGCATTTGTGATTTTTCACATCGTGGATCTACAGTCTGTATCATTTTGATCATCTATTTCCATCCACTTACCAGCAGCCCCTAACATAAAAATGTACAATCCTGAACCCATTATCACTGGAAATGGGCTCACTTGCAGCTTTAGCCAACAACCCACAGATATATTATTCATTTTGATATCCAAATTGTAAGATTATGTATGGAACTTTGAGTAATGGTAGGCAGCCTACCAATATGTGTGTTGTAAAAAAGAAAATGTTTTCAAGGCTGTTATACTATGCTTAGTTTCTGATCATTTCCATCATAATCTGTAATATTTGGACCGAATGAACACAGATAATGTTATGTTGTGTTGGTGCTATATCATTGTGGTGTTGAATGATTACAGAAAAAAATTAATAAAAAACTGAATTAATCCTAGACTTACTTATTTTATTTGTGAGATAACCTTTCCAATTTATGAAGAAAGTAATAATTTAACAAATTTTTCTCAACCTTTATCTTCATTTGCGTTAAAACAGAATATCCAGTAATTTTCAGTTTTATAGTTTCATCAAGCTATTTGGAATCTAGTATTAAGTTGAGCCACTAACAATTAGCATATTTGCTACAGCTGCTCATTTATAAGAAATCTAACTGAAATTTCAATTCTGATCCCACATGTTTGTATGGAAAAAGTTAATTAAATTTCCAAAGAGTGTCATACAGTGCAATTACAATAAGATATAAAATTTAAAAACCATAATGAGATACAAAATAGTCTTTTGATTCAGCTGAATTAATAGTCGCCATCCTCCTATTATATTCACTACTCTTCACATTTACACTATTGAAAGTACTGCCAATGGCTGAAATTCCTAAGGGCATCTTTTCCCCCTAATTTTGTGATGAAATTGAAAGCATGAATGTATTGATAATGGTGACAGCAAAACAGGGCAAATAACACATCAATTACCACAGGTGAAGGCAATGCAAATCGTGCAGCATGCATTCAGGCACTACCACATGTTCCAATCCTATCACAGGGGAATCTTTTCCTGTTATTGGACATGCTTCTTGCACTAATGCTCCTCATTTACCAAGTTACCTGCCTTCACTGTAAGGCTTCTTATATCGGCCTTACCACTAAACAACTCAACAGGTTGAATGACCATAGGCAAACAGTTTATACTGCTGATTTATACCATCCAGTGAATGCCTATAATAACACACACGACTTTAACAATCTCATTACCTGTTTTACATTGAGAGCTGTCAGAGTTTTTTTTTTTCGGAACTCTGTAGATGGGAGCTGACTTGCCTACACTTCCCAGATACCAGGCATCCTCCTTGCTTCAGCCTTCTTTAAGACCCCACCTGTAAACCTTCACTTACATTATCATAAATATACAGGTAACAATGAATGGAAAGAAATGCCGCGAGGTAATATTTACATTCAAAAGAAAGGGAAAATACACCCAACACTCACCAAAGTTGAAGGTAGGAGGGCAGCAGCAACACAAAACAACACACAAACAAAGAAAAAACAATATTTCTGGTGAAAACCACTTTTTCAAGTTAACAAAGGTAGGTGACTGGGCTTGTGCAAGACTTGCGTTTGATGCAGCCACTCGTAGAATGCAATAGATCGCAGGAGGTGGTGGTGGGAGCAACGATAATATAACCCCAAGTATAAGAAAGATTAAAATTGTTGAAAAAATAATAATAGTAATAAAAAATATAAATAAATAAATAAAAATGTAATTGAAAATTTTTGAAAAATATATGAATCTGTTGTGATGGGTGTATAGGGGTGAGGATGGAAGATATTAACAGAAATTAAGGCCTGGTGGATGTCTATTCTGCATGATGTGTTGATATGCCAATTCCCATCTGCGGAGTTCAGATTGGGAGGTAGTGTCTGGAAGTACTCTAATGGCTCTGGCTGTGAAGCAGTTATTAAGGTCGCGGGTGTTGTGAGTACTGGCATGGTAAGCAACAGGGAAGTCCAGGTTTTGGGAGTAAACTGTTTGTCTGTGACCGTTCATTCTGATGGATAACAAGTTTGAGGTCAGGCCAATGTAGGAATTTGGATAGTGGAGGCAGGTGAGTTGGTAAATGAGAGTGGTGGTTGTACAAGTGGTATGACCTATTATGGGGTATGTTTCACCAGTAGTAGGTTTGCTATAGGTTGTGGTAGGTGGATGCATACCGCAAGTTTTGCAATGGGGTCTCTTACAAGGGAAGGATCCAAACGGTGGTTTAGGAGCATTAGAGGGTTGATATTTAAGTATAAGAATGTTTTTTAGATTAGGTGGTCTGCTGAAGGCGATGATAATGGGAAGAATGCAGCACATCTCAGGAAAGGATAGAAGAAAGTCATAGCCCAGACGAAGAATTTTGTTTAACGATTCCAGGCCAGGGAAAAACTGGGTGAGAAAAACAGGGTTTTGGTTGGCTTTAGGTTGTGTGTGTCTGTGTGAGGGACAGTCCCTGACTCTTGATAGCTGTTTTTGAACTAGTTATGCAGGATAATTGCTCTGTAGGTGTAGAGAGTAAAGGACTCGTGATCAGAGCAGATGTGTTTGCCTCGAATAGCTAGGCTGTGTGGAATGAAACGTTTTGTATGATATGGTGAGTGTTGGGTATATTATCCCTTTCTTTTCCATCATAAATATACATTTAAAAAAAAATTGTGTTGATTTTTATTTTTTAAGAAAAGAAGGTAGAAAATGTATAGTTTAAGAAAATTTATACATTTTATTTTACTGGTCATTAGAGAGATTATGCTTTCCTACAATTATCATTGTTCAAGTCTTCTCCCGCCTCCCTGCCCATTTCCCATTCCCAAATCTCCTAAATAGTTCATCTCTTAGCTGTCATGTGCAGGTCTGAATGTCCACACTTCTTTCCCCTTGCTGTATATTTCACCTTCTGCATGACTTAGGGTTTTTACCAAAATATTGTGTTTGTCCTGCCTCTCCTGCCTTTATTTGTGTAAATGGCAGGTATTTTCTGTTTCATTACTTGTTTTCAAAACATGAATGTAATGTTTTAATCAAGTCTTGAAACCCGAGAGTGTAGCTCAGTTTGCTGATGCACCACCCACTGAATCTGATTGGTACAATGGGGCTGAACACGAGTCCAGGCCTCCACATACTGACCATCCTGACAGCGGTTTTTAGGCGGTATCTTACGGTAAGGTGGAACCCGCCAGTTTGGCTCAGTTTGCTGAGGCACAGTACACTAAATCGGGCTGAGCATGAGTCCAGGCCTTCACATTCTGACCATCCTGACTGTGGTTTTTATGCAGTTTTCCGCAGCCATCAAGGTGAATGCCAAGATGATCCCCAATTTCCACTTCATAACTACACATTTCACAAACAAATAATATGCTTATCACACAGAACAAAGGTACTCGTTTCACAGACATTTGACAACACTTCATTCTCCACTTAGTAAGTAGTATAGCTGGACCAATAGGTATAAAATGCTTTGCGTCTGTAAGGGCATGCGGCCATAAAATTAACACTTCAAATTTGACAATACCAATCATGATTAAAACTCAATAAGTGGTTTATTTTTAAGAAAAAAAGGTACAAAATGTATAGTTTAAGAAAATTTATACATTTTATTTTACTGGTCATTAGAGAGATTATATGTTGGAAAAAGGTGTTGAACAAGAAGAACTAATACTTAGGGTAAGGTGGATTTAGTAAAATCTGTGGATTGAATACTTATAATTTCACCACAGCAAATGTGCCGACTGTTATGTTAGGCCCTACTGCTCTGGATGTGCGTTCCATAGTGTTTAGGCAACATTTTTTAATATGTATTTTACAGATGGTAGTATTTAGTGTCATTGTAGATGTCTTAATAGGGTTAACCAAATGTGTTAAAGGGGCAGGGTCCCCGCAGATTGCCACGTAAGTAGGCAATGGTCTGCTACTCCCGATATTGGGAGATTGAAAGAGCCTCACAAACAATTTACGGATTGTCCCTGCAGACAGGGAGCAAATTGATATGTTTGTAGCGCAATTGCAACCATTGAGACAATTTCTGCTCAGTCAGCTTGTAGCAGGGAGCGAGTGCATTTTGTACCATAAATCGTATGTGTCGTTAAAAATGTCTAAAGAGAACGAGGTGTGGACGAATATTTTCGAAATTTGTGAGGACAAATGCAACAAAAACTACATAATTCGCAAAATGCGGAAGAAAGATTTCGAATTTTGGTCGAAATTTACAAGGTATATATTGGAACAGAAAGTAACAGTTGAAATCTGCTTTTCTTCCTTGATGTTTTGTTTTAAACATTTGTAGATAAGCCATCATGTTTCAGGAATGATGTCTGAAAGCATTTGTAGTGAAATCAGCGTACTAAATTTCATACCTTCATAGGTGTGTCTACTTGCCAAAAATTGCAAAGTAATGACTAATTGTTCTCAGGCATTAGGGTATTTATGTATATAAAGGGTCACTAAGTGGACTATCTCTGCAAAACTTTCAGAACCTACTCACAGAAAATTTTCTGGCTCTAGGCTTCTCAAAATTTTCATGTAAGAGGAGTGTTTTCTTAATAAAATACATTTCTAAAATGTCATAAAATCCGATTGTTTATTCATTTTTAACATTTTTTTTTTAAGTACCCTTAATTCTTACAATTTAGCAACATTTAATATATCTGTCTTCAGTATAAGAAGTCTTTTATATGTCCACTTATCGCATTCTTAAAAAAGTGGCTGTTTACTCATTAAGAAATGTGCCGTGTTGCATTTACAATGTGATTATATTTTATTATTCGAGATTGTGCTTTTTTTGTGCGGTTAAACCAAATAATTAATCTGTTAACCATTATTCTGCACAATTTAAATCACTCTTTTATTATTTAAATACATCTTTCTTAAATACATTATCGGACTTCTTTCTGCAAGTTCTCCTTAGCTCTGCTCTAGGCAATCTCCTAGTTAATCTCTGTATATCGTTGCTATGGAAACCTCCTTAAAAGAGTATTAACCGGCCCGTGACATGTAACTCCTACTTCAAGGATGTTTTTAGAATATCTGTTATGCTACACGCTTCATACATCACAATTATCGCATAAAGGGTATGATCTGATGACCATTAAATTGGCAGAAATCATGCTGCAAAGCACTAACTCATGAGGGGCCTAATTTATTAACATCTGCGACATACTGCACTGTACCATTGCTACATGGTAAATCTAAATGTGTGTTTTGAAACTCTTCGGAAGCACAGTTCTGAAAATGGAGTGAATTATTAAAAGTTAATTATGTATTGAGCAGACTTGATATTTAATAACCAAATAAATAACAACATTGCTGTAGGCTGGATGCTTTACTATTTCACTGATCTATATGCACAAAATAAAAGAAACGAGACTTGACAACTTTATGATTATTTACTTCATCTTTCTTTGGTACCAACCCTACCATGTTTCATGGTTCCTCACTTTTACTACAAGACTGTCAGAAAACTGTCATTAACATAATCCTCGAACTACACTCTCTTTGATATTGACATGAAATACATTTAATTAATAGGCTGGAACAATGCTGTCCTATCCTTATATACTCGAAATGCCAGATTTTTGCCTGGTAATTGAAGTATATGTGGTTTTTAAATATTTGTGCTTATAGCTTGTACTTGCTGATAGCCTTATATAGTACGAGAACAGTATCTAATTTTTTTTTTTTTTTTTTTTTTTTTTTTTTTTTTTTTTTTTTTTTTTTTTTGCTTGCACACTACCTTTACCATCTATGTGGACCACATGTTTGGAAACACTGCCTTAAAGTTACCATCAGTTCATATTGTTACATGTGCAAATGAATTGTATAGGGAATTTTGCTCTTGTTAACAGATTTTCTAATGACAATGTTTTGTTCTGTGTTGTTTGTACTTTGTCAGTTTATATTAATGTCCTTTCAACTTGTATTGGAAAAACACACTCTCAAATTATTTGAACTTGTTTCAGTTGTAATAAGTAAGTATTTGAAGTATGTTGCGGGTTTGGAATTTGACACTGAACCAGACTACACTTACTGCAGAAAATTATTGCACAAAGGTGTAATTGATGCGGGTTTTGTAGATGATGGAAAATTGGAATTTGGTTTCAAAGTCATCCCAAAAATGAAAATTTTCAAGAAAAAGAAGGTAAGTATTTTAATTAATATTGAGATTTTTCTTATCTTCTTGGGGCTAAAAACCCCTCTGTTGCCATTTAAACAAATGGGGTAAAGGATCTACTATCATGGAGTGGTTTTTCCTTAGGTTGTACAAAATGATGTTGGTATACTTGATTATTGTCACCCCTTCCCTCTCCAGATCCCCTTTTGCCCTGAAAGACACTAATTTTCTTTTTTACTATTTTGTGACTGTAGACAGTGTGACGAAGCCGAGGCACAAGCATTCAATTGGGGCCTATCTCTTGTCAGAAAAGGATAATTCTATGTATGATATGCAATGAAGATTCCAAAGTTAGGGAGGGAGGGAGTCAGGAGTCTTAAGGAGGTGAATGCATTGTATCCATGGTATGAAAAGTTAGTTTCATTGATAAGACAAAAAAGTCAATGCTACAGTACTAATACGAGGCATGTTTTTTTTAAGTAAGTACCGTTATGAAATTAAAAAAAGATGTGCAAATATATCTCAATAATTTTATTTTGAAAATTATGAAAGCCTGTACGTTACTCTACTTTTCTACATAATTCCCTTCGATATTGAGGCACTTGTCATAACTTAGTACCAGTTTTTGAAAACCCTCCTCATAGAAGTCTGCCGCCTGACTTGTTAACCACTGCATCACAACTGTTTTGACTTCGTTATCGTCTTCAAGACGCTGACCGCCCAGGTGTTTCTTCAAGTGCAGGAACAGATGGTAGTCACTGGGCGCCAGATCAGGGCTGTACGGAGGATGATCTAGAGTTTCCCATCGAAAAGATGTGATGAGATCTTTGGTATGATTAGCCACATGTGGACGGGCATTGTCATACAGCAAAACGATGCCCTTGCTCAACTTGCCACGTCTTTTGTTCTGGATTGAAGGGGGCAGATTATTCAATGTCTCACAATAAGCTGCTGCATTGATTGTCTCATTACGAGGCAGAAATTCTACAAGAAATACTCCTTTTCTGTACAAAAAAACTGTGCACATGATTTTCCGGGCAGAAATCGTTTACTGGAACTTCACTTTTTTGGGTGAATCTGAATGCCGCCATTCCATTGGACTGTTGCTTTGATTCAGGTGTGACGTAGGCCACCCATGTCTCATCGCCAGTAACAATTTGGCTTAAGAAATCATCACCATCATTGTGGTACCGCTCAAGGAAAGTCAATGCACTGCCTAAACGTTTGGTTTTGTGCACATCCGTTAACATTTTCGGTACCCAACGTGAGCACAATTTTCGGTAATTCAAGTCCTTGGTCACAATGCCATACAAAACACTACGAGAAACATTAGGAAAGTCATCACACAAGGAAGAAATCGTAAAGCGTCTGTTTTCTTTCACCTTATTGTCCACTTTCTGCACCAAACTTTCATTAAGGACCGAAGGATGCCCACTCCGTTATTCATCATGCACATTTGTGCGACCATCTTTAAATGATCTCACCCACTTTCTCACCATTCCATCACTCATAATGTTTTGTCCGTAAACTGCACAGATCTCACGATGTATATCGATCGGTTTTAGGTCTTTAGCACAAAGAAATTTTACAACAGCCCATACTTCACAGTCGGCGGGACTCACGATTATCGGAGGCATCTTAAACACTCGGTGAACAACGTTAACAAGAAAGAATTAGACTGTAATGGCGTCGGTGCATAGGCAAGAGATGCAGGTACCAAGTGCGCATGCGCGGAACGCCAACCGTAGCGCTGCAGCCACGGTGTGACAAAACGGTACTTACTTAAAAAATACGCCTCGTAAAAGTTGAAGAAGAAAGGGGAGCCTTTTTTTCTCTTGATACATTCTGGATGTACACCCATGATAATTTCATTGTAATAATTATTATTTAAAATGATACGCCACAGTTATACATAACTATGGATGATTGATTTACTTTTTTAAGATGCTTGATGTAAATGTGTATCAGAAAAGGATGATATGCAATTTAAGAAATATGAAGGAAAGGTTGATCATAGGTGCCAGGTGAAGGAGCAATGTGCTTTGCTGAGTATAAAATAGAAAAGCAACATGAAAGTTTTGTGGCGCATTATTGATCTGAAACTAAATCCACTAATTTTCTTAAGTATGGCTTATGAGGAATAGACTGTGTGTATAACATCTAAGTGGAAAATAAATTTTAAACAAAATTATGTTCCAGCTTTCAACACTACAGCAAAAGATATTTTCTGTATCATGCAGATATTGCTTTGAATAATCATGAATTGAATGGTGGAATGACTAAGTTGAGTTTTATGGTTTTTAGTTTTTAATTCTTTCAGCAGATACTCTTACCATGTGGGATAAAGACTTCACAGGCATAATAACATTCGGACTGTAATATTTGTTGCAAGCCTTACGCCAAACAGAAACATTAATGTGCAAATATGCGTAATATTTGATTCTGAAATATCGGTATGGCTCTCAGAGCTTTATGATTTTTTTTTAATGTTCCATTTTTTGTTTGACAAGGTTAAGGCATCTTCAAGAGATGGTAATCAAGCTTCTCCCTTTAAATACCAATCGTTTGGCTAAGCCAAGTGTTATTAAGGATGCTTGCTTTCTTCCACCTGTGCCCTTATTTCCAAACCTCATTGTCCTCCATCGTTGACATTGTTATTATCTCTTACGCGGGTAACTAACCAGTCAGGTTTGTTCACACAGCAGTCTTTGCTAGAAGCACTTTGTGCAGTTCTCCACATATTTGATTTACAGTCTAGCCTATAAAGGAATCATCCAAATTATTACACATTGGTTTTGTCTTGTGGTCTCTGTCCCTTGTCTCTCCAACTTAAGTAAGTGATAGATTGACTTCCCTTATCCTTGTTTGAATTTTCCCTGTTCTGTTATCACAAATTATTGTTATATTCCAAGCAAATAATTTATGTAAGTGAATTCCCGATTCGAGTGGAATGTTCTGGTTCAACATATTTTTTTAGATTTATGTTCTGTTTTAATGTTCCAGCATAGAGAGAATCAACCCTTCTCTGAAGAACCTGAAAATATGGTTGTTTATAAGCCCAAGAAGTTGTTTAGAAATGGAAATCGGCAACCTTGTGTTCCTCATAACTTTAACAGGTAAAGTATATCCAGTTTGTAGAAAATGTCAGTTTTTTTTCCAGCTTGATAATCTCCTCATGCTTATGTTGTTGATATTTTTAAGCCAGTTTTTCTTGTCCTCCATTCCATTACATATTCCCCTTGAAGTATGCTTAATTCTTTTTGTACGTGTATGCCAGCACAATTTTGTGGATTTCATACTGTGCTGCCATCATCAAAATAGTCCACTCCATGCCTTGTGGTGCTTGCTACTGTAAGGAACAAGGGCTGCATACCGGGGCTGAAGTATCGCCTTAGTGCCTTAACTTACACTCTTGTAGACTCACAGTTCTCAGTAATACTTGCTTAAATTTGATTTGATTTAATTTGACCATGTAGCCAGGATGTCTCAACTGAATGCTTAGGTCGCCACTATATTTGTTACCCACAAATAGAGAAAAGGGTTTTATGCTAACAACTGAAGCACACAAGTTCACTGTTAGAAAAATCCAAAGTTTTATTTTCAAAGTCAATAGTTCAAAATAGCATTTACAGTTGAGCAGGCATATCGAACTCTCTTTTCCAAAAATTGCACGTTGTGGAGAGAAACTTAACCGACCGAAACCCCATTAACAAATTTAAAAGTTCATGTTAGTTACTATATAACCCGACACGACCCAACATGGTTGAACTAGCCAGCATGGCGAGCTACAACCAGCGCGACGAAAGACAGACCGAAACAGACCACAGGCAGGAACAGACAAATCGGAATAGCCCTGAATAGCCCCCGGCAAGAACAGACCGGCTCTTTTATCGAAACCACGAGAACCAGTGACGTCAGCAAATGTATCACATCTTTTTCCTCCGCGTAGCTCAAAGAGTACGAAATTTATTTGACGATCCCGACTATTAAAAATGTTTAAACTTTGATAGTATCTGGACTTATCCACTAGAAGTCCGACGGCAGTCTCTTGAGAAATTTAGAGTAATTAATTTTAATGTTTTAGCTGTTTAAGACTCCGCGTAGTGATACATTCAAATTTGGGTAAAATCCCTAAGTGTTCTAGAACTTTTTACGCGCGTGCACAACAATCTGCGACAATCTATTTTACAAAAACTTAATTACCGGTCAAATGCTTAAACTTTTTATGAAAACCCATGTATGTATGAAATCGTCTTAATTAGGGCTATCTGCTGATACAAAATTTAAATTGATATCTCTTTTAGATAAAAAAGCTTATTATTTTCTCTTAATTAAAATCGCTAATTAATCTTTACTAAATTACTTAATTTTATTGCCAAAATATCGGGGATAGTGCTGACTACAGCTGGTGATAAAAGTTCGGTTGTAGCTTTACGCGATTTAAAGTTATTACAAATCTTAGAATTTCACTATTCTGATCGCGTGTTTCAAAACTCGAACAAACGGGAATACCTCTTAAACCAAACGTTTCCCGATATGATAATTACACTTTAAAATGATTTTTATAATGAATTACAACTGTGAGCAAGATTACAGGGAAATTCCTTAAGGTTGAAAACTATACTTCTTGAAATTTCTAAGTCCCGCCTAAGCAAAACTAGAATTTGCCAAAATGCTAAGGTGCTTACATGCCCCCTGAAGATTGAAGTTATTTTCCAAGGAAAACTAACTGAACATCTTGAAAAAATAAAAGAAAAATTTAAAATCCCCAAAAGAAATGAACTATCGCATGTCGGTTCGGTTCTTTCTCTCCACCATTCATACTCAAAAAATTCTTTTAACAATACCAAAAATTTTAACCTCTTCCATTCAATTATTACAAAAGGTTCAAAACTCATTCATTCTCAAAATATCAATATTACTGCAAAAATTATTAAATGTTGTACAAATTATGATCAAAAAGCAAAAAAGTGAAATATCAGATTATCACAAAATTATAAACATGTGTAACATAAATAATCACCAAATTGTCAAAATATCAGACAAATTATCAAAACACGAAACAAAGTGTTATAAATACAAATTACAAAAATTACATTGAAAAGAAAAATATTAACATAATGACATCATGTTTTGTTTTCAGAAAAGTAGGAAGCAATGTGTACTATTTTAAACATAGAAATAAAAATTTATAGTGTTTTACAAATAATTGCATTATGAAATTCCATGTAGGAAAGTCTTTAGTTTTCTAAACGTCTTTGTTTTAACATTGTTTTATTTTGTTATGGCCTTAATTACCACTTTCCCTTTAAAACACTTATCACAGAACTCCCTAAAATGGGTGAAAACCCAAGTCCTGTAACGGGAGCTGACAGTAAGGCTCGCAAATTATACAAAGCAAAAGCCTTAAGGCTAGATCTGCCGAGAAATGTCAATTTTCCCTGGTTCCTGTCGCAGCAGGAGTGGCCTGGGGAACTCGGTCAGCTAGCTGGTCTGTGAACATACAAATCAGAAAAACCAATGGGAATTAGTGGTGGCCAAACTGTTCTTAAACACTAACATGTACATAAGAGAAAAATATAAAAGTAAAATACAAAAGTGGATAAAAAAGTAAATGTACAATAAACATAGTAGATACAAAAAACTTTCCCACTAGTTGTTGGGAAATGAAACAGTAAAATGATCTTCCTTAGCAAAGGAAGGTAGTTACAATAGTAAGGAAAAGCAAATGAAAATATTCACATACAATGCATTAAGATTCTAGTTATAAAAATGACAAAAGATTCTTATATACGTAAAAAATATCAAAGTAAAGAAACACAAATTGCACTTGGTTCTTGCCAAGTTAACCCTTTCGTGACCAAATTATTTACAGAAGTTGTGGAATTCTTATGAGCACTTTATTGCGCTGAGGAACCACACTTAAAATTATAGTTTCAATCTTGAATGTGAATAATTAGTCTATCATTACAAAAAAATTAGTGGGAACTATTGTTCCCACTGAACTCTGGACTAACTCAACTCGGGAATTTGAAAAAAAATATTTATTTATTTTTAAGTGCAAAAAACATCAGAAATATTACATTTATACATGCATTAATTTGTGTTGTCATTTGAGTTCACTATGGTGATGTACTATGGAAAATAGAAAAGCATGATGCTATACACAAAGGTACACCACAGCTGCTACACATTACTTTTGTTCTCTTTTCGTTGTCCTTTGTGCTATATCAACAGCATCTTCTGTTTGACATATTTCCAATTTCGCTAGCTTCTATTGTCAAATCAAAACCACTATCATCACTTTGCACAAAATTTTACCACTAACATCGTTCGAAATTTGTGAATTATTCGCTGAATTTTCATCAGAATCTGAGTCGGCATCGAAATCTGAATCTTCTGGTAGGGAGTGCAAAATTCTCAGAATCTCTTCTGGCCTGAGGCCAGGCATTCTAAACAATGGGGAACACATAATAAACAAAATGCTGATTTTACAGCTACACAGTTTGCATATCCCAAACAGTTCAGTGGGATAAATAGTTCCCACTAACTTTCCTTGCTACACAGTTTGCACATCCCAAACAGTTCAGTGGGATAAATAGTTCCCACTAATTTTCCTTGCAATATTTCTGTGGTTTTCAGTGAAATTTGCTAAATACAGTCATATACTGTCTCCTTAGTAAATATGAAATTAGACAAATATAAAACAAGTAACTTCACACACAACAGAAAAGTGCTGAATACAAGTATAGCTGTTGCGGTCAAATTATTGGGTCCCTTACACTCAGAAACCGCGCCACTGCATTTATTGACTAAGAATGTAGACATACAACAGCTTCTGCGAGCCAGTTGATAAACTGCATGTAGTTACCACACTATAACAGAGATGGGAGCACAAGTTGCACGTGGGAACAATGATTACCAGTGAACTTAAGCCGAAAACAAAGAAGTGGGAACTATAGTTCCCACTGGTCACGAAAGGGTTAATGGATCACTTAAATTTAACAAAGTCATTATAATAGTATTGAGTATAAAGCATTGTAATTATTTACCAAGTAATTCCCCCATAATGGGAGTAAACATCCTAAGAATGTATAGGGGAAAAAATTATAAGGAAACGTAGTTTCCAATCAGCAGTACACTGCTGTGTGAAGTGAGAGTAGTTCCCAAAATAAAACTTAACCATGCTAAAAAATGTACAGGGGAAAGATTATAAGGAAACGTAGTTTCCAAGCAGCAGTACACTGCTGCGACAAAATCGGGGTAGTTAGTGGCAACAAAGTTGCGAGGAACCAGTACACTGGTTCATAGTGACAATAATATAGGGAAATATTAACTCGCATTATACAATATAAATGGGTACCACTTGTAATCCCATGTAGGTGTATATTTTAATGAATGTAATGGATTAGTGTAATACAGTGTATGGAGTATAGTTTTACCTCCTATAATCCTCATTTACTATGTAAGGGGGCATAAAATTCAAAATCATATATAGTGGAAGGGATATATATATCTATAATTAATGTTGGGTTGCAAAGGGTAATGGAGCATATGTATGCCTCCTATCATCATAACCGTCAAATAATTCTCTAGGCGCAAGGAACAATCATCTTGCCTTATCCAAGTCTCTCAATGTTACATCTTATTAAAAAACACAAGGGTAAATATCTACACAAACAAGTTCTCAGGTCAATCTTCCACAATGAAAAACAAAACTAAAATCAACCTCGAAATCTCATCTTAGAAAGTACATTATCTGTAAACAACTTAGTCATGTCAGCGCTAATCTCGTTAGAGTATGTTGATGTACTATATGTTCTATGTTTCCTTAATCCTAATGATGTGTGAATGAACAACGACAGTGGCGCCTATAGGGGAAATGTGGTGGGCTCGTGCTGTTCCTGTACAGTCACTCTCATAGTGTGGGGAATGGGAAAATGTGTCACGCCCATCTATGGGATGTACCAGGTATGTCCTCTGACTCTCCTACTGCACCCCCTCCATGGTCATGTACACAAACTGAGGTCGCCCTGCGTGTTTCTATTTCAATGTAATAAATATAAGTGAGGTCATCTCCTCTCTGGGCCGATGCCTATAATGTCATAATGGACATAATAATCTTGGGACAATAATAATATTGTGGGGCAATAGTAATATTTTGGGGCAATAATAATATTATGGGATCTGCAGGTAAGTCTTCGCTTCCTGGCCCAAGGGTAATAATAATATGAATGGGTAGGAATGCCATTAATAATAATAATGAATGGATCGCAGGCAAGTCCTAGCTTCCTGTCCTGGTCCTGGGGTAATAATAGTGTAGCATTCCCCCCTTATGGTACTTCTTCTCTTCCAGCCTCCCCCCTTTTTGTAAACATAGAAACACAAGTATTATCTCCACCCCTTATTCAACAAGCACATCTACTCCTTCATCATCACAAACAACTTCCCCTCCTTGACAATCTCTCTCAGCATCTCTCAGCTTCATCTCCAATGTATCAAATTTCTCATCAAACCCAGCCTGGTAAATAACTTCCCTAGGTAGCTGGTCACAAAATAACATATGGATGTAAACACCAGAAAAAACAAAGTTGGGCAAAAGTTCAAGCTCCCATATAACCTTAAAAACTATCATCAGACTCATGAAGAAGTCAACAAAACATAGATTAAAAATGGAAAAAGGGAAAAAATAAACAAAATCTCTTGCAATAGGAACTGTCTTATTATTCTGAATGTGGTTGCCTATTTGGGCAAAATCTGAAAAAACATCAACTAACATATACACCATAACATGTTGGAATATTTGTGTGGGACCCTGTATATCAAGGGCGAATATTTTTAGTTTAAGAACATTCCTCCAGTCATCAAACAATGCATTCTCATTAAGTGGGAAAGGGTTGAAGTTGCATTTAAACTTGGGTCCCCTCCCAAAACAAACAGCCTTCAAAATACTGCTCTTATCGTTTGGGGGTAAGGGGTTCAACAGACTTTTCATCTTTATCCCCCTCCCAAAGCATTGATAACTAGAATTGAAAATAAGTTTCATTTTAACAGTCTTTTTGTGCTGGTACAGCATAGGCAAGTGAGTTTGTGAAAAAGAAACCCAGTTTTCTTTTACCATACAGAACGCAAAGGGTTTCTTGAAATTATCAGGATAAAATTTAATGAAGTACCCACTGCCTGAAAAATCTCTTACATTCTGAAAAAGAATAAAGTTGAAAAATTGTTTATTAAGACCACAGTGTTCCCAATTAGGAATAGTAATTAGTGGCCAATCCGTAAGGATGTTGTCAGGAAACATTTTCTGAAATAATTGATGTTTCAGCTTATCCACAAATGTAGGCTTATATCGCCTTGCCAGCTGTTTGGGTTTGGTAATATTAGGCTCATATGAACAGACAGCCTGAGGTGTGGGATCAGCTGATTGTATATTATCAATCTGAGTTTCAGCTTGGACAGGAGTAAAATCAATTAAATTCTCACAGTCAAGTAAATTTACTAGGAAATCTTCATTGTCACCAAAAATATCACTAATTAACTGTGCCGGGCTAGGGCCTGAATAGTCTGTAGTTTCAGTTTCAGGCAAAACATCTGTTTCGATATCAACAAGGTCAGCTACCATACAATCATTCACAATAGGTGGTTCAATGACCTGTGAGGGATCAGCTGATGGCTGAGGATAGGTGATTGTCACGTTATCATCTGTGAAATCAATTAAGTCCCCACTATTCCCTGAGGTTTCATATATAGGAACGTTATCCCCAAAAATATCAGACATCAACTGTTCTGCTGGGGTGCTTACCAAATCAAAACAACTGTCCACTCCAGGTGAAGCCTGTGTTTCAAAATCACTGAGTGGAGTGGCAAGAGGTATTATGTTTTGCTCAGCTGAGTGCTGGGGTGGGATGGGTGTTACAAACTCAGTTGTACCATCGACCAGCTGACTAGTAGGTTCTATTGGTGTTGGTAAAAATTCTCTTTCCTTAAAAATATTTTGAGCTGGTTGTGCTGCTGTAATAGTAGGCTCTGTGACAAGGTCAACAAGCTGAGCCACAACAGTTGGTTGCATTATAGGTGAAGCATGCACTACTGCTTCCTGTAACAGTTGATGAAAAGCATGTTCTCCTACCTGAACAGCTGTTAATGGTTCTGAAAATTCTTTCTCAGTGGGTGTGGATGTCCCTACTGGGACTATTAGTTCCTCCTTGGTACTTAGATTAGTTGTGGACATACTGCCTGTAGTGCTAATAGGTGTAGCAACAACATCATTTACAATCACCTGGTCATCTGAAAAAATACTGCTAGCATGTGGTTGCGGCTGTTGGTTTTGACTGAGAATTGGCTGTAATGCATGTGGGTTTGGTTTCTCCAATGGCTTTGAGTGGGCTTCTATATAGGCTAGTCTAGCTTGGATTACTTTTTCAGAAAAAGTTTGAAAATCTGCAAGTACTTTTGTAATTGTTTCAGTATTGTATTCTATCAATCCCTGGATATAAGAGTTGGCTAAATTATACAACTTCTGAACGTCTTGTTGAATAGGCCTGACCATGTCATTAATAGTTTGTAGGACATACGAACTCCACTTTTGAAGGTACATCTTCTAAAAAAGCCCAAAATTCTGTTTCAACCTTTTGCTTGTATTGCACTAGCTGATCTAAATACCCACTAATGTAATTTCTATTCCAACAATCACGATCATCTATGTTCTGTTTAAACGGAACAACAAGTCCTTCCAACTGATTTGCTGGAGAAATTTTTGTGAAATTAACAATATAGCAATCATTTGCACGCTTTTCTGCAGAGTGCAGATGATCTGACAGTGAGTTGAATTTAGATTCTAAAAAATCCTTAGCCTTCCTACAGCAAAACCCGACATCAATAATGAAGAAACTAATTTCGGAGTAACCGAAATAATGAACATGAGCAATTGTTAATAATGCAGTATGTTTTTCTTTCAGGGATAGTATTAATGCCTTGACTTCGTCAGATTCGAACGGTGGCCACTGAAATTCTAGGTTGGTATCCAGCGGAATGTTAGTAGCTGGGCAACTGGTTACGAATGCCATAATGACTAAAAGTAATACTTAAAGTTATAATATTAAACAAACTGCACATAAAAAAAACCACAGAAATTATCAAAAACTTAAGTCTAACCTGAAAAATCACTCAATGTATGTTCATTCCCGAAAAGCACTAGACATCAAAACAAAGCAAAGATGACCACGGTATCAGACAGCCAATACTTGAAAATTTTTACCAAAAACTGTCTGCGGTGCGATGTATTTAACATCAATATACTCTTTGCACTGAAGTTAAACAGAAGGAAAAACATGGCCCCTCTGCGATAGGTAAACACTTTGCGCACAAAGTAAACAAGAAATAGAGTTGAAAAGTTACGTTCGAGCGGAACAAATAAAAGACAATTTACTATAGTAGTCTGCTAAGTAGGGGATGATTGCAACGCAATAATTTAGTGCACTATATGAAATGCTGTTGCATATATGGAGGCAGTATTATAAAAAATTCACTTGAAGGTCTCGAAGAAATGTTGGAAAAAGTTTTTACTTAACTTGGTTGAAAGCTGCCTGATGAGCTGCAGCATGTTGGTCTGCCGTTGTCGGAGCCGCGGGAAACAGCTGTTGGTGTGGTAGTCCCCCGGGCATGTCTCGTAGATCCGCTATGAGGCCGGACGGTAGGCGGCACAGGTGTGAAGTCGTGGTGCCCCCGCGATGTACCATGGCGAAGCGACGCTCATCTGGTATCGGGAGCTGCATCAGGCCTCAGGGAGCGGGTGGTGTCGTAGACGTCGAACAATGCATGATGAGGGAGTTGCACTCGTGCCGGTTATTCCCCGAAGTGCACACGTAATATGTAGGTCGGCAATTTCTCCTCCACCGTTTGAAATTAATCAAACGCGAGCCTTACAGTCCCATGTAAGGACAAAGGCTGCATACCGGGGTTGAAGTATCGCCTAAGTGCCTTAACTTAAACACTTGTAGACTCACAATTCTCAGTACCTCTGCTAAATAATTTTAATTTGATTTGACCATGTAGCCAGGATAACTCAACTAAATGCCTAGGTCGCCACGAAATTTGTTACCCACAAATTAAGAAAAGGGTTTTATGCTAACAACTGAAGCACACAAGTTCACTGTTAGAAAAATCCACAGTTTTATTGTTCAAAGTCAAAAGTTCAAAATTGCATTTACAGTTGAGCAGGCATATCGAACTCTCTTTTCCAAAAATTGCACGTTGTGGAGAGAAACTTAACCGACCGAAACCCCATTAACAAATTTAAAAGTTCATGTTAGTTACTATATAACCCGACACGACCCAACATGGTTGAACTAGCCAGCATGGCGAGCTACAACCAGCGCGACGAAAGACAGACCGAAACAGACCACAGGCAGGAACAGACAAATCGGAATAGCCCTGAATAGCCCCCGGCAAGAACAGACCGGCTCTTTTATCGAAACCACGAGAACCAGTGACGTCAGCAAATGTATCACATCTTTTTCCTCCGCGTAGCTCAAAGAGTACGAAATTTATTTGACGATCCCGACTATTAAAAATGTTTAAACTTTGATAGTATCTGGACTTATCCACTAGAAGTCCGACGGCAGTCTCTTGAGAAATTTAGAGTAATTAATTTTAATGTTTTAGCTGTTTAAGACTCCGCGTAGTGATACATTCAAATTTGGGTAAAATCCCTAAGTGTTCTAGAACTTTTTACGCGCGTGCACAACAATCTGCGACAATCTATTTTACAAAAACTTAATTACCGGTCAAATGCTTAAACTTTTTGATGAAAACCCATGTATGTATGAAATCGTCTTAATTAGGGCTATCTGCTGATACAAAATTTAAATTGATATCTCTTTTAATAAAAAAGCTTATTATTTTCTCTTAATTAAAATCGCTAATTAATCTTTACCAAATTACTTAATTTTATTGCCAAAATATCGGGGATAGTGCTGACTACAGCTGGTGATAAAAGTTCGGTTGTAGCTTTACGCGATTTAAAGTTATTACAAATCTTAGAATTTCACTATTCTGATCGCGTGTTTCAAAACTCGAACAAACGGGAATACCTCTTAAACCAAACGTTTCCCGATATGATAATTACACTTTAAAATGATTTTTATAATGAATTACAACTGTGAGCAAGATTACAGGGAAATTCCTTAAGGTTGAAAACTATACTTCTTGAAATTTCTAAGTCCCGCCTAAGCAAAACTAGAATTTGCCAAAATGCTAAGGTGCTTACTACCTTCCCTTATCCCTGCCAACCCTTTGCCCTTATGTTGGGCTTGTAAGGTTGCAATATTTGTTTCTGTCAGTCAGTAACACTTGTAGGAGTATTTTACTATTTTCACTCATTTACATTACTGATGAAAAACCGATGAATAAGTTTGAAGAAGTAAATACTACATGTAATGCATTACAAGACTAAAGTATTATCTTTAGGCCTACCAGACAATACAAAGCAAAATCATCGTAAGCAATGTTTTCAAGATTCCTTGGCCACAGTGAAGAAGCCATAAAAAAAACATCAACATTGCTCAGGTGCAAGCATTGACAGTGAAATCTTACAGTATTTCTCAGAATCATTTTGAAAAGAAACCTAAGGTCGGACCCCCCCCCCCTTTTTTTATTGGTCAAAGAGGAAATATGAAGTAGTGCACAAAACCATTCTAGAATGTTATTACAGACTATACTGCATGGCTATAAAAGTTATGTCTGATATCTGTCATAAAATCAGTGATTAAGTTTCAGAAACATCCATTTCCTTCTTCTGAAATGGATTTGTTTTAAGTTAGGAAAGTACAATCTTATATATATATATATATATATATATAAATAAATAGACTTATGTTTCCCTATATTTCACTTTTCAGCCATCACTACCTAACACAGATCACTGGTGTTTGTGTGTGGAAGTAGCATGCAATTTCCTGTCATGTACAACATTGGCCGAATGCCGATAGCTGTGGGGATGTGGGAGATATGATGGTTAAAAGTGGTCGATGCAGGGCATTTTCATATTTTGACCAGACTTGTGTATCCCTATATTTCTCTTTCCTGCCACAGCTACAAAGGATAGACCATTGATGTTTGTGTGTGGTAATAACATCGAATCTCCCATCGTGCACTATGGTGGTTAGATGTTGGTAGCTATGGATGTGTGGGAAATTTGGTGACTGAAACTGGTTGACCTGCACCACTTTCATATTTCTACCAAAGACGTATGTGTCATGGTGTATCACTTTTCAGCCAAAACTATCTAACGCAGATCACTGGTGTTTGTGTGTGGTAGTAGCACAGAGTCACCTGTCGATCACAACGTTGGCCAAATTTCGGTAACTGTGCGAGTGTGGGAGATATGGTGGTTGAAAGTGGCCGAACAAGGATAGTTTCGTATTTCGACCAAAGACGTATCTCCGTATATTTCACTTTGCTGCCGCAACTACATAGCGTAGACCATTTGTGTTTGTGTGGTAGCAGTATCTTGTCTTCCATTGTGTGCTATGGTGGTTAGATGTCGGTATCTATGGGGTTGTGGGAGATATGGTGGTTGAAATTGGTCGACCTGTGGTTCTTTCATATTTCTATCAAAGACTTATGTGTCATGGTGTATCACTTTTCAGCCAAAACTATCTAACACAGATCACTGGTGTTTGTGTGTGGTTGTAGCATAGAGTCACCCACCGATCACAATGTTGGCCAAATTTCGGTAACTATATGGTGGTTGAAAGTGGTTGATCAATGATATTTTCGTATTTCGACCAAAGATGTGTGTCCGTATATTTTACTTTGCTGTGTGAACTACATAGCGCATATGACTGGCGTTTGTGTGTGGTAATAGCATCGAGTCTCTCATCATGTACTATGGTGGTTGGATATCGGTAGCTGTCAATCCAAATTCTTTACAAACACCAGCTAGTAATGGACTTGTGGATTCAATAGCAAAGCTTTTATAAACTATGAACTTATTGCATATTCATGAAACAATGCCCTTCCTGCTGTTATGTTTGGTAAGGGACTGAATATTTTTCCCATGCTTCCTTGTTTTCGTAACCAAACAGAGATGCATGGTCACTATTAGCATGATTCAGGGCAAAACGTTGGTTTAAATGTACCCACTAATTGAGGTTGTCAACTAATGGTGATTCTGCAAATGTATGTTTCATAAGAGCAGCTGAACTTTTATTGTGGAGGAAAAGTTCATCTGAATTGAACTATCATTCACAAATAAATTTTTTAGAAGCTGATTGGATGTTGTATTCATTGGACGAAGTCTTTACCATGATGGATATTGCCCGTTCCCTAGATAAACAATATTCACACTGGTATAAAGTAGATTTTATTGAGTGGGTATTTATGAATGTTTTTTCAATTTTCTTCTGCTGTAACTGAGGATGAGCTTTCATGCAAAGAATAGATCCAAAATACTTAGCAGATACATAAATTTGATCAACTGGGAAATGAAATAGGTGTTGTTACCATATTTTTGCCAATGTGGTACTGTTGAGTTCATATGGGCAAAGGAAAAATGAGAAATTTTGTAATTATTATTTTACGGCATTTCGCTATATAACAAAAAAAAGTCATCTGAAACACGTAAATTACAAAACATGAAACATAGATCATTATAATTTCAATAATTTTCTTGCTGTGATACACAATTTTAGTGCTTAGGTCCTTATGCTACTATCTTTAACAAAGACTGACTGCCTGTGTACCCTGTGAAGTACTTTGTTGGTGCTTTAATTTCACTAAAGCATATGGAAAACTATGGATTTGTCTGGAATCTGAAAGAAGAGATGATTTAGATCTCCTACCATTAATTTGTCATGGTCACACAATGGGGTGTTAACCACGCCTATCCTACACAGATGCTCAGTTACAGCTGCCCTCTCTTGCATTCATCTGTGGTGAGAGTGATAGCTTTATTTTCCCTATCCTTTGCTCTGATTTCAGTGGACAAAACTATCAATCATTGTTGAGTGTGGGCATGTGTGCCTAAATTCCTGTAAATAAATTACCTAACAAAATTGGTTTATTGGAAAATGTAATTTGCATTGCAAAAATTTAATCCAATATTTTCTTACAAATTTTCTCCCTATAAGTTATACGAGCAGAAGTTTGTCAGTGATGAAATTTTGCAATACCAGGCTGTAACAACTAAGCCATTTATCTAACTTTTTTTTTAACTTAACATGCTTTTCAATTTTTTTTAAATTAAATATTTCCCATAACCAGTCTTAAGATTCAGGAAGCTTCATAATTTTGAATCTTATTTTTCTAACTTTTTTTTGGGTTGATTAGGTAATTTCATTCCCAAGTTTCATGAAAGCTTTTATATTTTTATGGTAGTTGAATTTCAGTTTAGATACATAATTTTGTTATGCAAGGTAAATAATATTTTTTAGAATGTTTTTCAGACTTAGTTTTGAAGGTTGGAATTGTTACTGATTTGTAACTCCATTGGAGGCACTGTGACCTTTCAAATTGTTGTTGTAATATGTGGTGTTTAATAATGTATGGTGGTGCATGTAGATTTGATCAAAATTATATTGTGGATTAACAGTCATTCATAAACAAAACTCTGGAATGTGAAGCAGGCACGGCATTGAATACAGACTCTGATCACAATCTTATTTTAGTTGGATAAGGAAACAGCAGTGACCACACAGACTAGGAATGGGTGACCTTGAAGTACCTCGCCAGTCAATTAGAAATTTGATATCCAAAACTTTGCAAATACTCTGTAGGTAAGGAAAGGTAGGCAAAGTAAACAAATCACTTAACCACAGATTAAAGGGAGGATACCAATGATGAACATGCAAAGATTAGCTTATTATACAATATTCCCCATGTGGTGCATCTTATCCTTGTACAAGATTCATATTGTATTTAAAAATATTGTAAAATGTGTTAGTCCGTGTGTTTTTCATTGTCCTCCTGCTTTCATACTTCGTAATGGGTTTACTTTCCCTATCCTATATGCCTAAAATCATATTCCTCTCATTACTAAGAGTTAATAGTGGCAATTGAGAAAACCCAAAGAAAAGACTCTTGTGTCGTGACAGCTATATATAGCTTTGAGAGTGATGATGAAGTGGTTGGGTTTGAGAAAATCTGGAACACAATAGGGGATGTTGTATTTAGCTAATTCATGTCATACCTATTTCAGGATGAAAGATTTATTGAGCGAGAAAACTTAGAATCCGACAGAGAGAAACCATTCTGAGTTCTCTGTGGTTTTACTAGATGGCTCCAGGCAAATGCTGAGATTTAAATTATTTAATTAAAATTGCATTGGAGCACACGCTCCGGGGGCAGTTTCCATACACACCCATCATCCCCCTTTCCTGTACCCGCCTACATTTGCCCTCTACAAATTTTAATTTTAAATTCTTTCAACATTTTTCTTGGTAACTTATCCCAATCCCTGACACCCTTACCTAAAAAAGAGAATCTTCCTACAATCTTGTGCCTGAAATCGAGTGACAGCTTGTGGTCATGGTAATCTTTTCCCATCCATGCATTACTTTTATTTCTTACAGCTATATCTTTCCATGCATCATCATCAATATACACCTTGTATACTCCCATGACCCTCTTCACCCTCCTCCTGTCTTGCAATGAATCCCATTCTAGCTCTGTTATCATATCTGTTACTGATTGCGTTCTGCGATAATTTCCAGAAACAAATCTAGCAGCCCTTTTTTACACTCTCTACAACTCCTGTATGTGATACTTAAAATGTGGGTCCCATACTACACTATCATATTCGAGCAACGGCCTGACCAAAGTTTTGTAACCCAATTCCTTTACTTCTCTCGTACATTCCCTCATCACTCTGTCCAACAAGTACATAATTTTGAAACCTTTTCCTACCACCTGTCCAATGTGTCCCCTACCCAGTTAAGCTTGTTACCAGATGTAATGCCAAGATATTTACATTTCAAGTCTTCAACGAGCTCTTCTTTTTCCCACCTTATAATCATAATCAACCTTTAGTTTTTTATTTGTGTATCTAATAAGCTGACCCTTCTTTCCATTTATCTTCATCCGGTGTTACCACTCCAGCAAGATATCCTGTTCAGATCACCCTGCAACTGTTTACAGTCCTCTACCATTTTAATCCTTTTATATAGTATTATGTCATCTGCAAACAATCTAATTTCTGATAGTGTACAATCAAAACATTTTAATAATGAATAGCAATGGTCCCAATACACTACTCTGTCACACTCTCACCTTCACTTCTTTCAATACTGCATTTCCTATCCAAACGTTTTGCTTTCTTCCTTTTAAAAATTCTTCTACCCAGCAAGTCACTTTCTCATCAACTCCAATAGTTTATACTTTATTTACCAGAATTTTATAACCCTCTCTGTCAAAGACCTTTGAAAGGTCTAATGCAGCACCATCAATTTGGCCCATTTCATCCTAAATATCTTGCATATATCCTATTGATAAGATAGGATAGGGGAGAAAAAAACAGATACCCGTCACTCACCACAGATGAAGGCAGGAGGGCGAGACGAACACATAAAACACAAAAACAAACAAATTGCACAATATTTCGACACGAGTCTTAATCACGTGATAGGCAAGACATATGGCAGGGGGAAAGATGTGGTTGGGATGTGACCACATCTTTCGCTCTGCAATATGTGGCGCCTATGGCGTGATTAAGACTCATGTCGAAATATTGTGCAATTTGTTTTTTTTTTTTTGTGTTTTATGTGTTCGTCTCGCCCTCCTGCCTTCATCTGTGGTAAGTGACGGGTATCTGCTTCCCCCCCCCCCCATCCTATCTTTTTTCAGTGCCTCATGGCAGTATCTTTGTTTCCATTATCCAATATATCCAGTTAACTGAGATTAGCATGAATATCCTTGCCTACAGCCATGTTGTCTACTTGAAAACCACTTACGCTCCTCACATATATTTCTGTTATGGCTGCATATCAATCTCTCCATTAATTTACCTACCACTGATGTCGAACTAATTGGCCTATAATTTTTGACTCGATTTCTTACCCCACCATTATATTCTGGTACTACTGTCACACTTTTCCATTCCTCTGGTAAGCAGCAAGTGTCCAGACTCTGTTTAAATAATATTTCAAGTTACAATGAGACGTCCGATTATCTTTAAAACATCTGTAGTAATATTATCTACACAGCCCCTTTATGTTTAATCAGCTTTCTTAGTTCCTTCAAGATATTATCAGGATGAATTTCAAATTTTATGGTCTGCTCATTTCTAATTGTGTTGTTAAGCTCGTTCTCCGATTTAAATCCTCCCATTTCTGATTCATTACCCCTAATGCTCTCACTAAACCAGTTACTTAAAATCTCTACCTTTTTCAACTCTCCAGCATTATCTAAAAGTATCTCAACATCCTCCCTAACATAGCCATAGAAATTTCTAGATGTGTCAGTCAATGGTCCTCCTGCATTGTCAATACTCTTCACAAACCCATCTTTAGCCACCTTCTTAGCTATTATTAAGTCCTGGTTTAGTTGTTTTAAATATTCCCTACTACTCTGCTGTCTCTTAACTCTTGTTATGTTCTCTACTTACCAACTTCTTTAACCTACTCACTTCCCTATTATAGTACACAGGTTCTCTCCTTTTCTTTATTTTCTGCTTTGGAATAAATTTTTGTTCCCCCTCTCTTATCTCCTTGAACTCTTCTCACATTGACTCTACTGTACTTGTCTCTTCCTTCTATTTGCTTAAACATTCTCTGAAATATGTCTTCAAATTCTAAATCTGTGCCTTTTTTATGATTGTACCTATTTCCCCCTCCATTTATGGCTGCTGGTTCACTGAATCCTCTAATATCCATCAGAACTGCTTCATAATCACTTATTCCTTCCATTACTTGACACCCCACATGGTTATCATTGGGCTTTATTAGGAATATATCCAAAATATTTTGTCCTGTAGTGTTTTGCTCAACCACTTGTGTAAATCCTCCTTCCCTTATTAAGGTATTTGCAAATCTCTGTTCCCTTGTAGTACTAAATTTATTTCCTACCCAGTTTACACCAGGTAAATTTAAATCCTCACCAATAATGACCATTCTATTCTCGCCTCTGAAATCTAAGTATGAATTTTGTTTCTCCCCAATAGCCTCATCTTCATGTGTCATTCTAACACTAAGTAAGCAGCCAACACGGGATTTTGTTTTGTTTTTTATTGCCCCAGAAATCTACTCCAAGTAACTCAAGGTCATGATCTATGCACAACACACCAGTGAAGTGTTGTAGCTTTTGTTAACTAGTATGAAAACTTCTTCACCAATTGCTCCTCAATCACTGTGGTATACACTCTGTAACCATCGGGAAAATCTTCGCTGTCTACAACTTCTTCTTTTAACCTGCCCTCTATCCCTATTACTGCTTGTGGTTTGTGTATCTCTATTAAGTTTGCAAATTCAATTACTTTGTTCATTATACTTCTACAGTTCACCAGTAACACCTTTATTACTGGCTTTATATTTTCAGCGTTTACCTCCTTCCCAGTTATACCCATCAGTTGTTGTTTCAGCAAATTCATATATTTCTTTAGCATCTGTAATTTTTCCTATCATGGGTCTACAATCAGAATCACTTTGATCATCTATTTCCATCCCTTCACCAGCAGTCCCTAACCTAAAAAAAGGCACAGTCCTGACCCCATCATCACTGGAAATGGGCTCCCTTACTGCTTTAGCTAACAACTCGAAAAGTACCCCCTTGCCCCTTATATTTAGGTGTAGGCCATGCCTAGTGAAACCCCGCCTGCCAATGGTGTTTACAGGCACAACCCCCAACACAGAACTAATGCCTCTCCCAAGTAGCACTTCTGTTTCCACATTTACACACCTCACAGTATTGTCCAATTGTGGCTGGTCAAGGCGAGTTATGACCTGCATGAGTTCCACCGTGGTATGCTGCTCCTCTTTCACCACCTTGCTCGGGTCACTCTCTATACTATAACTCATGTTTCTATCAATGCTATTCCCAGCACCTCCTACTATCACTACTACCTAGTGAAACTCCTGAAAAGTGAACATATGTCTTATATTACCTGCGCTATGTTTGAAAAAACTTGTGACCTGCTAACCTGTGCCTAATTTATCCTGCAGAAGAGGGCCTACACCTCTCCCATGGCCATTACATAGTAGCACAACCCTTTTTTTCTTATTCCTAAAGGCCTACCGCATCTTACCTACTCCTACACCTACATGAGGCTCTTCTCTTCCTGACTCTGGCAACAGGTCAAACCTATTTTTCCACACAATTTCTAAAGTGTCTGGCTTTTTCATCCTATTAACCATATTTCTCCTACGACCTGTTACCATCTTCCATCCATCCTTCTCAACTTCCTCCAACCCACTATCTCTACTTTCTGCCTCTATACCATGAGCCTCGACAGGCTCAGCCCCCACAGCTTGAGCCTCCACAGGGCACGCCTCCACAGGCTGAGTCACCACACGATGAGTCTCCCCCTGATCCTTTCACGCAACTCCCTTCCTTTAGATAATCCACGGGATGTATCCTGTCATATTCCATATTTCCCTTCCCATACATAAATGTTTAGACATTAGGATAGATGCAATGCACCTTCCGCTACCCACTTTGCAACATACTATGAAGGAATTTCTATGGAATTGTGCTTAAATATATTGAAGAGCTGACAAAGAGAAATGGTACCTACGGAAAGTAATCGGTTAAAAATGTAGGGTCACAGTGGAAATATTGAAATTGTGCAGCGAGTTTAATGCCCAAAAAAGCTCAGGATGATGCAGGAAAATAATATTAATAATGATTTAGGAATAAAAAACCAGTACATATTTTAAGTGTATATAGAACTGGATAATGTAGAATGGGACAGAAGAAATTAAGTCTAAAATATGTATGAAACACTAATTTTCAATTTGAATAAAATCATGTGGTTGTAATATGAGTAGAGAATTAAAGGATCCCTCTTCCATTTAAAAACCTGGTAATTGTGAGTTGAGCTTTGAACTTAGATTCCAAACACGAATGACCTAAAAATTTATTTTGTATGTGTTAGACCATATGACAGTTGTTTGGCACAGAAATCTGTGTACTGCACACTTTCATCTTAACAGACGCCAGGTTAGATGTGGGTAGGTTTGAAAGGATACAAGTCGGACCTGTATCCAGAATGGAATGTGTGTGAATGAACGAACAGAACATGCAGCACCAGTTGCGCACAGCTGGAGTTGGAAATGAAGAGGAGCTGGAGCTGTTCACATCTTCACATTCAAATATTTATTAAAAATCTGACCATTACTTAAAATCTATGTTTTAACAGGTCTAATGTCCCCAACAGACCTGGTACACAAGTGTCAAGTATAGGTCTGGCACATCCATGTTACCCGAGCTGGACACTAGTGAGCACCCCAAGTTTCCTACAGTGTAAACTCCATGTGTACTTCAACGGCCACCATAGGGAGAGAATGGGACACTGTTGCTAGAAGCAACTCCTCAACTTTGAGAAGCTCGGGGAGTTTGTCATGAAATACAAACTGCACAAGTTACTAAATGGCATCAAAGGCATGGACACCTGCCTGGATTTAGTGCACTTCAGTACTGAGAGTGGGAAGATCAAAAAGCAGTTGAGGTGTGTCAGATCACACAAAAGGTAAACCGAAGTATTGAAATGACAGTTACCTTCGTCGTGACATCTGATACAGTACTGTTGTCAAAATCAATTAAAGCTGCAAACTCCTGTCGGGAAAGAAAACATTGCCATGTAGATGTCCTGTTCTGACATTAACAGACCAACATGCTCATGTCAATGTAAATGTAGTCCAAAACCTGTAAAGGTCATAAACACCAAAGACCTTGGATGTTGGTAGCAACACATCTGCTTCTGCGACTACTTCAACAGCAGCTTCTGAGATTTGACCATCAGTGGTACCATTAACCAAAATGGTTTCTACTACAGCAGCAATGGAAATAGCAGCAGCCACAACAATGTCCAGCAATAGTAGACCAGTTGAGGACAAGATCTGCGTTTACAAGAAGTAGCAGTGATACATGGTCACATCCAACTGACCATATGCTCTATGTACCACCCAGTATGCCCATTGTTTACAAAACTGGAAGGCATTTTGAGGCAACTTACTCAACTGTTTCTCCTGTTGGGATATTTCAACACTTTGATTGCATTGTGGGGTTCAATGAATCATTGCTCCCAGAGGTTGGGTAGTTGGCACATTAATAGAGAGAGAGAGAATATATGTATTTTCAATAGTGGCGAAATGGCTAATTTCAGCTCTAATCCCAGTTCATCCTCTGTCATTGTCTTTTTGTTGTTCTCTCCTTCAATTGTGGGCTTTGTGTAGTTGGAGGTTGATCAAGAACTTTGTGGTAGTGATCACTTCCCCTTATGTATGCATGTAGACTTTGGATGTAGAGTAGGAAATAACCAATGCAATTGGAACATCAGCAAAGCAGCTAGCTGCTCTACTGCCATTTGTTCTTACTCCAATAGTGTCATGACATTGAGGATAAGTTGAATCACTTCTGTGAAGTGATTAACCAGTCAGCTGATGTTTCCATCCTGAAAAGTTCAGGAATTCTGCAAAGAACACCTGTCCCCTGGTGGAAGAATGTTGTTTAGCTATTCATGGCTACAGTTGGGCAACCTAGTAGCATTGTGAATCGCTAAAGCAAATGTGTGTCATGTTATTAAAGAGAGCAAAAAAATCGTCAGTGGTATATTTAACTCCTCTTCTTCTTAATTGTACTCTCAGATAATGATGACAATGAAACTGCTTTTAGACAGTGAAAAATAAGGAAGGGTGTCACTTATCACAGATGAAAGAAAGGGGACTAGGACAAGAGCAAAAACATGAACATACTTCACAATATACCAGTTAATAACCTTAATCATATAGTAGGTGAAACATTTGGCAAGGAGAAAGATGTATACACATTTAGACCTACCACTGACTTTCTGTAAAGTGTGTTGAGTTTGTTCTGGACCTCCTGCCTTCATTTACTGTGACAAGTTATTTTCCCTATTCCACCCACACACACACATCATGCTGATATAGATGTTTCAATGCGTAATGTCCACATTCCTGTCCATATCAGACCCACAAATATACTACAATACCAATATTTTAATAGCTGCCACCCATAATGTCAAAAAAAAAAAAAAAAAAAAAAAAGAGCAAACTTCCTCCCGTATAGCCTGGCCCTTCACACACACGGATGCAACTGCTCCAATCAAGCAACCTTCACCCTACACCTAACAACCTAACAGAGTCTTTTATATCCCACAGTTACCTCCACCCCTCCAGAATTCGTTTGTAAACAGAATATCCTTTAGTCATAACCTGTACAGCAGACCAAATTTCCCACAATGCACAAACTTCTCTTTCTGCCACCCCCCCCCCCCCCATCCTCACCTGCCTTGTTATCTCTAAACAAATCTTTTGATGAAACTAAGGAAAATGGAAGCGGCTTCTAGGCGATATAAATAATGATGGACAGGAAAATTAACCCACCACATACCAAAGTGGACAGCTGCGGTGAGAAGGGACACTTATGTTGACAAAAAAAAATTATCACGTATATATCTCTCCCAGAAGTGCATCCCATTTTCCCAAATTATCCTCCCCAGAACACTCACCATTATCTTCAGCAGACCACCTAACTTGAAAAATATACTTGTCCATAAATGGTAACCCTGTGATGCTCCTGAATCATCCAATAGCTCCTTCTTTTGTAACAGGTCTCATTGCAAAAGATGTAGAATGCATCACCTCACCTATGACAATCTACCTAATCCTCTGGTTAACCTCACCCCTTCATAAGCCATGCCACTTGTCCCGTGACCCATCACACATTCAAGCTCACATGCCTCCATTGCCCAAGTTCTCATATTGGCCTTGTAACAAACCAGTTATGCAGGATCAGGATGTGTGATCATATAAAAAAAGTTTAATCCTAATATATATACCAACTAGTTGGTTATACAAGCTACTACAATTTTCATGACCTCAATAACTGTTTCACAGTCAGAACCATCAGAGTACTCCTTAACCACATCACCATTCTAAACTCCTTATAAGAGAGTTGGCCAATTAGCACTTTTTTTATACTACTAGATGTTCCCCCCTCCTCTGCCCTCCTCAACTGCAATCTCAAAATACATTAGTCTTTACCAATCAACAATGGTAAATGTGTTACTTGTGTTTATAGTTTATTTATCTTTTACATGTTATAATTAGAATGTTTTATTTATATATTTCTTTAATTATTACCTCAGGATTAATTTGCATATAACATTTCCAACAGTTTTGTTTTGTCACCTTTCCACCACTTCCACTCGGAATCTAACAATTTAAAACAACCATACATGTTGCTGTGATGACCACAGATATATGTGTGACTAAACTGTGTGCTTCATCTTCTGTTTTAATGAGTAAGGGACAATGCTTGAAGTACTATTTTTTTGTCACCTCAGCCCCTGCTTTCTTTAAATTTAGTAAATGATGGTTCTACTTAGTTTTTGTTCCACATTTGTTATAGATAATTTGTACGAAGAGACTTTTATTGCTGATTTATGTTACAGAATGACACGTAATTCTCCAACTGCACCAGTTCTCAGATCACATCAGCAGTTTAGCTGGGAGAAAATATTGTCGTCTCATCCAGAAAGAACATTACATGTTGTTCGCAAAAAGCCTGGCAACTCTATTGCTAAGTATGAAGTTCCTAAAACAAAACAGCTAGAACCCTCACAATTATCAGCAAAAGTTGAGGATCCTGGTATCCCAACTCCAGCAATGCTGGATGTAATGGCTAGAATGCAAGAGAGAGCTGCCTCACAGATTGTAGGCGCTGTAAGGAAGAACAGAAGTGACAGGTAAATTTACTTATTGGTACTGATCATTAAAGTAGCATAAACATACTGTAAAATACAGGGTTATTACAAATGATTATCGGAGTTTCAAAAATAGGCACACATAGTATAAGTTTATTATAGACTACAGATGCTCAATATGTATAGCCTTTGTTGCTCGACATACATCTACACTCTGGTTCGTTGTTCCCAACACACAATGCAGAATATCTGTGGTGATGTTTGGAAATGTGGCTATGATATCTGCCTTCAAATCCAGAATAGTAACGTTTGTGTGGGTGTGGAGGGGGGGGAGGAGGAGTAATAAAGATTTGATCCTTCATTTAATCCTACAGGAAAGTCACACGATATTAAGTGACTGAGTGACCAAGGTGAGAGCATCTGATCTGATCCCGGTTTGCTACCAACATGGAAGGACACCACTGCTTTTTTCGGTTTAGAAAAACACTCGGTATCTACAAAATGTGAATACTATCTGCAATTGGTATCCTTCTCAACCCTTATTCAAAAATTGTATTCGACAATGGTAGCAGCCAGAATTTGATTAAATTGGCAGCTTATTCTAATCACCAACATGTGGCAGCTAAAAGTGTAGCTGGCAGGTGATGAATAATACGCAACTAGACTTTGAGAGTTACTCTACACATCCATGAAACAATCTTAGTTATATGTGTCACAATCTTTCCTGTATGTTTTCTTTTCAAGCAATACAGTTTTATATCTTAATTATTTTTTTCATAATTGGCTGGGTCTCAAGTTAAAAATAATTGAGGCATCAAGTAGGGGAGGGGGGTTGTGCCTCTTCAGGGGGGCCTCGTGCCTCCTGGGGGCCCACTCCTTCCTCCTCAGGCTTTTTTGCCACTGCCCCAGTCGGCTAAAACCATAGGGCCTCTTCACATTTGCTTAGGGCTTCGCGCTGTTTTAATCCGGCTCTGGTTCTCTCCTGGCCTGTAATCCATTAACTAGATTCTTCACTCTCATCATGTCTTTCTACATTCCTTCCCCGAAATGCATGTCCTTCCAAAAATCCTACCCACTGCTCCCCAGACTGGCATTCGCAGACCTCCTAAGCTCTGAATAGCGAGCACTCATGTTCTGACTCTCATAGACTTCTGCTTGGATCTCTTCCCTTCAGTAGACCCCTAGACCCCGAATGAAACATGAAGCATGCATCATGCATCCAGCAACTACTACCTATTCTAATCATATCCTGTGAGAATCCTTTCCTGTTACTGGACACGCCATCTGACCTGCATTACCATTTACATAATTATCAACGTACCGATGACTGGCTCAGGCCCTGATGGAGCATATTGACACCTGTAGGTGATCCCCATTAAATTCCAGGAAATGCCCACCTGAAATGGGATCGAGCTGACACATCCTATCTTAGACCTCTTCGTGGTGACCCTGGTTGCTCTTGGGTTAATTCTCAGAGTAACTAAGAGAGAAGGATGAGGACGAATTTCCAGCAAGAACTTTAGGCTATGGGAAAGAAACCCTGTCAGAAAATTGATGGTAGGTGGAACTCTCAGGCAATCCATCAAGGGAATAGTAACCCGAAATATTTCTCAGAATGCTTGGAAGCTGTAAGTTGGCAGCCCCAATGCCAAGCTTAATCTGCTCAGTGCTTCTAATATGGCCAGAGGATTGAGATATTATTGGCTTTCTTCACGATGCACAGGCGGATGTACCACAAACAAGAAAAAGATGACCTGTCTTCATTGCACCGCATCATATATTGTTCTCGCCTCTCAACAACTGTCATACAGGATGAATGAACATATGCAAAAAGTTTATACTGCCAACCCACACCGTAGAGTGACAATCGATGCCAGCTCCCACGAGTCTAACAATCTTAATAATTGTTTTACCGTTCGAGCTGTCAGTTTTTCCAGGCACCATTACATTTTAGAAACTCCATCGACGGGAAATGGCATATCAACACATCCCAGCCATACCCCTGACTTCAACCTATGCTAAGACCCCATTTGTAAACCAGTCACAAGTTTACAAATTTACAGCTAATTTTCATATATGTTTTACTAATTTACTTTTCCCTCTTTAATAGTTCAAAATTTTATTTATTATTTTTTAAATTATTTTCTTTTGGCTGGTCGTTAGAGAGATTATTCAATTGTTGTTTGTAAAATTTCTCTATCCACCAGCTGTGCAATCCTCAAACTTCCGTCTTGTTACATTTTTTGTTTATTTGTGTGGTATGTCTGGATGTGTTATATCTTTCCCTCTGCCATGAGTAAGGTTGCTAATCGAAATATTGCAAAGTGTGTGTGTGTGTCTGACCCTCCTGCCTTCGTCCTATCTTATTTTGATTGCTTAACACCAGTTTTACAGTCGCAATTATCCAATTGCTATAATTATAAGAAGTAAGGAAGATACATAACACTGGATATAGTTTATTACCATTTGTTCTTTTTTTATGGTAAAGCCTCTGCTATGTGTTTATGATTTAAATGTTTGCCTCTTCCTTTGTCTAATGTAATTTCTTTTAGAAATTACCAGAGCTGTTTAATTGGGGACTTAACTTTTATGTTGTATGAAAAGAATTTGTGAATTGGCCATTATTGCAACTGTTGACTTGCTGAAAGAGGCAGTTAAAGAAAAAAATAAAATACATCTGAGCAGTATCACTTTTTTGTATATTTAAAATACACATACCATCTTTGTTATTTGAAAATAACTTTTGGTTTTCTTTTTTGAAGTCGTTGCAGTAGCCCTGCAGAGGAGTCATTATATCCGTTTGCTTTAACTCCAGCCATGGAACAAGTTTTGCGAAAGAGAGAGGAATTACAACGGGAAGAACTTGAAAGAAATTATAAAAAACTGAGAATTGGTGATACGAATATGAATGCTCGCGTTACGCGTTCTCGTTCCAGAAAAGTTATATTTGAAGAGGAGAGAAATAAGTCTGTTTTATTTCAAAATGGAATTTGTGGTAAGATTACTGTCTAAGCCTAAAACCTTCAGACAAAAAGCATTTAACAGGTTATGGTGTACATTCCTTGCATAAAAATTCAACATAAAAATGTAAATATTTATGTAATAATGATTAGGTAGATCACATTTATAACAGACTGAATTTGGTTGTTTACAATTGAGCACATAGCTATTTTAGCAATTTGTAATATACATTTTTCACTTTTTAGGTAGCAAGAAACTGTTAAAAATTTCAATGAAGAGAAGTGTTCGCCCTCGAACATTACGAAATGGTTCAGTTTGTTTCTTATAGCTACATAAAAACGTGTGAATTTAACATTATGTGATGTGATAACAGTTTATAAAACTTTAAAAGAACTAGTTACAAAATTTTTATACAAAAAAAAAAAATTATGACTTGTGCCCTGAAAGATGGTACACATTTTTTTTACAGGATGAAATAAAGACTGACAAGATTTTTTCTATGTAAAAAATGAAAACTTGTATAAATGAAATTATTTAGTTTTCAGGTTATTCTAGGTAATTGATGAATTAGTGTCGTGTCGGCTGCTTTCTGTTCCTGGACGCTTACTGTTGTGTCTGGAAACATTCCGTGCAATATAGTGTACTTTTAAATAATGTGATGTCATGCTTAGTGTTTGAAGACTTGTACAAATTCTTAGAGTATATCACAGTGTTTGTATTAGTTGTATTGATATTGTACTGTGAATTCTGTAATCAGTGTAATTTTTCTCACCTCGGAATAAATGTTGTTATACGTCTTAGATTTCTTGAAGTACTGGTAGTACTATCTTCTCTTACATGATATGTTTTTCCAAGAAAAATGTGTTTTTGTTTATTATCTAATGACCATTGTAATCTAGTTTTTTTCTAAAAAAAATTGAGTTAAGCTGTTTTTGTGGCAGATACATCAGGTTTATTTCTTTCTAGACCTTCACACGTCATCTGTCATGGCTAGTAATTATTTTGAGTATTTTACAATTATGACATTCCAAATTAAGGTTGTAATTTATCAGCTACCTATTCTGTGCAGATGTCTCAGTTCATATGGTATGCATCATGAAATTTTTCAGTAGATTTATCAAAGCCGTATGGAAAAATAAAGCCTTTATTTTTCTGTTATTAAATATCTCAATTTCTTTATTAATTTATTGTGTTACCAAAATAAATCTGAATTAAATTTTATAAACTGATGAAGCCAAAAAATTATAGTTTAGCAGTAGCGGCTCTAGACCTAGTGACACTGAGACATGTCACCACCTGTGAATCAAGAATAAATAAATTAAAAAATAAATGTAGTGAAAGGAAAATAAATATTTGTAAAAGCTATATTCTCTAATATACTATTACTTATGAAAGCTAGCGAAACTATTGAACGCCATCTGTTGGCCAGACCAGTGAAATATTTCGCTGTTGTGGAGACAGCTTTGAGTTGTCACCAATCACGCACACGCTCTGGCATTTTCGCGGTAATATTTAAGGGGGGGGGGGGAACGACTTTGCTAGTGGCCTTTGGTGAAAAGTTTGTTCTGTCTCAAGCTGCCCTGAGCAGTGGGCAGACACGCGGTTGCTGGAGCGTTATAGACCTCGAAAAAGTTAGTAACACTGTTGGTAGAGTGCAGCAGCAGCTACCACTATTTTTTTGTCAAATTCAGCTACATCCCTTAAGACAGTGTTTCTCAACCTGTGGTCCACGAAGATGATTCAGGTAGTCTGCAGGTAGAATATTATAAATTTTGATACCATATTCCTACTTTATAAGGTGAAAGCCCCCCCTCCCTTTTCCTTTTTTTTTTTTAAAAAAAAGCATTGAATATTTAAATGGCCAGGCAAAAATCTGGCCTTTCCAAGATGAGGATAGAATAGCATTCTACAATAATCTATTCGTTTCCAGTTGGCATCGAAAAAAGTGCAGTTCGTCTAGGGTTTAAGTAAATGACTGTTTTCTGAGTGTCTTGTAGTAGGTTTAAGGAACTGCGGTACGTTGTAGAGTTCGCAACATAGTAGTTGTGAAATAAACAAAAGGGAAAGGTGTATGGTCTAGCGTCTTTTACTTTATTTTATTAATTTATTTTTGCTCATGCAGACGGGTGGTATAATGTAGCATCCAGTCTGTAGTAACATTATTATTTATATGGTTTGCTAAGTATTAAGAATCTGGTCAACAAGTAATTAACTTTTAATAGTTCAATTCCAGTTTCATAACAGTCTTTTCGCAGGAATTCAAAACATGGTTTTAGATTTATTATATTTACTGTTACTATAAAAAATGTCTATATACATAATATACACACAGATAAAAAATTATGACGATATAAGTTAGTGGCTAGCTGCATTATTTTTTTACAATTTACTGGTACTCTGATTGAAAAAAATTGAGAAATGCTAGCCTAGAAGCTTTAATAATATGAGGAGGCAATTTTGTTTCTATGTCTTAATTCCTTTGAAAGAGAATTACTCAAGTTTATTAATGCACATAACAGAAAATGACTCTCGAACGAAATGTGTTCCACTGTCTGAAACGGCGTGCCACTGTCGTGGTCATCGAAAGCTGTGCTGAATTAAGAAAGTACCGTGAAGTGGGGATACTTTGACTCCATGTCTTACTTTGACCGAAAATTACGAAAAAGTTCGAGCAGCTCTTTCACGGATATTTCTGAACGTACCCAAGCCCACCTAGGTTATTTTATTTGTTTTTCACAGATGATGATAATGTAGACAGAATGGCTGATGACACTGCTGGAGTTCTGGGGAGTTAAAGTACAATTCCACAAAGTGTTAAAACCAATGATTTTGTGATTGTTCGTGTGCCAACAACACACAAGACCCACAAATACTTTGTGGGTGAAATCCAAGAAACAAATGGCACAGAATTTCTGGTTAGGTTTCTAAGGAAAGTTTGTATGGCCAGAAGTGTTAGATGAAAGCTTCATATCACTTGAGCAAATATCTGTCATTCTTCGTAAACCAGATGTTTTGAAGCGTGGTTTATGTTTCTCAGTATAAGAACTTGAAGGCTTTCTGAATATATGGAGAATACTGCTAGCTCAGTTTTCATTTAGTTCATAATTAGTTAAATACCTGTGTATATTACTATAGATGGTATACGGCTTACAATAATTATGCTGTAGCCTCATTGTGGTTCATTAAATTTTTTTGGAAATTTTAATTCATGTTTACATATGATATTGTTGGTCAATTTACACTCCTGCTGGGGATATTTTGACCAGGTAAGTAATTAGTTTTCATTAATTCTGTGGAAGCAGTCAAAGTTACCCCAACCATAGGTTAACTTTGACCGGTGACAATAAAAATTATTTCTCTTGATATATATGCTTTTAAATAAAGTTAGGTATATCATTCAGTAGGTATATGCCTAGCCCCCAAAATGCCATATTTAGTTTGATGAAAATGTTTATGTATCTTCTGATATTGCATATAAATTGAAAATATTGGTCAAAGTATCCCCATTTGAGGGTATGGACTATGGGGCCATAGGCACTCAAATTTTTTTGGGTCACACTGTTTTTGAAAAAGTTATCTGTATAAGTATAAAGAAAAGGTTTCGTGGATGACTAACTGAATTGATTAATTTTTCATCCAACTAAACAAATTTTGCAATTTATGATATTTTGAAACTTATTTTTATTAATATTGTACACTACAATCAAACCAAAAAATTTAATTTTTGTGCTTTTCATATTACTTTGTTTATTTTGGATGTTTATATTTATTTTTTAATATTTTTATATAATGAAAAAGTTAACTCACTGGGGGCCTTTAAAAAAATGGATGCTTAGTCGTGCCTATTGGGTAATCCAGTATTGCCTGTATGTCAATTCATTGGTTTTTCACTAATCAGTCATTGTTTGTTTACTTTCTGGTCAATCTTAAAGCATTTATCATTGATTAATTTCAAAATCGTTTATTTAATCCGGCAGGACATGCAGGAAATGACATTTTCACATGTTGCAGATTTTTAAGTTGATTCTTAGCCAACTCTGAGCTCTTCTTCCAGGCACCTTTCACTTCAACAATGAAAATCAGTAAACCATCAAAATGTTCAGCGTTGTCACTACCAGAGCAAATTACTTTGGCCGCCACTTTAGTTTGGTGGTTTTGAGAATTGACTTCGAACTACAAGCGTGTGTGTCCAGAGTTACTCTCTCACACGAAGTGGTTTTCAGAAATATATATTCATCTTGTGTTTTTTAGAAGCAGCCAGGCTTTATAAGTCATATGAAGGTCATTTTGTGAGCCCACAGAAAAAGATAAAAAATCATTTTCTGTATATTTTGTTTTTTAATGTAATATCATTTCTATACACTTTTCCAAATGCTTATTTTACTTCTCTATGCCAGAAAGTAGGATTTTGGAAGTTCTGCAAAACAGGCATCTGTATGGGTGATGACCTCCTCATTTGATGTGAACTGATGTCCACCTGGCCAATTGGAAATTAAAAAAATGGTCACTGGGGGTGAAATTTGGTGAATATGGCGAATTTTGTATTACTTAAAATTTTAATTCCATTATTTTGGCCATCAAAACTGTGCAGGTGTGCATCCATTCCTTGTCCTGATGGAAGAGGTTCTTTTTCAAATGGAAACTTTTTGTATCGATTTATTTGCCTAACCGATGCAATAATAACACATTTTAAGGTAGAGTTATTGGTTTTCCTTTTTTGAGCAATTTATATGGATGATTCCGCGTTTCCCAAAAACCACGGCCATCATCTTGCTGTCCAATTTCACCATTCCACCTTCTTCAGAGTCCATTCGTACTGAGAGTGGTAGGTGAATGGTTAACATTCTGGCCTCGCATTCGGGAGCACATATGTTTGAATCCCAATCCGGTCATCCAGATTTGGGTTTTGCACAGTTTCACTTCAGGCGAATACTGGGATGGTTCCTTCCTTCCAGTTCCCAGGCCTTTTTCACCTCTAATGACCTTGATGTCAACAAGGCATAAAGCCACAAGCAAAAAAACAAAAAAGGAGATCCCATTTGCCAAAAAAAAAAAAAAACACTATTAAGACTGTTCTTATTTTCTAGAGTATAGTAGCGTACCCATATTCGTCCATAGCTAAGTATCAATGCTGAAACTAATTAAGATTGTGACAGAAGAGTGCCACAACATATTTGGAGTCAACTGCACAATTGTGCTTATTCTCCATTGTGTCTTTTGATACGCCTGTGATCTCTACTGTTTCGTGCACTTTTGAGTTGTCAGTCACTTAAAACCATATTGTAGATTTTGTCAATGATTTCAGGGGTAGCTACTTCCACTGGATGCACCAAACACGTTCATCTTGTGTGGATGTGTGTCCATGTTTAAACTAATTTACCCAATTGTAAACAGTTGAAAATGCGGGAGCAGATATACCATGACCTTCATTAAGTCCAGCTTTTATCTTTTTCAGTTTTAAGCCTTTTAAATTAACCGTTTTTCCATTTTTTCTTAGTTAGCGGTTGTCTGATCAGTCGACAATAACACTTAAACATCGTGTTGGAGGTAGCTAAGAGTTTATCTGCCATCTAGTCAGTAATGATGCTTAGTAGAAAGAAATAGTTTTCAATGCTAAGCGTGCCATCTCTAGGATTTTGTGCAGCCTTGTTGAATGAGTCTTGTTTTCTATTTTCTGTGTGTATTCTTCATTTCATACTACCCTAGGGATCTTAAAAAATTTTATGCAGGAATTAAAGAGCTATATGGACCTACTCGCAGCTCATCTGGCTCACTAAAAGCAGCTGACAACACTACCATTCTTACCGAGAGCCAGGACATCTTGAAGCGCTGGAAAGAACACTATAACTCTCTCTTGAACCGTAGCTCTACTGCTGCAGACGATTTCCTTAGGAATATGCCGCAGCACCCTCCACAACCTTGGATGTCAGTCCCGCCAACTTTCCAGGAGTTTTGCAAAGCACTGAATAGCCTGAATCCAGGTAGAGCTCCTGGACCAGACTCCTTTAGAACTGATTCGAAGTGGGGGGTTACCCTTGAAAACCAGGATTTTCCAACTCATTCTTCTCATGTGGGAAACCCGGGAGGTGCCTCAGGACATGAAGGATGCTAACATAGTCACCATCTTCAAAAAAGGGGATCGAAGTATCTGCAACAATTATCGTGGTATCTCTCTTCTATCTATAGCAGGAAAGACTTTTGCTAGAATACTGCTGAATCGCCTTAAAATTATGTCAGAGAGAGTACTTCCAGAATCTCAATGTGGATTCCGTGCCTCGAGAGGCACCACAGACATGATCTTCTGTGCTAGACAACTTCAAGAGAAGTGCAGAGAACAACAAAAGCCTCTCTTTCTGGTATTCTATGATCTAGAGAAAGCTTTTGACACTGTGCCTAGATCTGCAATGTGGATGGTATTAAGAAATTTGGATGCCCTGAACATTTTCTGGGATTGATTAGAGCACTCCACGATGGTATGGTTGGTCAAGTCCTTTATCAGAACGACGCCTCTGAAAAGTTCCCTATCACAAATGGTCTGAAACAAGGTTGTGTACTTGCACCAACACTTTTTGCCCTATATTTGGCAGCAATGCTCTACGAAACGTCATCTACCCCCAACACAGGCGTGGAGATCAGATACCGGTTTGACGGAGGACTATTTAATCCAGCAAGACTCCGCTCATCAAGATTAACTTTCCTCGCCCAGGTAACAGAACTGCAGTATGCAGATGACAACACCTCTCCAGCACATACTCCTCAGCAGATACAACAGTCCGTAAACTACTTCAAGGACGCATATGACCGTTTTGGTCTGACCATCAACACCCGAAAAACTAAAGTGCTAGCGCAACCTGCCCCTGGAGCTACACTCCCAGATTTTGATGTTACCATCTCCGGCACAGCCCTTGAGCAAGTAGATAGCTTCTCCTACCTTGGAAGCATTCTCTCTACACAGTGCACAGCAGAGAAGGATGTAGAAAACTGAATTCGTGCAGCACACATAGCCTTTGGACGACTTACTCGGCGAGTGTTCCTAAACAAAGATCTTAATTTAAGCACCAAGCTGATGGTCTACCAAGCTGTAGTTGTCTCCACGTTGCTGTATGGGTGTGAGACATGGACACACTACCGGCGAGATATTAAGAAAATGGAGCGATTTCACCAGCTAAAACTTCGCTCTATAATGAACATTAAATGGGACGACTATGTGTCCAACATTAGAGTCTTGGAAAGAGCTCAAATGTATAGCATTGAAGCCCTCATCATCAGCCACCAACTTAGATGGGTTGGACACGTTCAATGTATGAGCAACAGTAGACTCCCTCGCCAACTTTTATACGGTGAGCTCAGCACTGGCAGCAGACCTCGCGGTGCCCCTAAGAAACGCTACAAAGATCAGTTCAAGAAGACCCTGAAGAAAACTAATATAGACCTTACCACCTGGGACAGCCTCACAAAAGACCGCGTTCTATGGCGCAAAACTACCTCCGCAGCAGTGGCACGTTTCGAAGAGGAGCGGCGAAGTCTGGCAGCTGAATCCCGTTTAAGGCGGAAAGCCCGACAAACCCTACCGCGCCAGCCACCCACATTTGGGTGCAGTGTGTGCGGACGACTGTTCTATGCAAGAATCGGCCTGATCAGCCACCAGCGCACACACAAATAAACACGCAAGAGAGCAACATAAACTCGGAAACGAGTATGGCCGACGACGACTACCCTGTAGCATTTCAATGCAATTTTCTTGACAATGTTGTTACTGCTTTGCCACACTGATCTTTTGGCCATAAGCTTTTATTACATACAGTATGAATCAAATCTGAATTTTACAGTTGGCGGCCTCCCCTTGTAAAGGGCCAGTGCCTAGAGGGGACACAGGTCAAGTCTGGTGTAGCTCTGTCTCCCCTTGGCACGCTTGTTGCAAGGCTACCCTTGCAAACATTTGAGATTGACCATAGGGGTCACTTGGCGAACCCCTACTACACATCTCGTGCTTCTGGCAAAGCCCGTTGCTCACTTGATGGTATTGGGGTAGTCCGCCAGAAGCTTTGAGGGTAAGCGCCATGTGGTCTGCTGAGATCTTGTCTTGGATACTAGGACCCAGCACACACTGTAAGTCCCGACACTCAAGCGGCTGCATCTAAGTATAGAGATGCCCGAAGGGGCTCATGCACAACAAAGCAATATTGCAAATGCAATAACTTTTGTTCTCTTATTAGCAAGACTTTCCTTGTAGCGATTGAAGAGTCACTTCTGTGGTCACTTACATGGTTTTCCTACCACATATCTGACGTATGCTGGCAAGATTCCATTACGCAATACTTGGGATTTGGTAGCTCACCAATAGATGGACAGACACCATGTGGTCTGCTGAGAGCTAGTCTTCAATACTAGAGCTGTGTGTGCCCCGATACCTCAGATGACTGCTCGTCACGCCCTGGAAGACGGACAGACGTACAAACGCTAAGCATTGAAAATGTCAGGTTTATGCTACTTCTTCAGCTGTATGTTGATGTATTCACAAGGTTGAGAATAGCAGCCAACTGGTGTGCTCAGAGATTATTGGCCGGCATTGAGTGGAGAGGGAAAATTTAAATTGAGTAGAGCTTTTTAAAATTGGTAACTATGCTTTGGAAGACTGTAACAAGCAGTCAGAAGGAGTCTGCTGGAAAAAAATAGACAGTACATGAATAGAAAAATATTAAACAATAAATTGGTCATCATCTCTAGAGAGTAGTGGTCCATGTTGGGAAGAGATAGTGGTGGTAGAGGCTAGGAGTGGAAAAGACAGAAGATTTCCAATAATTTTAATTATTGCTCCACCATCTGTGCTATTACAGTTCTCCCAGCAGCGCCTTTAGAAGGTGGGAACTGGCCTACCAGTACAAACTGGGGACTAGGCAACTACATGGCCACAACCAATAATACCCACAGATCATATCAAATCTTCCTTCTTTTCAATTTCTATTCTCTACTTCCATTATGTCTTCCCATCATTGACCCAATGCTCACCAAAGATGCCTAATTTACTGTTTAATAATTTTCTGTTAATTTATTTCAGTGCTTCCCATTATATAAAATGCTAATCTGGAGTCTGTGTACATCGCCTATAGCTATTTGCTAGTGAAAGGTCATGTGCCAGCCTTCACTCGCCAATCAACAGCCACCATATTACATTCACTCCATCATCTTGCCGCAGAAATTCATGTAAGGAGAAGGGGATTCAATTTTACGTTATTTTATCTGTATCAGTTATAAGGACTAGGTTAAACCATAACCTAAGAATTTTTTTGGCAGACGGTAAGAAACAATGAAGTTTATTAAAAACTCGGAGAAACGTAATGCGAAATGTATTGGTCAAATAAATAACAGTTATCCGTTTTCGAAATTATAGTCTCCGTCATATAAAGTAAAATGCATTTATTTATGTAAAATCCTAACAAAATACTCTGATAATCTAATCAGATTAACGTATTCATATAGCGAAAAGTTATCATTAAAAATGACTTATTCGTTTCTCCTTATAAGCTTTTCAAAGTAAATTCCTACTACCATTATATATGATACCCTGTGATACTCGCAATTCAACAACGATATTATTGTCGCAAAATAGCAGTGAGCAGGGATATTAGAAATACGAAGAGCAGGGGAAAAAAATTAATGCGAGGCAATTATATGTCACAAAGTTAAAATTAGTACAATCGTTTAAATTTACATATTGCTTTTTATTTATCTACGACAGCCAGATGCAAAAATTCATGTAAGGAGAAGGGTATTTTATGTATCAGTTACTAGGTTAAAAAATAACCTAAGAATTTTGTTAAAAACTCGGAGAATGTTTACACGAAATGTACGAATCGCGAAATATATCATTCAAATAAAAGACAGTTATCCGTTTTTGATATTATACTTTCCGTCATTTAAAGTAAAATAAAGTAACGTAAATAAATCGGGATTACTGGAAATCGCAATTCCACCAGGAATTGCCGTGATAAAATGCAAGAATCCTCTAGAAATATTTTCCGAAGTATATTTAACTGTATTATGCCGGTCCAGGATGTATTACAACCTAATTTCTGCTTGAAAATAATATGTCTTGTGATTGACTACAGCGGTATAATGTCAACATTACTGAATGTTATTTTGGCGGAATCGCCATCTCCAGTAGACCCAGTCGTTTTTAATTTTTCCGTAGTACAAGCTTTTACTGAATAAATTCCTACTACCACCACAGGTGATAACCGTCGTTATTCATATGAGGGTAATAGAAGCTATGATTTTCGAAAGCAATATTAGTGGACAATTCCGTATAATTAACCAACTGCAAAAAAAAAAAAAAAACTGCCAGAATATGGCGTCCAAACCGTCATTTTTGACGGGCTCGAAGCTAGTATATTTATATAGAAAATTATGTTAAAATCTTTCGGGTCAACTTCTTCCGACTACTCGTTGCATGCTTTTGCAGTATAGTTTACAATTTTGCAAATCTCTGGTTTATCCTCTTCAGTGTATCACTTCCACCTTATTCTCCTCTCCTCCATCTTGATTTTTTCTCACTCCCTAAGATGGAGTCCAATTGGTGTACTAAGGGATTACTGGCCTGCATCTTCCACAATGTGAATATCTCGTTCTACAGTTGGAAGGGCCATAAATCTGAACATTTTGATATGTAGAGTGTGTACATGTCTGTTCATTTTTTGACACCATCCTACTGTCATCTAACCATCACTTAGCACAGGTGAAGGCAGGAGTCTGTCGACACACAAAGGGTTGAAACTTTTTGGGTCCATGGCCCTTCAACAATAGAATGAGGTGTAAGATAGAGGCTGGCAGCTGATATGTTTGTACTACGAGGTGCATTCAAGTTCTAAGGCCTCCGATTTTTTTTCTAATTAACTATTCACCCGAAATCGATGAAACTGGCGTTACTTCTCGACGTAATCACCCTACAGACGTACACATTTTTCACAACGCTGACGCCATGATTCAATGGCAGCGGCGAAGGCTTCTTTAGGAGTCTGTTTTGACCACTGGAAAATCGCTGAGGCAATAGCAGCACGGCTGGTGAATGTGCGGCCACGGAGAGTGTCTTTCATTGTTGGAAAAAGCCAAAAGTCACTAGGAGCCAGGTCAGGTGAGTAGGGAGCATGAGGAATCACTTGAAAGTTGTTATCACGAAGAAACTGTTGCGTAACGTTAGCTCGATGCCCGGGTGCGTTGTCTTGGTGAAACAGCACACGCGCAGCCTTTCCCGGGCGTTTTTGTTGCAGTGCAGGAAGGAATTTGTTCTTCAAAACATTTTCGTAGGATGCACCTGTTACCATAGTGCCCTTTGGAACGCAATGGGTAAGGATTACGCCCTCGCTGTCCCAGTACATAGACACCATCATTTTTCAGCACTGGCAGTTACCCGAAATTTTTTTGGTGGCGGTGAATCTGTGTGCTTCCATTGAGCTGACTGACGCTTTGTTTCTGGATTGAAAAATGGTATCCACGTCTCATCCATTGTCACAACCGACGAAAAGAAAGTCCCATTCATGCTGTCGTTGCTCGTCAACATTGCTTGGCAACATGCCACACGGGTAGCCTTGTGGTCGTCCGTCAGCATTCGTGGCACCCACCATGATGACACTTTTCGCATTTTCAGGTCGTCATGCAGGATTGTGTGCACAGAACCAACGGAAATGCTAACAGTGGAGGCGATCTGTTCAACAGTCATTCGGCGATCCCCCAAAACAATTCTCTCCACTTTCTGGATCATGTCGTCAGACCGGCTTGTGCGAGCCCGAGGTTGTTTGGGTTTGTTGTCACACGATGTTCTGCCTTCATTAAACTGTAGCACCCACGAACGCACTTTCGACACATCCATAACTCCCATCACCACATGTCTCTTTCAACTGTCGATGAATTTCAATTGGTTTTACACCACGCAAATTCAGAAAACGAATGATTGCACGTTGTTCAAGTAAGGAAAACGTCACCATTTTAAGTATCTAAAACAGTTCTCATTCTCGCCGCTGGCGGTAAAATTCCATCTGCCGTACGGTGCTGCCATCTCTGGGACGTATTGACAATGAACGCGGCTTCATTTTAAAATAATGCGCATGTTTCTATCTCTTTCCAGTCCTGAGAAAAAAAATCGGAGGCCTTAGAACTTGAATGCACCTCGTAGGGTTTCTATTTATATTTCTGGTGTTGGCAACAATAAGTGTTGCCAGGCGCCATCTGACGTTTCCATTGGAAACATTGACGTTGTTGAACATAGCGTTATTCATAACAATGTTTTATTTGAGCGTGATTTGTTGTTTACAGTAACTTTAAAAATGCATCTCGGTCGAAAAATTGAATTAACTCGTGAACATTTTCATGCGATTGTTTCACAACTGTCGACGTGGATTACCAAGACAAGAGTGCAGCGACGATCTTAATTCTTTATACGGCGATAAATCACCGTCATATAGCACTGTCAAAACTGGTATAATGAATTCAACATGGCCGAAGTTCGCTTCAGGGTTAATTCTGTCAGGGTCATCCAAAATCGGTTGTTGTGCCAGAAAACATCGATGCTGTGCATGAACCGATAAAGCAAGATCGTCATGTGACATACCGTGAGATTAAGGCAACTTTGGGCATTAGTATGACAAGCATAAAAAAAATATTGCATCTTCATTTGGCCGTAAAAAAGACTTGTTCGCTGGATCCCGCCAAATCTGACAAATTCTCAAAAGGAAGCTCGTGTCGATTGGTGCAAGAATGTTACAAAAATACGTTCAAGGTGCATCAAAGGATGTGTATAAAATCTACACAGGTGGATTTATGCATATGAGCTCGAAACAAAACAACAATCGACTGTGTGGGTCTTCCAAGACGAGCCAAATCTGACAAAAGTTGTACGCGGAAGAAGCACATCGAAGTAAATGGTTGCCTGTTTCTTCGGCATTACCAGTCACGTGGAGATGGTGGCGTTAAAGCAACGTAGGACAGTCAACTCTGAGTGGTACACGACCATTTGTTTACCAGAAGTATTTGGAGAAATTTAGACAAAGTCGAAGAAAGGTGAATAATTCTTCATCATGACAATGCGGGCTGTCACACATCGGCTCAAACAAAGGAATTTTTGACCAGTCAAAACATCAAATTGATGGGTCATCCGCAATGCAGCCCTGATTTGGAACCCATTAACTTTTTTTATTCCCTCACATCAAAAACAAAATTACGTGGTCAACGATTTTCGACACCCGAGGAAGTAGTTGATGCATTCAAGGCGCATGTTCTGTAGTTACCTCCATCGGAGTGGAAAAAGTGCTTCGGAAATTGGTCCGCATGCAAAAGTGTATTGATCTTCACGGAGAATATTTTTAGAAACAATAAAACCAATTTTGATCATAAATATTTATTTTTTCATTATTAGCCCAAAAAGTGTAACTAAAAAAAAGGTCGCCCATCTAGCCTAGGCGCGATGCCCCCTAGAAGGCGCAAGGCCCATAGCATTTGCTACGTGGTTAATCCGTAACTGTGTGCATACTTTAGTCCAGTTTCAGTTTACAGTGAAAGTGTACGATGAAATTAATTGTGATAATTTTTGTTATGTGAACTACTAAACTTCATGAAGCAAACGTTATTTTTAGCCGAAATGTAGTTCGCGATGCATTTCATGCGTTTAGATCTGTTCACATAGTTTGATTTTGTAGCGGCAATATTAATGGAAATGTGGGTACGTTGAAATGCGGCGTGTATCAGAAGGGTACAAACAATTTATTTATTATTAGTTGTTACTAATTTCATGAGCAATATGTTAATGACACAAATGTATCGCGATGTAAACTACCCCCATCTAAGCTTCTGACTTTTGATGTATGGTAAGAAGATAAATCCACTGATGTTGCTAGCAAAGTTAAATAGGCCACTAACAGTACAATATCTTCTGAGTAAGCTCAGAAGCTACGAGATCTTTTGAAGGGTTCATTTTTTTTTCACTTTCGAGTTATCTCGTTGTGTTACATAAGAATCTATCATCAAATTTTACCTTAGGGAAATTTTTCTTCTGAATTTCAACCCAAAAATCATCACGTTTGAGACAGTATATCTCGAGAACTAAGCACGATATCAAAAAATTTGATTCTTCATTTTTGATCTGTCTCGTCGAGTTATATAATAATCTTCTACAACTTTTCACGGACATCTGGACAAAAAGTGAGTTCCTAGAGGACTGGACTACTCATATTATCATACCAGTGCTGAAAGTAGGTAAAGACAGTGACAACGCATGTTCCTATCGGCCAATAACGCTTTCTTCATGCGTAGCAAAAACCTTCGGGTGTATCATAAAGTTGAGATTGGAATGGTGGCTTGAACACCACAACTTGCTACCCAACTCTCAGTATTGATTTAGGACGGGAAGGATTACCAATGATAATCTCGGTATTTTCACATTACATATAGAACAGATCTATATAAATAAAGGCTACTTGTCGGAACTATTTTTTTATACATAACCGGTGCCTATGACATGGCAACATTACCATACTAGTCGAAAAGCTTAGAGCACTACACCTTCCAGAAATATATCTACGCGGGATTTTAGAACCTCTTCTTCTGCGGACCGTCTATATTCGCCAGCAAGATAACTATCTATATGGGCCACGTGTGGTTTCTCAGGGAATCCCGCGAGGGGCTATACTCAGCCCAATTCTGTCTACATATCGGACCTAGATATGATATTCAGCCCCACAATCAAGGTGTTGATATTCGCAGATAATCTATACTTTTACACATCATCTCCATCCCAAGAGATAAACTTTTGGAGACTGAACGACGCTGCTATGAAACTATATGAATGGACTCATCATAAAGGCCTAACTATCTCTCTAACGAATTCGTCAGTCGTAATTTTCTCGCGGAAACAAAACATTTATCGAGGGACACAGATACATCTGGACCCTTATTTTTCCTTTTAGAACAAAGATCAGAAACCTGGGACTACAGCTGGATAGCAAACTGACATGAAAGGGGCATATTGACCACATAATAGCTAAAATTGGACGCTGCTTAAAAACGATACGATCTGTAACTCGTGTATGGTGGGGAGCAGACCCCGCTGTCTTGCTTACATTGTACAGAACACTAATTCGCCCCATCCTGGATTACGGTAGCTCATGCTATGGGAATGCCATAAGGTACATCCTCCGTAAATTGGACATAGTGCAGGACCGGGCCATCAGAGTGTGCATCGGAGCTATGAAATCCACTCCAACAATCGCCTTGTTAGTCGCATGGAGGAAGGAAATATATGGAGGAGAAGTGACGGTAAATCTGTGAAGCAGGCTCTAAACTCTCGCGCATGCGCAGTGGCGGCAGCGGCGATATTGCGATCCCAAACAAATGTGATGTTCACATTGTGTTAGATGCTGTGATTAATTCATTTTGTAATGTGTATAAGTGTTTTATAATGCCATCTTGTGTTGCATGCGGTTGCACAAATAGGCAAGAGAGGAAAGAACCTGGAATATCATTTCATAAGTAAGTTGAATTATCGTTGTTGAAGTGGGCGGTAGGAATTGCAAACTTCGGTGCCTGTCTATAAATATTTAGTCATAGCTCTCAATGGGATAACTTTGTTCTCAAAGTTTTGTTGGTGTAGTGTAGAAAATCAGCATACCTTGCTATTTTGCACATAATAGACTAGCATTACTTATTAACGAGTGTTGAAAATGAGATTTAAAGGGGTGTGTTTTACATCGTGATTCAGTGAATTTAGTATTGCGCTTTCTTTAGTCACGTTACAGTTTATACTGACAGTGTATGATAAATTAAATGTGTTAAATTATGCTATGCAATCTAGGAATCTTGATGAAGCAAACGAGGTTGTTACCACAAATACAGTTTGCGATTCAAAACGCGTGCGTGGGATTGTCTACATAGTTTGATTCTGTAGCGGCAATTAAATGGAGATTGTAGTTAGGTCTAAATGCAGTTTGTACCAGAATAGTTTTGTTGTTCCATAAGAGACAAAGAATTTATCTATTACTGTTAGCAATTTCATGAGAACCAAGTTAGTGACAAAACGTGTATCGCGATATAAACTGCTTCCAGGTATTCCCAATTAAGCTTACGATGTGTGGTAACAATATAACTATTTTTATTCTGATCTAGGCCGCATTTCAACCTAACTACAAGTGGTAGTAAAAAAACTGAAATATACATTATGCATGTCTACCATTGTGGCTTTGAAAGAATTAATTTTTGATCCAGGCCACATATCAACCCAATCCCAGTATATCCCGAAAACTAAGCAAGATATCGAAAAAATTTATTCTTTATTTTCGATTTTTCTCGTCGTGTTACATAAGAATCGATTATTAAATTTGACTTTTGCGAAAATTTTCTTCTGCATTTCAACTCAAGACACCTCACTTTTGATACAGTATATCTCGAAAACTAGGCGAGATATCGAAAATTTTTATTCTTTATTTTTTTATTTGTATCGTCCTTTTAAATAATAATTCGTCATCAAATTTGACTTTGACCAATTTTTTCTTCTGAAGTTCAACCAAAAACATTTCACGTTTGAGGCAGAATATCTCGAAAACTAAGCAGGATATCAAAAAAATTTATTCTTCATTTTTTATTTGTCTCATCGAGTTACATAATAATCCATCACCAGATTGCGGCGTTACGTTTATCCTAGAGTTCCCTTGATGTTTTTGTACATATACCCCGTGTCTGTATGGGTTCGGCCTAGCCCTCCACTCCTCCTCCGCCCGGCTTCACTTCAATGCGTGATGAAGGTCGCTTGCGTCGTCTCCATATATTTCCTTCCTCCATGGTTAGTCGAGGCTAAAGAAATGTCTCTGGAATTACATCGACGATTACTTTACTGGCGTATTTCTAATGAGGGGTGATCCAGAAGGCTGACGAACACATAGCATAGAAGAACAGGAGAGTTACTACTCTCAGCTCCAGAACTCCTTTGTTGGCTCTCAGCTACATCCAAATAAAACATACGATTCCGCTAGTAATCCAAGATACGACGCTACCTCTCTTCTCATCTCATTACGACATCTTGAGATGCAAGCCGAATATACACAGACGGAAAAAAAAATCCCAACACCAAGAAAAAATTATTGTAGAGTAATGAAATTTGGACAATGCATTTGTCAAGTTAACATGTTTAATTGATTAAATTTTCAAGATCACAGGTTAATTTAAGCTCAAGAAAATGCATTTCAAATGTGAAATACTGTTAAATTAATAGCCGGTGTAACCTCCAGAATTTTGAATGCAAGCCTGCAAACGTGAATGCATTGTGTCATACAGGTTTCGAATGTCACTTTGTGGTATGGAGTTCCATGCTTGTTGTACTTGTGCTGTCAATACTGGGACGGTCAGTGCTGGCTGTGGATGATGCTGGAGTTGTCGTCCAATGATATCCCATACGTGTTCAATTGGAGACAGATCTGGTGATCTCGCAGGCCAAGGTAACATGTCGACACTCTGTAGAGCACGTTGCGAGACAACAGCGGTATGAGGGCGAGCGTTATCCTGTTGAAAAACTCCCCCTTGAATGCTGTTCATGAATGGCAGCACTACAGGTTGAATTACCAGACTGACGTACAAATTTGCAGTCAGTGTGTTTGGTATAACCACAAGAGTGCTCCTGCTGTCATAGGAAATTGCTCCCCAGACCATGACTCCAGCCCTGTAGCGTGCATTCCACTGACTACAAGCCATCGCCGTTTGCGACTCCAGTGGTGTCAAGCCAGAGCTCATTGGAGGACGGAGTGGAGATCTGTTGTGTTTTCTGATGAAAGCAGGTTCTGCCTTGGTGCCAGTGATGGCCGAGTGTTGGTCAGAAGGAGGCCAGGGGAACGCCTGCAACCAAACTGTCTGCGGCCTAGACACACTGGACCTACACCTGGAGTCATGGTCTGGGGAGCAATTTCCTATGACAGCAGGAGCACTCTTGTGGTTATACCAAACACACTGACTGCAAATTTGTACGTCAGTCTGGTAATTCAACCTGTAGTGCTGCCATTCATGAACAGCATTCAAGGGGGAGTTTTTCAACAGGATAACGCTCGCCCTCATACCGCTGTTGTCTCGCAACGTGCTCTACAGAGTGTCGACATGTTACCTTGGCCTGCGAGATCACCAGATCTGTCTCCAATTGAACACGTATGGGATATCATTGGACGACAACTCCAGCATCATCCACAGCCAGCACTGACCGTCCCAGTATTGACAGCACAAGTACAACAAGCATGGAACTCCATACCACAAAGTGACATTCGAAACCTGTATGACACAATGCATTCACGTTTGCAGGCTTGCATTCAAAATTCTGGAGGTTACACCGGCTATTAATTTAACAGTATTTCACATTTGAAATGCATTTTCTTGAGCTTAAATTAACCTGTGATCTTGAAAATTTAATCAATTAAACATGTTAACTTGACAAATGCATTGTCCAAATTTCATTACTCTACAATAATTTTTTCTTGGTGTTGGGATTTTTTTTTCCGTCTGTGTATTTTACTTACCAAATTGGATAAAAACAGTAACAAGGCGAACAACAAGATGAGGGATTTTTGGCCTTAACTTGGCTGGAAGACGTACAAATTTCTACTGACGGCTAGAAAACAACAAATGGTGTTGGCCATGGGCGCCGGCAGGATTGCTTTGAGGGGGGTGCATCTGTTTTTTTTTTATATACACATTATATATAACACTTATTAACTAAGGATGCTGAATTTACTGACAAGGTGTTGAACAAATTTGGAAAACAACCTAGGCGTCTTAAGTTATTATTCAAACAATTTAATAATAAAATTTTTGTTTCTTAATCTTTTTCTGTGTATTTCCATTCATAGCAAGGGTGTGCAAGTGCACACCCCTCCCGGCGCCCATGATGTTGGCTATACTTTCTTCTGTACCCTCACACAAGAGTCTCAGAAAGTACGCCTGACATCAGAGACCTCAGTATATACTGCAGAAGCCATGGCAATCAGGGAGGCCATGAAATACGTCTTCTTACGCTTCAATGAAACACTGGTATTATCAGATGCGAAAAACGTTGCTCAGAAGTTGGAAAATATGAAAAGACTCAACGGAATGAACAAAATCTTATTTGACATTCTAAACTAGATGTATTCAGCTACCGTTGAGGGAAAAGAATTGGACTTACTATGGATCAAGGGACATGCGGCTATACAGCATAACGAAAAGGTAGACCAACTGGCCAATGAAAGTACAACGGACGGAGAGCATCTTCATACTCGGCTGCCTCACTCCGAATTTATAACAATCACTAGCATTTACCCACTGCTTCGCAGGCGCGGAACTTGGCATGTGTAGAAATTCGTATGGTCTGCCTCTTTCCGAAACTGATACTAACCTTTTGAAATTCCGAATACCTTCTTCCACAAAATGTCGTCTTCACATTTTGCACTCTTCTTTATCGGAAAATTTGACACATATTAAATTAAAAATGCTGAAATATGAGTGCGCAACCGCGAAATATTGCCAGCACTGTAAAATTGACACAAATTGTCGGTGCCTAAACAGTCTCGTTTTGTCATAGAGGTCTTGGATAGGTTAAAATTTGGCCTGGACCACGAGGAAAAAGTTTACGGAAAATTCGTTCTGCGGCATCTATCTCAGAAATTGGGCATTTGTTTATAATGGAAGCAATGGTTTGTCTCCGATCGCTTGTATTGATTCTAAGATGGCAATCGTCGTTGTACTACATCTCGGACAAATATTTTCTATTTGTTAATTTAGTGCAACTTTTTGCACCGAAGGAAAGCGGACACGACAAGGAAACATTAAATTAATGGATTCAACCAACATTTCAAGACATTTATTAATTTTGCAGCGTCGGCGGCATCTAATAGCTGGGCGTCGCTCTCATAATTTGGCATTTTTAATTTAAATTGTGGTAACTTTGCCGAAAAAGGAGAGTGTAAAACGTGAAGAGAACATTATAACGAATCAGTTAATCCAAATTTCAAATGGTTAGTACCAGTAGTAGGTAGCCCCCCCCCCCCCCCAGAAATGCCGGGTCTATTGGAGATCGGGATCCCGCTACAACAACAGTAAATATTATCGTTGTAATACTGCTGTAGTCATTTGCAAGCAGTAATTCCGTTGTAATACAGCCTGGACCATTATTTTCAACAAGAATTTTGGTTGTATGAGATTTCGTAATTCCATATGAATACAATCATATGCCGTGATTGATAACATGTGTTTTTTCTCTTAATAACGTCTACACAACAACCCACATTTCGAGCCATTTCCCTTCGCCGTATCTAAAAACTGAAGTAGTTAGATTGAAATGTAGCCTGGACCATAAACAAATTTCGCCAAATCCATCTGGAAATACGCTCTGGACAAGCACATAGATGTTTCGTCTTCGCGATACACGTCTTCATTAACATGGCATTCATTAAAACAGCTTAGTAATTAACAATAATTGAATTTCTCATGACATATGTTTTTGCAAGAACATTCTGGGTCAGGCTATATTTCAACCTATGTCCCTTACAAAATCAAACATTTCAGATACACCTAAAAACATTAAATGTTTCACTAACTACATTTTTGGACAATACTGCGATATCCGAGCCACCGAAATTTGTTAAATTTAATAGTTGATTCCTATATATCTCAATGGGACAAATCGAAAGCAAAGCATACACTTTTTAATATCTCGCTTAATTATCGAGATATCGAGTGTTAAAAATCATTTATAGGTACAATTCCTTGTTCTTTTGGTGACGTTTTTCTTCTGGTCCGGGCCGTATTTCAACCCTACGACCACAGCTCGTAAGATTACAAAACACCTGTTGTGTATATTCACCGTGTCTTTCCTAGTTCGAATTTGTTTTCTGGTCCAAGCAGCATGTCAACCTAATCACCTCAATTTTGAGATACGATATCTCAAGAACTAAGAAAAGTAAATGGTATTCTTTACTTTCGAATTGTCTCGTCGAGTTACAGAATAATTAATCACCAAGTATGGCGTTAGCGAAATTTCTCCAGGCCAATTTTCAATCTAACCACCTCAAGTGTGGCACAAAATATCTCGAGAACTGAGTGAGATATCAAAAAAAAAAATTCTTTACTTTCGATTTGTCTCGTCGAGATATATACGAATCAATCATAAAATTTATCAAATTTCAGTAGCTCGGATATCGTAGGATCGCCCATTTTGGGTAATGATAACATTGTCTATTTTAGGAGCATAAATTATATCAATCAACTTCTTAATACACCATTTTGAACTGAAACAGGGCTAAAACACTCGCAATAATAAATCCACTTTATCGCAGAGTTAGCGGTTGTGGTTAGGTTGAAATGTGTCCTGGATTTCACAATCAGATTGCAGCGGCAATAAAACCCTTTAATACACATATTAAGCAATAAGTTACTTACCCTAAATATCAAAATTATTTTATTCTTATTGAAGATTTAATATATTATGTAGCAATTTCAATAACTAATTCCGAAAATCGAATAATTACAGCCAAAGATAATTACTATACAAACAATTCAAAGATTAGTATATTCATCTTTGGTCAAACTCTTAAACGAGTCATTTTTACAGTAAATTAAATATTAGTAATGATCATTACGTTTGATTCAAGCATTCCGTTTATTTACTGCAGTCCAGAAAACTGAAAAACTAAATATTCGAAGTAAAAATATTAAACAGAAACATTAGTTAAGCTATGTGAATGTTCGTTAGATTTAAGTAGTGCGCGTCTGAAAGTGCATAATGATCCGTAGCTCACAATTTTCCATACAGAATTTTTTTTAATTGTTTGCTCCTTCCAATGGTACATATAAGTCATTAGCTATATTCCCAGATTTCGACTGGCACCATTAGCTCTAAAAACGAGAAAACCACATCCTGATTGCTGTGGTACTTATTGCGCGATACCCGTTACAGTAAAGAGACAAACTCAGCTTGCTACAGATATATAATAGTATAGAGCAGGAAAGAGTATTTTCACAAATTCTCAGAATCATAGACTTCAACACAAACAGTCAAAGGAAAATTTTATTCATCAATCCAATCACATATACCTTCTAAACCATGGTTTGAAGACTCTAAATTGGGCAAAAGATTTAAAACATCCTTAATACGCACGTGACTTGGACACGGTTGCTACACTAAACATCTTCACGAAATCGGCGTAGCACACTTGCCGTTTTGCCAGGCAGATCAAGAAGAAATCGCAGACATTAATCATATAATACCAGCATGCTCCCTTTATCGGACTCCACAGAACAAATTATACATCAGCCTGGTCAAGTTCAAAATCCCACTTCCAACATCCTGTTGAGAAGGGGAAGACACGATGTGTATCGGGCGATAGCTCGTTATATAAGAGAGGCAGATATCTCGCTTTAAAGAAATCACCTATAAAATATAAATGCCTGTATAAATCCTGGAATTTAGGTAGTTAGCGTTTGAACAATCGCCGAGTGCAGTAGCGTATTTTGTTGTTATATTTTATCTTTAGTGGTGTGGGGATTTGATTAGTGTAATCTCTGAGTCTTTACATTTTGTAAACAGTGGTCGTTAGTAGCGTTTGAATAGTCGCCGAGTGCAGTAGCGTATTTTGTTGTTATATTTTATCTGTAGTGGTGTGGGTATTTGATTAGTGTAATCTCTGAGTGTTTACATTTTGTAAACAGTGGTCGTTAGTAGCGTTTGAACAGTCGCCGAGTACAGTAGCGTATTTTTTTGTTATATTTTATCTGTAGTGGTGTGGGGTTTTGATTAGTGTAACCTTTGAGTGTTTACATTTTGTAGACAGTGCTCGTTAGTAGCGTTTGAACAGTCGCCGAGTGCAGTAGCGTATTTTGTTATTGTATTTTATGTGTAAAGGTGTGGGGATTTGATTAGTGTAATCTCCGAGTGTCTACATTTTGAAGACAGTGCTCGTTAGTAGCGTTTGAACAGTCGCCGAGTGCATTAGCGTATTTTGTTTCTTACATTTTATCTGTAGTGGGTGTAGATTAGGTTAGTGCAATCTCCGAGTGTATATATTTTATAGGAAGTACAGGTTATTTCGAGTTTCTGTTCTTTTTTTCCTGTCCTTTTTTTCCTTTCTTTTTTTTTCCTTTCTTTTTTGCGTTTTTCAAAAGCAGTATGTCTAGGGACTGTGATTGCTGTGCGCAGACGCGAGCTGAGGTTGCTGATCTGCGCGCACAGCTTGCAGCTGTGTTAGCGAAAGTTACACAGCTGGAAGCTGCCGTAAAATGCTGCAGCGGATGTGATGTTGGGGAAACTGATGTAGCCATGCCTATCACAGATTCTCCCATATCGACCGTCGTACCTGCAACCCAGGCCGAAGTGTTGGATGCTGTGCCGCGGTCGCCTGTCGGTGACTGGCGTATGGCTTCTAGACTTCGAGGCCGCACACGGGGGCAGTCGAACAGGCTTAAAGGCCAAGACGCTGAACTTGTTCGTCTGTCCAACCGGTTTGATGTATTGTCGGAGGTTGACTCAGTCCCACAATTGTCTTCCTGCGAGTTGACGGCCGCCCAGCCCGCCAGGTCTGAGCAAACGCAAAGGGCATTCTGGTAGTTGGGAGCTCTAATGTTAGGCGGTTATTAGAGCCCCTTAGGGAAAAAGCGAATTCCTCGGGGAAGAAATCCAATGTCCATTCAGTGTGTATTCCAGGTGGCTTGATCCGAGATGTGGAAGAGGCCATCCCGGATGCTATAGAAGGGACGGGTTGTAGCTAACTACAGATTGTGGCTCATGTCGAAACCAATGATGCTTGTCGCCTTGGGTCGGAGGTTATCCTCTCTTCCTTCTGGAAGCTGGCCGAAAGGGTGAACTCTGTGGCCAGTGACTGCAAGATATCGGCAGAGCTAACCATCTGTAGCATCGTAGACAGAGTTGATTGTGGACCTCTGGTTCAGAGCCGTATTGAGGGGCTGAACCAGAGACTACGACGTTTCTGTGATGACATTTGCTGCAGATTTCTCGATCTTCGCCATAGGGTCGAGACTTGTAGGGTTCCCCTTAATAGGTCAGGTGTGCACTACACACGTGAATCCGCTACACGGATGGCAGGAGCCGTGTGGAATGCACTGGGTGGTTTTTTAGGCTGAGGGAGGAAGACCCGAGACACAAAATTCAGTTACGAGCAACCCAAGCAGATACAACACCGGAATGTAGGAGCACTGTAAAAGAATCTCGACAGTTAATAGTTCTCGTAATTAACTGTAGAAGCGTTTGTAACAAACAACCGGAACTTGAAAACGTTATTTGTAATACAGAAGCAGATATCGTTATCGGTACAGAAAGTTGGTTGAAACAGAAAATAAGTTCCGCCGAAACTTTTAAAGATAGCATGAACGTTTTTCGTAAAGGCAGATTACATTCTCATGGAGGTGGTGTATTTATAGCTGTGAGTAAATCTCTCCCATGTAATGAAATAGAAGTCGATACGATCAGTGAAATCATATGGATTAAACTCAACGTTGCTGGGTCAAAACTCATCATAGGTGCCTTCTACCGTCCACCGGATTCCGACAAAGCTATCGTCGAGGAGTTAAGAAATAATGTAAATAGTATAGCTAGCCGTTTTAAGGATCATGCTATGATTCTAGGAGGCGACTTCAATCTGCCTTATATTGACTGGCGTAATTACGTTCACATCACAGGTAGCAGGGATCAGGCAGCTTCTGAAGTAGTTCTCGAGTTGTTGTCAGATAATCATCTCGAGCAGCTAGTTAATGAACCTACGCGGTGTCATAACGGTAGCGAAAACATTTTAGACTTGCTGGTTACCAACAGGTCAGAATTGTTCACCGACATTTCAACGAACACAGGAATAAGCGATCACAAAGCGGTAATTGCAACTATCAAATTAATGACCAAGCGAAAAAGGAAGAAAGGGTGGATTCTATGCAGATTCAGTAAGGCCTCAAAGGAGTGTTTTAGAACCTACCTGAGGAATAATTACCATAACTTCAAGTCAATAAAGGACACCGTTGAAGAGATGTGGCATCGTTTTATACGTATAGTTAGGGAAGGCATGGATATACATATATCAAAGCGGACAATAAAGGGGAGAATGATCCACCGTGGTACACATGCGAAGTCAAAAGATTACTCAAAAAAACAAAGGAAAATACATGCACGCTCAAGAAGGAAGGGGTGTCGCAGCGATTTAGAAACCTTAGCTGATTTACGAGGACGTATTAAGAATGTAATGCGCGAGGCCTTTAACGATTTTTACTCCAACACTCTCTTTAAGAGTCTCACAGAAAACCCAAAGAAATTTTGGTCGTATGTGCGAAAAGTTAATTGTACCAATAGCAATATTCCAGCACTAATTCCTGAAGGTTCCGAGGATAGTGAAAGCCGCAATAAGGCTAACTTACTAAATACTGTATTCAAAAATTCATTTACAAATGAACATAATGATAGTATTCCCGTTTTCCCACGCCGTGGCGAGTCGGTGATGAAATCATTACGAATAGATACTGCAGGTATCATTAAGCAATTAGAGCTCCTGAAGTGGGGGAAAGCACCGGGCCCGGATGGAATTCCAGTAATAGTATTTTCAGAGTATGCGGCGGAAATCGGGCCATTTCTGTCTGATATATTCAGTAAATCATTGTAAGAGCGAAAAGTACCTTCTGAGTGGAAAATCGCGCAAGTAACTCCGATTTTCAAAAAAGGTGATCGAAGTGATCCTGGAAACTATCGTCCCGTATCTATAACATCTGTTTGTAGTAGAGTTATGGAGCATATTATATGCTCGAACATTATGAATTTTCTAGATGATAATAATTTGCTTACAACAAATCAACACGGATTTCGGAAGAAAAGATCATGTGAAACACAGCTGGCCCTATTTACACACGACGTAATGAAAGTTATAGAATTAGGTTCACAAGTAGATGCAATTTTTTTAGATCTCCAGAAAGCCTTTGACTGTGTGCCACACAACCACTTTTTAGCGAAGCTTCGAGCGTACGGTATATCGCATCAGCTTTGTGAATGGATAAATAATTTTCTAACCGGTCGGTCGCAGTATGTTGTCATTGAAGGAGAAAGTTCTTCTAATTTAGATGTTACATCGGGTGTACCTCAAAGAAGTGTAATAGGACCACTTCTTTTCTTAATTTTTATAAACGATCACGGAGACAAAGTGAAAAGCCTTTTTAGATTGTTTGCTGATGATGCGGTTATTTATTTGGAAGTAAGAAATTTGGCCGATTGCTTAGAAATTCAGCGCGATCTGGATGATATTTTGGCTTGGTGCGCTGAGTGGCAACTTACTCTAAATTGTAAAAAGTGCAAGACAATGAGCATAACTAACAAAAAGAATCCAATTGTTCAGAAATACGAGTTAAAGGATACAGTTGGATTCAAAAAGGCCATCGTGGAATTCCTTCCCGTTCCTTGTTCCCAGTCTCATCCCACCTCTAATGACCTCAAAGTCGACGAGGCGTAAAACAAAATAAACAAAATTCAAAAATTGTTCTCCGCACTACCATTTCATAAAAGTTAAATCAGATATCAATTTCAAAAAAATCACCACGAAATTAAATTCATAATTCTAGCAGTATCATCTTTCAATAGACTTATTTTATTTTATAAGTGTTTATTTATTTATATTTATTGGCATTTGGTGGGTACGATACAGCCAGGGGATTACATATAGTACATTTATATCTGACTTGATCTGGTATCGATTACTGTATTTTTGGAGATGTACATCAAAGAATAGTTGTATTCTGACTGTTGTGAAGTAAAGATGTAGTTGTGAATTGTAATGTGTGTGTGTGTCTAAATAAAAGAATATTTACAGACCATATAGTGTGATTAACATAATTAACATGGTAGCAGATCGTGGTTGACAAAAGTTCTGTGGCTTACGAAAAAGGAAAGTGCTGTCAAGTATTTAAGAAAGTTTTATTTCAAGTAAAAATGTCGGACGTTGTTATACCGGTTTTTAAGGGCAAGGACTATGGAAATTGGAAGAAATAATAACGATGTATCTAAAGAAATGTAATACATTGGCTTAAAGAGAGAAAACAAGTATGGGTAATGCAGAAAGTTGGGAAGAAGAAAATCTGAAGGCAGTAAACTACATCTATGGTGCTATTAGGAATAAGCACCTTTGTGAGTGATAAAGGAAATGCTTTTGAAATAATGACAAAGTTCGACGAATTATACTCCTAGGAATCGACTGCACTCCAAATAATTTGTAGAAACAAACTGGAAAAAATTGAAGTTAAAAGACTACAACGAAACAGCGACATTCTTTAGTGATTCTGAAAAGACAGTGAACGAAATGAAAGCAGCTGGGTCTAAAGTGACTGAGAAAGAAAAATTAAACTACATGTTAAGAACTTTGCCGGATTGATTAAGTTACATCGGTGATTTGGTCGATGTTTGAAAGAAGAAGATCAAAATGTTGAATTTGTTAAAAGTATAATTTGATTAATGGACTTGAAAGACATAGATGAAAGTGAGTGTATAAAAACAAATGCATTCCACAGTAACTGGTACGAGTCGTCATTAACAATTGTGTTGGGGTTGCGGAAGAAGAGGTCATTTCAAGAGAGATTGTCGTCGAAGTGAAGTAAATGAAAGAGGAACAAGGAATCACAGGCAGTATCAAAGAAGCAGCAGAGGAAATAACCATCGACGTGTAACCTTCAGAGGTCACAACAACGATCAACCGTGGAGCGGAAGTAAGCAGCATGGATCCAGAAACGGCCAGTATCAGCATGGTCAAGATTATCGGCATAGTGAAAGTGCTACGAGCAGTTTTGTAACAGAAGTTAGGACCTTGATGGTACAAAATAAAATTAACACTGGTAACAAAGAGCAGATTAAAATTCATTGGTTATTGGATAGTGGTTGTACAGATCATGTTGTAAATAATGAAGAGTATTTTTCTGGGTGTGTAACTTTGGAACAACCTGTAGAAGTAAAGATTGCTTATGGGAAAATTTTTAAAGCAACTAAAATAGGAAATGTAGTTAGTTATTTTTCTGTTTATGATAAAATCATTCAAATTAATATGGAAAATGTATTTTAAGTTAAAGACATGAATAGAAACATGATTAGTTATGCGAAAGTAACAGACAAGCACAAAATTGTATCTGTAGGAATTGTTGCAAAAGTTTTTGATAAAAATAACAGGCTAATTGCAATTGCTGTGAAGGAAGGTAATCTGTATAAAATGACAAATAGCATTTTTAAGAAAGATGTTAATGTAAATATTGTGAGTAACAGTGATTCTATGACTGAAAAGGAGGGATCGTATCGCCCATTGGATTATGTAAATTTTAACTATTTAAATACTTTGTGAAAAGACCAGTTAGCAGTTGGTTTACCTAAAAGTTTAGAGTCTGAATGTATGAAATATAAAGTTTGTATTAAAAACAAAATGCACAATTTACCTTTTGAAAATAATAGAAGCAAAGCAGAAGTGATTTTAGAAATTATTCACACTGATTTAAATGGGCCTCTTGGTATGAATGGTGAAGGATACTTTCTAACCTTTATAGATGATTACAGCAAAGCAGCTCGTGTTTACAATATCAAATCTAAAAATCAAGTTTATGATTTTCTAGTTGCATGTGTAAATGAAATTGAAAATTTGACAGGAAAAACTATTAAGGAACTGAGATGTGATAATGGAAAGGAATATTTAAATTCAGAGGTTTATCGATTTGTAAATGAAAAAGGAATTGTTTTAATTGTTTGCCCTTCCTATGTACATGAGTTAAATGGTATGGCTGAAAGATACAATAGATCTGTCATGGATATGTCATGGTGTTTGCTAGCTGAAGCAAAAGTAGATAGGAGATTCTGACCTGAAGTAGTTTTTACAGCAGCTTATCTTAAGAACAGAACATTAGGTAATACTACCGATATTGAAAAGAAAACTCCGTATGAAGTTTTACTAGGAAAAAAAAATGTTAAACATCTAAAGCTATATGATAGTAAAATTTTTGTAAGAGTACCAGAACAATTGAGAAAGTCAAAATGGGATCGTAAAGCTGATATGGGAATTTTATTAGGTTATAGTGAAGTTGGCTACAGAGTATTAGTGAATAATAAAATTGTTGTTGCAAGACCTGTTGATATTGTAGAGAAGAATGTTAAACTTATACACTTAAAGGGTTATGATTCAGAGAGTGAATGTTCTAGTGATGAAAGGATGAATGATGAAAATGAATCTGTAGATAAGAAAAGGAAAGAAGGAGATGTTAAAGGAGGTTTAAACATATGTCTGTAGCAATATCAATTATGTAAATTTTGCAGTGTCCAGAAAATTTTGAGGAGACGATGAATTGTAAAGAGTCAGTGTATTGGAAACAAGCAATGGTTAAGGAGATAGACTGTTTATATCAAAACAAAACATAGAAACTAGTAATTAAACCAGAGAATGTAAATGCTCTTGATGTAAAGTGGGTTTATCAACAAACAAAAATCATATAACACTTATAAAGCAAGACTAGTTGTAAGGGGTCTTCAACAAAAGGAAGTTGTGGGTGATACATATTCACCAGTAGCTAAGATGCAGATATTGAAACTTTTATTGTCATACTATTGTCAAAATAGTTTAGTTATAGAGCAAATGGATATTGAGTCTGCATTTCTTAATGGTAAAGTTTTATCAGAGTTTTACATAAAGCAGTCAAGAGGGTATGAAGATGGTACTAGTAGGGCTTGTAAATTGAATAAAACATTGTATGGTTTACGAGAAAGCCCTCCAGGTTGGTATGATTGTTTTGATGAATTTATGAGAGATCTGGGTTTTGCAAAATATGAATTTGATTTTTGTCTGTATACTTTGATCGATAGAGATGATGTAATTTATTTAATAATATTTGTTGATGACCTATTAATTTGTTGTAATAGTAGAAAGAAAATGGATAAAATCAAGAATCTATTGTCGAAGAATTTCAAAATGAAAGACTTAGGTCAAGCAAAAACCTGTTTAGGAATTAATGTATATTACAATCGGAAAGAAAATGTTATGAGTTTGAGTCAGGAAAATTACATCAATTCCTTAGCCTCAAAGTATAAAATTGTAAACTCAAAATTATATGATACACCAATCGAAGTAAATTTAAACTTTGAACCTGTGAATGAAGTATGTCATGACATTAGGTAAAGAAACTTAATAGGTGCTCTTTTGTACATCAGTTCAGGAACTAGACCAGATATCAGTTACAGTGTTAATTACTTAAGTAGATTTCAGAATTGAAATAGTACAGTTCATTACATGTATGCATTAAGAATATTAAAGTGTTTGTATTTAAAGAAAGATTTGAAATTAAATTTCTGTAGAAATGAAAAGGTGAAAATCTTGGATTGTTATTTAGATGCAGATTGGGCAGGTGATAGTGTAGATCGAAAGTCCACGTCTGGGTATGTAATTAGATTGTTTGGAAATTCAATGTTTTGGAAAACAAGGAGGTGTCACCAAATCTTCCACTTTTGCTGAATATATAGTATTGTCAGATGCTGTTACTGAACTTTAGTTTTTTTTGGATGTATTAAAAACTTTTAATGTAAATATCAAAGGACTTTTCCAAGTATATAAAGATAACTCAGGAGCAGTAAATATTGCGAAGTATATTGAAGTACGATATCATTTTGTGAATGAGTGTTATACAGATGGTGTAATAGACATTGTGAAAATAGATTCAAACGAAAACATTCCTGACATATTTATGAAGGCATTATGTAAAGCTAAGTTTAAAAGGTTTAGAGAGATGTTGAATGTGAATTAATAAAAGTGTAGATATAAATGTAAGGAGGTGTGTTTAGTATAGTACATTTATATCTGACTTGATCTGGTATCGATTACAGAGAAAAATGTTCTAGTTCTTATTATATCTTTGGAGATGTACATCAAAGAGTAGTTGTAGTCTGACTGTTGTGAAGTAAACATGAGGTTTTGAATTGTAATGTGTGTGTGTACCTTAATAAAAGAATAATTACAGACGGTATAGTGTGATCAACATAATTAACAGTAAGATAATGTTATTAAATTTTAATTGTATCTTTTTACGTTTTCATTCTTATCACTGATTGATTATTATAATCCATGGGGAAATAACTGTAATAGATTAAGCCAAAAATGTAAAAATTGAAGCTGGTCGTATGGTCAATAGACTGAAGGCCATCATTAATAAAAATAAATAAATAAAATAAATAGATAGCTATGGGAAGACAATATCGCTGGAGGAGGTAGAATACATGGTGCCAATGAAAATAAATAAATAACAGATTATTATTTTTATAATTATTTAATTGCAATGGAGCGCAGACTCCGGTGGTAATTTCCCTACACACTCATCTTCCCCCTATCCTATACCCACCTACATTTGCCATCTACAAATTTTATCTTTAAATTCTTTCAAAGTTTTCGGTAAATTATTCATCATTTCTCTTGGTAAATCCTTCCAATCCCTGACACCCTTACCTAAAAAAGAGAATCTTCCCACATCCTTGTGCCTGAAATCGAGTGCCAGCTTGTGGTCGTGGTCATCTTTTCCCTTCCATGCACTACTTTTCATACCTATTACAATATCTTTCCATGCCTCATCGCCAGTATATGCCATGTACACTCCCATGACTGTCCTCATCCTCCTCCTGTCTTGCAAGGAATCCCATTCCAGTTCCTTTATCATATCCGTCACTGATTGCATTCTGCGATAATTTCCAGAAACAAATCTAGCAGCCCTTTTTTGCACCCTCTCCAACTCCTGTATTTGATACACAAAATGAGGGTCCCACACTACACTACCATATTCGAGCAATGGTCTGACCAAAGTTTTGTAACCCAATTCCTTTACTTTTCTCGTACATCCCCTCATCACTCTCTCCAACAAGTGAAGAACTTTGAAACCTACTACCTGTCCAACGTGTCCTGCCCAGTTAAGCTTGTTATCAAAAGTAATGCCAAGATATTTACATTTCAAGTATTCGGCAAGCAATTCTTTCCCCACCTGATATTTATAATTAACCTTTTGTTTTTTATTTGTGTATCTAATAAGCTGACTCTTCTTTGCATTTGTCTTCATTTCATGTTTACCAACCCAACTAGATATCCTGTCCAGATCACCCTGCAACTGTTAATAGTCCTCTATCGTTTTGATTCTTTTATACAGCATTATGTCATCTGCAAACAATCTAATTTCAGATAGTAAACAATCAACACAATTATTCATTAGAATAATGAATAGCTTTGGTCCCAATACGCTACCCTGTGGCACACCCATTTTTACTTCCACTTCTTTTGATACTACATTTCCTACCCCAACTTTCTGTTTTCTACCTTTTAAAAATTCTTCTACCCAGCAAATCACATTCTCATCCACTCCAATGGTTTTTACCTTATTTACTACCATTTTATGGCTTACTCTGTCAAACGCCTTAGACAGATCTAGTGCTGCACTATCAATTTCGCCTCCCTTGTCCATTTCATCTGAAATATCTTGCATATATCCCACCAACTGAGATTCGTATGAATATCCTTGCCTGAAACCATGTTGCCTGCTTGAAAACTACTTACGTTCCTCACATATATATCTGATGTGGTTGCATATCAATCTTTCCACTAATTTACCTACCACTGATGTCAAACTGATTGGCCTGTAATTCTCAACTCTATTTCTCACCTCTCCTTTATGTACCGGTACTACTATTGCACTTTTCCAGTCCTGTGGTAAGCAGCAAGTATCCAGACTCAATTTAAATACTATTTCAAGATAAGGAACAATGTTACATCCGGCTATCTTTAAGATATCTGTAGTAATATTATCTACACCAACTCCTTTATGTTTTTTCAGCTTTCTTATTTCCTTCATGATTTCCTCAGGATGAATATCAAATTGTTTACTATCGTCATTTCGAATTGTGTTGCTAAGCTCGTTCTCCAGATTAGATTCTCCTGTTTCTGATTCATTGCCCCTAATACTTTCACTGAACCAGTTACTTAAAAGCTCTGCCTTTATTAAATCGTCAATAACTTCTTCTCCATCCTTATCTATAAGTGTCTGTACACCCTCCCTTCCCCTCAGTTTCGTGATATAGCCATAGAAATTTTTAGATTAATCAGTCAATGGTCTTCCTGCACTGACAATACTCTTGATAAACCCATTTTTAGCTATTTTCTTTGCTGTTATTAAGTCCTTGTTTAGTTGTTTTAAATATTCCCTACTACCCTGCTGTCTCTTAACTCTGTTATGTTCTTTTCTTACCAACCTCTTTAACCTCCTTACTTCGCTATTATAATACATAGGTTCTCTACTTCTCTTTATTTTCTGCCTTGGAATAAATTTTTCTTCCCCCTTTCTTATTATCTCCTTGAACTCTTCCCACCTTGACTCTACAGTACTTGAGCCTTCCTTTCATTTGCTGAATTGTTCTCTGAAATATCTCTTCAAATTTGAAACCTGTGCCTTTTTATAACTGTACCTATTTCCCCCTTCAATTTTGGCTGCTGGTTTACTGAATCCTCTAATATCCAACAGAACTGCTTCATGATCACTTATTCCTTCAATTACTTGATACCTGAAAAGGTTTTCATCGGGCATAATCTATAATGTAAAAATGAATCGCAAAATGTGTTGGTAAGCGCATAACTCGAGAACGGCTCGACCAATTCGGCTAATTCTTTTTTTTTATATATTTTCGTTACGGCACCGGGAAGGTTCTTATGGAGAGATAAAACGTAAAAATTAGAAGGAAAATAGTAAAAACCACACTTTTCTTTTCCGTCAATCAAAACAAAGGTGCGTTAGGATTATCTTTGGTATGACTTCATAGGCTCCATGATTATTAATGTATGTCTGCGTGTGATCAGCAAAAATAATATCACTGACGTACATGTTATCATTATTTCCTCTGTGCGTGGCATTTTCTTGGATGCTTTTAAATTTTCGCTTCTCTCGAAAACCAATTGTGTGTTTATTTGTTCAGTGTGTTTATATGTGGACCCATGCCGCCTACCACGAAAGTTTCGACTATGAAAATAGAATGCATTAGTTTAGAAGGAAGCAATAATAAGAATACCTAAAAAGCAAAATCGATTACTGGTATTTCAGTTGAGAAGCGATATGCATTATCGTCTGACGATCGATCAACACTTATCCTTTTATGTTAAGAATGCAATGTTCTGGTAAGCCTTGTGGTGATGGGTTCCATTCGTTTTAAATTATGTTCAGGTAGAATTCACGATGATTGAATTGGCTGCAAGTAAAAATACTTTCTGTTCTGGTAAGCCTTGTGGTGATGGGTTCCATTCGTTTTAAAGTATGTTCATGTTGAATTCACGATGATTGAATTGGCTGCATGTAAAAATACTTTCTTACTTTTAAACTCTATATAAACAAAAATGAATCACCAAATGTGTTGCTATGCGCAAAACTCGAGAACGGCTCGACCAATTCGGCTAGTTTTTTTCATATTTTTGTTAATTCACAATGAAGGTTTTTATGGAGAGAAAAAATGAAATAATTGCGAGGAAAATAGTAAAATTCAAAACTTTTCTTTTTCCATACAAACCAGTCAATCAAAACAAAACAAAGAAGGCACATTAGGATTATCTCTGGTATGCCTTCAAGTTGATTAGACTGTATGGATGGATATTAGTCTATGCCTGCCCAAAATAAAGTTCGAAGGAAAAAAAGTGTTTGCTTGCCATCAACGAAAATAATATTACTGCCAGTCAATCATAACAAAACAAAGGCGCTTTATGATTATCTTTGAAATTACAAAATAATCGATCTGAAGAAATGTTTTTAAAACAATTCATTGGCATTGGTAATGACAAAATCTCTGTAGACGTTTTGACTGGCTGCATTACATTTCCTGTCAATTTTTTGGTTGAACGAACGAGCTATATTATAGAGACAAAAACACGGATGTAAATGAAATTGCCGGTGTATTAAGGACATACATATCAGTTGATTGTGCAACTAGCCAAGATGATGTCGTCAACTATCCACCAGAATTTTTGAACTCACTGGATTTGCCAGGATTGCTGCCTCATAATCTTCAATTAAAAGTAGGATCGGTGGTCATAATATTGCGAAATATCAACCAACTGCGTCTTTGTAATGGCAAACGGCTAGCAGTGAAAAAATTACTGAACAATATGATCGAAGCAACCATTCCAAGGGGAAAATATGAGGGAGAAGATGTGTTGATACCTCGCATCCCAATTGTACCAACTGACATACCATTTGAATTTAAACGACTACAATTTCCAATGCTGCTTGCTTTCGCTATGACCATAAATAAGTCCCAGGGTGAGTCGTTGAGTGTTTGTGACGATAATCTTGAAAACCCATGCTTCTCTCATGGACAGTTGTATGTTGCCTGCTCCCGCGTTGGAAAACCGTCAGTTTTATTTGTTTACGCGCCAGGTAACCAAACAAAAAATATCGTGTACCACAAAGCATTACAATAAAAATATCATCACATTATTACTAACGTCATGCAGTGTACGAAATAGAAAACATATTTTTGTAAGTAATCGTTGTTAATTATTGAGACATTAAATCAATAAATAAAGTGATCACTCTGTAATACGTTTTATTTATTTTTTCTATTGGACTACGATAGGACAATAACATTTGACAGAAAGAAATCTGTCGGGGCAGCTAGTTAGAAATATATCCGAAATATTTTGTCCCCTAGTGTTCGCTCAACCACTTGTCTAAATCCTCCTTCCCTTATTAGTATATTTGCAAATCTTTGTTCCCTTGTGTTATTTATCTTATTTTCTTCCCAGTTTACACCTGGTAAATTTAAATCCCCACCGATGATGATCATTCTATTCTCCCCTCTGAAATATGAGTATGAATTTAATTTCTCCCCAAGAGCCTCATCCTCTTCTGTAATTCTTCCACTGCGGTAAACAGCCAACACTCTGATTTTTTCTTTTTTATTACCCCAGAAATCTACTCCAAGTAATTCATGGTACTGTTGGGTCAAGTTTATATCGCAATACAATGCATGTGATTTAGTCCAGTTGTGGTTCATACTTAAGGTGTGTAATGAAATTAATTTTGATAATTTGTGCTAAGCTAATTAAGAATTTTGATACAGAAAATGTTGCTGCTACTCGAAATGTAGTTTCAATGCATTTAATGTGTTAAGGTGTGACCGTATCGTTTGGTTTTGTAGTGGCAATATTAGCGCAGATAGTGGTTAGGTTGAAATGTTCTGATTACAGCGTAAGACAGGAGGAATTTAGTTATAATTAGTAATAAATAGTCTGCTTTCATAAGCGAGGTGTTAGTGATGACGTATATGGCGATGTAAACTACTCCAAATATTGTTTCTTGAAACGAAAGGTTTCTACCTTAGGCCACTGAATATATTCGTTTTAAGTGAAGGATGTATTAGATATTTGCAAAATATTGAACAGTAAATGAAATGCGATGTTTTGTTAATTACGGGCTACTGTTTGTACCGATTTCTATTAAAAAATTGAAGAGAAAATAGAAAAGGGGATAGTTATCTTCGATTAAGTTTAAAATTTTGGTAAACATGATTTCTAATGTTACAGAGAGTGTACAGTAGCAACAAAATGGCACTTAGGATTACGAACGGAGTTAAGGTATCATAACCGAGGTGTCCTACTATTTAATGTTAGCAACCGAAGACATCTCTTTGAGAACTTACGATTTTAATTTTTTTTAATGCTAATAGATTTATATTTCCTGCTTCATTTATCAGGTGCTTCATTCTTAGCGGTTTTATACTAAACACCCACAGTCATATATTTGTAAGGTTCTTGCTTTTATTTCTGAAAACCAGTATTTGTGACTTGTACATAAAAACCAAAGAGCAAACGTGGCACTGCCGTCTACGAAGTATGAAAGTCTTTGGTGTTTGCGAATTGATAATGGCAATTTCTAAAGTAAACAGGGCCGCATAAGAGAGGGCCCTCAAAAAAAAAAAAAATTAAGCAACGGGAAGACCCACAACGCCTGTATAGCCTAGGGGTCCAGAGAGCCTAAATGCGGTCCTGAAAGTAAAGTAAAGTTTTTGTGGGATAAAAGCTATTATATGTCACCACGCATACAATTAGCTAACACTGCCTAATTTCATTTAAATCTATTGAGAAATTACGGCGTGATTGAAACAGATAGTACAATCAAACATACATCCAAAACTTTCTCATTTGCAGTATAATTAATTTAATTGCTATGGTGCACACGCTCCAGTTGTAATTTCCTAAGTCATCTATTTAACCTTTTTTATTATCTTATATAATTTGACCGTTAAATTCCTCCTCATCTACTTTTGCGATTTACAACTATTAATATTAAATTTCTTCGTTGTTTTTAGTAATTTTTCATCACTTCACTTGGTAATTTGTTCCAATCCGTGATACCTTTACCCACAAGAGTAAATTTTCCTGCTCCCTTATGCATGAAATCAATTGCCAGCTGGTGGTCAAGGCAATCTTTCCGCTTCCATGCACTATTCTTAATTCTTCGACCAATATCCCTCCAAGCCCCATCACCAACATATGCCTTATAAATTCTCTCTGCGCCATCCTGCATTCCAATGACTCCCAATCCAGCTCCATTATCACATTAGATGCTAACTGGGTCCTACGATAATTTCCACAAACAAATCTATTTCTCTTCTTCCCACGCCCTCCAAATCCTCTATTTGATACCCAAAATGTGGGTCCCAAACTACTGTAATGGGCAAAATTGTAATTATAGTGGTCAAAGTGTAATATAGTTAAAGTTACAGCAATAGGCTGTTAGGCAAACGGTGCGGCGGGCATCGGCAGGGGAGAAGTAGGTCTGCTAGCTCAGCGATTGAGCAAACAGCTGGCCCCGCTCACACAGGCGGTGGCGGAGGAGAAGCTTCGAGAAGCTTCGAGAAGCAATGGAAACATCTGACCCACTAACGACAGCAAAACGTGACCAGCCATCGTGAAGCTTCTGGAACACGATCGAAGGGCGTTGCCTGGCCGTAAGGTTAGGAAAGCGGTCACGCTGTCGTCACGGGGTGCATGATATAAGGACATGACGCGAGTCGTGGGGTTAGTCATCGCAAGAAGGTACAACGACAGTCGCTATGTCAGTTTGAGTATCGAACCGGGACTTGCCGCCGCGCGCCCCGCCGGCCTCGCAGCCTGTTACCACCGAACGATGATAGTGAGTGTATCAGCCGAGATTGCCTATTAGTAGCTATGGAGTTCTGTTGACGGGGAGCCACTTAAGCTGTACTAGTCGTAGCTGAGGATCAATAAACTGGAAGAGGTGTACCAACTGGCTCTTTCGATAGAAGTTCACTCTCCAAGCTGTTCATTAGCACCTGCTAACATCCTAGCCGGGAGGCACGACGGAGCTGCAACGCCAAGTAAACCGACCGACAAGTAAGTTCCATCCGCCCGACACGGCAGTACAACGTACTCAGCCTTTCCTGACAAACACGTAGTGGCAAAACCTGCCGTTACACTACACCACCATACCAAAGGTCTGATCTAAGTTTTGTAACCCAGTTCTCTAACTTCTCTGGAACATCATCTCATCACCATCTGCGGTAAATGTAGGATTTTGTAATCTTTACCTACCACTTGCCCAATGTGCTCTTCCCAATTGAGTTTATTATTAAATGTTATGCCAAGATATTTACACTTCAAGCCTTCATCAATTCTGCGTCCACCTTATAAATTATAAACAATCTTTAGTTTTTTTATCTGTGCGCCTAATAAATTGATACTTCTTGGCATTTATCTTTATTCCATTCTGACCTACCCATTTAGATATTCTGTCCAGGTCACCCTGCAGCCGTTCGGTCTTCTCTTCATGCGATCATTTTCATTGTAATGTCTGTATTTGTCGGATGGCTGCAGTGGGTATCCTTTACATTGGTTAAAATCGTTTTCCTAATGTCGTCCCAAGACTTGTGAAACATTTCTTCTTCTTTTCTTGTACTGCGGTTCTTCTTCTGCTAGCTGACACCTAAACTTTGGCTGCATGGGATTGTAGAATCATACAGGTTTCTTGTGCTCTACCCGAATGAAATACTGAAGCCGCTATAAGACATGTTTATTGCAACATACTTAATGGTTCAGTAACAAGTAAAATACATCTGCCGACTTCACGCGACGTAATGTGAGCAAAGGCTAGATTTCTGTAACAGAAAACATTCTAAGACAGATAGTCGAACGAGAATCGGCAGGTCCAACCAGCGATCGATTGATAGACGATCCGAGGCAGTGCTTGCCGCTTCCGTAGATCAGATACAAGTGAGAAAGATTTCTAGTTGTTCGATACAAAGTGCTTGTGCAATTTCAGCCACGCGTCGGCATAGCTGCTGAGCTGACGGATCGGCATATTATCGCACGTACGCCAACGAGGCTCAGACTTGGTGAGGCCAAATAAAAATCTAAAATAACTAATAAAAAGCACGGCTTTGTGGTGGCTCGCAAAGTTTTGTTTCAAAAAATATTATATTAAATTAAAGATATTAAATAATAATCATAAGGATTTTAATATTTAAACTTCACGAACTATCATCAAAATCCGAGTTGAAAAAAAAGACATATTTATAATAAGGCGAAACTTTTAAATATTAAAAATATCAATTAATTTAATTTTTTTTAATCAGATACAAAATTTCTGATTCAAATTTCTTCCTGTTTCATACATTTTAATATTCAATTTTTAATATTACTAATTCTATCATAAGAAAATCTACTATTTAATGCTAGGCTTTCTAAAGTTTTTAGTCTCTATAACCCAACATAATATGTTAAACCAACAGAAATTTCTTTTTCCCAATGTCTGCAGTAACTTTATCCAATGTTAAATCTTGAGCTTTATGAATTGTGATTGCGGAAGCTATCTGTAATGGATTTTTTTTTGAATAATTGATATTCCGTATTTTACAAAATTTGGTTGTCGTTGGAATCGGAACACATCCACTATTTTCATAAGTTGAATGAAAATAATTTTCAAAACGAACCATTATCACTACATATATAAGCTAATAAAAATAATAAAAATTATTACAATTTTTTGCAAAAATAATGATTGATTGGATATCTAGAGATGACTGAATTATTAGGGTGAGCTAATTTATGTTCAACTTCATGTCTAGACATACAAAGTTTTTTCAAAACGTTTACCACAAAAATCTAGAAATTGTCGGCCAGTGTCGCTCGCCCTAGTAAGATCAGTGTAAGATTCTGACTTATAAAGTTTGTGGCCACATGTGGCCAGATTGGAAAATTTTTTATGGGACATAATTGATGAATGATAATATATCGGTTTCCCAGTTCAGAAATAGTAACAAAAGAACGAAAATATCAGCATTGTACGCGCTTTCATTAGGTATGAATTCATTGTGAGAATCATTTCTTCGTTTTTTACGGCCCAAAAAGGAAAGTTTGAATTAATATTTGAGGTAATTATGTTCATTCTGTATTTGTTTTCATACCAACGTTTTCGTACCTTACTTCCATCTTAAAGGAAAACTTAATTGATCAAAAGATTAGTTTTTCTTTCTCAAAAAATCTTTATTTACTTAAAGCGATGCAAACCTGACAGTTAAATTATTGCTAGCCGTTTTAAACACCTTTTAACTGAAGGATTGCGTAAGTTCATTACAGTATGGAGAACGTTTGCCTGGGGGATAAAAATCAAAGAATTGAATTATGAACTGCGTATTGAACCCCGACCTATGTAAGTGGAGAATCATAGAACGTATGTAATAAGAACGACGAACACAAGGAAAAATGTACCAGATTAACGAAATGTCATCGTACTAATTCAACTATTTACAAAAATTTAACTTCATTCTGTTCAGAAATTTCCTAAAGTTTTCACTTGTTTTCACCTTCAAACATTTGTACACTAGATACCTTATTGCAATGCATATTTACTGTTAGCTAAACGAAATTCCCTACCGAATGAACTATACGATTTCTTGTAGAAAAAATACAGATACCGTACAGTCCACTGAACTAATTAGACGGCTATTATTTTTCTGTTTTCAGTAGACAAATTAAAGTTTTGCTTTAACGTTTCTGGATGGTGACTGCTTGAAGTGTGGTTAGGACAGGAATTTAGATGTGCCTTCCTGCTCCTACAGTACAAATTTTGTTCTTCAATTCCTCAAAAACTTATGAGCAGCAGTGGCAGATAAAGATTACTGCCACTGTGCTTGCATTACAAAAAGTCAGTAGATTTGTCTGAAAGTTGAATATTTACCAGTATGTCGCACGCATATAACACAGAAACTGCTCCTCTTACAGAAAATCGCCAAATAAAAATAATCCGCTGATATCACTTACCTCGATCTGAATCGTTTCGTAAAACTCGAATAACTTGATCACATTCCACTACATCAAAAAGCTATGACACTCAATTGTATAGCAATAACAGAGAATAACGCCCCTTCTACCACATTGAAGTACACAGTTGACTGGCTGTGGTTGACTGTAGAACATTTTTAAATAGTGGGACTCTAGCAAGGACTGGGGGAAAGGAACGGCAAGGAATTCGGCCAAGAAAGCATCCCGGCATTCACCTGGAGTGATTTGGAGAAACCACGAAAAACCCAAATTTGGGTGCCCAGAGGGGGATTCTAACCCGCGTCCTTCAGAATGCGAGGCCGAAACATTAACCTAATGGGAATTCGAGGTGAGAGGAGAACAATAGAGAAAAATACGGAATATTTTTATGAAAGTATCGAGATGAAAACAACTTTTTTCGAGTCACTTTACCAATAGAAATAAGTCGATATGTTAATCAGTGGCTCAGTGATCTTGGAGACGTAGCCATTATCTTTGAAATGCAGACAGTGTTGTCGAGGCGGATTCCAGGTGATTGCATTGTATAGTAAGACCTCTCGTTTTACCAAATATTTTATGGGTCTTGTGTTTGGCTTCATTAAACTACCGACCTGCATGCATTTTTGGTTCGTTTCAGTTATGTGGAAACATTGTTCTACCATTAAATAGTTTTCCATGTAGAGTGTGCTTTAATTTTGTTTTTCATTAAGCTTTCCATTATTCAGTTATTTAAATAAGTAACTAAGGGAGGCGTAGGTATTTCTTTGTATATTTACAAAACCGCTGCATCTACATTTACACAAGTCACAGATTTATTACAAAGAATATTTAGGAACCGAACGTCATTAATCATTATTAATACAAAAAATTATTAACTCTCTTTCTGGGGCATAAGTTTATTTTCTCTCAATAGTTCAATCTGTGGCAACGTTGTTTTCGATTAGGTGAATTCCTTTTACTCTTTAATTTTGATTAAACTTTACATAGTGTTTTCAGTAAAATTATATAGTTATTTAAATAACTGATTAAGGGAAGGAGACGATTTTTGTTTATTTGTATATTTACAAAACCACTGCATCTACATTTACACAAGTCACAGATTTATTTACAATTTCATTCAACAACCATAGATAACATTTAATACAAAAAATTAAACTAATATTTCTCTATCTGGAGAATAAGTTCTCAGGTCGACTTCGAAATCTGCATTCCTACATCAATAATAAATACTATATGTGACTGTGGCAGGATAGCCATCATAAAATGTTCTTGGTGTGCACATAATTTTTGTTTCAAATGTTTTTATTCTTTATATCGTCCATCATTTGCGTATTTCTCAAAGGAAAATAAATAATTTGGAGACTTTGTTTCAAGACGAATTTGTAATGCTACAAGATCGAATAGCAATTAAAATATATATATATATATATATATATATATATATATATATATATATATATTTCGCGGGTTGTGGGATCGTACTGAGGACCCTCCGCTCAGGAACACACCACCTCAACACGCACGGCAAAACGGACTTTCTTAACAAATGGTCTTCCGTAGCGGTATAACTCATTTAGGTAAAAAAATTTCACTAATTTATCTGGGGTTTTTTTTCAAAAATAATGAATGATGGCACATCTAGAATTGACTTTGAATTATTACGTTCAATCTCACGTCTTGAGGTGCAGCAGTTGTTTCAAAACATGTACCACGAAAGTTCACAAACCGTCGCCTATTATAAGGGCTCGCTTCGCTCACCCTAATTTAAATATGTCCTCTACACCATTATGTCATCAGCAACCAACATAAATTCTGACTGTAAAACATCAACAGAATCATTAATTAGAATAATGAACAGCAGCGATCCCACTACACTACCCTGTGGCACGCCACCTCTTTTGATGATGTATTTCCTACTCTAACACTTTGCTACGTGGCTTTTAAGGATTCCTCTTCCCAGGATGTATCTTTTTCATCCAATCCAATAGTTTTCAGTTTATTTAAAATCATTTTATTGCTCACTCTGTCACATACCTTAGACGAATCTAGTACTACCCTGTCAAGTTGGTCTCCCTTGTCCAATTCACATGAATATCCTTGTCTACAGCCATGTTGTCGAACTTTAAAACAGTTTTTTTTTTTTTTCTCACAGATATTTCTGATAAAGTTGCATATGAATCTCTTCATCATTTTCCTACCACTAATGTCACATTAATCGGCCTGTAATTTTCAACCCTATCTATCATCCCTTCAAACTCCTGTATTTGTTACCCAAAATGTGGGTTCCAAACTACACCACCATATTCAACCAATGTTCTGACCAAAATTTTTTACACATATAAATGGGATATTTATTACTATTTTTTATTATTATTATTGTTACTATTAAGGAGAACTTTGGCTGCTGTGCAAACCACGGCTAGTAAAAAGAAAAATGTTTCGGGATGAAAATATGATAAACACATTTTAAGCCAGTATCATTTAAGAAAAAGCGTACGCGACACAGATAAAACACATAAGGCAGAAGTAATAAAATGCAACTCGGTGGGTTACTTTGCAGTATTAGGCAATGTGTAGCTGCCATAATTATCGTGTATGTGCTCTTCCGCATGCGGTACACGTACTGGTTTTCAACAGAAGCTGTGTTGAGAAACGTTGCGGTTAGTTTGAAATGCAGCCTGGACCAGAACTACTACTAATATTCCATTTTTGCATAATGGAGTTTTGAGCGAAGAAGGTACCGTCTATGCCGAGATTGCCGCTAAGTGAGTAAAGTGTATAACCGTATATTTCTGTGCAAATTACACCTTTGTTGTCTATTACCGGCTTTGATGTACATTTTTTCCTTAAAGTGTAAAAACCGAGGAAACAGTTAACCATATTATCAACCTCAAAGGACTTTAAACAGTAACCAAAACTCTTATTCTATAAAACACTTTTAAGCAGACGAAGTCGCGTGTAACTGCTAGCAAATACTAAGTGTTAGGTTTATTGGTAGCATTTGATCGGAGGTTGAGGCCGGGTGGTTTACACAATATATTGGAAAGCTAGTTCTCATCTACATAGTTCAGAAGTGGTGGTAGTTTCCAATAAAACTCGGACAGCTCTATTCTAAAACAATTGTTAAGGTTGACAGAGTTGTGAAAGAACTGGCATCGACAGCCACTGGATAGCCTAGGTTGGAGCTATAAGGTTTAAACTGTGCTTGTGACTATTCATTTGGATTGAAAGCCGGTTGGTGGTGAGGCCTATGTAACATATGTAGCAGTGCAGGTAGTTGAGGTGGTGTATGAGGGACGAAGTCGTTAAAGTAAAAGTCCAATGATGGGACACATTTTACCTGTATTCGGAATGGAAAAGATCGTGGTGACCACATGTGATCTTCAAAGTTCGTTGCAGGGTTAGGATCCATGTGTTTTGGGTGCGCCCAAAGAGGAGTATTTGTGCACCAAGATGTTTTCATACAGAAGCAAATCTCTCGTCCAACATATTTATCATAAATTTCTCTCTTGGTCTTGACTCCATTAATCAGATCCTATAACGTGAGTATTCCTTCCCTGAATGCGCAGCCTTCTCCCCGTAAACTACCCACTGCCCCCTTCACAAGCCTCAATAGATCACCAGATCTGAAGTACATCTTGGTCTACAAATAATCCTCTTCAGACTCACCCAAAACATCAAATGAAGCCTTTCCATGCAATAAACCTCGCTGCAAAACCCTCAGAATGATCGAGTCTATCATGACCAATCCCAAATCGACCACAGGAGAAATCTTTCTTATTATTGCACATGTACAACTCATATAACAACTTGCAACGGTAACGCTATGATTGCATCCTCTTCTAGGACTCACTGAAGACTGCAAGGTACCTGATTCCTTGCAATGGTCGACAAGACGTCCAATTCTTGCTCCTGCAGTCCTGATGACTGCCGTCAATACAGCTAAAGACTTTAAGTCGTTCATACAATATTTGCATGGGTTCGGAAACATCTATGAAGCGGCGGCAAGAGAGCGACAACTTCTCATTAGAACAACACTTTTATTTAGCATCATGCACACATACAGAACCCGCCTTCTTCCACAACTCAGACCCGTCTGCCTGCACAAAAGCGTCTCGCTCTGTCCACAGCTGTGCATTGCCTCCCCTCTACCTCGCATTCCAGCGTCCACCCCTCACCCCTTAGCAGGCAAACATCGCCAGGTCGGTCACTTACAAACTTACCTGCTTCCACTGCACTACTTCTTGTCGTATAAAAGTAATTGGCAGAGTTCGTACATTTCCCTACTAGTGATCTGTAATTCAGTTCGTAAGGTACATATTCCTTACTTAAAATTAAGTCCATCATTGTAAACATATTTGTGTGAAATAGAGTATATAGTACACTATTAACTTTAGGTACCTTATTTTATAGGTATTTTTTATTTTATTTATTTTGCCCTTCTGTCTGAAACCATTTAGCTAGCATTCAACATTATCATATGTTTGTCCTAGTTTGCTTGTAACTTATTGTGGATTCATATATTCATTACGATGTCTTGGCGGTAGCTGATAATTGCTTGCGTTTCTACAGGCGCCTAGAACAGCTATCTGTCAGATTCCCAGCGAACTTTACTACCATTTTGAAATTATAAAAATATACAGGTTTATAAAGCAATTATCAGCATCCTCCAAAACACCGAAATAAAGATATGAACCCACAACAGGTTACAAGAAAACTAGGACAAACAGATGATAATGTTAAATGCTGGCTAAATAGTTTTAGACCAAAGTCCAAAATAAAAAAATTCCTATTGATTAAAGTGCTCAATAGTGGCTTAATGGAGTATCTTTGGTGGACAAATGAAAGAGTATGAAGGGAAAAAATTGCATTGAAAGAAGTATAAATATGAGATGATGTTTAGGGAAAAGGAGGTTTAAACAGAAACTGAATCTCCTTGCAGTTGGTAAAATTGGCAAATGATTGTAAATAAAATGTGTGTCGCCTGAGTGCAGAGAAAGTAATTTGTATATGATCTGTAAATGTTGTGTAGCAATACAAAATTACATTTTCTGAAACGAAAAGAAGTATAAATTGTATATTATAATATTGTTGTAATACTGATTCATTAAAGACAATTTATTTTCAAAGAAATTCCTAAATGAGTAATTTGAAAAGTATTTATAAATTACTAACATACTGAGATTAAGATTTTCAGATGTTAAAGTGTTGTACGCGAACCAGATATAGGAAGCCATAATGAAGTGATTTAAGTAAATGGTTAATGTAAGTGAAAAACAAAAAGGCAAAGGTAAAATCAACGAAAAAACACGTGAGCGTCTGCATGGACATCAGTCGCATGCACTACATTCGTCGCCGGAATATATCCACTGATGGTGAGTTTCTATGTGTGGATATAAATAGCAAGAGAACGCTTACAAGTTGATATAACCAGTATACACGTTCTATAACTGTGTTCTTCTTCTTTGTAGCATTTATCTCTCTTCCATTTAAGCCGATCTCGTGCATCCTCATGCGAGGCATTCATTAGTCGCATGTCCTCCCGCAAGGTATCCAGCCAGCGCTCGCAACTTAAGAGCTGCTCAGTACATGACCTTACCATCGCAGACGACCTTCTCGCATTTTCTCAGTGATTGGAGCCACACCAAATGCCCACCTGAACGTTGCTATTCCCAATGCGGTCCAGTTTACTAAGTCTTTTTTTTTTTACTGCTTAACGTCTCTTAACAGCGAGGTCTGTAGAGACGGGAAAGGATGGGGGCAATGAATGGGAAGGAATTCGGCCATGGCCTTTTGAAGGAAACATCCCGGCATTTGCCTGGAGTGATTTGGGAAACCATAGAAAACCCCAATCAGGATGCCCGGACGGGGATTCGAACCACCGTCCTCCCTAATGCGAGGCCAGAACGCTAACCGTTACACCACCACGCTCGGTTTTACTAAGTCCCTGCGGCCAGCGGATTATCTTTATTCCATGACATGTAGTTATTGTTCGTCCGTTTTCGTTACTGGCCAAAATTCCGTTTCATACGGTGCCACTGGTCTAACGATGGCTTTGTCAATTTTTGATTTAAGGTAGAGTGGCACCTTCCACTCGAAAAGAACTCCTGTGACCTGACTCCACTTCATACATGCTGCGTTAATTCTGTTCTGGAGATCTGACCATCCGAACAGATTAGTGTTACCAAGTATTTGAACTCAGAAAATTCATAGAGTTCAACACTGTCGATACTAACGGACCCATCAGTTTGAACTCCACAGTCCATGTAATTGGTCTTCCATGCATTAAATCGCATGCCGTGTTTGTCGAGTGAAGTTTTCAATGGTTAGATTTGTTCCAATTCCTAAGGAGACTCGCAGGCGAATATTATATCCTCAGTATCGAGCAGTATCCAGGGGTTCTGGGGTGAGTATTTCTGCATAAATAGCGTCGAGACAGAAGATTAATAGGAATGGGCCGATCCCTGCTGAACACCAACTCCGATGGTAACAGCTGCGGAATTTCTTCCAGCACATTGAACATACCTGGTAACGTTCCGATATAGAAGATAGACCCATTTAATATGTACTTCTGGTACCCCATGCTGTTTCAGTGCATATCAGATTAGACGACGAGGTACTCTATAAAAGGTCTTTTCAAGATCCAAAAAATCTATATGCAGTGGTTTTCTCTTTTAAAGGTGCCTTTCCATTAGAAAACGTGTGGCTTGAATTGCATTTATTGTCCCTGTGCCTTTCACAAAACAAAATTGATTTGGGGAATTCTTAACAATGCTCTGAAGGCGTGCGTCCACGATTCGCTCAAAAATCTTCATCATGTGGCAAAGTAGATGAATAGGTCTATAGTTGGAGCAGTCTAGCATGTCACCTTTTCCTTTCCAAAGGGGTATTGTAACATTAGTGAACCAAAGTACAAGGTGTTTCACCTTGGTCTATGATCTTGTTAAAGAGATTTGCCAGGAATTGAGAATCCTGTGGCCCAAGCATCTTCATACCTCTGATTGGATATCATATGGTCCAGTTGCCTTTCCATTTTCTTCATGGTGGTCTCTACTTCAACAGCCATGATAGCTTGAGTGGAACGTCAACAACACCTCGCTAGCCTGTAGATATTTTTTGCTCTTTGTGATGTATTTAGCTCATTGTACGTTTTCCTACAATGGTCTCCTTTTGCTTTTGCCACTTCCTGCTTAGCGACTGGCTTCAGTAGTCCATATTTCTCCCCATCGATATCAGTTCCCGATATGAGCCAGATTTTGTGGGCTAACTTCTTTGCGTTGATGTCATTTGCACCTGATCACTCCATCACCACATGTCTTTGTTGATAAAATGACTTCCAAGTTTCGATGTGCCCATGATCTTGGTGGCATAGGTCTTAATATGTTTAGTGACTGTTGTCCAGACTTAGTCAACATGGTGTCAATGTTCTGGCAAATTTAGAGACCATATAGATGTTTTCAGCTGGATGAGATGTTGCTTTAATTTCCACCATTTAATTCATTCTGATGTATACTTGAGGCAAATCCTGATACTGAGGAGCAGGTAATGTCGGGGCACAATGGTATGACTTTTGCATCAGTTTCAAATTTAAGGTGATCCCTTCGAATTAACCAATAGTTAATCTGCGTATTTCTTCCAACACTTCCAAAGTTAATGAGGTGTGGTGGATGTTTTCTGTAAAAGGTATTTACTACAACTAAGTCCAATACATCAACACATTCCATGATTCCGTTCCCATCCTCTCCAAGTCCACCATGTACTCTATGAAACCCATTTTTCTATTCCTTCCAGCGTGTCCATTCAGGCTGCCACCAATAAAGAGGAGTTCATTTTCTTCATCAGACTTCAGTTAGGTTTCAAGATTATTCCAGAATTCATTCTTTGGATCGTCAGTTTGTGGGGCATAGCATGAAACAGTGGGTAAGATTTTGGAACCGCAAATGATGGACATCAATTGGTCAGAAAGACAGTTCATCTCAGTGACATGGTTCAGAACTGAAATTACAGCGATAACTACGCTGTTACTGTCTGCAGTCCTTCCATGATAGCACAATTTGTATCCTTCACCAATATCCTTGGATTTAGAGCCAGTACGCTTGGTTTATTGGATGCAGGTAATATCTACTAACCTGGTCTTCAATGCATGAGTGAGCTCTAGGATTGGCATTTAATGTAAATGATCGTAATAATAGCCATTCTGACCTGCTGGACCCACTTCTTCAGCCCATTCCGTCTTTCTCACACCAGTTGGGCGACGCCCTAGAATATTATTTTCTTTGTCCATCATGATGCAACATTTAAATTTCGGCTGATTTGTCGCGGAGTCTGACGCCTAGCATTTTAGATGCTGCCCCTAACATTGCATACAGACGCTGGTATTAGCAGCCCACTGACATCCCACTCCTGAATTTCATAATGGGAACTAGCTTACCAATATTTCCTGGACACCAGACCAACTTCATTTCTGAAAAATTGTGTTCGTCTCACGTTTTGTGTTTTTCTGAGGGCTCTTCTGCCTACAACTTCGTTATTGTTATTATTACAATAGTTATTTACATTGCTTAAAAGATGTTTTCTATTCCGTGGTTCCTAAGTTTAATTCAGTTTGACAAACAATTATATATAGGAATGAGCACCTCTTACAAAAGAATCAAAACATGAAATATCATGAAATGGAGAAAAAAAATCTTCAATACAAAATCTCCATTTTTTTCTAATGGGTCGGAATGAATAACATTCTCCGTGAAAATCGAGTTTAAAAACTGTTATCAGTCAAGCTTGTGTATTTATTTCTTAATTAATTAAATTTTGAAGACCCATATACTCTGTTGAACATTTTCCTACACACCTATTTCATCATTCTTTTTTTTTTTTTAATCTAAAATTCATTATTTGAAATTTCTAAAGCCAGCATTCTTTACAAATTTTACTTTTAATTCTTTAATGCTACCCTTGGCAATTTATTCCAATTCCCCTATCTAAAGAAGACAAATTTCCCCCACTTTCTTATTCCTGAAACCAAGAGCCGGCAAGGGTTCATGTCCAGCTTTTCCTTTCCATTCACTACAAATAATTCTTCTACTAATATCCTTCCAAGCTTAGTTATCAATACATGTCTTAAATGTGCCCAGCAACCTCCTCCTGTCTTCTAATTTTTCCCAGTCAAGCTCCTTTATCATATGTTACTGTTCACTGAAACAATTTCTACCAAACAAACACCTAGTTGCTAACCTTTGCACTCATTTAATTCCTGTATTTGAAGCTCAAAATTTCGGTCCCATACCTCACTTTGACCAAAAATTTGTAAACCAATTCATTGCTTCTATTCCAATAAAATGAAGAATTATGAAATCGCTTTCTATCACCCCTCCAATGCGCCCTGCTCAGTTGAGTTTATTATCAAATATTATGACAAGATATTTTCATTTCAAGTCTTCAACATGCAATTTCTTCCTCATTCTATACTCTTAAACAACCTTTAGTTTTTATCCATGTACTTAACAAGCTGACTCCGCTTGGCATTTTTCTTCAAACCATATTGACCTACCCACCAAGATATCCTGCAGCTGTTCACAGTCTTCACCCGTTTTAATCCTCTCAAACACCATTACATCCTATGCAAACAACCAAACTACTGACTGCAAACTATTAACATAACACCATCCGGCTGCACACCCGTGAAGACTACATTGCTTCAGTACGCCGGGAAAGTCTCCACGCACACATATTAACTTAATTATTTAGAAGAAGAAACAGAAATGTCTCCAACACATCACTGTCACTTCCATCTCTTTTGATACTTGATATCTTACCCTAACTCTTTGCTTTCCACATTTCAAGATTTTCTCCACCCAGAAATTCACTTTTCTATTCGCCGCAATGTTTCTCACCACACTTAACATCATTTTATGGCACATTCCATTCAGGGCCGGCGCTAGGAATTTCGGGCCCGGGGTAAAATGGGCGGGCGACCTTTTTTTTAAAAAAACTCTACAAACTGGCTACTGGCCTGGGGGCCCCTACAGCCGAGGATCAGGGCCCCCATCAGCCGGCGGGGCCCAGGTACATTTGACCCGCTTACCCCTCCCTAACGCCGGCCCTGATTCCATTAGACTCTTTGGAAAGATCCATTGCCACAACATCAACCTGAGTTCCGTCCATTTTCCAATTCATCCAAAATTTCTTTCAAACACCCAGCTGAGATCAATATCCTTGCCAAAAACTATGCTGCTGATCTGCAAACCAGTTTCCTTCCTCACAAACACTTCTAATGTGGTTGTATAGCAATCCCTGCATTTCTTTACACGCTACTGATGGGAAACTAATTAGTCGGCAATTCTCAACCCTACTTATTGCTCCTCCCTCATGGCCAGCACTAGTATCACAACCTTTCAGTCCTTTAGTAATCAGTAAGTCAGTTATTTTTAACATATACAGTAGAAGTCCGATTATTCGAGGTAAACGGGACCGGGACCATCTTGGATAACCAAAAACTCGGATAACCGGAGGTCAGGGAAAGAGGTTACAATGAATCAAAAAACGTATTGAAACTGAAATAATACAATTTATTTATAGTGTAAAACAAATTTCTTAAGCAATAAAGTTGTTTTTTGTACAATTATTACGTTCACTTGCCAAAAAAATCTTTAATTGTCTTCTGTGTCATAATTTTGTTTCTCTTCTTAGCGGAAGTATAGCGCCAACGCTGTAACATCATAATGTCGGCTGTTGTGCTTTCTTCCTGTTGCTCAATATACTCAAGTGCTGCTTCTATTCTTTTTAAACCTTCAGCATGAGAAATTTTTGGAACAGTTTCATTTTTATCTTCTTCGTCTTCTTCCCCTTGTCCGCTGACAGCCATATTAACAATTTCATCATTTGCCTCGGTTAACCCGGCGGCTCGGATAATCGGACTTTTACTGTGTGTAGTAATAATATCCACAGCAGCGTCTATTCAGCTTTCTTAGTTCCTTCACAGTATCCTCAAGATCTATTTCAAATTTCTTAGTATGCCCATTTATATATATGTGAAGAAACTGCTCTTCTTATTTACACTCTCCCATTCCTGAACAAGTATCCAGTGGCCTCATGGAACCAAATACTTAACATCTCCCTCCTCCTATACTTGTATTTACAAAGTTTACCCTTCCTCTCCTCAGTTTATAACACAGCCACAGTAATCTTCAGAATGATTCAGTAGTTCTGTTGCACCCATAATATTCTGCATAAACCCATCTCCAGCTTCTTCCCTCACCACTATTAGGCTTAATTTCTTGTTTAGGCATGTCAATTGTTCTCTACTGCTTTGCTGTCTCCTAACACAGTTGTGTTCCCTTATTATAAATCTTTTTAGCCTTCTAACCTCATTATGTTTATTTTCTGTTCTTGAATAAATATTTTTTCCCCAATTCTTATCTTGTGAAACTGTTCCTGCTTCGACTCGACTATATTTGTGCTTTCCTATACAATACAATACAATACATTCATTTTCCATTGATCCCAATATAAGAGACTGGCTCTGTGGGATGTGGAAAGTTGTCAATTTACAGATAAACAGTTGCATAACAAAATAATAAGTACACCACTAGATGTACAGTCATAGTATACATGGTACATTAAACACTTCCATTACAAAATAATACATACACCAGAAGATATATAGCCATAGCATATATGGAACATAAAAAAAATTCCATAGCAAAATAATACATACCAGTACACCACAAGATGTACATAACATATATGGTACCGTAAACAATTACGTAACAAACTAAATACATACCAGTACACCAGGAGATGTACAGTCATAGCATACATGGTAAATTAATTAAGTGAACTATATTTACACAAGATACTGGCAGTTATTTTTTAGATACCTTAAAAATAAATTCTTCGACAGAGTAGAAGGAGTTGTCAATTAAAAATTCCTTCAATTTTTTCCTGAATTTATTCTTATTATCTAGACATTTAATATGTGTTGGGAGCATATTGAAGATATGTATCCCTGAATATCGGAACCCTTTTTGAACAAATGACAATGACTTGTAAGTCTTGTGAAGATCATTTTTACTTCTAGTGCCATAATTGTGTATTTTACTATTTGTTTCAAACAAAGTATAATTTGTGACTACAAAGGACATTAATGTGTATATATACTCAGATGCTAATGTTAAAATCCCTAACTTCTTGAACAGCTCTCTACATGAAGTTCTATTGCTAACCCCACACATAATTCTTATTACACGCTTCTGGGCTCTGAACACTTTGTCTCTATGGGTAGAATTGCCCCAGAATATTATTCCATATGACAATAAGGAGTGAAAATAAGCAAAATAAACTAGCTGCCTCATACGGAGATCACCTAAAGCTGAAATTGTACGAATTGCAAATGTGGCTGCTCCCAATCGCTTTAGTAAGTCAGAAACATGTACTTTCCAATTTAAATTATGATCAATATACAAACCTAGAAATTTCACACTATCTACCTCTTGAATGAACTGGTCTGCAAATTTTATGTCTATGTCAGGTGTTAATCTGTGTGATGTACTGAATTGCATATACTGAGTTTTATCAAGGTTTAAAGACAAACCATTAGCTGTAAACCATTTATTAATCAGTTCAAAGAAATAATTTGAAATATATTCTGTAGATAAATCTGGAGTGTTTTTAATTCCTATGTTTGTGTCATCTGCAAATTGGACAGATTTTGAGGTACCCTGAGGTACTCCACATCTGATTAATTTCCACTCAGAAAACAATGGACCACTTAAGGCAGCCTTAAAATTCTCCATTGAAAATTACTGTTTTCTATTTAGAAGTTAAGAACTAAGCCATTTATTAACAATGCCATCTATACCATAATACTTAAGTTTCTGTATCAGAATTTTATGATCTATACAGTCAAATGCTTTAGATAAGTCACAAAAAATTCCCACAGGAATTAATTTATCATTTATTCCTTCTAAAATATTGTCAGTGAATGCAAATATAGCTTGTTCTGTTGAATGACCCTTTTGAAAACCAAATTGTGGTTTAGTTAGAATATTATTATTTTTAAGGTGTTCATAAATTCTATTGTACATTGCTTTCTCAAAAACTTTGGAGAAGGCTGTTAGTAATGAAATTGGTCAGCAATTCGATACGGCTGCCTTATCTCCCTAATAGAGTGGTTTAACTACAGCATACTTAAGCCTTTCTGGAAAAATACCCTCAAGTAAAGATATATTAAATAGATAACTTAGTATATTACTTAATTCTGTGGAGCACAATTTAATTAATCTGCTGGAAATCCCATCATAACCACTTGAGTATTTGCTCTTAAGGGATTTGATAATTTTTCTTATTTCTTCTGGAGTAGCTAATTTTATAGACATAGAGTTAAATTTATCTTGGAAGCCTTTTTTGACAAAATCCATACTGTGTGTCACTGAGCTATTACCAGTCAACTTATCAGCAACGGATAAAAAATGTTTATTTAAATTATCAGCAATTGAGAAATTAGATTCTACTGAATTTTCTTTGACAAAAATATCATTACTTGTTTGATTACTCTTTCCTGTTTCCTTTTTTACAATGTCCCATATCGTTTTAATTTTATTTGGAGAATCATGAATTTTATGTTTGTAGTACATACTTTTAGATCCTTCCAGATACTGAACCTTCTCCAGAAATCGTTCCTCAGATCTGAAAGATATGCTTTTTGATAATTGTACCTAAAATTCATAGGTGGGCATAGTTAATCAAAAAGTTAACTTCGTTAAATGTTAATCCACTACCTAAAAAGTTAACTTTGATAATCGTTAAAGCGTTACATTTTTGCAAATTTAACGCAAGTTAAAGTTAACCGTTTAAAGTTAACCATCCAAAAGCGAAACTGATGTTTATGTATTGCAATAGGAATTACTGTAAGAAATACCAAGGTGCTATGTACCGTGATGTGGATCAATAATACGTCTACGAATGTCCTTCTGGAAACTGAGTTTTTATAGGGGTTCAACGTTTTTACCAGCTTCTCAAAAGCATATGATTCTTCAACATGTAGCGGAATCATGTTGGAAAAGAAAAGTTTTACAATACATCGGTCCACACCAGCCTGGAATACGACGGTTCCTCTAGCAATGTCAAATGTTTTACTAACGTAAACTTTAATCAGCAGATGGAGATCAAAACAAATCAATTCTGCTACCATCTACATCAGAAGAAGCCACAGCACTTCGACAAGGCTTAGAATTATTTTTCTTTTTTCCCACAAGTTGGCCCTGTTATTACTTTTTCTTCAAACTGCTAATTTTTGATATATGAATCCTCTTCATATGTTACTTGGGATTATTAAGGTTAACCTAATTTGTTCGCCATCCGACTCGCCGAATGGTTGATCGTGGTGTGGCGTGCATTTCAAACGAACCAAATACGTCAACTACCAATGGAATGGACTAAAGTTAATGGAAGTCCAATTTAACGGAAGTTAAGAAGACCGGTAATGACTTTTTACGTTAACTTAAAAGTTAAATGTTTGTAATTTTGTTAATTAACAATTAACGGTTTTCTGCCCAGCTGTGCTAAAATCACCCTCAATCTTGGCCACTAATTTAAAGAACCTTCTCATATCTGTCATAAATGCTATATGATGACTTATTCCTTCAGTCACTTGATACCCCACAAGATTGTCAACAGGCTTTATGAGGGAGAAATTTAACATGTTTTGTCCCCTTGTGCTCAACTCTGCCTTTAGTCTAAAGCATCCATCCCTTACTACGATATTTGCAAATCTCTGTTCCTTTGTTACAGATTTTATTTTCTTCCTGGTTCATTTCTCACCAATAGTGACCATTCTTTGCTCACCTCTGAATATGAACTATTTTATCCCTAAGAGACTCCATCATCATTCATTCCTCCACTATGGTAAGCAATTTAGAACCTATTTTCTTTTTATCACCCTACAAATCCACCCAAAGCAAATTATGACTATTGTCCACAAATGCCAGTAAAATGTAGCAGTCTTTGCTAGCCAACATGAATATCCTTGCACCAAGTTCTCCTCTATAACCATCAGCGAAAATCTCATACCAAGACTACCACTATTGTGATTTGTGTATCACACCAAATTTACCAAAGTCTATTTGTTTTTTACACTCCTACAGTTCACTAGTAATGTAATAACAAAAAAAAAAAAAAAATTATAGTGGGCATAATTTGATTATTAATTTTACATTGAAGAATAATATGTTTGAGATTTCACAGTTTATCATTTATTGAACACTTTACCATTTGAAAATCAGGCATAGAAACAACACACAGATATACTTATTACTGTAAAAAGGAAATGAATGAACAAATTAGAATTTGTTTCTAACATGACACATACCAGCCTCTTGTATTACCGGTACATAAAATTTATATTTCCCATGATTGTTAAAAACAAAACAAAAAAACTATCAGGTGGCAGTCAGCTAAGCTCAGATTTATCTTTTTATAATAAAAAATATAGAGCCACTGAGAAAAAAACTCTCGTCAGAACGTTTCAGGTCAATTAAAAAAGAAGCAATGCATCAGAATACTTGTAATATATATTAACATTTTTTGATGTCATAAAACTGCACTGCTGTTTATGTAGCAATAACAGCCACCACTCCCTCACAATGCCACGTCAATGTGTGGATATATCACCTCAACACATTCACTTTCAATATGTCACATTTGAAAACAGCGTCACAAACACAGATAAAACACTGGAGTAGTGGGCAACACACTCTCTGTAGCCACAAGTATTGCCCTCAGCACTTATAACAATTGTGTATGGTGCCAGTAATCCACACCCGTACACACAGACATGAACTTGCCACTTATGCAGCCACCATCCATCTCCGGTTGTAAACCGCTGGCATCCTGCCTTCTTCCATCCAGTAAAGTTGTCAATACCAGAAATGGGAAAAATCTCATTAACAACATGTATTAGGTGTCGTGTTCTTATTTGCACATTTAAACTACTATCCAGTTCATTTCTACCAATCTTTTCTTGGCTTTCTCACTTATCCACCAAACAGTTCTCAGGAATCTCGCAATTTATTCTGCCACACATCCCTCCATCTACAGCCACACTCTCAAATGCTGGCAGACAGAGCTCACCTCCTGCTGTAATGGTTTTAGCATTGACATTACTAAAAGAATGAGCACATTCCTGCAATCGTGAAGAGTTCAGGCACCTAAATTTTCCCTTGATCTGGCTACCTGTCCACATGATTTATGGTGGGATGATCCAAAACAGCCAAATTTTTGTATTTACATCACACTTAATTCTTTTATAAACAATGCAATGAGTCAAGATATTACTCATTACATTAATTATTTTATAGACCATGTAATGTAATGAGTCAATATTTTTATTGATTGTAATAACATTCTTATAACTGGCTTTGTTATATTTTCAGCTTTACTCTTCACCTTCCTTATGGTTCCCCCTGTTATTGTTTCATCACTTCAACCTATTTCTTTAGCGTTTAAGATTCCTCCCATCATGTATTTGCATTCAGTATCCCATTGATCTCCTAATTTATCCCCTAACCTAATAAAGACATAGTCCCGATGCCATCATAACTGGAAGTGGGCACAACTTTAGATAATAACCTTTTCCCCCTTCTCTGCAGGTGTGGGCCGTGACTTGTGAGACCCCACCTAACTTTGGTGTCCACAGCACAACTACCAAGCAGCACCTCTGGCATGGTCCAACTGAGGTTGATAATGGTTTAATTTAATTTAATTGCAATGGAGCACACACTCCAGTGGCAATTTCCCTACACTCCCAACTTTCCGCTATCCTTCACTCACCTACATTTGCCCTCTACAAATTTTAACTTTAAATTCTTTTAACGTTTTCGGTAGGTTATCCATCATTCCCCTCGGTAACTCATTCCAATCCCTGACACCCTTACCTAAAAAAGAAAATCTTCCCACACCCTTCTGTCTGAAATCGAGTGCCAGCTTGTGGTCATGGTCATCTTTTCCCTTCCATGAACTACTTTTCATACCTACTGCAATATCTTTCCATGCCTCATCGCCAGTATACGCCCTGTACACTCCCATTACCCTCCTCATCCTGCTCCTGTCTTGCAATGAATCCCATTACAGCTTCTCTATCATATCTGTCACTGATTGCATTCTGCGATAATTTCCAGAAACAAATCTAGCAGCCCTTCTTTGCACCTTCTCCAACTCCTGTATTTGATACTCAAAATGTGGGTCCCATACTACACTACCACATTCGAGCAATGGTCTGACCAAAGTTTTGTAACCCAAATCCTTTACTTCTCTCGTGCATCCCCTCATCACTCTCTCCAACAAGTGCAGAATTTTGAAACCTTATCCTACCACCTGTCCAATGTGTACTGCCCAGTTAAGCTTGTTATCAAAAGTAATGCCAAGATATTTACATTTCAAGTCTTCAGCAAGCAATTCTTTCCCCACCTTATATTCATAATTAACCTTTTGTTTTTTATTTGTGTATCTAATAAGCTGACTCTTCCTTGCGTTTATCCTCATCCCATGTTTACCAACCCAACTAGATATTCTGTCCAGATCACCCTGCAACTGTTTATAGTCCTCTATCGTTTTAATCCTTTTATACAGCATTATGTCATCAGAAAATAATCTAATTTCAGATAGTAAACAATCAACACAATTATTCATTAGAATAATGAATAGCAATGGTCCCAATACGCTACCCTGCGGCACTACCATTTTTACTTCCACTTCCTACCCTAACTTTCTGTTTTCTACCTTTTAAAAATCCTTCTACCTAGCAAATCACTTTCTCATCCACTCCAATAGTTTTTACCTTATTTACTACCATTTTGTGGCTTACTCTGTCAAACGCCTTTGAAAGATCTAGTGCTACACTATCAATTTGGCCTCCCTTGTTCATTTCATCTGAAATACCTTGCATATATCCCACCAACTGAGATTCGCATGAAAATCCTTGCCTGACCCCATGTTGCCTACTTGAAAACCACTTACGTTCCTCATATATTTTTCCGATGTGGTTGCATATCAATCTTTCCATTAATTTACCTACCACTGAAGTCACACTGATTGGCCTGTAATTTTCGAATCTATTTCTCACCCCTCCTTTATGTACCGGTACTACTATTGCACTTTTCCAGTCTTGTGGTAAGCAGCAAGTATCCATACTCAATTCAAATAATATTTCAAGATAAGGTACAATGTCACACCCGGTTATCTTTAAGATATCTGTAGTAATATTATCTGCACCACCCCCCTTATGTGTTTTCAGCTTCCTTAAATCCTTCATGATTTCTTCAGGATGAATTTCAAATTTTTTAGTATCTTCATTTCTAATCGTATTGTTAAGCTCGTTCTCCGAATTAGACCTTCCCGTTTCTGATTCATTGTCCCTAATGCTCTCACTAAACCAGTTACTTAAAATCTCTGCCTTTTTCAAATCCTCAGTAACTACTTTTCCATCCTTATCTAAGAGCATCTCTACACCCTCCCTTCCTCTTAGTTTCCTGATATAGCCATAGAAATTTCTAGATGCATCTGTCAGTGGTCCTCCTGCACTGACAATACTCTTCATAAACCCATCTTTAGACACTTTCTTTGCTGTTATTAAGTCCTTGTTTAGTTGTTTCAAATATTCCCTACTACCCTGCTGTCTCTTAACTCTGTTATGTTCTCTTCATACCAACCTCTTTAACCTCCTCACTTCCCTATTATAGTACACAGGTTCTCTACTTCTCAATATTTTCTGCTTTGGAATGAATTTTTCTTCCCCATTTCTTATTACTTCCTTGAACTCTTCCCACCTTGACTCTACTGTACTTGTGCCTTCCTTCCATTTGCTGAAACGTTCTCTGAAATATCTCTTCAAATTTGAAATCTGTGCCTTTTTATAATTGTACCTATTTCCCCTTTCAGTTTTGGCTGCTGATTCACTGAATCCTCTAATATCCATCAGAACTACGTCATCATCACTTATTCCTTCCGTTACTTGACACCCCACAAGATTATCATCGGGCTTTATTAGGAATATATCCAAAATATTTTGCCCCGTAGTGTTTTACGCTACCACTTGTGTAAATCCTCCTTCCCTTATTAAGTTATTTGCAAATCTTTGTTCCTGGGTGTTATTAATCTTATTTCCTTCCCAGTTAACACCTGGTAATTTTAAATCCCCACCAATAATGACCATTCTATTCTCACCTCTGAAATCTGAGTATGAATTTAATTTCTCCCCAAGAGCCTCACCTTCATCTTTCATTCTTCCACTGCGGTAAGCAGCCAACACCCTAATTTTGTCTTTTTTATTACCCTAGAAATCTACCCCAAGTAACTCATGGTCTTGATCTATGAATGCCAGTGAACTGTGGTAGTTTTTGCTAACTAGTATGAAGACTCCTCCACCAATTGCTCCTCTATCTCTGCGGTACACTCTGTAACCATCAGAAGAAACCTCAGTGTCTAGTACGTATTCTTTTAACCAACTCTCTACCCCAATTATTACTTGTGGTTCGTGCATCTCTATTAAGTTTGCAAATTCGATTACTTTATTCATTATACTTCTACAGTTTACCATTAACACCCTTATTACGGGCTTTATATTTTCAGCATTTATCTCCTCTGTCCCAGATTTACCCCAGCCAGTTATTGTTTCAGCAACTTCATTTATTTCTTTAACATCTATGATCTTTCTCGTTGTGAATCTACAATCAGTATCACTTTGATCATCTGTTTCCGTCCCTTCACCAGCAGCCCCTAACCTAAAAAAAGGCACAGTCCTGACCCCATCATCACTGGAAATGTGCTCCCTTACTGCTTTAGCTAACAACTCATGGTAACTTGTATGAGCTCCAACCCTGGTATGTTGTGCCTCCTACACCACCTTCCTCAGGTCACATTCTAAGCTTTAGCTCACATTTCTATCAATAATATCCCCACACTCATTACTATTCTACTGAGTGAAATCCATACATAGTAATCCTATATTACCTGATACCATATAACCATATATTAAAAACAGTTTTTTCCTTCTTTCACAAGCAGAATCTTATAAAATAAAAATCTTAAACAAGAAAATTAAAGAGGAAATGTAGCTTTGATACTGTTTTTGCTTCAAATTTTGTTTACTCTAAAATTTAGTCTGAATATTATATTTAAAAATCCACATTGCAATTTGTCAGGTAATTTTAATGGGTGAATTGATTTTTTTCAATGCAAGTATAAATACAGTACCAAATACTTGAATTTTTTTCCACTAAACTTACATACAATGAATGACTTGTACGATACATATGTGATCTGAAGACTTTGGTCTTGACCAAAGCTGGTGACTCAGATGGTTGTTTTCTGTAGGTAGATTTAAATATTAAAAAAAAAAAAAAATCATACCTTGTATTTACTATAAACTTTAGAACAATTTATTGAAATTTTGGTAATTTGTTGTTTTGCAAAGCAGTGCCAAGGAGTATTCAGATCGCCCTTGTATGGTCACATTACTAAAGACTTTCCACACACAGATAAGATCCATACAACTTCTAAACCACATTGCTCTGCATGATTAGTTTAGATAATTGCCTCACTATGCTCATTGATAAACAGATATCTGGTGGTAATTTGATATCAGATACTTTTTTATTAACCTTACCTAAGATTGTATAAGAACTTCCAAAGTTTGGACAACTCTCCTGTCATATCTATTTTCCCCTCATTTCACTTTTCATCAAACTGTCTTGGGAGACTATAAATTATCATACATCACACATGACTCAACAGATATGTAGAGAAATCTTTCACTACAGCTACATTAACAAGTATGTTTGGTGTTAAATAACATGTCTATTAGCAGCAGAAAATTGACTTGACATGCAGTTTTAAAACATCTTTCACATGTGAATTGGTTTATTTAGGCACAAAACACCGCAATTATCGGACATGTGAGGTAATTATTGAAGGGAGTAGACCCCTAGGTAACCTCATGGAAATAATAATTATTGCACAAGGAGAAGAAATTACGATATTTAAAAAAAAAAAAAAAAAAATAAAAACATATACCCATTAAGGAAATTGAATGGAACCATCATTTGCGACAAGAATTGAAACACAAAAACTGTACATAAGCAATATGCGGTGCTAAACCTTTCTTCAACAATAGAACAGGGTGAAAGTTAGAGACCGATTTATCTCGCATTTCTAATTTGTCTTGTTCTCATTTATTTTGTAGCAATATCAGAATTATATGTCTCCAAGTTCTATTAATGCTACAAAGTCATACTTAAAACTTAAGTTACCAGATTTTATAATTAGAGCATGGGCGTCGGCAGGATTACTTGAAGGGAGGTGCATCTGTATCTTACAGTTATTAAATAACGATACTGAATTTATTGACAAGGTGTTGAACAAATTTGGACAACAACCTTGGCACCTTAAGTTATTGTTCAAGCAGTGAATTTAATAATAAAATTTTTGTTTCTTAATCTTTTTCTGTGTATTTTCCTTCATAGCACGGGGGTGCAAGTGCACCCCTATCCCAGCGCCCATGAATTAGAGCAACAATGGACCAGGAAGAAGTGCCATGAGGCATTAATGTGGAAAGGAAGGATAAAATACACTAATCACCAGTTCTGCAGCAATGACTAAAAACACCATATTTTGGGATACCTTTACCCACGAAAATATGACTGAGCTGGCCAACTCCATCTACACAGCCACATGAATCATGGTTTTGACTGTTACATTGCAACCATGTTCCATCTCGTATATCAGCTCACCTACCTCCATTGTCAGAATTCTTACATTGCCAAACCAGTTATCCATCAGAATGAAAGGTCACAGACAAACAGTTTGATCCGAAAATCCAGACCAATTTATTGCTGCCCATACTAGCTCTCACAAATCTTGTTACCTCAACAACTATTTCACTGTCAGAGTACTTACTAAAGCTACATCCCCATGCAGACTTTGGAGGTAGGAATTGGCTTACCATCAGTACCAGATTAACCATGTAGCAGAAGTTAGCAAATGCTACGAGCCTGCACCTCCTAGATCCCCTCCCCCCCCCCCCCCCACCTAGGAGCCTCCCCGTCAGGCTAAATGGGCGACCTTTTTTTTCCCCTACAATTCACCCGGACGGCAAAAACCAAGGGCCTCGCACTGTCTTAATCCGGCCCTGCTACAAATTCTGAATACCAGATAGCTCCTAGTTTTAATCTTATATAATTATAGTCGTGGTGAGTGATTTGTGTACGTTTTATTTTTATATTAATTTTATTGTTAATTAACAATGATTAAAAAATAGTAGGATTGACATTCAAATAATTACACAATAATGAAAAAGGAGCAATAAAAAATGAAGCTATTGTTAATTTCTTGTAGAGAGTGATATTGGGTAGTTGACTTATTACAATATGTAGCAGGTGTATGTAGTCTCATTACTTTCCATTAGAACTGATGGCACTATGCTGGTAAGAGTCATTATGTATGAAAACAACCTTTGGGCAGCCTAATCATTGTATCCAGAAGGCACCATCAAGAGGTGAGTCAAGCAATAATTTTTGAATTGCCAAGTTCATCCAGATATTGTCTCCTCTACAGAATTTGCTGTTTATTAATATGTAATGGTGCGAATAAATGTGTCTCCTGACCTGAATATCAGAGTACAATTAAGTTCTGTTTGAAGATCAGTAATTGGAGCCTCTCCATAGGTACCTTAGAAGTTTTTCACAGTTAAGGATTGAAATTGTATTACCATCTCAGGAATAATACAAGGCATTTTAGCTGTCAAAGAATATGCTGTAGCAAACTGGACACTGTTCTTCTCATTGTTTGCTCACCACCTCTGGTTGAATAAGCAGTTAATACTACATTTACATTGTCACTCATTTAAATTTATGATGTGGTTAAATGTTCATGGTGCTTTCCGATAGCATTAACAGACAACCTGGTGCCTTCATCCGTGGAAAGTGATGGGTTTACTTATTTTAAATTTACAGCTATTTTTGAAATGATCAGTCAATACACTTTCTGTTATGTTAACAAAGCCTTCCAAAGTTGGGGTATCATTTTGAAAACACCCTATTCTATAGATTTAGTTCATGATTATAGTAACTTTGCCACGGTTGTAGTTACATCCATACTAATAATATAAATGCCAAAGTAACTCTGTCTCTCTGTTTGTTACATTTCTTGGGCTAAATGGCTAATCCGATCGTGATGAAGTTTGACAAGATGTGATTTGTCATTAGGATGGACATTGGATACTTTTTTCTGTATAAATAGAACATGTAATTTTGAAAACGACGATAAACAGGTGCTTAGGGTGTGTAAGACTCTGTAGTATCTTAGCATATTGGGGGCTGGTAGCTCAGTGGTTAAAGCGCTTGCTTACTAATGTTTGAACCATGGTCTCTGGTTCAATTACCGATGGAGGTAAATATTTTTAGGAATTGTTTTTGATTGTATGAGCTGCATCTGGACGGTCAGTTTTTCGGATTCCATGTTAAACTGTAGACATCACAAATTTAGGGATATAATGCTTGCAGTACCGGATTAGCCACGTAGCAGGAGTTAGCAAATGCTACGGGTCCTGCGCCTTCTGACATTCGCCGGGGCCTTCCCGCCAGGCCAAAAAGGTATTTTTTTTTTTTTTTTTTTAAACCACTGTCCCAGTCAGCGAAAACCAAGGGTCCCTTCTTCACACTTCCTATGGGCCCCACACTGTTTTAATCTGGCTCTGAATGCTTGGGAAATTGTACGTGGTCTAAAAATGCTGTAAGTGTACACTTTTTTACGCTATACCGATCACTCAGCCATTGTTTCTCTCACAAGAAGTGTGTGTGTGATCTGCACTAATAATATTATAACTGTGTAAGTAAGTCTCAGTCTTTTTGTTATGTTTTGTCGACTAAATGGCTATACCAATATTGATGGAATTTGACAAGGAAATGCTTTGTATCTGTAGGAAGGACACATAACATTTTTTTCAGTCTGAATAACAGCTTTTGTCATGAAGTTTTGAGGACTTATCAAATGGTGACAGACAGACGGATGTCCACGTTAGCCTGTAATGTTACGACTGTTGCTCAAGCTGAGCTTCTCATGCAGTCTGATTGTGTATGATTTGTTAGTAAATTTCATTTAGAGACAAACCTTATTATTTAGTACGGATGTCGATTTGTTCTGCACTGTACTATTAATTTGTGTCTGCGAGAAGTTTCTGGAACCTGTTTGTTTTGTCTTCTTTTCAGACAATCCTTGCAGCTGTAACCTGGCCTAAGATGTAGCTCTAGAAGAGCATGAACAGTTTAGCTATTAGAACCCAAGAATCTGATACTCATGCTGAAGAAAAGGCCAAGCTAAAATAAAGCTGCCCTCAGTTAACTCCCCCCTCCCCCATATCCTCGCTCCTTCATTTGTTTTTCTGTTTTTAAATACGTTGGAAACTGATTCCCTTCATGAGATAGGTTCGACAGTAGAATGATGTAGTAATGGCTTCCCTGTCATATTATGTCATATCAGAGTTGATTGGGACAAATCTTACGTTACTAACAGCTTTTTATATCCAATTTTGGCAATGAAATTCTAATTCCATGCATACAAAGTCGCGAGTAACAGCTAGTTTCCCATAAATTTAGAAAATTCTTTGAATTTTGGTTAATGATTTAAGTCTTTCATCTTGATTTTTCATTAATGTCAGCAAAAATTGTCTGACTGTACTTATTTCAGTGACTAACTTTACAGAACAATCGTAATAGTGTACTTCTGTTGTTCATACAAGTTTAATTTAGATTTCAAAAGCTTGTAATTTTTATTTACTGAGCATCTATCTTTTAACCGATTCTTGATTTAATCCTATTAAAAAATTGTCTAAGGCTATAACTTTTCAGTGGCACCTGAATAATATTGAATCAATAAATGGCATTCTACTACTGTGTATCGTGTACCTCATACTCAGTTTTAAGTTTCTCCAAAATTCCTTCTGTACAGCTTGTTTCCAGTAAACTCATTTGATTTCTGTTTATCTGTGCCTGTCCCTCCATCTCATTGCCAGTCTTACAATATGTCTCCTTCCCTCCCTTTTGTTCCAGAGTGCTAACTTTAGCACTCTCCCCTCCTCCATTCTCATTCTCCTTTGTTAGCATTTCTTCTATTGTGTAAACCATTTATCTAGCCGTGCTGTTTTAATTTCTTTAATTACCTATGCCTCTAATGAAATTCGTCCCTGCAACCTGCAAAAGCCTTTCTTTGTCCATGTTTCGGAATCATAAGTAACTATTGAACAAAATAGATAAAATTTTAGTGAAGGACAATTAGACAAAGCATTTCAAAATCAGGTAAATCACTGTGAATCAGAACTAAGAAAAAAATGCAGTGCGATTTAACAGAAAGTAAAGGAGCACACAGTGTATGAATAATTTGACACCAAAGTTATTATTATGCTAATGGCTTAATGTTCAGTAACAGTGATGTTATATCTAAAAAGTCAATATTGAAATTTTGTTACAAACGTTGCTTACTATATATCATGTAAAAAAAAAAAGAAGGAATAAAATTCAAGGAACACAGTGTAAGCATAATTCTGCTTTAAAGTTACTATTGCACTAACGACTTTCTGTTCGGTAGCAGCAACAGTTATGTCTCAGACTTTAAAAATTTAAAATATTTTGCATCTGAAATATATCACTGTCAACAAACATAAATAAAACTTATGATGCATGTTAATCCATAATTACTGTCTACACACTCACATGGCACTGAACTTGAATTTTGTGCTCTCTCCTCACATGATGGTACACTTGATTTTGCACTAATGGTGCAGCCCTGACAGCATTTTTCACATTGTGATTTAATGAATTTTAAGCTAGTAGTACAGGGATAACACCACTGCCCACACAATATATTAAATTTTGTCATAGGTCAACATAACAGAACCTTCAAGAAATGTCGAATCAGTCTGGAATTTGCTACACACATTCATTAGGCAGTACTATTTGTGAAAATGTGTATGAGGAAGCAATCAAGTTTATAGAAAAGAAGTAAAATCACTTTAAATGTGAGACCTGGTGACCGTTTTTGGACTGTAAGGTTTTGCATCATTTGATAACAGTAGAAAGGAAATCTACCAAAGTCTAAATTAAGAAATGAACAATGCTTTCATATGAATTAAATTAGAAGAACTAGTTAGTTTTATATTAACATTCTCAAAATTAAGACCTCTAGGCTTAGCACTGAACCATTGTTATATGATATTACCATAATTTTATGGACTTCTTTTTCTAATATTTTATATTTTTGATCAGTATACATACTTTTGCAGTGTTATGAACATAAGATTAAGCACTGTGTACAATGCTTTGGATAGAAAACAAGGACCAGTTATATTTTTCACTAATCACAAAGAGATTAAATAATATATGTCCTTTATTACTTCACAGTTTCTGGGACATACTGTTAAGATTAATTAATGGTGAAAAAATTACTTTTTATGCCACCAATTCAGATTATTGAATATATTTTTCACAAATCAATATTACTACCCATATTTCATCAGTTAATCGTATGGAACCCATTCAGTCAGAAAGGCACTTTCATTGTGTATTTATAAGACGAAAACAATAACACCATCTGACATGGCAGCATTCACTTATAAAATAGTTAGGCAGAAGACTGTTTGTAATTCTTGGTGTCTAGAAGCTTCTTCCCACACATTGCACAGATAGCCTTCTTATAAGCACATGCTTGACAGTAATGTGATCCAACCTGATGGACAGTTTGACGACATATTCTACAATTTGCAAACTTTGCAGTATACGGATTAAATCTAGCTTTATTGCCACTGATAGCTTTGTTTTCTCCTACTTTGCGACCTCCACTCTCAATTGTGTTTCTAGCCCCCAATTTCCATGGATCTGGAGTCACTACACGGCCAAGTTTTTTCTCACACTTTTCACAAACCATTTTAACAACCTGCAAACAAATTAATTTACATTAATTCCAAAACTTCGTGAAACCATTTTAACAACCTGCAAACAAATTTTTTTACATTAATTCCAAAACTTCGTGAAAATATACATACATGTATTTTAAACTGGGGTCTACAGGAGATCGCGATTCCGCTACAACAACATTCTTTAATAACGTCATAATACTGCTGTAGTCAATCGCAAGACCTATGGTTTTCAAGCAGTAATTCTGTTGTAATACAGCCTGGACCATTATTTTCAAACAGAAATTAGGTTGTAATACAGCCTGGACCAGCAAGAAAACGTTGAATGTACTTCCGAAACTATTATGAAGCCAATTTCTGGCGGAATCGTGATCTTCAGTAATAATCTTAAATTGTTCACTAGACGCATTCTATCCACTGACACCAATTATGCGAGAATTATAAACAAACTTCTGCTATAGTCTTACCTTGCAAAGGCCTACTCAATACATTTTGAAAAATATACTAGGAAAATTTAAAGTCAGCTAGTTTGTGGGACACATCATCAGAAAAAGATTTCAAGCGTTAGACGCAAAGTGACACGAAGCTAAAAGTTACAATTCATCAAAATCCAAACACACCAACAACAAATGTCAACATAAGACTTTAATCAATGACAATAGCTTCTTACAGTCAGAGACCATGGAGGAAGGAATAATATGGAGACGACGCAAGAGACCTTTACCACGCATGGGAGTGAAGCAGGCCGGCGGAGGAGTGGGGGGGCATGGCCGGAGTGGTGGGGGCTTGACCGCTTCCCAACAAACACGGGGAATATGTACAAACACCTCAAGGGGACTCTAGGATAAACGTGACGCTGCAATCTGGTGATGGATTATTATGTAACTCGATGAGACAAATAAAAAATGAAGAATAAAATTTTTTGATATCCTGCTTAGTTTTCGAGATATTCTGTCTCAAATGTGAAATGGTTTTGGTTGAAATTCAGAAGAAAAAATTATTCAAAGTCAAATTTTATGATGAATTTTTATTTAAAAAGACGAGACAAATAAAAAATAAAGAGTAAAATTTTTCGATATTTCACCTAGTTCTCGAGATATACTGTCTCAAAAGTGAGGTGTCTTGAGTTGAAATGCAGAAGAAAAATTTCGCAAAAGTCAAATTTAATGATGGATTCTTATGTAACACGACGAAAAAACTCGATAATAAGGAATAAATGTTTTCGATATCTTGCTTAGTTTGGGGGATATACAACATCCAAATTGAGGGGTTTAGGTTTGGATGCAGGCTGGACCAAAAATTAATTCTGTCAAAGCCACAATAATTACATGGTTGACATGCAGAATGGATATTTCAGTTTTATTACTACCACTTGTGGTTAGTCTGAAATGTGTCCTAGACCAGAAAAAAAGTAAGAGGACCCACTCTAGGGATGAGCAACCCAGACATTTTGTAGGCTGGTACCAGAAATAAAATGTTTATTCAGTCACCTTAATGAACATTCTCTTGATCAAGATGTGTTGTCTAATTTCACAGCCCTACTTATTAGGACAATTGTAAAAAAATTATCTCTCAGTTAGATTTAGATACGGGGGGGGGGGGGGGGGGAGAATGTTGTACAAAAAAAGAGACTAAATTAGAAACACATTTCCCAAATTGATTTTGTTCAAAGGCCAATAACTTCTTTATTTATGAAGCCCATTTTTATTTCTGCATGAACCTGTTTCGACATAAATAGATGAGAAAGATTTCAAAATCGGTAAAAATAGGTATAGACGTTTTTACAAACAGAAACAAGTCTTATATGAAGCTTTAAAAATAACCTAAGTCAATGGCCTGAAATAGCTATTTAAAAAATTAATAAAACTCACAGCTTCTCACATAACAGTTAATTTCATCATCCATTGTCAGTATAATCAGCAACGTGACGAAAGAAATCGTAATAGTAAATTCACTGAATCGCGAAGTAAAACACGCCCCTTTAAATCTCATTTTAAACACTCGTTAAAAAATAATGCTAGTCTATTATGTGCAAAATAGCAAGTGTGCTGATTTTCTACACTACACCAAGAAAAATTTGAGAACAAAGTCATCCCATTGAGAGCTATGACTAAATATTTATCGACGTGCTGCAAAGTTTGCGGTGTCTACCGCTCACTTCAACAACGATAATTACAATTCAACTTACTTATGAAATGATATTCCAGGTTCTTTCCTGTCTGGCCTATTTGTGCAACCGTACGCAACACAAGCTGGCATTTTTAAACACTTATACACAATACTAAATGAAATAATCACTGCATCTACCACAATGTGAACACCTTAATTGTTGGGAAGCGCCATATGGTCGCTGCCGGTGCTGCCACCATGCGGGAGAGTTTAGTGCTTGCTTCACCGATTTAACGTCACTTCTCCTCCATATAATTCCTTCCTCCATGGAGACGGTATGCTTAAAATGAAATCTCTGCGCAAAGTGGGTAGGTAAAAAGGAAGGTCATGTAAAATCTTTTTCCCTTCAAGAACATCGGAAAAATCTATTTCCTAGGTCGTTCCTACACTACGATAGCCCATAAATATATTTGACTGTATTTATACTTAAGAACGTAGAGGAACACGAAATTCATTTTGGATACCAACCACAATTCACAGCTACACAAAGCAAAGCATTATGTAATGCAAGAAACAAAAATAGTTCGGTTTTAACGAAACAAGATTCAGGAAGAAAATTTGGTGGTTGCAGGCAGTGACGGATCCAGGATTTTGGCTTGGGAGGGGCTTGAGTATTTCATTTGGGGGGGGGGGGCCTTGAGTCGGGTAAGGGAAGGCTTTATAGTAATGCCACCCTTAAAAGATCTGCAGAGCTAAAAAAAAAATCTAAAAATTTACAATAATAATAATAATTTTTTATTGCCAATATGCTTGTGATACAAGATTCTAGCAAAGTCAATACAAAAGGTACATTCATACATATATTTTTTTACAATTGATCAAGATTGTACAAGACCTTATTACATAGATAAGATTTTATTCCAATTTTGAATTCATTCCCAGTCAATATCTTTGGATGAGCTGGAAGCTTATTATATAGCCTGGCTCATTTATATACAAAATAAATAGTAAAGGACCAAGTACAGATCCCTGAGGGATACCACATCTAACTACATCCATTTTTGATTTTACGTTACTTACTGATTGCCATTTTTAAAATAAATGTCTGTGTATTGAGGTCTATTTTGGATGTAGGATGACAGTAGTTTATTACCTAATCCTTTAATTCCATAATTTTCTAATTTGCGAAGTAGTAGGTGGTTATCAACACAATCAAATGCTTTTGAGAGGTCTAGGAATAATCCAGCAACTTTATGTTTTTTGTCTAATTTTTCTAAAACCTCATGTATAAACTGAGTTACAGCAGAAGTAGTGGATAACCCCTTCTGAAAACCATACTGGAAGGGATGTAATGTGAAGTTATTTAATCTCACTAGGATAACTTTTTCAAATAGTTTGCTCAGAACAGAGGTCAGAGTAATAGGTCTGTAGTTACCAATATCTTTCTTGTTGCCTTCCTTAAATACAGGCCTAACTATGCTGATTTTCAGACAAATGGGAAATTCCCCATTTGCTATGGATTCATTTATCAAAAATGTCAATGGTTTTAGAAAGGCTTTCTTACACTGTTTCAATATAAAGGTAGTTATGCCGTCCCCACCCATTAGAGTTCTTATTTCTTAAATTTTTTATAATACTACTTAACTCTTCTTCCGTTGTCTCATACAAAAATTATTGATTTATTGACGGAGTAATTAATTCTATTATCTACAATTACTCTATTCCTACTCATGGGTTCTCCTACATTTAGGAAGAAATCGTTAAACATGTTGCTAATGTTACTGGGATCTTTTTCTATTTTTCCATTTGCATTTAATTCAATATTCTCCATCTCCTGCTTGTCCTTTCTTATATCATTTATTAGACCCCAGGTGGTTTTCCCAATGTTATTTGAATCAACAATTTTTTCCCATAAATTCCCGCTTTCAAATTCTGTAGTTCACATCGAAACATTTTTTTATAAAATTTATACATATTTTTTGTAGTATGTGAGACCTGATGACTGATATAAATGGTACATATCTTTCATTTTTTCTTGTATTGCTATAATATTTGATGGTAGTTTAATTTTGGTTTTATGGTTTATCTGTGTTTTCTTAGTTACAATTGGACAAAAATGGTTAAATGATTTATTAAAATTTTTATAGAAAGCATCCCATTTATTATCTACACTATCAGCAATAAATATATCCATCCAAGACTCTTTTACCAGATGTTTGTTAAGTTCTTTGGTGTTTTCATCTGTTATTTTTCTGAATTCACTTTTTTCATATATTTCACTTTTAGTTGTAAAATTTTAACACATCAATGTATTGTGCTCAATAAAATCAGTTACTTTAGAACCAGGTGATCTATATATACCAATAACGTTTAGTTTACTGGAGCTGTTTGATATAGTTATTCCTGCAACCTCAAATGACATTTCGCAGCAAAATTTATTAACATCTTTCAATTTATTTGCTTTCAATCCATTTTTTGCATATATTACAACACCTCCACCCTCGTGATCTGTCCTATTGAAGAAGTCTATCAGTTTGAAATTTCTAATCTTGCAAAATTTGATATTTTCATTATTTAAACCATGCTCAGTTATTATAGCAATATCTGCACTGATACTATTCATAAAGTTTTGAAGCAATTCAAGTTTATTAGATATATATTGTATATTTAGATGTAGAATTCTAAGACCATGTTTATAACTTACATTATCAGAACCTTGGTTTATTTGATAGACCTTTATGTTTTACCATCAAAATTTGCTTCAAACTTTTTCAGATCAGATGAGTTTCCATCTTCTTTGGGTGGGTTGTGAGAATATCTCACTAAGGAGGATGTATTATTTTCTTCTGTGGCCACCAAAAATCCTCACTTCTAGATGGTGGATGTCTTTCTCTGGCAGGTTGTTTTCTTCTTATGGTGTCCATTTAACTTTTAGTAGCAGTTTGATGACTTTTGGTGAACAGATCTTCAGAGTCAGTCATTTCCTGTTTGGATTCTGTTGTTGCTTCGAATACTGTTGTAGTAGATGTCTCTGTAATGTCCAGAACAGAATTCTTACATTTATCATACAGGATTTCTGCCATTACTGTTTGTTCTTTCATTTCGAATTTTGAGTAATTTTCATTTTTGGTTTTTATATGTTGCAATATCATTTCAGCCAATACCACTTTTCCTTTATAGATACTGTGCATTCCATGTCTTGTGAAAACTTCTCTGGGACAGTCCACTCTTACATATTCGACATTTTGGAAAGCTTTACAAATCTTTTGAAATTTTTGATTTGTAGCGTCGATTTCTTTATTGACGATGAAATCAGATCATGTCTATGTGGAATACTCACTACATACACATTTATAGTGTTCATTTTCCTTACTATTTCAACTAAAGACCTTGTTGCTGATTTAGCCTCGTTATTATAGACGTCGTTATCGCCGCCTATAATCACACAACTGTATCCGGTGTTAAACTCATACATTTTTTCGAAGTTTTTTACTATTTCACTCAATGGAGCACTAGGTTTAACAACGCCACTAACACTGACATTTTGTTCCTTTTTGTAATAATCTCTGATAGGCCTCTTCCCTGGCTAGAAGCAAGTAAATAAATACCAGTTTTCTTATTCCGTTCACGGTCCATGCATTTCTGTAGCCTTAATGGCCTGGTAGAAGTCTTGGATGACTTATTTTTATCACAGGTTTTTCCTAAAACAGTCTCAGAGTCATCTTCGTTCTCAGAACCTGCAGACGACAGCACTGTAAATCTATTCCTTGTATCAACTTCACTGTACTTTTTAACATTCTTAACAGAGGCAAACCTAGTAAAGTTATTTTCTTCAGTCGTGCTTGCATTTTCAGATTTTCCATATGATGAATTAGTATACTTGCCTCGTAAATGTCCTTCCTTAATGCTTCAATAACAGTTTCTTCTTTTCCAGCGAAAATATTTTCTACAGCTTCCATGTTTCCATTGCAAGATTTGCAACCGCACTCACATTTTGCACTTACTGTATGCACATTGTTTATGCAACCGATATGCACCCATTTCTGGATAACAGAACAATAGTTTATTACATATTACACACTTTATAGACGACGGAAAATTAATTTTCGTAGACCCACAAATAACAACCTGTATACCCGTCGCCATCTTAACCATGTGTTGGGGGTGAACCTAGCAACTTTGGGGAGGGGGACTTAAACCCCCTAGTTCTCCCCCTGGATCCGCCACTTAATCAAAAATTGAACCAACTTCTTGAAACCAGAATTAATTCATGGACTAAAGAATAGGGAAAAGACTACACCACTCAATGAAGTGAAGCCTGAAGGTTGTAAAAAAGGAAATAGGAAGAAGTAATCAAACAAGTAATGATATGTTTATCAAAGAAAATTCAATAGAATCTAATTTTTCAATTGCTGATATATTTAATAAACATTTTTTATCTGTTGCTGATAAGTTGACTGCTAATAGCTCAATGACAGGCAGTATGGATTTTGTCAGAACTGGCTTCCAAGAAAAATTTAACTCTTATGTCTGTAAAATTAGCTACTCCAGAAGAAATAAGAAAAATTATCAGGTCCCTTAAGAGCAAATACTCAAGTGGTTATGGTGGGATTTCCAGCAGATTAATTAAATTGTGTTCCACGGAATTAAGTAATATACTAAGTTATCTGTTAAATATATCTTTACTTGAGGGTACTTTTCCAGAAAGGCTTAAGTATGCTGTAGTCAAACCACTCTATAAGGGAGATAAGGCAGCCGTATCGAATTGTTGACCAATTTCATTACTAACAGCCATCTCCAAAGTTTTTGAGAAAGCAGTGTACAATAGAATTTATGAACACCTTAAAAATAATAATATTCTAACTAAAACACAATCTGGTTTTGAAAAGGGTCATTCAACAGAACAAACTATATTTGCATTCACTGACAATATTTTAGAAGGAATAAATGATAAATTAATTCCTTTTGGAATTTTTTGTGACTTATCTAAGGCATTTGACTGTGTAGATCATAAAATTCTGATACATTAATTAAAATATTATGGTATAGTTGACATGGTTAATAAATGGCTTAGTTCATACCTTCTAAATAGAAAACAGTAATTTTCAATGGAGAATTTTAAGGCTGCCTTAAGAGGTCCACTGTTTTCTGAGTGGAAATTAATCAGATGTGGAGTATATAAATGATCTACCTTGTGTTTCATCTAAAAACTCAAAATCTGTCCAATTTGCAGATGACACAAACATAGGAATTAAAAATACTCCAGATTTATCTACAGAATATATTTCAAATTATGTCTTTGAACTTATTAATGAATGGTTTACAGCTAATGGCTTGTCTTTAAACCTTGATAAAACTCAGTATATGCAATTCAGTACATCACACAGATTAACACCAGATATAGACGTAAAATTTACAGGCCAGTCCATTCAAGGTAGAGAGTGTGAAATTTCTAGGTTTGTATATTGATCATAATTTAAATTGGAAAGCACATGTTTCTGACTTACTAAAGCGATTGGGTGCAGCCATATTTGCAATTTGTACAATTTCAGCTATAGGTGATCTCCGTATGAGACAGCTATTTTGCTTATTGTCACTCCTTATTGTCATAAGGAATAATATTCTGGGGCAATTCTACCCATAGAGACAAAGTGTTCAGAGCCCAAAAGCGAGTAATAAAAATTATGTGTGGGGTTAGCAATAGAACTTCATGTAGAGAACTGTTCAAGAAGTTAGGGATTTTAACATTAGCGTCTGAGTATATATCCACATTAATGTTCTTTGTAGTAAAAAATTATGCTTTGTTTGAAACAAATAGTAAAATACATAATTATTGCACTAGAAGTAAAAATGATCTTCACAGAGATTACAAGTCATTGTCATTTGTTCAAAAAGGGTTCCGATATTCAGGGATACATATCTTCAATAAGCTCCCAACATATATTAAATGTGTAGTAGATGATAAGAACAAATTCAGGAAAAAATTGAAAGAATTTATAATTGACAACTCCTTCTACTCTGTCGAAGAATTTATTTCTGCGATATCTACAAAATAACTGCCAGTAGCTTGTGTAAATGTAGTTTACATAATTAATTTACCATGTATGCTATGACTGTACATCTACTGAAGTACGTATTATTTTGTTATACAACTGTTTATCTGTAAATTGACAACTTTCCCCATCCCACAGAGCCAGTCTCTTATATTGGGATCAATGGAAAATGAATGTATTGTATTTGGTAGAGGTTTCACTAAGGAGGATTGATAAGTGTTAATGGGAGGTGCATAAAACAGTATGCAAGATGTGGTATACAGAACGATCTGAAGAAAATGTTAAATGAGACGCAGCGTAACAGGGTGGAGCTCATGAAGGTCCTAAGTCACACTGACCATCCACAGTTGAACCACTCTATGCGGTGGGTAAATGTAAAAACGGACGTGCTACATGTGAAAGTTTTAGTTCTGTCTTGGGAGTTGTGACTTTTGGCACCACTGGTAGGTTGAGTTTCAATAGGCCCTATACATAAATAGAAGTGGTAAGGTTTTCTTTTAAGTTTCAGTTAAAACTGTTAAGGATTCCAGAGATGATAGGGGCAGGACTGTGCCTTTTTTAGGTTAGAGACTGCTGGTAAGAGACGGATATTGATTGTAGATCCACGATGGAAAAAGAAAAAATGCTAAAGAAACAGGTGAAGCAACTGAAACAATAACTGATGGGGTCAGAACTGGGAAGGCGAAGGTTGATGTTGAAGATATAATAATGGCAGTAATAAGAGTGTTATTGGTGATTAGTAGATATATGATGAACAGAGTAACAGTATTTGCAAACACGCAAGAATTAAAAGGAATTATAGGGATAGAGTCTTGGTTAAAAGAAAAAGTAGTAGACAAATCAGTTTTTTCTAGATGAATAGATAGTATAACGCGGGACAGAGTTACAGTTAGTGAACGGGTATTCATACTGGTTAGCAAACACTACTACAGTTCACTGGTGTTCATACATTATAACCATGAGTTACTTGGGGTAGACTTCTGGTGAAATAAACAAGAAAAAAATAGGGATTACGGCTGCTTACCGTATTGGAAGAATGAATGATGAAGATGAGGCTCTTGTGGAGAAATTATATTACAGTTCTGAAGTGGGCATATAATGGTCATTGTTGTGTGCAGATTTAACTTTACCAGATATCAATTGGGTAGGAAATAAGATTAACAACACAAGGAAACAGAGATTTGTAAATCCCTCACTAAGGAAAGGAGACTATACACAAGCTGAGGGAGGAAGACCCGAAACACGAAATACATTTATGGACAACCCAAATAGATGCAACACCGGAATATAGGAGGAATGTAAAAGAATCTCGATCGTTAAAAATTCTCGTAATTAACTGTAGAAGCGTTTGTAACAAACAACCGGAACTTGAAAGCGTTATTTGTAGCACAGAAGCGGATATTGTTATCGGTACAGAAAGTTGGCTAAAACCGGAAATAAGTTCCGCCGAAATTTTTAAAGATAGCATGAACGTTTCTCGTAAAGACAGATTACATTCTCATGGAGGTGGGGTATTTATAGCTGTGAGTAAATTTCTGCCATGCAGTCAAATAGACGTCGATACGATCTGTGAAATCATATGGATTAAATTCAAAACTCATCATAGGCGCCTCCTACCGTCCACCCGATTCCGACATAACTATCGCCGATGAGTTAAGAAATAATGTAAACAGTATAACAATCCAATGGAAGACGCGGTACACTCTGGACAGAGGAGCGCAAACAGGCGTATTCAAAACGAATGAAGGAGTTCTGGGACCAAAAGAAGAAGAAACTCGCTGCCAAATGCACAAAGGCTTAACGTGGTCCTAGTTGGCCTCAACGAATAAATAATAAATAATAACTAGCCGTTTCAGCATCATGCTATGATTCTAGGAGGCGAGTTCAATCTGCCATATATTGATTGGCGTAATTACGTTCACATTACAGGTAGCAGTGATAAGGCAGCTTCTGAAGTAATTATCGATTTGTTGTCAGATAATCATCTCGAGCAGCTAGTTAATGAACCTACTCGGTGTCATAACGGTAGCGAAAATATTTTAGATCGTCTTGTTACTAACAAGCCAGAATTATTCAACGACATTTCAACGACCTCAGGAACAAGCGATCACAATGCGGTAATTGCGACTATCAAACTAATGACCAAGCGAAAAATGAGAAAAGGGCGGATTGTAAACAGGCTCAGTAAGGCCTCATAGGAGTGTTTAAAAACTACCTGTGGAATAATTACCATAACTTCAAGTCAACAAAGGACACCGTTGAAGAGATGTGGCATCGATTTATACGAATAGACAGGGAAGGTATGGATATACATATACCGAAGTGGACAATAAATTGGGAGGCTGATCCACCGTGGTACATATGCGAATTCAAAAGATTACTCAAAAAACAAAGGAGGCTACACGCACGCTCAAGAAGGAAGTGGTGTCGCAGCGATTTACAAACCTTAGCTGAGTTAGGCTGTGGTCACAGTGGATGCGTACACTGACGACCTATAACGCATGCGAAAACTTCGTGCGCGCTCGTCAGTGTGGTTGTGGTCACAGAGTATCGCAGTTGGTCGTGCGCGCTCGTCAGTGTAGTTGTTGTCACCGTGAAAATCGGAATTACTTGTTCATTTCTTTAAAAATGTAAGGTGGATGGATGTTTTTACATAATTCTGTACTAAGACTCTTCTTGTTGGAAAATGAAAAAGAATGTTGGATTAGTGATATCAAAAGCGAAATTCAAAGAGAATTTGTTTTACTTTTCCCTGATCTAATCAGAGATGATGAAAAATTCTTCGGCTACTTCAGAATGCGACCGAGCTTGGTGGTGTAACGGTTAGCGTTCTGGCCTCGTATTCGGGAGGACGGTGGTTCGAATCCCCGTCCGGGCATCCAGATTTGGGTTTTCCATGGTTTCCCAAATCACTCCAGGCAAATGCCGGGATGCTTCCTTCAAAAGGCCATGGCCGAATTCCTTCCCATTCATTGCCCCCATCCTTCCCCATCTCTAAAGACCTCGCTGTTGAGAGACGTAAAGCAGGTAAAAAAAAAAAAAATTCAGAATGCGGCCAGAAAATTCAACTTTATTTTACATAGAATAAGTTAGAAACTTGAGAAACAGAATAATTTCCGGATTTGCATTGCACCTATGTAAAAACTAGCAACTACATTAAGGCTTGCGTGATATCTGGCACGGGCAAACACATCATCATCACGCGTATTCTCACAAAAGCTTAATCAAAATGTTTGTTCACATGGGCCAATCAGGACCACGTTAAGCCTTCGTTTTGGATTGACTTTGCTTGGTGTGTACAACTAGAGTTGTTAGCCCCTGAGGGGACCTACGGTTTAACGTGGAATCTGAACCGCCTTTAGGACACATTTCACATTTTAGAGAAAGCTGTGCAAGAGATGAAGGGCGAGTTAAGGACCTTTGAAAGGCATTTGAGCTGGGAAACATTCAGTCTCAAATCAGACGCCTTAATCACTGAACCATAGGGCTGATCGCTTATTCAATATAAAATAAGAATTTTTCTTACATTAAGTTACCGCTATAGGAATTTATTGGTTTAATAATATAAACTATTTGTTCCAAGTTATTTAATATTAACCACATTTATTCAAATCAAGTACAGCAAGAAGGACATTGTATAAAAATTTAAATAGAAGTTATGTCTTTCCCTACTGAAGAAATGATTTTAACCATTTCGGAAGATTTTTTTACCAATGCAATTTTCCTAACTGAATCGGCTGTATTGATGGAAAGCATATAAGAATCAAATGCTCTCCCTATTCTGGTTCATTGTTTGTCAACTACAAGCAGTAGGCTACTACTCCATCGTATTTCAAGCATTTGCTGATGCAAATTATAAATTTATCTACATAGATGTTGGAAGCTATGGTAAGCAAAGTGATGGTGGAATTTTTACTAAAAGCTTGATATTTCATCACCTTGAAAATAATTCACTACATGTTCCTGAACCAAGACCTCTACCACGTTCTTATATTATCTTGCCTCACGTTTTACTAGCAGATGAAGCTTATCCACTGTAACCATATTTATTGAAGCACTATTCTTGATGGGATGAAAAACATTTAATTTTGGACTTTTGAGAGCAAGGAGAGTAGTTCAGTGTGCTTTTGGCATACTAAGTGCCAAATGGAGAGTACTGGTGAAGGAAATAGAGATACGCCCTGAAAACATTTATACAATTGTCAAATGTGTTTGCCTGTTGCACAACATAATCATCGATAAAGAAGGCTTGTCGCAAAACACGCAACACCAAATCTCTACACTTTATTCCTTACAATCACCAAAACCATCACGAGTTAACTAACACGGCCAACATCAGAGCTTATGAAATCCGTGAGGATTTGAAAAGTAATTTTGTGGTGTTCAAACGAACGTCGATTGAAATAAAATGCATTGCAGCCTTTATAGTAATCGATAACAGTTAATAGTTGTAACAATTATAAATTACTAATTATAAACCATAGATTGTAAATTATAGCTAAATTAGCTTTTAATTTTTGATGAAGCTCTTAGTATGTTACTTCAGTGATAAAAAATAATTTCGATAAAATGGTAACTCAGTATTTTAACAACACAATGCAAAGAATATTATTCAAATTTTCATGATTTTGTTTTTAATCCTATTTTACTTAAGTTAATGTTGGACATCCACATGACTCATTCAATTTTGATGCGATTCCCTGCCACAACTTCTTCGGCACATCACGGTTATGGTACTCTTTTGAGGTCTGATCCCACAAAGCTTTTCTCTCACAAACTAATGAAATCAACCTCTGTATTCATTTTGGAAGTACGTGCACGCAGCAAAAACCAAACAGACTTGCTTCCAGATTCTTGACGTGCGCGCGCGCGCGTCAACTGACGGCCAACTCGCTTCCACTGTGACCACACTGACCTGATTTGCAGTGTTTGTTTCACTGCGGCGTACACGCGCGAGCGCGCACGTCCAATTGGTCGTCAGTGTACGCATCCACTGTGACCACAGCCTTAAGAGGAAGTATTAAGAATGTAATGCGCGAGGCCTTTAACGATTTTCATTCCAACTCTCTCTCCAAGAGTCTCACAGAAAACCCAAAGAAATTTTGGTCGTATGTACGAAAAGTTAATTGTACCAATAGCAATATTCCAGCACTAATACGTGAAGGTTCCGAGGTTAATGAAAGCCGCGATAAAGCTAGCGTACTAAATACTGTATTCAAAAATTCATTTATTGATGAAAATAAGGATAATATTCCCGTTTTCCTACGCCGTGTCGAGTTTGTGATGGAATCGTTACGAATAGATACTGCAGGTATCATAAAGCAATTAGAGCTCATGAAGTGGGGGAAAGCACCCGGCCCGGATGGAATTCCAGTAAGAGTATTTTCGGAGTATGCGGCGGATATCTTAAACCACTGAGTTGCCAGTCCACTACACGGAAACTCGGTACGGAGACGTCCATATCCAACGTGTCTATCGCCGTATTTCGAAGTTATGAGACAACATGTATTATTTATACATATAATTTTTCAACCAAATGTAGGTCATATTCCTTCGTAACTCATGTGCTCTTACAGGGGTATGACTGACTGATACTGAAAGTACCCGCATACTAGATAAAAATAGGACGATAGCGGAAATACAGAAACAAAAAATTGAAAATGATGGAATCGTTAAAGAATCGAACGTGGTGGGTGAGCGGTAACACTCTGGCCTCGCATTCTGGAGGACATCAGTGCGAATCCCCGTCCAGGCATCTAGATTAGCGTTTTTTTATGGTTTCCCCAAATCACTGCAGGTGAATATTGGCATGCTTCATTTCTAAGGTCATGGCTGAATTCCTTCCTGTTCCTTGCCCTCCGGTCCTTTCTGACTTGTAAGCACATCAGCCGAGTATGATCTTGAAATTGATAGGTAACCATCTGACTCTGTATCTTCTTTTTGCCGTACCATCAACGTGAAGCAACATTCGCTACATGAATTTTTTCGTAAATTTTGCTTGCAACTTTTGAAATTCTGTCTACGATACTCTTATATAATATTCTTCAAATCTAAGAATCCGTACAGTTTCACAGAATATAGAAGTTTTTTTTTTTTTTTTTTTTTTTTTTTTTTTTTTTTTTTTTTTTTTAAAAAGCGCTATAAAACAGTCGTATAGAACGGTGTAGAGAAATACTACCTGACATTTTGGTTGCATATATTTTCGGATTCCTCGTTAAGCATGAACTGTAGTGCTTGATACGATTGACCCAGATGTTGACATGTGTATAGGAGATTACAGCCATTCACCTTTTAACTTTAGGAATAAGTATTAAACAGCACAAAAAATCCTGGATTCTCTGTACTTTGAAATAAATATAACTTCATGCTGTCTACAGTATATAGTCTGGTGACAGAGTTTCTTACCGGCTGCGCAACTCTCCTCTGTCGTTGCGGTCTGTCCTAATATGATAGTTTAACATAGAATCCAGACGCGTTATGGTGTATTTCACATACGCTATGCAAGCTTTGCCAGAGTGAAACAAGCTCTGATCAGTCGGTTTAAACACCGAGCCTTCATTCTAACAGCAAGTGGTCCCTAGCTCGTGATCTCGGATGCGAAATGATCAACGCCACGTAAGAGGAAACACTATCCACAAAGTGTTGCGATGATGTTCATAAATGTTATAGACCTGAACACAGGAAAATAGAATTGTGATAGAGTGCCTATTTCACTACGCTACATCCTGCTAAACAGCCGTTTCTTGTACCATACGTTGTCTCATGTTTTGCACATCATCTCATGATACACGGTCCTTTTTATGCAAGCTTCCTTCTAGCATTTTCGCTTTTATTACAGCGTCAGCATAGCTCTGTTTACCTATCATCGGCTGCTGGTGAAGCGCAAATGTCGTTACCTGCCGGTGGATAGTGATATTGTAACTGCAGTTATTTCGTTTGTTTAGTTATTGATGCAGAACTCAGGGCTGTCTCACTATGACACAAAGTGAGTATAGATAACAAAAAAAAAAAAAAAAAAAGTTATTCAGAAGAGATGAACGAATCATCCAAACACATCTGTGTCTATGTACAGACTTGCATATTCGTCCAACGCCCTGGCGAACACACGTAGTTGTTGTCTTGAAAAAACATGAACTTAGAGTATATTCAGTAAATTTTAATCAATCAGTGTAATTGTACAGGGGCGGATCCAGGGGGGGGGGAACTAGGGGGGCTAGGGGGCTCAAAGCCCCCCCCCAAACGTATCTAGGTTGTGGTATAACAGAGATGAATAACTATAATAATTACTCTTAGAGAAAATTGGTAGTTAAGGGTAACGTTTAAAAAAACAGATGAAAGAAAGCTCAGGATCGGCGAACTTGGTGAGAACTTGTCGTGTTCGTTTTGAATTTAAAGTTGCTCGCGGAAAAGAAACTGTATAACTTCGGATGATTAAAGATGTTATGACATTATAAATAAAAAGGAATCAAAGCTTTTAAGTTCATTGGTTATTGGCGAAGCTAGAAAACTTCAGAAGAAATTACATTAAATAATCAAACAGATATCTTTACTATGACTATGAAATAAATAAATAGAAAATACGAGAAAAGTACAAAATAAATATGCGACATGGCGACCGTGACAGGACACGAAGAGGAAGGATTTATTGTTTTTTTTTCCTCATTGTTGAGATTGTGAAAAATGTTATGTATGAATAATGATGCAAAGCGAAGACTGAAAAGTTCTCAGTAAGTTTGCCAGAATATTTGTGAATACAAAGATATATGGCAAACTTGAAGGGGGCTGTGGTATAACAGAGATGAATAACTATAATAATTGCTCTTAGAGAAAATTGGTAGTTAAGGGTAACGTTTAAAAAAAAAAAAACAGATGAAAGAAAGCTCAGGATCGGCGAACTTGGTGAGAACTTGTGTTCGTTTTGAATTTAAAGTTGCTCGCGGAAAAGAAACTGTATAACTTCGGATGATTAAAGATGTTATGACATTATAAATAAAAAGGAATCAAAGCATATAAGTTCATTGGTTATTGGCGAAGCTAGAAAACTTCAGAAGAAATTACATTAAATAATCAAACAGATATCTTTACTATGACTATGAAATAAATAAATAGAAAATACGAGCAAAGTACAAAATAAATATACAAAATAAATATGCGACAAGGTCCACCCCTCACATTGTAGTTTTGAGACTTTTTTTTTAGCTCTAAGGATTTGAGGCCCGAGGAGGCTATAAATACTACCTTTTTCCCGACTCAAGCCCCCCCCCCCCCCAAAAACCAAAATCCACTGAACGCAAGCCCTGTGAACCAAAATTCACTCAAGCCAAGCCCCACCCAAAACAAAATCCTGGATCCGCCCCTGCAATTGTATATATCTATTTAACAACCAAAATAGCAGCAAATAAAGCATGCACTACTGTTATTAGTAGAAGTGATACCCAAATGAATGTGCTCTTTGAACTAATGTGTACGGTCGATTACATGCTAACGACGTATGAGAGTTCCATACCATCAGCTTGAACTCCTCTTGTTCATTTCACCCCTAGTATATACCCCCACTAACTCAGATTCACGTGGATAACATATAGCTTCCCGAATTACAATGATGAGAAGTCTTACTGTATTTCTGGATTCAGTTAGATAAAGTTGTAATACCCACGAGCGTATTTTTGCCGCTGTAAAAGTACCCGGTCTAAAGGCGACGCGAATCGCTTGCATTAATTGTGATTTAGTAAAAATAGCCGCCCCTACCCATGGAGTTGAGTCGTGTTGTTCACCCTAGTCGACCGCCCCATTCCTTGGCACAAAAACTCTGCTTTTGAGGGTAAAGTTTAACCATTCACATAAACTCATTTATTACATGAATGGGTAATACTATCAAAACACGGTTTGTTGGTAAATGATTTTTACATTTCCTTTCCAACAGTATGAAACACAATATATTTGAAGTGAAAACGAGTTTTTTTTTTATGCCGTCAGGACATGAACTGGTCTTCTGCTGACTACAACCCGGAAAATTTGAGTTCCTTACAATCTGTGAAATTTTTGTGTATCAACTACATTAATCACAATTAGACGGATTAATCAGTTGAAGATTATGTAAAATCAAATTATTATGACTTGAAATTTGCTGAATCACTCTAATTAATATCCGTTTTTAGATTAAAAACACACGCTGTGTTCGATTACGCAGTAATTGAATAGCAAAGTAATCTACCCGTTTTAAACACAATTACTATTTAATCCGAATCATATAATAACCCGTTGATACGAACTTAAATACAATATTATATTAAAATTCGTTATTAACAATCAGCCAAAAACATTACATTTCAAGTATGTAAATTCTATATACAACGCGACCCATCTCGGTGGAGTGAGAGCAGGTACGAGGGGACATGACCAACCAAATCCGTCAACTATCAAGGGGCAGCTGTGCGGGAGCAAGTGGTGTAACCTGGCAACAGGCACGTAATCTAGCTTACCAACAATAAAGCGGCTTCTTTTGTACTTAGTCACAAAACACCGACCGGACTGAGGTTTGTAGGGCATGTGTCCCTTGTCATCAAAGCAATTAATATCTATTGTGCCGACCAGATGCAAGGCCTGCCAACAATCCTATTAATCTACCTAACCAACAATAGGAGCGGTCTCCTTTGAATTTGGCCACAAAGGCTGGTCTAAGTTAGGATAGGCCTGTAGGGTGGGGGGGGGGGGGGTAGGGAGGAGGCGTGGCTATCATCCAACACCTCCGTCGGGGGTCCAACTAGGTAGCCGAATTCGCCTTGCATCATAACAATAGAGGGTGCGTGGCTCTTTTGGTCCAGGGTGCTAGCTCTCACGCCCAACCCTCTACTACTAGTAGTGAACATGGCTTTAGGTAAGAAGTATATTCATGCGAATCTCAGTTGGTGGGATATATGCAAGATATTTGGATGAAATGGCCAAGGGAGGAAAAATTGATAGTGTAGCACTAGATCTTTCAAAGGTTTTTGACAGAGTGAGCCATAAAATGGTAGTAAATAAGGTAAAAAATATTGGAGTGGATGAGAAAGTTATTTGCTGGGCAGAATAATTTTTAAAAGGTAGAAAGCAAAACGTTAGTGTCGGAAATGCAGTATCAAAAGAAGTAGAAGTAGAAATGGGAGTGCCACAGGGTAGCAAATTGGGACCATTTCTATTCGTTATACCATAATTGCAGAGGAAAGTCAGCTTACTAGGTACACAGACTACAAATTAAAGGTTGCTTATGATTATAATGTGGAGAATGAATGTTTTAAAATATAAATATCTTCACATTTTAAAAAACTCAACTGGGTAGATATATTGGACAAGTTGTAGGAAAAGATTTCAAAGTCCTTCATCTGTTGGAAATAGTGATGAGGGGATGTCCCAGAGAAGAAAGGGAATTGGGTTAAAAAAAAATTGTTCAGATCATTGCTTAAATTTAATTTAATTGCAATGGAGTACAGGCTCCGGTGGCATTTTCCCTACACCCCCATCTTCCCCCATTCCTGCACCCACCTACATTTGCCATCTACAAATTTTAAATATTTAAATTTTAAATATTAAATATTATAAAATTTTTAAAAAAATTTAAATTATTTAAATATTTACATTTTAAATATTGTGGTGTAATTTGGGAACCACATTTTGGGTACGAAATACAGGAATTGGAAATTGTGCAAAGAAGGGCTGTAAGATTTGTCTCTGAAAATTACCGCAGAATACAATCAGTAACTGATATGATGAGGAAACTGGAATGGGATTCATTGGAAGACCGGAGGAGGTTGAAGAGAGTCATAGGAGTGTACAAGGCGTATTTTGGTAATGAGGTGTGGGGTTTGGAAAGATATTGGTGGAAGAATTAAGAGAGGTGCTTGAAAGGGAAGAGATGACAATGACCACAAAGTGGCTCTCGATTTTTGGTATAAGGGGAAAATTCTCTTTTTTAGGTACAGTGTATAGCTTAATATTTTAATGAATTAATTAAAATTAATCCTTTGCAAAAAATAAATTTAATAAGCGACTAGTAAATGTGCATGATGTGAGAGTATGATTTTTTATTGCAATGAAATTTCATATTTAGTCATTTGTAGGCGTTGTTATTAACTCGAATAGTTTAACGCCCTCATTCAGCAGCAGCATTACTTATTGCTTTATGTAATAATCGTATAGTAACTGAAATTCTTCCGTAGAATTGTATATATTAGTAAGGATATCCGTAAATGTACATAGCCTGTCCATGGAGCACGATCCATTATTGTATTATTGACTATTTAATTGATAATTTTAGGTTAAAGCAATTGGAGCAAGATACAAGAAGTTTCAGGGACACGATATTGGCTCCGATCTCTTTCTGGTAACGTTTAGAATATAGTTCCTCAAAATAGGAAACATCAACCAGTGAAACATTTAGTTACTAACGGGATAGTTACCAAAAAAAAAGATGAATAATTTACCGAAAAAATTCAATAGATAAAATTTGTAGAGGGCAAATGTAGGTGGGGTAGGGATAGGGGTGTAGGGAAATTGCCACCGGAGCCTGTGCTCCATTGCAATTAAATTAAATTAAAGCTATCTCTTCTGTAAGACAATAGTATCGGTTGTTTATATACGAAAGATTTGCTAACTACCTAAGTAATTACACCGAGGGAACATCAATTAATGCAGTCACAACATACTGGACGCCGTTAAGTGTGTAGCCAATGAAGTACTACGAACAACAAGGAAGCATCATAAAAGGAAAGGTGTTAGCAGGAACTAAAACCAAAGAGAAAATTTATATTAATCAAGGAATAAGACTGATGTATTTTGCCACCAAAACTTTTTAATATTTACTTAGACGGTATGGAAACATATCTTATCCAGGAATTCAATTTAGTGATTTGCCAACTATTAATACATTGATCTTTACGTATTAAGTAATTATGCAAGACTCTCAAAACAAATTCCAACGATTTGTGCACCTATTTAATCGAGTAAATAAACAGCACAACCAAAATTTTCGGTCACAAAACGAAGGTTATGGAAAAGATGGAAATCACATGATAAGCTAAAAATTTGTGCCAGAGGATATAATCCTGGAACACGTAAAACAATTCATTTGGTTACGATGTAAATTAAGTATAAACGAAGGACTTGATTTGAAAACAAATTATATAGATTACAAGCAATAAGTGGTTCGATAAGAAGAGAATTCAAGAAACCTCGGAAGGAAACCGAGATAACATTTAGAGCTAGAGCAACAATGTTGTATAGGAGTGAAACTTGGATGATGAAAGGAGAATGTTAGAAACAGAAATGAGGATTCCGGTAGTATATTCCTGGAGAATATTCGAAGCAACATCATACAGGAACTACAAATATCCTGAAACCTTGCAGAAAGATTGAAATACATACAGATATGGATAAAATATCTAGAAATAACGGAACCATCAAATTTCCAAAATGTGCTTTTCAGTATCGACGTAGCGGAAATACGGACGTGGCATTTATGTCAGAACAGCTCGGTCCGTGGAAGAAGAAGAAGTTAGTAACTTGTAATGAAAGTGAAATTTAACAATAGTTAACAACAGAAAATTATCGTAAATGACCTCTCGACTAGCGTTGCCAGGTGTCCCGATTTGCGTGGGACGTCCCGATTTTCGGGGTTCTGGGAACGCATCCCGATTTATCCCCGATCGGAACGCCAAATGTCCCGATATTTTTTAGCCAAATGATAAAACTCGTCGCAAAAATGAAATCGCTTGTCACATGTCAGACGCATGCTATTAACAGCATGTCGTACAACTTATCCCACTAACCTGCAAATTGTGCCAAGAACAGTTTATCATATCTCATGGTGGCAAAAATAACATAGCAAAACACCAGAAAAGTAATGAACACAAGAAAAAAGAAGGGAGTGTCAGTATAACAGCATCGCTGAAAATATTTTTGACAGCGATCAAATGAGCACCCAAGAATCAAGAAGAATTCGCAAAGACATACCACTCGGTCAAGTCTACCTTGTCATTAAGTTCATTCGGATGTGAATCAAAATTTGATCATACTTTGTTTAACGATTCTAAAATTGCTGAGGAATTGTCAATAGGAAGAACAAAGGCTAGCGGGATTGCACAAAATTGTTTAGGTTCGGCATCTACTCGGGAAGCGATCGAAACTGTCCAGAATGTTACATTTTATAGTGGTGTTACAGCGGCCTCCAGTCATTTTTTCCACTGATGGTAAGATATTGCAGCCCATCAACAAATTCAAAAGCCTGAGTTTTATGAGGACACGAATGAAGCTCCATCAGTAAATTTAGTAAAACGACTGAAATAGCCCAGTATTGATAATAAACATCTTACTAGTTAATATTCAATCAACGCAGATGTGAACTTTAGATGTCGCAATTCAGATTTTCCAGTTACTGCACCATGATAATGATCAAATTATATCAAAGGGATGTCCTGAAGACATTTTGCATAACAGAGTAAAATATGCTATGGTATGAGTAAATTAGAATTTGAGAATTTCATGCTGAAGCTGCATAGTCATTTCTCATATTATGCCAGACGAGCTCAACCTTTAAAAGACTTTTATGAGAACCATGAATCTGAATATATGCTTTCATTGCATCAATACCAGTTTCAAACGCGGCGACTGAAAGTTAATTTCACAGGCAAACATTATTTGTTCTAAGACAGATACTAAGAAAAAATATTCGGCCCCAAGATCCAAGATGGCATCGGGATGCGCAAAAACTCAGAAGGACTGCATTCACTGACCGAACGATTCACCTCACTCGTACGAAAAAGACGCATGAAATTCTACGGATATATAGCACAAATGGATGACTAACGACTGACCACGAAAATTTTCCCCTTCGTCTAAGGCAATGTTTCCCAACATGGGGCCCACGCCCCACAGGGGGGCAATTTGGTTTTTTTAGGGGGGAAATTTAGAAATTGACTTGATACGACTTTACCGCTTTCTCTTGGGTTTATTTAAAGGCAATGCTAGATATAGATACAAAATATAGCAAAAAAGCAAATTCTTGAAACAGTGCTGTAAATAATTATTAGGTATAGTTTCGTTTGATGTTAGCAAAATATTTTTTAAATTAAAAATTAGATATGGGGGACCCAAAAAAAAATAATTAAAATTGGGACATGACCCAAAAAAGGTTGGGAAACACTGGTCTAAGGGCTCCGACAAACCAAAGCACGCTGGTTTATAGAAACTCAGAAGGACCTTGCAGAAGTCAGCCTAGACCCACTGACATCTACACGCAGAATATATAGACAACTAATCACTTCATATAAATTTGCCTCTAGGAGCCCAAATTATTGGTTCCACGCGCTCCTTAGTGGGATAAACGATAAAATAAATAATAAAAAAAATATATCTAAGAGCTCGAATAATCACTCGACTATGTCAAAGCAAGGATACAAATTGAAACCAGCTTCAATTTGTTTTGTCGGGAATTTTTTAATTACGTTATAAAAAAAAAAAATCTCTGATAAAAGTAATGAAATCTTAGTAAAAAAAAATAAATACATGTTAACATAATAACTAAATACTTAAAATTCAACTTGAAAATACATTATTTCCATAATATTTTGTTAATAGTGGTAGCCAACTAGTTGGACTATTATTATAATATTTAGTAGTAAGATTCCTACCATATAACAGACAGATACCTATAAACAATACCCCTGTCATACATAAATTATAAAGATAATCTGAATTATATAAAAAAATATGTTCGGGTGGTTGTCCCGATTTGTAACCCCGAATCCCGATTTTTTTTTTTTTTTTTTTTTTTTTTTTTTTTTTTTTTTGGCCTTACGTTCCGATTTTTAACAACCTAGACCTGGCAACAATACTCTCGACTGACATTATGATTTGCTATTGTTCGCCTGTATTTTTTTTAGTAAAAATGGCGATGGTGGGCGATCGGTAGCTTTTGGATATGGCATATTCGAGAGAATCTGGGTTCAATTACGGGTTCAATCATTATTTCCATTTCTTTCCAGTGCCTTGCGCACCATTTTCCCTGACTTAATGACCTGTGCAAGCCATAAAACCACAATAAACTAGTGCGAGTTTCTCTGGCTTGATGAGGGTTCCGTGGAGACTAATTGTACGTATTAAACTGAATTCACTAAAAATTATACATAATTCTTTTTAAAACATCAGTTAAAAGTGAGTTTTAAACAGAGTTTATTATACGTTTTATGAAATTGTTTTCCAGATATAAATTAAACAACCTTATTGTAAAACATAAAAAAATCAAATATAGTATTTCTATGACATATTGATTATCCGATTAATAAAATTCTCCATCGAATGATTTATATGATTTTTTGTCGAAAATACAGGGTGGCGCAAAAAGAACGCATGAATTTCAGACTGTTATAATTGGATTTATTTTGGTCTCACAGAAATTTACTCACATCAATACAATATGTAATTTATCCACCGAGCAGGTGGTGTAACGGTTAGCGTTCTGGCCTCGCATTCGGGAGGAAGGCCGTTCGAATCCCCGTCCGGGCATCCTGATTTCGGTTTTCCATGGTTTCCCCAAATCACTCCAGGCAAATGCCGGGATGCTTCCTTCAAAAGGGCATGACCGAATTCCTTCCCATTCCTTGCCCCCCATTCTTTCTCGTCTCTAAAGATCTCGATGTTAAGAGACGTTACAACAGTTTAAAAAAAATATCCAGTTTATGAATTACACTTGACTTAACTACTTAAACATAATTTCAGACAGATGACGGCCTTCTTCGTGTATACACATTAAAAGTCTTTCTTCAAAGTTATCCGTTGCTTTCTTCAAAGTGTCATGTGGAACAGCAACGATTTCTTCACCTATTGCAACTTTCAGATCATTGAGTGTACGAGGTTTGTTGCAGGAAAGTTTTCTTTTTAAGTAACCCCATAAAAAGAAGTCACAAGGCGATAAATCTGGCGAGCGTGCAGGCCAGTGGACATCGCGGAAACGTGAGATCACGTGTTGTGGAAACATTTCTCGGGCAACTGCCATGGAATCATTCGCCCTGTTGGAACCACATCTCTGCCATGTTGATCCCTAAAGTGTCAAGTTGTGGCCGCAAAAAATTGAGTAGCATTGCAACATAACGTTCAGAATTCACTGTTACACTAACACCACCCTCTGCTCCACCCTGTATTATCTGCTGAGGTATTAAATTCCTTAAGATCATTCATTTAGTTATTCCATGAAAACCACAAACTCCAGAAAGACGGATATTTTTTTTTTTAACTTACGTAGTTGTATATTATTGTAACTTTTGAAAGAATTTTCTGAATAGTTCTTTCTTAAATAAAGATAAAAATGGCATTTTTTAATATTTTTGATAGAAACTTCCATTACTCGAATAATAAATAATTTTGAGAGTTGATGCGTAACCAACTTTTTTCGATACCTAAGAAAATATCTAGCTGATATATTTTCTTTAGCAAGCCCTTCCCACCCCCCTCCCCCCTCTTAAACCTATTGTTTTAAATCCCTGCCCTCCCTCAATTTTTCGAAACCTGTTTAGGTTAATATAAATTAAAGTGGAGCTCAATTAAAGATTTCTAAGTTAACGATTTCAGGAGTTATAAGGGTGTGACGGACGTGCGGACAAATGAGCGGATCCATGTGGGCTCACTCAAAATCTGCGTACCCCCTTCCCCACCACCCAAACCTTAATGAAATCTCAAACATAAATTTTCATCTATTATTTGCAAATTGGATAAACTTTGTTTTTGTATAATTATAAATATTTTGCTTACTGACATTTAAAAAAAATTAATTAAATCGCGCTTCTAGCAGCTTTACCTGTAATAATATCTTTCAATTCAATTTTCGCCTACGGCCAGGCATCAGAATTATGGGGACATCGATAAACTACGTCAAACTTTAAGGGGGAGGGAGGGGTTAACAAAGTGTGATATCGTGTGACAAGGGGGAAGAGTCATAAGCTTTGTGACGTCACATGTATATTTTGTATCACTTTTTGTCACGTGGCAGCCGCGCGATTTCACGCTCGCTGTATCTATGGTGCCGGGTGTCGGCCACCGTTGACATAAGGCGAAACGCAAACACTGCCTTTGAGTCTTTGACAAAATATGACTTTCGCATACTTATTTAAATGATCCTTCATCATACAGTGCCACTAACCAGTGGCTGATCTGCAAAAGCTGTGAGATTGCCACCCCTTCGTACATTATTTGGCGCCCCCATTGTTGCCACCCCGATCTCGAGTGTCACCGCCCCGATTGTCGGACAAACGCATTGTTTTCGCCGCTCAGAGCAGTAGTAAAGCTAAAAACACATTGAATGCTAACATTATCCAAATCGAAAACTAAGTGACTTCTACGCTAGTCATGAATGATATAAAATAATAGGTTCAAAGTTCATGGACGCAAGAAGATTAAATTTTGTATTATTCATTTGATTTGTTATATTTTGTCAATTTCCAGTGTTTGATTTATTTTTGATTTTGTGAAAAATATTTTAAATAGAAATATATAAATAATTATTGATGAGCTGTTTGAATTTAATAATTTATAAATTTAAAATTGTAAAATTTGTGACGTCACACCGGGGGAAGGAGTCTCACAAATGTGGCAAAGAGGGAGGCCCCTCCAAAAATCATGAAATTCATGTGACGTAATTTTTGGATGACCTCTATGAGGAATTTTGCTCACGTATTAGGTATTAAGAATCGATAACAATACAATAATTTCAAAGCAATGTCCTGGAATTCTAATTACTTTGACAGTAAGAAAAATTCCTTCGCAGCAAGTAGTCGCCTGCTTGTTATGCAGTCTCGCGGACTCTGGTGTTGATGTGGTTGCAAACACACTGGCGTCCGCTTCAGTACGTTTTTTCACTGAATGGAAATATGAAATTCATCATAGCTTACTATGTATGTCTAAAATTTGCTTAGATTTGGATCAATTAGTCTTTTTGATACTGAACCGTCACTGGGTGGTCTCCAAATAGAAGAACATGATTGCTCCGAGCTAACACGGAGACAGTGTTGACGCGTTAGATGAAATGTCTGTGTTACGGCGAACATGAATGAAATAATATTAAGTTCACTTTCAAGACGCGAATGTCCTCATTACTTAGATATTCAATTTTGTTTTATTATAGTTTAAAAAGCCAAAAAAAAACACGGTTTTACAGCAATGTGAACCAAAACGTTAAAAATAATCTTTTAATATAAAGATTGTGTTTAATAGCAATAGGTTGTCCCACAATTGAGTATCAATTAATCTTTTGTATAAGCTCAAAATAATAATAAATGAAATTTGATGTAAAAAACTTTCTTAATGACTCTGTCTTTAGTAATAACTAACGGTAAAACATTTAAGATAACTGTTATACAGCATCTCACACTTTGTTTACATTAAAGTCAATTTTTTTATCAGTGATTTTATTCTTATTTTAAGCTTATTAAAAAAATTAGGTTATTCCGAATTGTGGGACATCCTATCGCTGTTGAAAGAAATCGTTATATTTAATGATTATTTTTAGCTCTTTAGATCGTAGTGCTACAAATGCGTGATTTTTTTGTTTTTTAAACTTTAATTCATTAGTTATTTTCCGTGCCGACATTGATTATTGGAACACGTATAGCAGCAACGCACTGACTTGGAGGCGGGCGTGGGCATGTTTTAATGCCTATAGCGACGGCGATGTTCCACCCCCTCGGCATCTCATTAATAGGCGGGGAGAGCGCATTTGCATCTCTGAGGCGACGAGAGCAGACCGGCGTGCGGGCTGCCTAATTACATCTCCGCAGGGGCAGGCCGCAGGCACGTAGCGGGCAGTCGTGAAACTGCAAGTGCTGAGCCCTCACAATCGCTTTGTTACCGCGTATAAAAACTGGCTCCCTACAGTTCAGCTCTTATTTGATGTGCGTACATTTCCAACCCACGTAACCAGTGTACTGTTAGACTGCATTGTAATATACTTCTTCGTGCAGACATTTTTTTTTCTTTTTAATCTACATCTGTAAAAAGGGTGTTCATTATACAATTCCACAGTTTTTATACGTTCTTGGTGAAACTTTGCACACTTATACTGTAACAAAGGGAAAAAGTACTGTCTAAATTTGGTTTTCAAAAAACCAGCCCCGCTCCCCCATCAACCCTTAACGAAAATTTGTACGTGCAACATCTTGAAAACGGCAGGGAATCCGGCCAAAGTGATTGGCGATATTTTGAAAGCCCATAAAGTTTATCGGTTATTGGGATTGAGCAGGTTCTGGTAGGACAATTAGTGACCAGTAAGTTCGAATCTGAAAATTATTTTAAAGTTGGTGCGGTGACATACAAATCTACGGCTTTAATCTGATATCGAAAGAATTTCGCACACGTAAGTAGAAAAATAGTGTTTACATTTGGTTTCCACACCTGCACCCGCTCTCCCCTTTCAGCTTTCTTAAGACAAATTTACACGTTCAACTTTTCTATTTTTGCAAATATCTCGAAAAATATTAGGAAATCGACCAAAGTGTTTGATGATGGAGCATGTTTACTGCAATCTGATCAAACAGGATAAAACACCACAACTTTCAAATCATGCCCGAGTAACGCAGGGCATTCTGCTAGTCAACTGATTAATTCAACGCTTAGTTAAAAATACTTACGTTCCGATTTTAATGGGGGCGTGATATTGTCTAACATAGGCTCCACAACGTTTATTTAACAAATAACTGCTAGATTTTTTCCCGTTAAAAGAATAATTTTAGTTTGATTTTGCCACCGTAGCTATAAGTTACCCAAACTTGACTCATTCTAATGATTTCGAAGGCTCCGCGGTCACTGTATGTGTTATCTTGGTTCTCCAGGTAGAGCCGCGTCTATATATTTAAACCTAACGTTTCTGCCATCTTACTGTGGACTCTGAGAACCAAGATAATACATTGACTCATACTGTCAAAGGGCAATCAACTAGACATGTAAAAATTACAAAGCACAACCAACTCGTACTAAACTCCGCTACCTAAGTGAACGCCATATTTTTTGATGATTCCTAGTCAGTGTTCCATCATCGTCTACTGAATGCTGAAGTAGTCCCTGATTCATACCCCAATAACACCAGTAAATCTCCGATCTGCGGATGGAGATTGTGAACTGATTTAACTCCTTTGATCGTTAACCTCTTTAGCCACGCATGATCCACGGATGAGCAAAGAAATCGGTGATATGAATTATTTATGTGGTTTAAACTGTCCGTAAATGATGCATTTTGAACATGATAAATGCAATCGAATAATAAGTAAATTCTTGTATGTATACAAAGTTGTGATGTTTCTGCTGCTTCAGATTTTGATTTATTCATCACCGCCAGTATAAGCGGATAACTAGTTAAATTATTATTTAATTTATTTGTTAGTGAATAGAGAAAGTTATTGTTAATATAATACTATATACAAGTCGTTGAACTGATGTACAGATACCACGAACCGGCACCGTGTAAAGTGACTCATCACTACAATCTGGAAAACGAGGGTGGATTTTTCTTAATGTTATTCCCCAACCTACTGAAAATGAAGATATTGACTCGTCTTAGAAGTGCGAGAAAGCACCCCAACCGAAGAATAATGGTAGGAGCGTAAAGACTTCAGTCACTGCAACTTCGTCGTATGGTTTCCTATTCATTTTCGGACGCGTAACTTCGTGGTAATCAAGTGCGCTTCGGCAGGAAAACGTGATGCAGATTTCGGCAACTGGGAGAACTTAGTTCGATTCTGGCAATGTTTCTCGGTTTAGTATATATTCTAGCATGATGAAGCTCGTTTTGCTTAGTCAGGTCCCTGTAATCGTGCCGAGTAGAAGGGTGTGTGTGCTAGTGAGTGCTTCTCCAATCTGTGTGTGTTCTTACCTGAAGATTAATGTGACAACTGAAGATGATAATCAAGCTTTTCAAATCAAGTTTGTGGATAGTGTGAATGCTACCGCATGCCTGTTAATCGTATAGGTTTTTGTACTGATGTTTTTATCGTGTCTGCCACCTGTCCGTGTTTTATGTGTGGAAGGTGGGTATCAATTGTTTATATTATTACGGAAAAAGCACCAATAAACAATAACCCGCAATGCGGATGGCATGTACAATACAGAAAATATGGCAGAATTTGAAGTGATGTCGGTTCAAGACATACCAACCGCAGCATGACCTTTCATAAACGAAATAAGCCCAACTGCTTAATCGCAGTTACACCACTAGTTTTTATATCGGAGAACACTTGGGTCAAGTTTACACCAAGATACTTTGAATGTATTATTGTTCTGGTTTAGTCCAATTACAGTTCATACTGAAGGTGTATGGTGAAATTAACTGCGAATTAGGACTCCTGATGTAGACATGTCGTTAAATCACGAAATGTAGTTTACTATGCATTTGATGTGTTTAGGCATAGTCTGATATTAGCGGAGATTGTGGTTAGGTTAAAACGGCAGCTGGACTACAGTATTTTTGTTACAGCATTAAGCACAAAGAATTTAGCTATTATTAATAACTAGTATGCTGCTTTCATGAGCACCCTGTTAGTCACAACGAGTATCGCGATGTAAACTACTCCCGAATATCTTTAACAATATTTTTTGACAACCGTTCTAATTGTCAGTTTTAGTTAGGAACCAGCTTCCAAGCCCGACAAAAATTACGGGTTGAACGTAGGTTTTCTGCTTCTTAAGTAAAATAATATTTAAAAGCTTAAAGAACACATTCCACCTGTTGTAAAGACGAATGCTAATATTTCTGCATGAAAATTAAAGTTTTTACCGCAACAGCGATCAGACAGTATGATGAAATCATCAACATTGAAGGAATATAAATAAACAAAAAGCAACTACCAAAAACAAAAATAGAAATTAAAAATACTGGTACACATCTCACTGTTTAATACTGGCGACTCCTCTGGATGTAAATGTCCTGTCTAACGTCGTCACGTGATTAACAACGTTTTACGCATGTGCAGAACGTTGCGGCGCATGCAAACAGATCGCGTAACGCGTAACACGTAACGATAGCAATTTTCTCCCTACTACGGCCAAAGAAGTTTCACTTCAAAATTCATAAAAGGCGGAAGTAAATGAGTAGATATTATAAGGTTACTGCCACTTACCCGTTTAGTGCAGCTTTTTTTATTATTATTTTTTTTTAACTTAGTTTCTTGGCAGACGCGTTTTGATTATTTATTCAATCATCCTCGGTACCCTAGAGCAGTTTATGTACATGCTTTCGTTATTACAGTATGTATATAAGTCTAACCTGTTATTAAATGCTTATAGTTTTAGTTTCCTATTTTTACATTGAAGTCTGGGAAAGTTCTATTTCAGTGTTTGTTTTGCTGTTTTTATGTGTTTCGCACATACACTGTGGTGTACTTCTAATCGCACAAATTTGCTTCATTTTTGAAAGAACACTATTGTTTTGCACTTTTTCTGTTCGTGTAACCACTATACATGCATTTTTTATTGTTTACAGTGTTGTGTTCAAAGATGCTTTTTATTTCCAACAAGTATCTTATCGATTTGTTTGTTTGTGTTTTAAATTATATCTACATTGTGGTGTTGTGGCGTTGTGTGTGTTTGTGTTATATATATATATATATACCAGCAGAGTTCCCGGCGTTGCTCGGTATGATCTAGATTGATTTGCACACACAGTGAATATTGAAGCTCATAAAAGAGGTAAGTTTTTTTGGGGGATTCTACAATAACCGTGGCGCCGCATTTTGTTGATGGTATCTTATGTAACTCGATGAGTCAAATTGAAAGTAAAATATATATATATATATTTTGGATATCTCGCTTAGTTCTAGAGATATCTTACTTAAAAATTGACGTGGTTAGGTTGAAATGCAGCCTGAACCAGAAGAAAAATTTCGCCTTAGCCAAATTTAATAATAAATTCGTACGTAACTTGGTGAGACAAATCGAAAATAAAGTATAAATGTTTTTTGATATTTCGCTTAGTTCTCGAGATATTGCATCACAAGGTGGAAATACACTATAGGTGTTTTACTTTCTTCCCAGTGGTTGTTGTTAAGTTGAAATACAGCCTATACCAGAAGAAACGTCACCAAAAGCACAAGGAACTATAACTGATTTTTGACATGTTAAATCTCGAAAACCAAGTGAGATATCAAAAAATGTTATTCTTTATTTTAGATTATTTTCGCCGAGTTCTATAAGAATTCATCATCAGATTTTCGCGTACGATAATGATAGAACTGCCAGTTTTTTGCACTTGTGAATTAAATTTCATGTCAGTAGCTCCATTTTTCTATACGTATTTAAACTGCTAACCCCCTGTGTAGCAGAAAAGAGATGGGATTATTGATTTATTCCTGCAATATTTTTAGCCACATCAGGAACATGTGTACAAAGTTTCATCATAATAACCACAGCGAGTCGTGCAGCAATAGAAACAAAGTTTTTTTCAGGAAATTTGATAAAGACAGAATCGCTCATCAATAAATTACAAAAAAAAAAAAAAAAAATAACTCTATGTCAACACTAAAGGTTTTAAACAGTTCAATTTCATGTTAAAAACCATCAGTTGCGCATTACTTACTATTAACAGCGAATATAGTTTCACAACATCAGAGATTGTAGCAGTGCGGCCTCAGATAGTAACTTCAACAAACAAAGAATATATAAAAAAGATTTTTTCATTGTATTATTAAAATTAATTTAAATATTTTCCACTTTACGTAGTTTTTTCTTCGCGTTCGATATAGCCATGTATGTGGTTTTAAGACTAAAAACCGAAATTTAAGAAAGTAAATGTTACATGCGATAACATGGCTATTATTTTTTTTTTACGATGTATGACGTAAGCATATTTTTTTTTTTTTTGTTTCAGGCTGTACGTTCAGATTTTCATTTACCACTCCGGCATTATGTTACGTTGGAGCATAAGACTTACCAAACAATACAATTGAGATTCTAATCTTTAAAACGGTTAAAACCCCATCGAAATCTGCTCTGTAGTTTCAGAGTTTTTATACTTCATATATATCCGGTTTTCATTTTATATATATATGTATATATATATATATATTATGGAATTGTTTTTAGTGTTATAAATCGAGTCTAATTCGTGAGGTGAAGTAGTCATTGATTACATTTTCCCCTTCAGATATTGCTTTCTGTATGTAAATTTTTTTTCTTGTACTATCAGCATGTTTTTGTTGTGGTTATTAATTTTCAGTATTTGCATGTCTTTCCTTATTTCAGTATGTTCGTGTTTGTTCTCAAGTAGGTGTTCTGCGAAAGTAGAGTGATTAGAGCACCTTAATGCCTTCAAGTGTTTTTTGTATCTGATTTCAGATTTACTCGCTGTTTGTCCGATGTATGCGGCTTTACACTGTTGGCAAGTCAGTTTATATATACCTGATTGTTGATACTTATTTTCCTCTATGTTTCTGTTGAACTGTTTTTGAATAGCGTTGTCAGTTCTAAAGGCTATATTTAATCCCTTTTTTTCTAACAATATTAATGATTCTGTGTGTGTTTGTGTTCAGGTATGTCATTTGTATACCATTGCCGGATCTCTTTTTGTGTGGCATTGTGGTTTGGAGATTTTGCTTAGTCTTGTGTGTTTGTTGATTGTGTTTGTATATTTATCTTTTTCACCATGTTTGTGTTATAGCAATTCTTGTATACTACCAGTAGAATATTGTTGAATTCTATTGTGTAATTTTCTTTGCTGAGAGATATCTCATTCATTCGGTGTAACATATATCTGATAGCAGTCTGTTTGTGATTGGTGGGTTGGTTGGAGGTAGGTATAATGCTGCAACTCATTTAATTTTAATTAAATTAATTACATATTTGTAATTGGTGTTCAGCTAGTATAATAGTGACCTTCATTGATTAAAGTTGGTGTTTGCACCCTGTTATCCACTTTCACGTGGTTTGAATTTGTGGGAGCTACTTGTGACTGGAATCCAGTAGACATGGTCAAACTGCAAATGATTTCCTAGTTGTTACTATGAGTATTTTTTCCGAACTGAATACTGTGACCATATTTTATTGTTCGGAAAAAAATAATATATGAGATATGATACGAATGATAAAAGAAGATACGTTTGGTTATGACATGGCATTCTGCAAAGTGAATGTGAATAATTAATCTATAGTTCTAGCCTAGAGCCCATAATAAGAAAGTACCTAACATGTACTTACTCGTATATTACTGGATCAGCATGATTACCTTCTCGCGGGAGAAGACTGTCATCACATTCTTTCAATGTTATAAAAATTCAGACTGCACAAAGTGCTCTCTAGCTTCACAAAGACACCACGTGATAGCAGAACTACTCAGTTTATAGCTTTTTTGCTTTACGCTCGTTGACGTTAAGGTCATTAGAGCCGGGAGAGGACTGGGGACAAGGAACGGGGAGGAACGTGGCGACTACCTTTTGAAGAAACCATCCCGGCACTTGCATGGAGTGATTTGTGGAAACCATGGAAAACCAAAATATCGGTGGCCGGATGGAGATATAAACTCGCGTCCTCCCGAATGTGAGGTCAGATCGTCTAAGGTATTCTATTTCCTCCCATGGAACAATACCACTCGTTACTCAATGATATCTTTATAGCCGAACTTAGGGCAACAGATGCAATATCGGCCTTCATCTCGGTTGGTTTGTTCGAATCCCCGTCCGGGAATGCAGAGTTGTGTTTTCCATGGTTTCCCAAATCCCTCCAGGCAAATGCCGGCAAGATTCCTTCAAAAGGACATTCCCCCCATCTTTTCCCATCTCTAAAGACCTCTCTGTTAAGAGACGTTAAGCAGTTAAAAAAAATCGGTTGGTTTTGCGAAATTATAGAAAATTGGAAACTGATTCGCTCGACACGAAATTGAACCCAATGGCTTGCTCCGCCCGTCGTTCTTCCCAGACTTATCCACAACTTCTTTGATGCAGATCTTATCGCAAAACTTTTTTTTTTCGCTTCTGGCTTTACGCCTCGTCGACGTTGAGGTCGTTAGATGCGGGAAAGGAATGGGGACAAGGATCTGGAAGGAATTCGGGTATGCCCTTTTTAAGGAACCATCCTGCCATTCGCCTGGAGTGACTTGGGGAAATGATAGAAAGCCCAAATCTGGATGGCCGCACAAGGGAGAGATTCAAACTTGTGTTTTCCCGAATGTGAGGCCGGAGCTTCTCCGCTCATCTAACACGCTCCGTATCACCAAACAATGGAAATACAATTTGTCATTTAATTTATCACTCAGTGATGACGATGTTTGGATAATACACTGAGCCGTGCTCGGCTCGCATTGTTTAATTTCCCTGCCCTCGATTGTCTTCTGATGCTGGTTCCTGCAGAGCCCGCGTGCTAGTTTCGCCCGTGAGAGCGCGCTGTGGCTCTGGTGGTGCCCTCTACCGGCTGATGGAGTTGATTTTCTGGGACACGAAACCGGGAAGTCAGTCGGTCGGCAGTAGTGGATTGGTTCGTTGGGTCTAATATTTTCCCTAATTGACTGCGACGTTAGAGGTCTGCTGGTAGAAGCGAGGACTTGTAATTTGACCCGGCGGCCTGGAAGTACCGCATGATGTGGATTTGGGACCCGACCGAGACCGTTCCTCTCTCGCATTAATCGAGGGAATTCCTCCGCTGCGCTCTATGTTCGTGAGCGGTTTTCCGCCGATTGGGAAGCACGGCAGCGGGCGGGGCTGGCGGTGGCTCCGAGGTGATAAATTGCCATTTTCTAGCACTGTCGGGTATTTGAGGTAGAATACCTGATGATCCCAACTACAAAGTGCGTCGCTTACTGCATTCTTGTTAATTGTGTTTAATAATTTTGTTACGGGAATGGACAAAATTCCCCGATATGTGGTGCTAATCGTTCCCGCTACCTTATCAGTGTGTGTGGGTGGTAACGACTTATGCGCCGGCGTGTACATACTATAGTGTGTCAGAACCTTTTGGTGAGAACTTGATTCTTAAGGTTAAACTGAAGGACGCTAAGGTAAACTGATTCCTGTTTGTTTAAAATAATTGCTGTATTTTGCCTCCTGTGTACAAATTTGTGTTTGGTACTAGCTGTAAATTTGTTATATGATGGTAAATTGGTAAGAGCCTGCCCTGTTATATTACGTTTCCAAGCACGTAAGGATTTTCTGTTTGCATGTTTAATACAAGTGGAGATATTGTGATTAGGGATATTCTCAGGGCTTAACAAGGCTGTCATCGCATTAACATATATTTGTATTGGTACAGGATTTATTAAAATCATAACCTGCAAGATCGAAGCTTTCTTATGTATTATATTGTATTATATTATTTGTGATATTCTGTATAAGTTTAATCGTTGACCATGATTCTTGTAATAAAATGTTTGAACAAGGTTTGCACTTTAAAACCATGCTCCCACATGCTTCCCACTGAGTCCTTAGTTGTAACCACACATATCATACACATACCTCTAAACTCAAACGGTTTCATCGAAATATTTTTGCTTTCTCTCAAACAAAATAGATTCCATTCTTGAAATTAAACATGGTACGTTGGGAGTTTTCATGGTTAATAGAATTACTTTGGTTTAATAAAAATTTTGTGTTGCTCATAGCAATTTAAATAGAGATATGGAAATAATTAGCTTCACTCATTTGCACTTTATACCTTGCTATAGTTTAGATATCCTCTGAATTAGATAGAATAGAGGTAATAAAATGCACCGTCAAGTTGAAACGAAAGTGAAAAAAAAATACAGTTCATTTCAAGTCTTAATGTGCATATAATGGCATTATTATATATATATATATTCTGTTGGTGGAATATATTCTTCCGAGACGAATGTGCCACTAAAAGATTAAGTGCATTTATTTATATATTTTCAAGGGACTAATATTTCGTTACGTAAGCCGCATCCTGTTTGGACGTCCTATGATATTTCATGAATAACTATGGTGTGCTGATACTTTGCAAATACAACTTCCACTTGCACGACTCTCGTGGAAATTACAGTTGTAATGTTCATTTAACCATTTAACTTGAACGCAAAATTCGGCTTCAATAATTTTATTTCGAAAAATATTGTAAGACTACTGTAAATTCTGCTACTAAATTAGCTTTAGCAAAGTACATTTTAAAATGCACTCACATAAAAGAACTGAGCTTAAAATGATAAATATAAATCTTCGTGTTATTGGATTCTTTGTTATGCAAATGTTCTGATATCATACGAGATTTCATATAGCAGCGAATTATAAGTTTCATACCTCCCTTTATGGTAAAAGTTGGTACTGTCATTTTTATCTTTTGAAAAAATATTACTGTATGACTTCCAATAAATTATGATGTGAACTTCCAATAACGTAAGTATTTATGGGAATGAGGTCAAAACTGAAGGTTAGGAACCGTTATCAAAAAAGCATCGAAAATTCACGAGGTCTTTATTATATAAAACTTGGTGTTGGCACAAATCATCTATGGAAGAGATGTATTTATTTGAAAATAATCAATGTAAAGCAGAACATGCACAAATTTAATTGTGGATTAAACAAAATTATAAATCACATATGTGAATCGAATTACAAGAAATCGACAATTTGTAGAAAATTGCACGGGTAATACACATAGCTAGTCACCAATGAAAATGAAACAGAAAGTAATTCATTCAGCAGAAAGGAGCCTCAGTATGAATAAGGTAGAATATATACAGAATAATCAAGCGAGTCACGTGTCTCTCTAGCATTGATACATTACCAACTTCACTATTTTTACTTGCGCGTAGATTAACCCTTTTGCCGATATTTGTACCCAGCGTGGAGTTAATTTTAGATACCAGCCAGATGCAAGAAAGCTATTAGAATTTCTAAATCGTGCCTCACTGTTGATAAACTGTACTAAGTTATCAGTTGAACGTTCAGCAACCAGGAATAAGGAATTCTCGCTTGACTGGTTTATTGATTTTTCTAGAAGGCTTCAAATTGACAAATGAACGTCGAAAGTTGAGGCTGCAAAACTATTCACTGCAAGTTTCTGTCACCACAATATCAGTAAATTACAAATATGATTTTCATTTAAAAATTCAATTCTGTGACTGAAATAATACTTTAAACATTCCCTCCACTGATTCGCAATCACCCTTCCTTCCAACCGCATCAAGAAAAATTACGAGTTTAACCATATAATACATAACGCAAAAATTAGTCTTTCATTTCTATTCTGAAGATTCCTGAAACTAGCAGAAAATTTTACTTTAAATATCATTTATCAATATAATATTTAATATAATAAAATTTCTGATTATTGTAGAATGTGTGGTGTATGGTATTATGTGCTGATACGTACTGCGGGTCTTCTGAGTGTATACACAGCCCCTGCAGGGCTTCTTGGCTCGCTCACCTTAGTTCCGCGACCACGTGCTACAGGGGGGGGGGGTGCACACCTCCCCCACCACCCACCGAGCACGGCTGCCAACTATCGCTACCAGTCCCCGACCAGCTCTGACGCCGTGAGGTAGGGTCTGACAGATCGACACAACTCTATCGACGTCACCATGATGCTATTAGAGGTAGGCAAGTCAGCATGTCTTCAAACTAGCGGACTTCTGACGATCATCGGTGTAGCAATACTCATGGAATACGCCCTTTTTGTTTCGAAAAATGTAATTTCAAAGATTTTTGTGTCTGAAAAATGTAAAATTTCACTAAGCTTATTTGTTTATCGTGATAGAAGTGCATAATAAATATCCTGGAAAAAAGAGAAAGATAGGATATAAACAGGAGCAGATAAAAATTCAAACAGACTACAAATATTTCTCACATCTTGTTTATAAAAATACTTACTCTATTAAATAATATTATTTATTCAATGGATGCTACATTTTTTTAACAGAATTATTTTATTTTGGCCAATAAACTGTGAAATAAACTTCTTCTGGAAAATAAAATATTACTTGTCATAGCAATAGCTATCCTGTTTCTTGCCACTGAATTATCTAGCCTTCACTAGTAGTTGTTTGCCTCATCTGATTATTAACTTACTGGTTATATGTCAATCTTAATTAGATATTGGTTAGCATTTCAGTTATTAATTGAAGTATGGTGTAAACTCCTCGTGCTATATAAGAGAGGAATAAAAGTTTTAAATTTGCTTTATGGAATAAATTGCTTTTTGTAACAGGTTTTACCATTCCAATTTTTATAAAAATGATAACCTTTGTGCTCCGAATATTGCGTACAATTAGTTGTTTGATATAAACAGGAAGGAAAGTATTAAATTTTTAAACAACTGCATGGACTCTTAGGTGCATGGACTCTTAGACTATGAGGGGCCCACCAGATGGATATTTTATCTACTAATATAATTTTCTAATTTTATTACTATCACATAAAAATAATCCAATAAATTTTTTTACTGCAAATAACCAACGTATACTCATTTTATCATATGAATGCAGGAACCGTATGGATAATCAATGAAGAATTGTAATAAGTAGGATGCATGTAAAACATCAATTATGATTATGCATAATAACATAATTACAACATTTTCTTGCACCTTGAACTCAATGATGTAACCACTTACCATCAGTTACACGTCAACGATATGTGCCAAAGTACTGTTTGACATAACGTAGATTGATTTAGTAGAAGAACTGTTTTAATCCCACAGTCAACTTTTCCACAAAATAATAAAAGAAATGATAAATATTTTTGTATCTACTAAAATATCTGGACCTACAAAAGTGCTAAAGATTCCTGATCTTTATTAATCTTTAAAACAAAACAATCACGACTCAAAGTGAAAATCTGCGACAGCATATTTTTTTTCATTTGTTACTTCGACTTATACACGAATATTCATACAGAAACCTAATATCTGAATTGAAATACCAGATCCGTATTTGCTTTCTTATTAATATAGTACCAAACTGGGTGAGGGGAAACGCTCTGGCCTCTCATTCTGGAATACGTGGGTTCGAATCTCCGTTTTGTCATGCGGATTTAGATTTTATTTGCTTTCCCCAAATCACTTCAGGCGAATACCAGGATGGTTTCTCCAAAAGACCACGGCGAATTCCTTTCAATTCTTTGCCCCCCGTGCTTTGCGCCTCCAATGACATCGACGTCGATGACGCGTAAACGCCAAAAGCAAAAAAAGTACCAAACTCACTGTATAGTAGAAACGCACCCAATACAGAGAGTTACACAGTTTGTTCCACTGTATTAAGATATTACTTGTACAAGCAACTATGTAAGTTTAATAGCTACTGATTTGTTTAATATGTCTCGTTTAGTATTTTTATACTCAAAACTTTAGAGTATATTCAGAGCACATTTTGGCGTCAGTACCTACCACACAGTAAAAATAATAGAATTTTTCGCAAATTTAAGACAAAAGTTACGTTTTTAGTACTTGGTGGTTGGTAATTGGGGAAAAGAAGCTCATTTTGCAGCAAGCATACGTAAAAAACACAATAGTGTATATTTTCACATGGAATATTACCAGAAGTTGATTTTACTCCCTTGATTTTCACACAAGACAAAACGTCGCTTACGATATTACTATACAGAATATTGCTACGAATGTAATAACAGAAAATGATTTTACAAGCGACAGGTCGCAGTGTGTCTTTGCAGATAGCGAAGCGTTGTGTAGTCTAAATCTAAAGTCATTAGTTCTGCTGGAAGACTTGATAATAGTATTTGTTTTCTTAACTTTTCTGAACACTCTTGAAGACAGTGGGGATAACAGTTGTTTCGTAGATAACGCTATTACAAGATGTAAAATGAACCGTGCTTGACATAACAGTTACCGAAGAGAAACGAGTATGAATAACAAAAAGCCAGTTTTCAATTGTTGTTAACCAAATGAAAGGTTGATTATGATTATAAGATGGGGATCGAATTGATTGTTAAAGACTTTAAAAGCAAATATCGTGGCATAACATCAACAATCTCACCTGGGCAGGAGATATCGGACAGGTGGTAGGAAAACGTTTAAAAATCCTGCACTTGTTGGAGAGAGGGATGAGGGTATGTACTGTACCAGAGAAGTGAAGGAATTTGGTTTCAAAACTTTAGTCAGACCATTGCTTGAATATGGTGGTGTAGTACGGGACCCATATTTTGGAGCTGAAATGGGATTCATTGGAAGACAGGAGGAGGGTGAAGAGAGCCATGGGAGTGTATAAGGCGTATATTGGTGATGAGGCGTGGATAGATATTGGTGTAAGAATAAGAAGTAATGAATGGAAGGAGAAAGATGACCATGACCACAAGCTGGCACTCGATTTGAGGTGCAAGAGTGTGGAAAGATTTTCTTTTGTGGATAGGGGAGTCAGGGATTTGAATAAGTTACCAAAAGAAACGATGAATAATTTTACTAAAACATTGACAGAATTTGAATTTGAAATTTTTAAAGTGCAAAAGTGTTAGGGAACAGGAAAGGGGAAAATTGGGTGTGTAGGGAAATTTCCACCCGAGCTTGAGCTAAATCGCAGTTAAATTAAATTACAAACTTGGGAATTGTGATGCAGAATAACTTGAAGGAGAGCTAACGAACAAAATCTGCACAAGGAGACTGCGATGAATGGAAAAAATGTATTAATAAAAAAGTTAATAACCGAAACCTTTGTGAGACAGCGACAGGCGTTATAATGTCAGCTTGTGGTATCTACCGCAAGCAACAATGGTTAAAATATTCCAAGCACCAGATTTTGTATGCTTAGATGTTTTGACAATAATCAGTAGGTACCAGCCAGTAGGGCTACGACACGATACAGGATCGGGAAGGTACAACGGGAGCGCATTTGAGTCCTGGTCACCGCTGCCGGATGTGCTGACTGTGTTTTTAGACAGTTTGTCCCAATTATCTATATTGTAGGCGAATACTGGGACGATTCCCAATTCCTGCCTCACCTGTTTTTCAAACAAAAATACATCTATTATACAGAACAAAGTTACACTTTTCGCAGACAGATGGCATCACAAATATTCTTCCCCTGGGACCAAATGCTCCAGACTCTGAGTAACCAAGCCGTTGATGTTACCACGGTACTTAATGGCCCTCACGAGGAAACAGAAAGGTCGATGTATACAGTCGATATACTCACGAGGCTGGCTAACAAGAGGAATATTTCTCCGGTGTTAGGGGTAGTATGGGATGTCATAGTAAGATGCGTGTTCCATTATTTGCAACATGGTCTGCTGCATGGCAAGAACCCGTATTGTCTCGTGTTGTTAAAATGTGTCTCTACGACGTCTCGAATTCTACTGCACTAATTGCTTGCTCCTTCGTCCATTCTGTATCATAATAGAACTAAGGCTTGATTCCGTAAGGCTAAGTTGGCACACAGAGTGCAAGTACAACTGTATTAGAATTATATATGTAAGAAATATTTCTAAACTGTGAACCGACTTTGTATCTTGGCATGTGTAACAAGATGAAGGAAACATATATCTACAAATATCTGGAACGTTCTGATTTAACTTAATGTTTACTTAGTACTTGTACGGAAACTACACTCATTATCAATAATCACATTTTATGCCCATTGGTCATTCATTGTTTGTAAAGAACTTGTAATCTTTCACTGTAATTACCGAATGAAATAGACTTTTTTTTATGCTGACAGTCTCTCTCGTGTTTTTTGTGTCCTTCAACTAGACATATCCGTTGTTTCATGTTTCCATTATCTGATTCAGATACTCAGATCCTCGTCTAGAACTGCAGTTATCTCCTTGGTTTGTAGCTTTGAAGAACAGTGTTACGAATTTCAATCATTCAAGGAGTACAAAATTTAAAGGTTTTACGGTAACCAGGAAGAATTCTGACATTCTGATCGTTTACAGATGAGTTATATATTTCAGAAGCAGATTTCAGATTTAGACAGATTGAAGACAAAATGAGGATAAGTGTTCCTGTTATTCTAAAGGTGAAGTCTTTTTCCTAACCTGCGAGGTGGTTATTTTCCAGAGTCACTGCGCTTTCTCTGTAGTTTCTGAAAGAACCCGGCACGTTATATGTTGCCAAAATATAATTTAACAATCACTCACTTTATGGTCTGTGCAGTTACCAAAAAATAAAGTATCTTGTTCTCGTGGCGTTTACTTGTGCCTACCTGGAAAGCATCAAGTAATTAACAACATACAATGTTCTTTCTCTTCGGCGGTGGTCACTTCAAACCTTCTCTGAAATATATAAAAGGTTAGAAGGGTATCTCAAAACTACTAAATCATAAATTAAATGATATTCTTTCAAGTCTTTAATGCACAGCTTTCCTTAAATTTTGTTAGACCCACCGACCGGTATATTATTTAAATTTCTATCAGAAGATTCCTTACACAACAGATTTTTCACCAGGTAAATAATTTCTTCTTCTCCAAAAAAATCAGAAGACAGTTCTGCTACGACCACAAATAATCCCTTGAATTTCTTAATACTTTCCGCTAACAATCCCTAACTATTTCTTTGAACATCACACAAATTGCACAACATTGGAAATTTACGATTTCAAATTTCTAAAGTTCCTATCAATTTCTTGCACACTTGTTGCACAATTATAAATTATAAAATCAATACTTGATGGCTGATATACAACTTCTAAACTGGAACAGAATTTAAAACAGTGGAATAGACGTTACAAATTTTAACAATTGCGCAACCGCTAAGTGTCGACTAATAAGAAATTTCGCTGGTATTATTATTGCTTCCCTAACCTGACACACTTTATGTAAGCTTAGCTCTTGCTAGTTTCGACGAAAAAACCTAATTTGAGTGATTATACTAAAATCCTCACTTTCGATGAATAACAAAAATAAAAATACCAGACGACTCACTTACTCCCCGAACAAAACCAAAAGACCAACTCAGACGGTTAACGCAAACACCTAAGGAGTCACCCACTGCCACACAAATATAAACTCTGCTCTGGACCGAAGGTCCGACTGCGATGAAGACTGGTGACGAAAAAGCCACGCTAGGTGGCGTCTCGTCTTTTTATACTGACGCTGGTTCTTGATGCAACACTTACCAAGACGCCAGGATTGTGTCGCAATACCTGTGGCTATGCATGGATCCTAATATTACACCACACTCGCAATTCATAATTTTTATAATAAAACTCAGACAAATGTCTTAGAATACACTCTGTAAAGCCCTAGAACCGTCACAAGTTCCCTGAGTGTTGCGGAGAAGTTTAGCGGAACACTTAGTACACGCGTCTGCTGCGGTAGACTTGCCTTTGTGAGGTGCAGGCTCCTTGATTGGCGGTCGATCGCTCTCGCGGGAGCAAAGGCTCGACAAGGAGAGGCATCCAATAGAGAGAGAGGAGAGGAGAGCCCGGAGCAGGGAACAGTGCTGAATCGGATTAAACTGACGAGTACTTAGTCCACAAGAAGTCAACTGTCGCAATATAAATCTACTCATGCAAATAATGAAAAGTTAACTGCTGAAGCTGTAATTTTTCGGTGTTGGGGATTTTCGCACGTTAGTTTTATCAGAAACATAGTTTTCTTTCTCACATGATAAAGTCAGAAGGGAAATATTTAGCCAGCAGAAGATACTATCAGCCATTTCCCACCCCATCTTCCTTTTTCGAGTTTCAACTGAGTGTGGGCATTTTTAACGAAGTCATATGGTAACCACTAGTCGTTGTTGTAATGTTCACAACAGTAAATTGCAGCATCTTACTCATGGAAACGTTTCAAGGTTACACTGTGAAGCTTCTAGAATTGATATGTTTGTCATAAATGCGATTTGCTTCAAAACTAAACTATGAACTGGAATATCGATATAATGTTCAAATTGTCATGTTGCCATCAGAGAATGGTTAATAATAATTCCGTTAAGAACTGTTTTCTTAAAGCGATACCCACGAAAGTTATTTCAGTTCAAATGGTAGTTATCTGAATAGACGATGCGACGAAAAATTAACAAGAAAGCTATAACGTACTGACCATACCCACTCTCCAGATGTTGGCAATCACTTTTGAGTACTTTAATCACAGCAACTTCTCCAGAACTTTGCCAGTACGTTTAGAGTCGTTGTTAAGTGTTACCTTAACGAATAAAGCAAGGAGGTAAGTATAAATTACAGGAGCATTATTTCTGTTTATCCTTTTGGTATGAGAATATTTATAGTAATGAAATTTAGGTGCAAAAAAAGGCAAGTACTTAAAAATCAATAGGTAATTTTTCTGCCAAAATTGAATTATATATTAATCATTGATTTTTTTTTCTACCAGTAAAGGGGACATAAATTTTTAATATTTATAAAAACCTATATTACATAGTTCTTATACGGGTCATCTCATTTAATGTTAATCTTAAACTTAGCTCCGACATTCGGATACTGCGTGTTTCTGATTAAGCTTACTTTTGTATGTTATCTCTTAATACTTTACTCGAATAAATATTGAGGGTCGTTAACTGGCAGCGAAAACAATACAAGTAATCTACCGAAATCAAACCAACCACTGTTCTGTTGCGGTATCTTGGTGCTGTAGAGTTAGCAACTTGTGTGGTGATGAGGTCCCCTAACACTAGGCCCTCGCACGACCACAGTGTTCTGCTGGTTGCGGCTCGGGGTCGTTTAGGAGAACGGCGCTCTTATTCACGTTTAATTCGGCTCATTTGGCGCCTAAGCTGGCAAAGCAAACCGGGATTTGGTCCCTGTAAACACATAAACTCTGGCAAAAACTGTAAAGTAGCATACATACATACAGTCTCACTAGCTCGGCGAAAATAAAAAAGTTTACTTCACCGGGGTGCAAAAGAGAAACAGCCTCTAACTTTTGCTTGTCTGTATGACAATGGAATAAATTTTATTTTTATTCTACATGTTTGATGATCTAAAGGGTTTATAATTGATGATTTTTTTTTTTATGGGAAGCGAAGTTATTTTCGATAAATTATTTTCTAAGATAATTAATTCGGTTTGTGTATATAGATTTAAAACGGTTTATTTTTTCATGCATTTGTAACTGTTGATTATAGAATTATCTATGTAATTGTACATGGCGGGTTGGCCAGCTTCCAGGAAACGACTTAATCTGTTTTGATATATTTGAGTATGCCTTTGCCAAATCTATATAACAAAATTGGAATTTAAACTTCTCTTGATAGAGATACCAAATCCGTAAAATACAAACTGCACATGTTGTCGCCAGTATAAAGAATTTTTATTCTGATACGTTACAAGTTTCCGATGATACAGAGTCCAGACCCATAAATGCAGAATCGCTTTTCTGACTACACGCGCATCATGCAGAAACTAATGAATGGATTTCAGCTAACCTTAGTAATAGTTTATGTCACTGGTTGAGATATAGGATATTTTTTATCCTGATTAGAATATACTCTCTGTGACACAGAGACCACAATAGTAAATATTCAAATTGTGCGCGCTTTTTCAAACAAACAAAAATAAATGAACGAATATCAACGAAATGTAGCATAGTGACAGCTTAAATCATCAGCTAAAATATAGTACACTTTTTATCTTTATTAGTGCCGTATTTCGTCCACGATACAGAGGCCAAAGCTGTAAATTTTGGAATATTCGTATATTCATTTAATTTTACCTGGAGGAGCTTTCTCACAGTCGGTACCGATAAATGCTCTATATATATATATAAAGTCGTAGTGAGTTTGTGTGTTTAGTATGTGCCACGTAAGGTTGGTAATAATTATCAAAAAATTATTCTGTATCACCTGCATTTCCTGGGTTATGTATTTGATGCTATACTGAAAAGCACGGAGCCAAAACACATAATCATTGTCCATATATATATATATATATGCATAACCCAGGAAATGCAGGTGATACAGAATAATTTTTTGATAATTATTACCAACCTTACGTGGCACATGCTAAACACACAAACTCACTACGACTTAGGCATACAAAGGCTCACATGCTACATCGAAGGCAACTCGATCAGATATTCTTTTAGCAAGCAAATTATTCACCTCATCAAATAATACAAGACATAGGACAACTGAAAATCAAAATTAATACAATCAAACAGCTACAACACTAACCAGAAATTACAAGGTCTGACGATAACGCTTTACTGAAAGAAATAACACCAGGATCCATAAAACAACCAGTCCTAAACCCCCTATTTCGACAGAAGTTAGACAGCTACTACAATGTTCTGGCACTTCAAAATTACCTGGATCTGTCTGTCTTTAAGGATTTTATATCACAGTTTATACATTCTGAAACTTGCCAGGCAGCACCACTTCAAATATTGATTAAGCGAAGCCATATGGACAATACTGAAGTCTCCGTGAGGGTCATCAACAAACATAAGCTTTCCCGATTAGTGGGAGTTTCAGTAGTGGTGGAACAAATAATGCGCTCAAACGTGATATGATATAAATTCAGAAGGAAAGGAAGAGGTTCATGAAAAATGGGAAAAATAGGACTGTTCATTGCTATCCAATATTTCTTTAATAAATTCTCAGGCTTCCGCGGCCGTCTTTGTTAATAAAAACTTGATTTTGTGGGAATGCCCCTTCTTTATTCCACAATCCAAGCTTTCGGCTACTATTCTACAGTACTTGACAGATATAAATAGTATCTCTGACGAAGTCAGTCGAATGACAATCAAAAGTTTAGATTGTGAAACAAATAACGCGCCATTCCCGCAAAATCGAGTTGTTATTTCTTTGATAGTTTATCTGTGAATTAACAGCACAAACATCAGGTCCCTTCTGATGAATTTGTGGCAACAGCTAGCACAACATAAATTAATTATCAGTTAGTGTTCATTTTTATGGAACTTAATATACTCCACAACCCTAAGTTTGATGGATTCGCCCAAAAGAAGTATAATATTAACACAGCTTTTCAGAGGCAGAACGGGAATCTTTTTCCTCTGGGACCTACTGTCTATGGTGTATTTTGAACAACGAATAGCTTCCGTAATAGAAGACAAAAATTCCTTTACAAATGAAAATGTAAAAGTTGTGGTTTACAAGTCCTAGTATTTTGTAATTTGCTTAGCATTTCTTATGGCAGCACATTCAATAGTGATTCTGTAAAAGTTTTATTTATTTCTATCCAAATTATCAACCCTTGTATTTTTTGTGCCCAGTGTAATGGCGTTAAATTATTTAAATTTGTCTGCAATGAAAGAATATCGAAAGTGTAGGAATTGGGCCAGCACAAGTAAATTTTAAATAGACCTGAGATGCTTATGACTAGCGTCTTGCCGACGTCGAGCTTATTAGAGGCGGGAAGACGGGAATGTACTGGGAAGGAAACGGGAATGAATTCTGAGAGGGTCTTTTTGAGGGAACCATACCGGCATTCGCCTGGATTGATTTCGGAAAATTAAGGCAAACCAAAATCTGGATGGCTGGACGGGGATTCGAACCCGCGTCCTCCAGTTACCGCTCACCCACCACGCTCGGTTAGACTTGCGCATGTTGCCCTTGGTAAAAAGCACAATTGTAAGAACACGTTGTAGTACGTGGAATGTCTTCTTTGCTTGTGTATGATTTCTTTAGCAAAATTCATGCAATACGTGGCAGCTTTGTTGTTTCTAAAACAGTTTCTGTAAATATTATTCCTAACGCTGTACAAATTGGTCATCTATCAAAATAATTACTATGCGTTACTAAACAAATGGATGAGGTGTAATTTTGTGAGGTCGTTGACCATGCTCGAATGATGGCGCGATTACAAAAGCGGCGTTTAAGCCCCGGCGGCAGCCAGAATTTCGGTCGTTTTGCTTTAAAGTTAGCAGCCGCGTGTCGTTGACTGCCATCGATTTTTGTGTTCTCTCCTAGCAAGAAATTATCCGCGGAAGCGAGCACGCATTGCGGACTGCGACACCAGGTGGCACGCCATGTTTCGTGAGAGCCAACGAGAGTAGCGTGAGGCCAGCAGCTGGAGCAGCGATAAAAAGGGTATGCAGTATACCGGGAGCCACATAGCCTCCTAAACACAGAGGCACTTGTACATATAATGTTCGTATCGTAGCCGGTATTTGGTCCTAGGCAGTTACTTGCAGTGCAACAACTGACACCGTTACAGAAATAGAGAGATAATTCAACAAAATCAAACACAGACATTATTACAAAAGAGAAAACATTAAGCTGGCAAAACAAACACAGATTTTATAACATAAAAATAACATTATATACCATTGTAAACGTAAATCAACAAGTATTAGCTGTGTGAAACAAAACAAGGTTTAAGTGTGACCATTATGAGAAACAGTGAAATAGTGACCGCCACAAAAATAATACGAGCAATGCTAAACCACAGCAACGGATCGGGTTGTACATAGTGCAAATAGAGCTGTTCCCGACCAACATGAAACTGTGTCTACCAAAATTTGTAGGTAGAATGTACGTTATTAGTAGTTAGTTATATATACAAATAATTAAGATTTCTTAACAACAGCATGTACAAACATTTCGTAAGGGCGAAATGCGTCTGCGCTTATATGATTTTTTTTTTTTTAAGTTTTCTAACAGAAGGTGTTTTCTTTCACAAATGTTTACGAGCAATTGCGGGAGAATTGCCAATAACCAATGTATAATAAATTTGTTGTCGGCCATGTTCCACAGTTGCTGCATAAATGTTATAAATTTAACACCATCTATTAACAATTGTTTTATTAATGTTTTTCACCAAACGCGTTCCACATTTTTGGAGTGGGGAATCGTCAGTAGCTGTAAATATTCATAGATTTATAATTACAATTATATCTGTATAAATGACTAAATTTTATATATATTCATTCCACAATGTTGTAACGTCTGTATAATATTATGTTAGTTCCCTGTACTACTATTAATGTACATAGTGTTTTCATAATAACTATACAAGACGCATAACCTTGTATAAATTCACTTTATAATATTGAATTAAATGTTTAACTGATAAACTTAATGTAGATAAGCTCTACATACGAAAATCACATTCAGCCAAGAACACCACTTTCTGCATTTCTCTGGACTAGTATTGCATTACAAAATTAAGCATTTTTCTCTGTAACTTTATGTAACACATGTTCAGCAAGAAACACAGCACATAATAGACAGTGAAATGTAAGTTCACCTATAGTACAGATAGACCAGGGCGACACCGTTAGCACTGCGGGAGTTGGTTAGCGGGACGATACGTATGTGGTGGCTTGTAGGCCACACCATCAAGCCGAATTGTACGGATCAGCACGCGCCACAGGCTAGCCCTCGCAACCACGTTTCCTAGTGTCGTTTCAGCTACCCGGGCGTTTGATGTTTACCGACTGGGCGACTGATAGGGGCATCCCTGGCAGCAGTGGCGCCTCCCTTCCCACGGCCCGGTGTTGGGTGCTCGTGCGGAGCGGCCGCCAAACGTACGGGCCGTGGGGAGCCACCTTGAGGGGCCGGAGAGCTACTGGGACAACCCCCTTCGCCTCACCAACGGCTGCTGACATTGCAGTAAACACTCCTACTACGCGTAGGCTACAAATGATCAAAAAAGCTCTTGATTTTTAAACAGTGAACAGTAAATTCTGATGTCTTCTACTAATCAACGAAATAAATTGATTTTAATAAATAACTTTAGTGTTAATGTGCAAATAAATAATTTCATGAGATGTTTTGCTATTCGTGTATTTGCTCTTTCAATTATCCACATTAATTTTCTTTTTACACTGATCAACCAGAACATTATGACCACCTACCTACTATCGATATTAACCCGTCCAGGCTATAGCAGCGTTACCTGACGATGAATGATTATTAGTCAGACTCACGCAAGGTGCACGTAGTACCAATGAGCATGTTATCCGTGTTTAGAATGGGGAAGGCGCGCGATCTCTCTGAGTTTGACCGAGGGCAGATTGTGATGGCTTGGAGGCTCAGCATGAGCATTTCGGAAACTGCACGACTTGTCGGGTGTTTGAGGAGTGCTGTGGTGTCTCCAACAAGTGGCGAAACCAAGATGAAACCACGTCCAAACGTCGAGGAGTTGGACTGTCACCCCTCATTACAGATGTCTGACGTCGTAGGCTGGGCAGACTGATAAAACAGGACAGGCGGCGAACTGTGACGGAAGTAACATCAGACATTAATGCTGGGCACAGTACAAGTGTGTCTGAACACACAGTGCACCGAACACTTCTAACGATGGTACCCGCAGCCGACGACCCATGCGTCTGCCAATGTTAACACCACGACATTGGCAATTACGACTGAAATGGGCACGTGACCATCGTCACTGGACGCATGATGGCATAGGGTTGCATTGTTTGATGAATCCCGATACCTTCTTCATCTTGCCGATGGGAGGGTGAGAATCCGTCGTTTTCCAGGGGAACAGCTGCTTGACACCTGTACTGCCGGGACGGAGACAAGCTGGCAGCCGCGGCGGCTCGATTAAGCTCTTGGGAACATTCACGTGGGCATCCATGGATCCAGTGGAGCTCATGCAAGACACCATGACGGCCAATAAGTGTCGTTCACTGATTACAGACTACGTACATCCCTTCATGATGATCATGTTTCCCAGCGGCAGTGGCATTTTTAAACAAGATAATGCGCCATGCCACAGGGCCATGAGTGTGATGGAGTGGTTCGAGGAACACATTGGCGAGTTGCAATTGATGTGCTGCCCCCCCCCCCCCAAACTCGCCAGATCTGAACCCGGTCGAACACATCTGGGATGTGATTGAACCTGGCATCAGAGACCATCGCCCCTTTCCCTGGATTTTACGGAAATTAGGTGACTTGTGTGTGCAGATGTGGTACAAACTCCCTCCAGCGACCTACCATGGCCTGATTGTTTCCATGCCAAGACGCGTCGCCGCTGTTATCAATACCAAAGGTGGACATACCGGCTATTAGATAGGTAGTCATAATATTCTGGCTGATAAGTGTATTTGTACCATCAGTCAGGCAAAAAACACGCCCATAGTTATTTTATTAATTAATCAAGTACGCTCATTTAATGAGAAATTTAATAACGTTGCTTTCAGTCAGTAATAGGTAACAATTTGATGACACTTTAATCTAGCTTTCCGACTTCACATCAAAATTGTAAAGTAAAGCACATCAAAATCCGACCAGCATTTTTTGCATGAATTTGCTTCAACGAAAGAATAATAGTAATATGTGACAACTTTTGTCTTAAATTTCTCAGCTTTCCGACTTCACATCAAAATGAAAAATATCCTCTTTCTTTTTTCTTTTTTTGCACTCCGGAGCATGGACTGTTCATTACTCCAAATCTTATCGAAATCTGAGGGTGAAAACATGCATAGCAGGTCGCGGTGAAGGGGAAGATCGCGATTGCGATGAAGGTCGCGGTGAAGATGAAGGTAGTTATCTAGGTATAGCTGCTAGCATTCATGAGTGTTTTGAAAACTCTTGTAGGTGCCACACGTTGTAAATTATTTCTATTTTGTGTTTAACGTGGGTATTATTTACTTTAATTAACCTGCGATTATTCATGGAAGTGATAACGATCGGGATGATAATGGTCTGTCAGTAGCCACAAAGTGGTGGATACTTTCTACGACTAGTAACGGAGAGTTCAGTTAATACCAAATAAATGAAGGGTGGGGGCGCGTGTGACCGCCTTGGCATGCGCTGACTCATTACTAACAATGCTTTTGTTTCACATGGATGAAACATATACAGCGACCGCGACGTTCACTTTCACCGCGAGCTGCTCGGCATTTTTTCACCTTTAGTGATAATTTTTCCGTGAATTGCTTTGTCCTAAAAGGCGGAATCAAGATCAGTTGAATGTAGGTTGTTTCCCGCAGTCGCAATGTTCATAGTTAATGATATAAATAAAATCGCACAACTTATCGTTTTCCGAGGTTTAAGCAGTGTAATTTCGTACCACCACTTGCCATTCGGGAGGACCGGGGTCAAACCCGGTTCGGTCATCCTGTCTGAGGTTTTCCGTGGTTTTCCTCAGTCACTCTAGGCGAATGCTGGGATGGTTCCCTACAAGGCCACGGCCGACCTTCCATCCCCCTTCCCTCCCCGTAGACGTAGAGTAGTAGGCTGAAAAGGATCTCCGTCATCCTCCAGCAGCTGGGAGGAATGAAATTGAAAAAAAAACCTTATCGTTATCCGATTCTTGAATAGTGAGCGTTCGCACTACTACTACTGGTACTTGAGATTCGGGAGGGCGGGGGTTAAATCCCGGCCATCCTGATTGCGGTTTTACGTGATTTCCCGCAGTCAATTTAGGCGAATGCTGGGATGATTCCCTACAATGCCACGGCCGACTTCCATCCCCCTCCCTCCCTTTGTGCTAGTTGGTTGTTAAGGATTCTTGAGATCCTCCAGTAGCCCGCTTACCAGGTTTTACCTTGCAGGAATGATATTTGTAAAAAAAAAAAAAAAAAAAAAGAAGAAGAAGAAGAAGAAATCCTACAGGCGATAGAAAGCCCCTATCCAGTTATCGCAGTTGAACGGTTTACCAAGAACAATTCATACCAAAATAATGATCGGAGAATACCGATACCAATATGCATGATCACCTTCAGATCACAATCCCTTCCGGACCACATATGCTAGTTGGTTGTTAAGGATTCTTGAGATCCTCCAGTAGCCCGCTTACCAGGCTTTACCTGAAAGGAATGATATTTGTAAAAAAAAAAAAAAATTAAAAAAAATCTTTGCAACTACTGTAAGCCAGGGGGGCCCGATTGGCATGCGCAGACTGACCTGATATTTCTGACTCTGCACATGACGTCACCGTATGAGCACTGTGTGTTGCCGGAGCATTTGAGTATACGGGCGCATGCTGTATGTCGATTGTGGTTTTGCTTATAACTTGGTGTAAATTGTACTAACGTGCCTGGATGTGCTTTCGCGGGCTGTACAAGTTACAGCAGAACAACAAAAGGTACTGGTATCACGTATCATACCTTTCCAAAGGACCTACAGCTCAGGAAAATATGGGTTCAAAAGTGTTATCGTAAGGATGATTTCAGTACATCAACAGCAACTATGTGTTCGCAACATTTTGTGCCAGATTATGTTTGTGATTTGTAATCTGAGTTACTAAATCTACCTCCAAAGAAAGTACTTATCTGCTGCCATTCGAAGTTCACCAACCATCATTAGTCAAAACCAAAGCAGCAGAACTTATAGATATCAAGCCAGATATGTGAGGAAAATAGCTGTTGAAACTCTTGCCGCTGTGTCGCCAAAAAACAAAAATGGACCAGTGCACTTCAACCACAAATATTGATTCTGATGAAGTTATCTTTCTGAAAGGCAGGTAAAAGAACTTGAAGCGAAAAACAAAAAACTGAAAGCTAGATCTTTAACTTTAAAGATTAAGAACAAATACCAAGCGTGGTGGGTGAGAGGTTAGCGTTCTGGCCTCGCATTCGGGATGACGCCGGTTTGAATCCCCGTCCGGGCATCCAGATTTGGGTTTTCCATGGTTTCTCCAAAACAATCCAAGCAAATGCCGGGATGCTTCCTTCAAAAGCTCCATGACCGAATTCCTTCCCGTTCCTTGTCTCCAGTCCCATCCCCCTCTAATGACCTCGACGTCGACGAGGCGTAAAGCCATAATTAAAAAAAGATCAAATATCTGTTTGAGGAATTGAGAGCGACTTCTCAGAAACAAATAGAGCTCAATAATAATATCAAGAAATTAGTACATAACGAGGCAACGAAAGTACTGAAAAACATATTTTGGGAAAACCAGATTAAATGTTTACTATCAGGAAAGAAACATGCTAAGTGGAACAGTGATGATATTTGCAAAGTAATGAAATTACGTGCCATTTCCAAAAAGTGCTATTTGTTTGTGAGAAATAAGCTTCATTTTCCGATGCCAGGTTTGTCAACTTTGAAACGGAGTATCTCCCGTTCTTTTCGCTGACAGGTGTGCAGCATGATGTAATACAGTTAATGAAAGTTCAGGCATTAACATTTTCCGATGCTGAACGTCTGTGTGTCTTGTCATTTGATGACATGAATGTAAATAGTAGCATTGCTTACTACCAGAAAGAAGATCGTATTATAGGGCCACATAGTAATGATCCGTGGTCTTTTCAGTGGCTGGAAACAGCCCAAATACTACGACCTCGACGTTCAGATGACAGCGGCATTGTTGAACTCAGTTAGGCATTTGACTACTTCTTGAAAATGGTTTTAAATTGTCAATTGGTACACGTTATTCACCGAGTACTTTTTACTTTTTGACGAAAGTGCTTACTTTGTGTAAAAATTAACATATCTGTAAAAGCTGCGGCTGCGAATGGAGCGTTTCGTATTATCCACGTTTTCAACTATTTTTATTGTTTGTTGCTGGTTATTTATTGTTATTAATGAATTTCATTTTGAATACAAAATCGAGAACAATTTGTAAATGACTACAGCGGAAAAATATTGAAAATAGAAACCTTTTATTTGTGGGGCTTACTATAGAAACAACCCCTGAGTTTTATTCCGTGGAGCTTAAAAATGTAACAACTTCAATATGATATTACGACAAATTCACTTAGGATTTTCTGTGAAGCTCATTTACATTGCAATTTCGTAGAGTTAAATGTAATGAATTGTTTAAGGCGAGCATCACTAAGGTTAGGGTCGTTAGGTTCGATCCTCACTACAGAATATGTTTAATTTGTCGTTTTCTTTGGATACTAGTTGCTGTTGGTTGCATCGCATGATAATTTTTTCCCGAAAATCCACCAAAACATCAATTTAATTTCTTTCTTTTTTCTGAAGGCTTCACATCATTTTGGATAACAAGCGAATTACAACCATTTGAAACATAATCAAAGAAGACTTCAAAAAGGGAATTGGACGTTATTTGCACACCGAAAAACAGAAATTACTTCCACATTAAAAGTAAATATCGCCTAAATAGACGCATTTATGTCAGGAAGGTAACCTGCAATTGTATCGTCACTTAAAACTTCCAACAAAAGGGACACAAAGCGTTCCGGAACTGTTGCAATATTAACATGAAATTTCTACAAGTGATCTCACTTCTAACATAAATTCCATTATTCGCCGCCGTGCACCTGTATTTTTTGCATAATATTCTATCTCTGGTAAGATTGAAAATTAAGTTTTCTTGTATGGTAGCAATTTGTTTCAAACGCTTGCATGACGCTTAGCACCATTATGAATTATTCGAATAAAAACATGGATTTGTAGTACAAAAAACAGAAAACAAAAACTAAAAAAATTCACACAAAAAAATATTATACCAACCAAGATTCGAACGCAGGACGTTCTGAATTCCATTACCACTCTTCAATCACGCAGCTATCCGGACATTACTCCTTATAATAGTTATTAAATTAAATCAAAATAAATTGCAATGGAGCGCATGCTCCGGTGGCAATTTCCCTAAACACCCATCTTCCCCCTTTTCTGCATCCACCTACATTTACCCTTTACAAATTTTAACTTTAAATTCTTTCAACGTTTTTTGGAAAATTATTCATCATTTCTCTTGGTAACTTATTCCAATCCCTGACACCCTTACCAAAAAAAAGAGAATCTTTCTACACCCTTGTCCCTGAAATCGAGTGCCAGCTTGTGGTCATGGTCATCCTTTCCCTTCCATGCATTACTTTCAATTCTTACACCAATATCTTTCCATGCCTCATCACCAATATACGCCTTGTACACTCCCATGATCCTCTTCACCCTCCTTCTGTCTTCCAATGAGCTCTTTTATCATATCAGTTACTGAATGCGTTTTGTGATAATTTGCAGAAACAAATCTAGCAGCCCTTCTTTGCACCTTCTCCAACTCCTGTATTTGATACTCAAAATGTGGGTCCCATACTACACTACCATATTCAAGCAATGGCCTGACCAAAGTTTTGTAACCTAATTCCTTTATACTCTTGTAATTGTTTAGGTTTCTTCACTTTTTCCTTCTTTGGAGTTACTGTCGTATCACTTGTATCAGAATAATAAACAGAATTATTTTAAACCATATAAAAGAAAAATAATGCTATTGGAAACTCTAACCTCAAAACGAGGGACAGAAGAAACAGCGAATTCTCAGCTTATCGGTCACATAATTGACATCCACCCTTCCGTTCAGAAATAACGGTGAGCTGACACGAGTCGACAAGAATGCCAAAATATGGATGGTCTACTATTGTTGCCTCAGCCACCAAGCGAAAGGGACACAGATCAAATGACAAACAATCCGTGGTTATTAGGCACGAGCAGGGCCGTATTTAGGGTATGTAGGTCCCTAGGCTACACCTGTGGGCCCTTATATATATAAAGCAATGTCGATTACTTATTAGTAAATTACTAAACCGTTCAACGCAAAATATTGAATATGTAATGATAGTAAAAATATACGAGAATAACTCGCTGAAGAATCGAAATTTCGTAACGTGCTTTCTTCATCGTTTCCGAGACTGAAGTGAACGATGTTAGCAAGTGATGCCAGCGCATTCAATTTATTGACTGATGATCGATAGATAAGGTGCTGCCGATTTTAATGCTGTTGTTGCAACCAAATATCTTCAACAAAAGCCCGCAAAATTACAAACTGAAACGTTTTAGTCACAATATGAAACATTAGGCCTACATATTAAAATAAAACACACGATGAAAGATGATTAACATCATCAAAGCACGCAATTAACATGAAAAACTCAATATTGATTATTCACAACGCATGTAAACAAGATGACAGCGACTAATATATTTTTACTAGCTGGTACCCACGACTTCGTTCGTGATTGTAAAGAATTCATATTGACAGCTATAGACATCTAACCACCCTAGTGCACGATGGGAGACTCGATACTATTACCACACACAAGTACCAGTCTTCTGCGCTATGTAGTTCCGGCAGCAAGGTAAAATTTACGGATACACACAAGTCTTTGGATGAAACACGAAAATATTCATGATCGACCAATTTCAAACACCATATTCACACACTCCCACAGTTACCGAATTTCGGCCAACGTTGTGATCGATGGGAGACTCTGTGTTACTACCACACACAAACGCCAGTGATCTGCGATTGATAGCTTTCACTTAAAAGCGATACACCGTGACACATGCGTCTTTGGCAGAAATATGAAATTGCCGCAGGTCGACCATTTTCATCCCCCATATCTTCCACACCCCCATAGCTACAGACATCTAACAACCATAGTGCACGACAACAGACACGATTCTACTACCACACATAAACACCAATGCTCTATGCTATGTAGTCGTGGTAGAAAAGTGAAATCTGCGGAGACACATACCTTTCGTCGAAATACGAAAATATCCTTGGTCGGCCACTTACAACCACCATATCTACCACAGTACCACAGTTTCTGAAATTCGGCCGCTGTTGTGATCGAAAGATGACTCTGTGCTACTACTACACACAAACGCCAGTTATCTGTGATCTATAGTTTTCGCTGAAAAGTGATACACCATGACACTTTTGTCTTTGGCAGAAGTATGAAATTGCCACAGGTCGACCACTTTCAACCCTCATATCTCCCACATCGCCATAGCTACCGACATCTAACAACCATAGTGCACGACAGGAAAGACGATTCTACTACCACACACAAACACCAAAAGTCTATGTTATGTAGTTGTGGCAGGAAAGAGAAGTATACGGAGATACGAATTTTTGGTCGAAATATGAAAACGCCCTGCGCTGACCAACTTTAATCATTATATCTCCCACATCCCCACAGCTACCGGCATTCGGCCAACGTTGTGCACGACAGGAAACTCCATGCTACTTCCACCCACAAACATCAGTGATCTGTGCTAGGTAGTGGTGGCTGAAAAGTGAAATATAGGAAAACACACGTCTATTTTTATATACCTGTATATATAAGATTTTTGCGTGTGGTGCGGGCCTGTAGGCAAGAGCCTAGGTAGCCTATGCCTAAATGCGACCCTGGGCACGAGGGTGTGCAACTAGCATAAGAGCGTTCCGTTCCATGTACTGTATACTTTACTCGAAATAAAGTATTTTGGCATACATTACTGGTATGAAAAAGTATAGAGTATAACGACCAAAAATAAAGTTTGATACTTTATAAAGTTTGGTTGGCAAACTAATATTGCTAAGGAGGTTAAAATATTGGGCAGTAGGTTAGGTACTAAAATTTCTTTGAAAAAATATATAGGAGAACTGAAACAATCATCCCTAATACAGTACGTCTAAATTGTGTAAAATTATTGGCTGCTGTGAAGTGGGAAGTAGACACCAGAATACTCGGAAACATTTAGGGGAGAGTAGGGATACATGAGCCATTTTTGAGATAAACATTTTTGTAGCTTTTATTTTGCAGCTTTTCAATTTTTAAAATATTGTGTTTGGAGGAAGAATGTTTCCTTAATTCAAAAATATAAAAATAATGGCTAGTTTTGCATTATATTATTGCGTAAAAAATACTTCTTAAAACCCTTGCAACATGGTTCAAGTATCCCCATGCTGGAGATACTTGAGACGGGCATTAGGGATACTTGAGACATAGGTTGAAATTTTATAAGATATGTTAAAAAACTTTCCCTAACACTAAGTGCTTACATAAAAAAATAGTAACTTATTGTTAAGTTCAGCTTTAAATAACTAAGCACTAGATATATACCTACACAATTACATTTATATATAAAATTAACGCTAATTGAATATTTAGTATTACCACCAAATACTAAGGAGTTACAAATGTTATTTAAAAATAGCTTAATCTGTCATGTAAATTGGTATACCAACAATTAAAATAATCATAGGGTCAAAGATTATTCAATAACCACTCACCAGATCCAATTTTAAAAAATAAAAATTGCAACATATTTTTTTTACATTACAAAAGGTGTCTTTAGCAACATTTCTATTCGCCCTTTATCAACTTATAACCAGTCATTACTGTTGGGCTGCCTAATTTGTAAAACTTTCTTACAAATAACCACAAACAGAACAGAAGAGTTAATATACCACATAGTTGGAACATTTTTATTAGTTGCAGCAACAAATTCGTAGGCTAATTTACATACATATTTGTGGACAACCCATAGTGAAGTTTGGAAGCTTTCAAAACAATATTTAAAAATTTTCCTTCCTAACTTATTAAAATTTCTTTATTTTCAATCAGCTCATAATAAATTTTCTTCTCCTGGCCTGATTTATATTTAACTGTGTAGGTTGAAAGCATTGTTCAGTCTATGTTATACTTCTTTGCTACCGCTCTCAGTATTGTACTTCCCTCAACTATTTCGCTGCAGGATTCCTGCATTATGTTTATGGCAACAGCGACCATCCTTCCTTTTGTTAAATTATCATTTTTTTAAAATAAAAAACATCATTTTTAATTTTTTGTACAGTTAAAATTTATAAATATGATATTATTTTTACAAGTAGGCCTATCTTTCATAATTATACAAGTAATTGGATATATTAACTATAGTTTAATGAAATTATATAGAAAATAGATCCAAAGTAAACACAAAAATGTTGCTATCTTTAATACATTGATACTTGAGACATTTCTCAACTATCCCTAGGTTGTCTGTCTCAAGTATCCCCACACGCTCCACTAATTTTGTTTACTCAATCTCCGCGTTATGTGACACTTAAAATAAATTCTGTTAATACCAAATAAGAACTAATATAGTAAGCTTTCTACCTATCTTCCTACATTAGGTTAGTGACAAATAGTTGAAGAAAAATAATTGTTAGTTCATATACATAAATATTTACTGTGAGGCCACAAAAAATTAAAACCCTCCATAAAATCTGTAACTGACCATTTAGCCAACTCATTTCTTCTGACTAGCTGATACATAGAACAAGTATTAATGGGATGCCAATCTTGCCATTTCAAATTGCCTTACTAATAAAAAAATGAAAGTGTCTCAAGTATCCCATATCCTTAAGTATCCCTACTCTCCCCTACTGAATTGGAGTGTTCTTGTATAAAACAGCATCTAAGTCAAAGCTCTATTTATCTTGCCGATTGTTGTTATTTATGATTTTTTCTTCTCTGCATTCCTCGCTATCGACTGCAAACGTTTTGATAAGATATGTTAATTTTGTTCTCATGTGAGAACAGCCTCGTGGATGTGGAACAGAACACATAATTCTTATCAAACAATTTTTCCAGCTACTTATCACAGGTTAGTTACTAACCATCACACGAGAATAATTTATTTTCTTTTTCAGCAAGCGTTTGCACCTTATATCAGCACAGTTGGGCATGTTTAAATTTATCAGCCTGGTATTATTTCCTAACAATGGAACATTGATCTGAAAACAAAATGGTAAACCAAAGAGCCTAACCATAACTTGTTTGCTGTCGTGCCCAGCGCGCTATCTGTGGAAAGTAGACAGAGACATTGCGCTGTTGCTGCCGCTGCCATGTGCTGCCACCTTTGAACAGCGCTGTGAACCAGGACCGCGTGGTCTCGCTGCATTGCTGGAACTGGTCGTCCTCCAGTCGCTATTGTTTGTGGCTGTGAGATCCGCCGCAGTCCGTTGAACTCTCTGAGCAGCAGTCTCACGGCCAGCCACGAAATTCAGCCCCACGGCGCCGCCGTAAATTAGACACACGGCCAAACGGTGCCCCCAGGGTCGCGCTGCCTCGTTGACTTATAATGCCTGCCCGTATTAACGTCATTGGATTGACTCGACGAGTTGTGCATTCAACGTAATGAGGCATGTGGGCTCGTTCGTTTCCGCTTGAATTGAATGAATTACAGGCTACACAATTTAGTTTAACAATAGGGGGAACAAGCGATGTAATTAATAACGAATACTCTGAAAGAAGAAATTTATAGGCAAATTTCCTGAGTGAGGGCTGTAACTAAGTAAAGAATTTGAAGATGCAAAATATGTTAACTTTCTTGCTCGGCTTTTAGCTATGTTAGCCACTGTTCTTTAGTGGAAAATTACAGAATTAATGTTTTCAGGAGGTTGTTAATTGATATTGCTTCAGTCCTGTTAGTAGGTCCGAGTGCGTTAAAGCTGAGCCATACTGCACAGCGAAGAGATTTGTCTCACTTTAAAGACAATATAATTTTGTATTCCACGTTTAATGAAGAAAAACATTTAAAATAATACAAGATGATCGTCTCCGAAATGATCCAGGGACAAAATTCGCGCAGTTATCTCTTAATATTATTGCAAACAATTCCTTTGGGAAATATATTAATTACCAATAGCGACAGTTCCAGATTCTTACAAAGACAACACTACTGTTATGGAACGTCAAACAACGGCCCAAACAAGAGATTAATATTAAAATTAATTAAATCATTCTTACTTCTATTTGAAATTAAATGGTAATAATTTTAAAACGAATTACAAGTAATTTAAAGAACTTTGGTCTCTCTCGCAACATCATTCACTCACCTGGATAGCTATTGGCTGGAGAACGGTGTCACGTGTCAGCCTTCGCTCGCAAAACAGCGACCAGAGATACCTTTAAAAGAAATTCGTGGTTATATCCACAATTTAATAGCTAAGCAACTACTACCAAATTAATTGCCATAATATATTCATTAAGTTTTCTTTTCATAGCGTTTCATAATTAAAAAATATAGATATATTTTGCGGCTGAAAAAACGTGGATCTGCTTTTCAGTAATATATGATGTTGCTAATGAAAGAAACTTAAAAAGCTTTGAAAACATTAAATTACTCATGGTCTTTGCTGTAACCACGAATGCCAATTGTTATTCCGGCTTATGATAAATTTCAATTTAATTAAAACTTTCACTAATGTTGTTGATTGACCAAAGTTTATGCATTACGGTTTATTTGCTTTTAAGTATTTTATTGACAACATTCGTTAGTGGTCTTTACCCATGTTCACTGTACATGAGTTATTAGGTTATTTTAAGTGGGCATCAAACCAAATATGTTACCGAATCAACTATCCTGGCAATTCATTTCTTCTGAATTGCTCAACTGTTTAATAATATGGAATGTGTATTAAGTTCTCAGCCGTTACAGATACTATGACCAATGATTACATTATGAGCGTTTGCACAGTCTCAATAAAAAACAACACGATGCTTTCGAAACAAACAGGATTTTTTTTACATTTTGCCGAGTGATCTTTAAGGGTCAAATACAAGTCAAGTTTGTATTTAAGCAAGTCCGAGTCTATGACCTTTGAAACAATTAAATGACTGTGTTATCGTTCCTGTTCGTGTTTAATACCTACCTCTATTGATGGTTCTAAATTCTTCACGCTCAAAAGATTTTATTCACACTGAAATACAGGGCAAGTTTATATTTGGTGAAATCAGGTCAACCTGTCATAATCTATCATCCTAAAAACTGGAACTATTCTAGACTCGTGAAGAATCGCAAAAAACGGTCACGGTTAACACTAGTAACAAATAATTTCTAAATCCGAAGTATGGAAGTCATCACAACTCACAACAAAAGTCTTTAAATTAAGAATTTAAATAGCAGAATTAATTTAGATCTACAACAAGCTCTGACACATTGATTCTAAACCTTTTCACAATATTTTGAGCATATGATCTTATAATAACAAACCAGTCCGACGCAACTACAATTAACTACTATTTTTTCTAAGACATATTTAATGGAAGTATGACGAAAGGAAACAAGGTTATAGTGATATTAGCGGAGTCTTAGTAGGACAGATTAAGCGAAAACACTGACCATTGCCGACCTGCTTAATAAACGGGCTGTGTGTATTGTATAACTGTTCTTGCTTGATGAAGGCCATCAGTAGGCATCTATTAAGCGGGTATCATATTTTGGAATAGCTGCATAAGTAGTGACAAGGTGTGAAGCTAACAATCTGAGTACTGACGACAGCACGAGCAGGCATATTACAACAGGCACAGCAGAGCAGTCGTGACAGGTATGTATGTCTTCTGCATATGTAAATCAGTGTCTGGGGGCCTGCTTGAAATAATATCACACAAAAACTACTGGATAGATTTTGATGAGGTTTAACAATGTGAAAGCTTAGGATCCAGCGGAAAATGTCTTATGACTCTTCGCGACTGGGGCCCGGAATAGGAAATGATTCCCTGTTCTTAACCTCAAAAATACCCACCAAAGATATTTGATGTAAACCCAATCTGAGGTTGTAAATTATACCAAACATATAATCTCCAATAAGCTTAAAAAATCGTAAAATATTATCGAATTGTTTTTATGCTAGTATACGTTGTTTGAGGCATTAAAAATTATTGTTAAAAAAATTAATCAGATTAAACTTTGTTTTTTTGTTATTGTGAAAACAGACTTTCGATTCTATTTTTTGGAATTCGATGGAGTTCTAACTATTAGAAAGTTTAGTACCTAACTAAAAATCTATGATTTGCCTGCAGCTTCGCCCGCTCGTACGGTAGATGTATGGATGTTTGAGCTTCAGTATTAGTGGAAGCTGTGGTTATGTAGAGTTGCAGCCTGGGCATTGATTACATAATTATTCCAATTACTTTCAAAGGAAAAATCTCCTTCTGGAATTTCGTTTGAAATCAAATGTTCATGTAGCATCGTTTCCTGTGTCTTACTACTGTTAAATCTTGGTCTCACATTTCGCAGACGTAAATAAACAAATGACTGCAGACCGTGTAAATTTTTCACTAACGTGTTTTATACTATTTAAGGTGAAACTTTTCCATCTCCACAGGCGGACAATTAACTAATATTAATGCAAGAAATTTCCGGAGCTAATTTTAAACCATATCCTAATTTTTTTAAACCCAATCAAATTAAAAAAAAAAATTGAAAGTCCATTATCACAAAAAATGAAGTTTAATGTGATGATTTTATTTTGTAACAACAATTTTTTTAATGCCACCAAGAACGAATATCAGCACAAAAAACAGTTTTACAATGTTTTTACTGATTTTTAAATTTAGTTTAGATTTTATCTTAGGTGGAGTTTGCAATCTCTAGTTGGGATTGTATAAAACATCTTTGGTGAATATTACTTGAGGTTTCTTACATACCGCAGTTTTTAAGCTTTTAAAATATAAAAGTACGTCGAAATCTGTTCGATGATTTTCCATGATGCCTCTTGAGACAGCCTGTTTCGGATTTATGTATATAGATATCACCAGGTGAATTAAACTTAGATTGTACGTAGCTTAAAGTAAGCAAAGAAATATCTAACAAAGAGATTAAGCAGCATTATGAAGAAAACACTACTTCAAAAGAAACAAATTTGATCTCGGGTAGTGGCAAAAGAAAGAAAATTTTAGAACTATGCAAATGAAACATTAAAATAATAAGCTTCGATGAAGGAAAAGAAGAGAGGCATTCCATGAGTAGTGCTTTAGAAGGGTGTTAAAAATTTAAATGGATCACTGACGTCCATAATAAACACATAAAGAAGCAAGTTCATGAGAATATTAAAACTGGGTCACGTCTTGAGACATATGAAGGATCGTCCAAATGTATGTGGAGTTATGTATTTTGTATTTCGTAGCATCCAGTGACTGCGTTTCGTCGCGGCTTACTTTCCACATTGCTACTATCTACCTCAAGAATTTCTCTGTTTCCTCTCTTTGTGTCAGTTAGTGATTGGTGCATGCTGTTATTTCAGTTCAATTATTCAAAACATTCTCTCCGCCCATTTACTGGGAGATTCTTTCCATTAATCAATCTGAAATTCGCGTGAAAGCTGCTTATTTTAAATCATGTAACGTGTTCAAGGAAGAGCTGTTTACGGAATGGCACCGTATTCCTGTCAGAAACGCCTCATTCGGTGGAAAGAATCTGGAGAAGAGTATTTGAAATGCTACCGCACAGTGTTTTCCTTGAATGGACAAGATTTGATTTTTTCTTCTGATGACAGAAAGATATATACTAAGGAATCTGAAACCTATACCTGAGAATGTAGATTTTGGAATGTGGGGATGAAGAGATTGGCTCAATGTAGAAAGAAATGGGGTATCAAAACGATCAATAAAATGATAACAGAAAAAAAGGAATCACATGATTTGGATCCTAAAATATCACAGTTGTTAAATGCGTAAAACGTTTTAATAATGTTGCTGTAAATTTATTTTGCCATATCTTCTCATGTTCCGAAATGGTATCGGACTACTGGTTTTACTTGGTTGTCTAATACCTAATACATACTTCGTTTTTGTTTAAAGATAACAGGCAAGTTTTTCTTATCTCGCTGTAACCTGGTTTTAATCTTAAAATCCTATCAGGTATTCATAAACACATACTCGCCTCCACTGAAGCTTAACTTCAGAAAATAGTTTCAGTTAAATTGAAGGTTATTTGTACAAATAAAAGGATGACTAAACAACGGTTTCTTTAGTTGCACCCTACGAGCTGAACAGCCAATGCCAAAACCAATTTTCATTATATCAAACACTGTTAATAAAAAAAATCATATTTTTGTCGAAAGACCAGCTAAATCAGTTAATAGCTATTCATTAAATGGTTGGTTCAAACACACACAGCAAGTACATTAGAAGCGTAATCATCCGTGGAAATTACGTGATTTTTCAATTACTCGACAGTTCACGTATGTAATCTCACCTCCGGCATCGACATTACAGTTGGAAGGCCACTATTTAACAATTAATATTTTTCTTGGTGATCGACATTGTCTATTAGAGATTACTTCTTTACTTGGTAGATTCTGCAAGACCGATTCCCTCCGCGTAGGCGTATATATTTCAACCTGACGAGAAATCTCCAAAATAAATCATCCAAACAAACTGACTCTACTAAAGACAAATACTAAAATAGTGTTAACTAAATAATTATTTTCTCTTCAAACACTATCAAATTTCTAGACTGAAACCTAGAGGTATGTAATATGTCATTTTGAGTATCAAATACAGCAGTTGGAGAGGGCGCAAAAAGGGACTGTTAGATTTGTTTCTGGAAACTATCGCAGAATGCAGTGAGTAACAGATATGATAAAAGAGCTGGAACGGGATTCATTGCAAGACAGGAAGAAGGTGACTAGGGTCATGGGAGTGTACAAGCCGTATATTGGTGATGAGGTATGGAAAGATATTGGTGTAAGAATGAAAAGTAATGCCATAATCTGGCACTCGATTTCAGGCACAAGGGTGTAGGAAGATTCTCTCTCTCTCTCATTTTTTTTAGGTAAGTGTGTCAGGGATTGGAATAAGTTACCATGGGAAATGATGAATAATTTATCAAAAGCGTTGAAAGAATTTAAAGTTAAAATTTGTAGAGGGCAGATGTAGGTGGGTGTAGGTGGGTAGGGGAAGATGAGTGGGTAGGGTGCGCTTCATATCAATTTAAGTAAATATTATTATGTTAATGCTTAATAAATAAATAATAGATGGATAGCTAGACACATTCGCAAGATACACTTCTCAATGAACCAGCTAATAGCGCAAGTTATAATTAATTTTGTGTTTCCTTATCCTCAACTAAAGCATATTGATTTCTCCTAGAAACCGAGCGTGGTGGGTGAGCGAATAACGCTCTGGCCTCGCATTCGGGAGGACGCCGGTTCTAATCCCCGTCCGGTCATCCAGATTTGTGTTTTCCATGGTTATCCCAAATCACTCCAGGCGAATGCCAGGATGCTTCCTCCAAAAAGGCCATGGGCAAATTCCTTCCCGTTCCTTGTATCCACTCCCATTCCGCCTCTAATGACCTCGATGTCAACGAGGCGTAAAGCCATAAGTAAAAAAAAAATCTTCTAGAACAAACTATTATCAACTCAAAAGTAATACTTAGTTATTAAATCCAACTATCTGTAATAAAATAAAATTGTATACCCGAAATTCAAGAAATAATTAATGAAATTTATTAACACTACAATTAATCCCAACCGAAACGAATTATCTTGTATAAAGTTTAATGCATGGCACCATCGCAGATTCTGTGAAAAAACTTGGGCTTTGTTACACAGTATTAGTGACGGATCTGTAGTTATTAATCGTAAACTATATTTGAGGCGGCGATAGCGCAAGGCAATTCTATGATTTTGGATCTGTACAGCAGGGTTGGAGAGGAGGTGGTGCATAATCCGTAATCATCCTATTGTATTGTGTCCCAACTACTGTATTCAATCCCGGCGCAAATGAGATGACCCATACGACAATGTAGAAGGTGATTCGTCCATTGGATGGGGACAGAAAATTTTCTGGCTTTGTAGTGTCTTTAGGAAGAGTTGGGTTTAGTGGGTTGGAACCAGTTTTCACCCTGTGAGGAAACATAGTTAGCTGTTCTGGTTTATTTTTTTTCTTTTGTAATTTATTCTGTGTTCAAATATTTTGTTCTTTCGTTTTATTGAGATGTAGTGCAAATTGTTTTGTATGTTGGAGGAAAAGTATATGACTGTTGAGCTGGTACGCCAGAGAGGTATAGAGTCTCTGGTTAAGGTTTATGGCGGGCAAAATGCATGTGTTGTATGGATTGCCCATGTTATAGAAAGAGTGTGATTTGTGTAGTTAATCAAAGGAACACTATAAGAAATGAATAAGTATGTAATTGTGGTGATCAAAAGTGATCTTCTGCACAGTGACAGTTTACGAAGTAATCCTGTGGAAGAGTTTTATTTTGAGTGGTGGATACAAGAATGAAAGGAACTTATTATCTTTCTTTGCTGATAATGCGTCTGAATATCTACGTGTGAACTGCTATGAATAAACGAGAAAAGAGATTAACTGGTTTCATTTAATACAGGATAGGATGAATTAACCAATTTTTCTCGCAGAAGATGGAGCGAAATAAGCAGAAAAAACAAAATTTTAATTTTTGGTTTTGAGGTTTTTGAACGATCTGGTTCATAGACCGGGCAAACGAATTGCACCAATTTAATTTCACTTGAGGATTCCATGGCGAAGACTCATCTTACAGATAATTATATCTCGCATGTGGCTCTTTGTGACGAGAACTATAATACATTATTATTTATTAAGTTACAACCGTCTCCCTTCGTTTATTTGCTTAACACACTACATTCATGACAGCCATCTAAACACAGGCAACAACTAAAACAAACGGAGGAGAGGAAACGATCCTCCTACCTCTGCAATCACAAGTGACATGGCATGGTGCGAACATAATCAATTTACATATTTATATTAATAATTTCGAAGAATGTGTGTGGCGCTTGGATCTGACATTTGGGAGGACCAGGGTTCGTATACGCTTCCAGCCATCCAGATTTCCGTGTCGCATTGTTCCGAGAATCACTCAAATTGAATGCCGATGTGATTCCTTCAAAAGACAATAACTAAACTCCTTCCGGTTCCGTGTCCCCTATTCTCTCTCGGCCGTGATGATCTCGATATTGGCGAACCGTAAAGCGCGAACCAAACAAACCAAAAACGGAGAATGTTTATCAAACAGAATTTTGAAGTGACTACATAGCGATTCCAGTAATGGTAGGAGACTTTTACCGTAATGTTTTGCGCGGCACGTTGTCAGCAACCACTTGAATGTTTTGACGTCGTTGCCGTCGTCCGCAGTGTAAATACGTAATGCCGGCACGCGTCGCGCATATCGAACGGTCTGCGCCGCGTCGCGTCGCTGCACACGGAAGCACAGCTCATATCATGCGTCACTGTCAACTTCATTATCTTTTCTAAAGATCATTTTCTTTGGAGTTTAGCATTCTTCTATCCTAAAATTAATCCATCCAGATCCTTCTTTAATTCATTTTAAGGTTTTCGAATCTTCTGAACGAAAGATGGAACTCTTAATTATCTGTCCTGGCCGTCTTTTGTATCATCACAACTTCTCAACCATTTATGTAAAAAAAATTTTAATTGCTTCCAATTTTAATTCTAACTTCTTCAAGTACGATAATAACCAAAAAATTGGATAAATCAAGGGTGAAAATAATAGCAGACGGTTAAGTTGAAAGTAAGAGAAAAAATTACAGTTAGATAATTTTCGATAGTTATAAAATTAAAACTGGCAAAACCGCATCTGTGAAAATGTTAGAATTTTTTTATTCAATGAGTTTAATTTAATTTTAATTTAGTTAAATTGCAAGAGCACACGTTCCGGTGGCAATTTCCCTAAACACCCATCTTCCTCTTTTCCTGCACCTACCTACATTTGCCCTCTACTAATTTTAATTTTAAATTCTTTCAACGTTTCTGGTATCTTATTCCATTTTCCTCGGTAGCTTATTCCAATCCCCGACACCCTTACCTAAAAAAGAGAAACTTCCCACACCCCTGTGTCTGAAATCCAGTGCCATCTTGTGGTCATAGTCATCTTTTCCCTTCCATGCACTACTTTTCATACCTACGGCAATATCTTTTCATGCCTCATCACCAGTATACGCCCTGTACACCTCCATGACCCTCTTCACCCTCCTCCTGTCTTGCAATGAATCCCATTCCAGCTCTTTTATCATATCTGTTATAGATTGCATTCTTCGATAATTTCCAGAAACAAATCAAACAGCCCTTTTTTGGACACTCTCCAACTCCTGTATTTGATACTCAAAATGTGGGTCCTATACTACACTACCATATTCGATCAATGGTCTGACCAAAGTTTTGTAAACCAATTCCTTTACTTCCCTTGTACATCCCCTCATCACTCTCTCCTACAAGTGTAGAATTTTGAAACCTTTTCCTACCACCTGTCCAATGTGTCCTGCCCAGCTAAGCTTGTTATCAAATGTAATGCCAAGATATTTACATTTAAAGTCCTCAGCAAGCAATTATTTCTCCACCTTATAATCATAATAATCATAATCACCTTTTGTTTTTTATTTGTGTACCTAATAAGCTGACTCTTCTTTGAATTTATCTTCATCCCATGTTTACCAACCCAACTAGATATACTGTCCAGATCACACTGCAACTGTTTGCAGTCCTCTACCGTTTCGATCCTTTTATATAGCATTATGTCATTTCCAAATAATCTAATTTCAGATTGTAAACAGACAACACAATTATTCATTGGAATAATGAATAGCAATGGTCCCAATACGCTACCCTGCGGCAGTCCCATTTTTACTTCCACTTCTTTTGATACTGCATTTCCTACCCTGACTTTCTGTTTTATACCTTTTAAAAATTATTCTACCCAGAAAATCACTTTCTCATCCACTCCAATAGTTTTTAACTTATTTACTACCATTTCTCTGTCAAAAAATCTAGTGGTACACTATCAATTTGGCCTCCCTTGTCCATTTCATCTGAAATATCTTGCATTTATCCCACCAACTGAGATTCGCATGAATATCCTTGCCTAAAACAATGTTGCCTACTTGAAAACCACTTAAGTTCCTCACTTATATTTCCGATGTGGTTGCACATCAATCTTTTCATTAATTTACCTTCCACTGATGTCAAAGTGATTGTCCTATAATTTTAGACTCTATTTCTCACCCCTCCTTTATACACGTTTTTGGCTAAAAATAATAAAAAATACCGTTGGCAGTCATTGAGGACTGCTGACAGAAGTGAAAACCTAATGTTATGAATATCATACGCGCACAGGTGATAATTATAGCTATAGATACACTAAATAATAATATTTCCACGTAGTCGTAATGTCCTGGTGACAGGGTTTCTATCGGCTGCGCATTCCGCAACCGTCTTAATTGCCTTAACAAACCCGGTAGTTCTACCAGGTAAAGTTGACCTACAGTTTCAAGTGGAATTTGAACCACGGAAACGTTCTGGTGTACTTCACATTACACAGCAAGCTGTGCCAGAGGTGAAAGTCGAGCTAGGGATCTATAAAAATCCCCGCCAAAACAGGGATTCGAACCTGGTACCTTCCTTTCCCTATTCAGACACCTTAACTACTGAGCCATCAGACTGCTACAGAGATACTGGGTGATGCGAAATCATAAGATTTTACCCATCCAATTTCACTTAAAAAACTAAAAAACTTAGTCCAAAACCCGAAGGTTGGTTAAATTTTTCCGAAGGAGATGTACCAAGCTATTATGCCAGAGGCAAGAAGGCCACTTCGTTTCCTCCGAGGCTTACAGTTTAACGTGGAATCAGAACCGCGGAAGATCTCGGCGTAGCTCATACAATCGAATACAAACAAATCTTAAGAACTCCTGTGCACTACGTGATTTGAACCCGCGACCGGAGTAAGCGCCTTAACCGCTGAGCTACCAGACCGCCTGGTTTTGCAGTATATGTGTGCTAAGTACTATCAAAATCAAATTAAAAACTTTGAGTTTGTATAAACAACCTTGACAGAAATTATGGTGAAGGGGAAAGGAGGATAGACTTTAGGTTTTTATAAATCAAAGGTAAACAGTATTTTTCTACTTGTTTTATAGTATACGTATGCAAAGTTCCAGCAAAACGGACGAAAACAGTGGGTGCCAGAAAGCGTTGAAACGAATATTTTTGTTGACTTCGTTATATGGAAGTTCCTAAAAGTTATCGTAGTTGTGACTATATTTACACATTGGTTGTTTCTGTTTAAAGTGCTTTCCGGCCGTCTGTCTGGTACTCCTGCTTGGTGGAATAATAATTCTGTCACTGTTAAGGAAATAACTACACAACATCAAACAAATGTACCAACACACACGGGGTTTAACGTGTGCAGCAACAGTTTTATTAACACGAGACTATTTCCACCAACGCGAACCACCAGACAAAAGATTAGACAAATCAGACATTCTTCTCCGAAGATTAGGTTCGTAAAGATAGTGGTGATAAATGTGAGTCCTTACAATTACTTAAACACAGTTCAATTTTTCTACACGTACTGTTCTTCACGGTATCATATTTTTCCTATCTCTTACTTCTTACACTTCCTTCACAGTTTATAACCAGTTCTCACACATTATCATATTCTGGAATTAACTTTCACGCTTTCCGTAACTTTCATTTTCAGCTAGCACCAACCTTCTTCTTTTTTCTCTCTTACTTCTGAGATAATCCGACGCATATCTGCGATATTACAGCATCTGGAAATATCGATCTTTCCATATACGTTCTTTTACATTAATACTGTTCTAACACCATTATTCTCACTGTGGTGTTACAGCGTCCAACCCTCATATCATACGCACAACACTTCATACGAGTATTATATTGCGGACGGGAATTCATAGATTTACCCCAGCCAACAGTTGGCCTGTAGAATTTTTCACTTCCAAAATCTATTTCCACTTAGACACAAAACAACTGACAGATAAATGTTGTGTCCTAAGGATTACAGGAGAACAATAGCGATTATTTTTGCAAAAAAATTAAATGAGTGTTTTTAAAGAATTTGATTCGTCAATAGATTTGTTTCGCGAAAAAATTTTAAAATTGTTTTTAAACTTTCATCATATTTTAAAAAAAATGTTTTAATTAATTTAATATATAATTTGGTTACAGATCCGTCACCACTGATTAACTCAAACATAACGCAATTTTTTCAAGGGTAGAATGAAGAAAGTGAGCAGCCCTTATACTGTTTCATGTTGCGTGCTGTCTTTTGTTAATACTATATTCTTTAAGGCAACGATTAGGAGTTATGCCAGTATTGTCCATACTGATGGCCGGCAGTGGGTTTTGGACTGGCGATGGAATCTCTGTTACCTCACTATCCGCCGTATGGTAACGAGTGCGCTGTGAGTAGCTCCTGAGGCCACACCCCGTCCTTGCCCGCGACAAGTGAATTGGAGCGCGCGGAGCAGTGCCACTTCATTCAGCACGCACCAGTGCGTACAGGCGTGCCTACGTTGTAGGCGCAGGACCAGCTTCAGACCCTCGCTGCTGTTTCGTTTCATTTTCCCTAAACAGTTTTTGACTCATAAAATACATCTTTCCACAAATCGAGAAATCCACCCAAACACATGGTTAATTTATTGATTTTTAAATTTTAGTTTAATTCAAAAGAAGCATACGCCCCCGGAGAAAATGTCCATACTGACCTGCTTTTATTACAAAATTTTATTTTACACACAATATCGATTTCGCATCTGTACGGTTTTTTTTCCCAGAAATTTAGTTTTGGTTTCTTCGTTGCTATCCCTCACAATTCCAGCACTATCTTGAGTTTCAGAGTGACACCACATTCGATTTGCTAACTTTCGACCGCTGCGGGCTCAAATTCTACCCGGATCATACCAGCCATTCCGTTTATGTTAGATTTTTCCTATTTTTTAAGTATAAAATTCGGCGTTTATAACTGAATTTTCAAATTTGTATCATATTCCCAATGTACAGGAATTATTTCTCAAGAATGCAGCAACTGATATGTTTGAGTTGCATTCTGAATTATTAATTTTCCTATGGAGAAATAACATTCTGAAAACCATTTAAAAAATTGCCTAAATACCTCTTTAGTATCTTAGTCTTATCGTATGTACGGTAGCCCATGCTCCAACAGTTTCGTGATCCATTAGAATACCAAAACGAACTGCGGATTAGTAACCAAGTGACCACTGCCCTGCCCTAAAACAGAATACTGGAGTCGTACCACATAAGGAGATGGGGTAGCTAAATAGTTTCCTACGAATATCCGAGATTATAATGTAAATGTGTTAGTATGTTATTTGAACAGGGCGATTCAGGAGGAATGATAAATATTGAAGGAGATGGTAGTATGAACAATATGGAGTAAGAAAGTTCATAAAAACACGTGTCCGATTTCCATTAATTTTTTGAGAAACAGGTGCTGGAATGTGATAAATAAAATAAAATTCAGAAAATGATGAAGAGTCCACAAATAAATTATTGATGTATTTCATTCAGGCCAAAACACAAGCTTATTTTACAAATGCTTAAATTAAATGTTCGAAAATCCCACTATCGACTTCAATATACTTTGCAGCTTTCTTCGCAACAATACTTGCAGCTGTTCTGAGTGCGTCTTGTATACTTTTAAGAAGGTAGCAGTGTTTACAATGCGAGGGAGTAATTTGTACACTTCATTTTTCAACAATCCCCACACAGTTATCTGCTCATTTTCTGAGGTTTATTTTATGCATTACATTACAGCACCTGTATCTCCAAGACGAATTGAATACATATTTATATAAACTTATTTACTCAATATTGTTCATATTACATATTTACAATTCCTCCTGAACCATTCTGTATTCTACATGAATTTGAAAGAATGGAGTGGATGAAATGAGGAACGACCCTACCATAACTAAATATACCAACGGGCTTCATCTGTCAGACGAATCACCATCAATAGTGTTGTGTGCGCTCAATCCAAGCGTACTAGGGAGAGGCGCGTTACCTAAACTAGATCTTGGACACTAGACCCATACCTAGCCTAGTGTCTGTGCGGTTAACGCTCACACCGGGCGCTCTGGAGGATTTGGGTTTGATCCAAGGTTAGGCCGTTCTGATTTCAGATTTTTCTGTTTTCACGAAATCATTCTAGGCGAATGACGGGATGGTTACTTCAACAAGCCATTGGTAAATTCTTTCCTGTTACTTGTTCCCTATCCTCCCCCGATGAACTATAAGGCCCTAGCAAAAAGACCTGCTGGCAAACCATCGGATGATGGAAATATCTTCAGCCGCCGCGCCGGTGTACGAGCCAGCTAAACAATTGTCAAGGTCACAAGTGCCGTATCGACCTCAATTGTCGTTTCCAAATGTTGACTGTGACCAACAACCAATAAAAATCGGTGAAAAAATTGATGAAACAATTGATATCCGAAGTATTTTCACTTGTCCTTAGTATTATCCGCTACCTGAAGGAATGTATAGATGATAAAGGACCGATCAACAAACAGCTTATCCAAATAATGTCACCGACTAACAAACTGATGTGTAGTGAATCAATACCAACTACTTTCTTATACCAATTACAACGTTGTCCTGATTCTATACTGAACTAACTATTACGGTTAAACCTCATTTACAGAAACAATTATAAATTTAGAAAGCCTCTACTTTCTAGTTTTATTCAAGTTATTAGAAACTCGACATTTTCATTTTAGTTATGTCATTTTTTTCGAATATGTTTTCTGACCGCCAATAATTAAATTATTTTTATTAAGTAAACTGAGAATGACGAATGACGTATATTGTACAAAATTGCCTCTGACCAATGTAGCAAAATTGCTAAGGGACAGGTAAATCACGGAGGAACGTACGTTGATTTGCTGCGTGTGTACGTGATGGAATAATGCATGTCATAAAAGCCTAACATATTTATGATTTGCTAACATTTGCCGCGGCTCTCGTGATTGTTTGTCACATTTTTTATATTGCGTATTTATGTTTGTACGTGTTTGTTGCTGTGTTTTTGTGGCCCTGATTGTTATTTTGCCCACCTGGTCGCAGAGGTAACGCAGGCATGATGATTGTCCTGGCTTTCAACGGGGCAGTAGATGGTTTGAGCTGCGGTCGGAGATAATTTTTTTCACCGTCTTATATTTGACCAGCAGACTGCGGTAGATAGTGTCAAGGAATTTCTAATTACCAGAATCTATACCAGAGAGCTGTGTTAAATCCAAAACCACCAATTTTGCTTGTGGGGTAACGGCTTACAACACTGTTAATGCCGATTTGTCCATCAGGTAGGGTCATTAAACTTACCGGCTTTTAATGTCTTAATAGGCCATCATCTATTTTTATCTTCATCCCTCTTTCATCTCTCATTCACAACGTGAATAAAAATACATCACTTCGTACACACTAAATCCCGTCATAGCACATTGAAACAACAGCAAGACGATGGAGAATCACTTTAGACAGATTTCTGGGAGAAAAGAGAAAGGGAAAATTGCTTTGGAGTGTTGACACCCCTCAACGCTAACCATACATGCAAGGCAGACAGCTAATGTTACGAAACCTTGCATTTTTTCCCCATGAATTTTAATTGGACGAAACTGAATTCTTAACAATTAAAATATTACTCTGTAGGACTACATAGTTAGAAGGAAAAGAATTGTTTGCTGACATTAAGGGAAGCAATTAGGTTACTTTTGTTTAAAAGCTGGAAAGGTTACTTAATTTTACCAAGGATAATAATAAAAATCCTTTAACAAAAAAGTGATACATTTGAACATCAGTGAAGATGAGTAAGTCTGAACTGTAAATTAGTAACGCATTCTGAGAGACTGGTAGGGGACTGTGTCTTGGAGCTTGACATGAGGCTAGCTGGTTCAGTTTTTTTTTTTGGCTTGTGATTCTCCCTTTTGTAGATATTGCTAGGGGCAGGAAATTTGATGGCTCCGCTATTCGCCTCGAATGATTTCGGGAAACAATGGGAAACCAGGACGGCTGTGCGGGAATTTGAACCCGTATGCGAGGCCAATGCTTTACTGAGCTGGTGGCGGTGGAAGCAATCTTCATTGTGAGGAATGGACCAGCCGTGTAGGAGATGTGGTGGTGCGCAATTCCTAATCACCAGATTGTGTGCACAGTTTAAATCCGAAACCTCTCCGCTGTTCGCATGAAGTGAGGGCATGCTACACTATAGAGCCGTAGCAAACCGTATGCATTCGTTACTGAATAATGGGTTCGTCGCCTGACTCGAAGTACCGAATCGTTACTCACAAATTCATTTAGTTACTAGCTTTTTGTTTGTTTGGGCTTTACTACTCGTCAACAGCGAGGTCATTAGAGGCGGGATTTGATTGGGTAAAGGAACGGTAAGGAATTCGGCCATGGTCTTTTGAAGGAAGCATCCCGGCATTCGTCTGGAGTGATTTGGGGAAACCAGGGAAAACCCAAATCTGGATGCCCGGACGGGGATTCGAACCCGCATCCTCCCGAATGCGAGGGCAGAACGTTAACCGTTCATCCACCACGCTCGGTCCGTTGCTCGCATTTGCCGTATAGATGTCAGTTTGACTCGATAAACGAACGAACACGACGTATCATGCGCCATGCGGGATCTGGAACGGTTCGCCCAGCGACTGAATATGCAGATGTTAGTTTTGAAATTAGTTGATTTAAGTGCGCCGCGACTGTGATATTAGGTATTATTCTGAATTATGTAATATTCAGAGCAGTAAATCAAATGCACGAACAAATAACCTAAATTTGATTTACTCAATGAACAATTTACTTGAACTTTACAAAGTACTAACGAAGTTATTCATGCGATGCTTCGTGCTAGTGCTCAGTTGTATCAGAAGTAATGTGACATAGCAATCAATGAATTTTAATTACCACAGGATCCACGTGATCAATGCGGTACTGGCTTTGATGTTGAATGTTTGTTGTAACCGCGACGCAACAACAATTACGAATCTAATCACAAAAAGATGAAGAATTTACAAAAATAAACGAAAACAGTAAAGGAAGATAGCGGTGAAACCTCCTATTTAAAAACGAAATACTTTGATGAGTTTATAATATTTGTTAAATACATGTCCCATTATCATATCAGGCTTGTATGCAAGGGTTTGAGTAGGCTACTTTAAAAATAACCGTCATTAGTTATTGTCACTACATATGTCACAGTCAGTTGAAAGGTCAGGTCTTTTTTTTTTGTACGCAAACGGGTGTTTGTTTTGAAATTAGATTATTCTTTCGTATATAACATTCATTATAGTCAATCAAGTGTACATTCAGAGGTTTTCCGTAAGATCCATGAGGTGGTTTATCCAAACGAACAACTTACCTAAGCTTATTTTACTAAATAAACAATTTACTTAAACTTTACCAAGTGCGATCGAAGTCGTCCCGTATGCGACGCGACTCGATGCGATGCTTCATTCTAGTGTTCGATTGCATCAAAAGAGACGAGTAACGATTCGAAAGTAATGGGTACTGATTGGTTTAGTAACGAATACATACGGGTACAGAATTTCTCGTTACTTTTACAGCTCTACTACACGACTGATGATGACTCATACCTCGTAAAGGATTGAAAAGCCTTCAATGTTTTTCTGAACAGTTGGTTTGCTTGGGTCGGTACCTAGTTTCACCTTCTCTCACCTTTCATCTTCTTGCAAGCATCAGGAACAACAATTAACAACACAACTTACATCAATGAAGAAAAGGAACTGGTCATTCTAGTTCCGAAAAACACTGGCCTTGTAGTTTTCCGCGGGAGGATGTAACCAAACTTTTTGTTGGGAAGTGCAATTAATGAAGAACTGCAGAATAAAACAGCAGGTAGCACAGCAGTGCCGTGCGACTACCACGTAAACTGCAGGTTACATATCTTCCGGGGCGTTTCGCTCTGAAACACTTGACGCAGTTCACCAAACGGATAACATCGATACCTCACAACGGAGATGCGGGTCTCCAAAATATGCAGATTCATACAGTGCCACAGTCACAAAAGCCATCGTAAGCCTTTTTTCTTTCGTACTTTATCCATTATTTGTAAGTTTCAAAGCCTTATTTCTTCCATGTACTACTCATGCTATTAATTTTTCCTGTACAATCATTACGTAAAAATTTTTTTATCAGTGCATCTGTAGATGGAAATACTTTGATGCCTTGTAACATATTTTGTAAGCTATAAGATTACTTTCCAGCTGTGTCTTTCTCCAGACAATCTCAATTGTATCGCATTTAGCAAAATTATTTTTGGTAAGATACGTTGCCCATTTTTGTTTAAACGCACAACCATTTTACACTGCCGCAAACTCTACAAGACGAGTCCTCGCACTTAACTATTACACAGCACTTGTTCAGTATCTAGACGGTCCATGCAGTGGAACATCAGAAATTTGGCAGAATATCTGCCTGCATAGAGTAAAGAGAGAAATATCATAATTACAGTCCAGTGTTTAAAATTATTTCTTAATATATTAATTACGAGCATGCTGTGTAAGGTTTTCAGCCTCGATCACAGTTGTCGATCGCAGTAATTCTGTATTTCGATGGTAAATAACTCCCAAACTCGTTACTGAAGAAAGCTGATCTCCAGATTTCTTGAAATTCCGTATTGCGTCGTTTTTCGATAGCATCACTATGCTCGGTTCATAAATATAACTTCAACAGACCATCTTCACAGCTGTAATAAGATGACAACTTCTTCCCTTTGTATAATCTCCGGGATATTCGCGATACGTTCAAAGAATAACACAGGGTGAATAGTCAGTGGCTGAGTGAACGGAAGTAGCAAATAGTACCCAAGAGTCGCAAGTACTCAGCACGAGGGCACTGAAGAGATTCTACTTCACTCGGGTAAGATGAAACTCATTAAAAAATCGTGTTCGTGGCCTAGAGTGTTATTCAGCGTTTTTGTAGTGTAAAGGTGGATCTTTTTTTAAGTCTTCACAGCTTACCTATCGTGATACTGTTGTTTAGAAGAAGTGACATGAAGCAAATCACTCATGGCGTTATCGCTTATCGCCCCAGGATCGGTATAGTGAACAAGAAGCCATAGAGAAGCAATGATGCGCGAAGCACTGGATTCAAACTCTTTGTAAATGTTCTGATGATCGTCCTTCATTATTAGTGCGGTAGAGGTTCCAGTCCACACGACTCAAACGTATTGTTCGAAGTCAACTGTACGTTTGTATAATTAAACCTTTAGTGCAAAACTGTTTCGTAATACGTCCAAGTCCCTATAAATTACAACAATGAAGTACTATATTCTGTCGTCTTCATACGGATTGCTTTGAAACCTGCCGTCTTATATTAATTTCACTTAAAAAACGAATTTTTACTAATTTTTTTTGTAATATCTGATAAAGCCTCATACAAAAATCTTAAAACGAAAATGTATTGTCAGAAATATAAGATTTAATAACTAAGCAACAAAATTTGTGTGACTGTAATATTTAGTTCTCGGATCATAGTATTGACAGATATAATAAAGGCATTATCAGAAAAACAACAAAAATAATTCAGTATGTCATAAATCATAAACATATGCTTGAAAACAAAAATTTTGTGTGGTCGTTACTCATCCTCTATGAAAATAGGAAAAATTACTGTAATGATCTTGTCAACGACAAATTGCAGAACACAGGATATGAAATCCAATAAGCTCAGAGTCAACATTAGCTGCTAAAGTTAGCCACTATTCAAGCGACGCCGATCTGGACCAGAGAGATACGATGGGGCAAAGATTAAAATCACGGGACTGGCGTAGCGGACGTCCAGATTGCCGTTTGTGGGTGGTTATCCGCCATCATCTAAGCCATATATGGGCAACCCCCGGCCCCCGGGCCTGATCCGGCCCTCCACTAGCTTCAATCCGGCCCGCGAGAGATTCAGATTTTTCAAATAATGCGCAAAAATAAAATCTGTATTTATTCAAATCATAAACACTAAAATCGATAAACAATATTATTAAGCGTTCGCAGGGGAACGCCACAGATCGAGTCAGAAACAGTCGTTAGAAAGAGACAAACAGATAAACATTCGGGAAGTCGCCCGATGACCTTGAAGCGCTCCAGACTCGACTGTTATTCATAACAGTCAACTCTGACCGCTCGCATCGCATATTCGCGTACGATCAAGAGTGTTCTGGTTGCTTATTGCAGTTGATATATAAACCGAATATATAAAGCGAATTTTACAGAAAATGCCTTTCCGAAGAAAAATATCCACAATTGAGAGTTTTCGCACGAAAAATAATTTGCACATTCGGAAGCTCGTATAAATGTTAATCCTGAAAACTAATAAAAATAAGCATCGTACTCGTCTTACAGATGTTAATTTAGAAAACACTTTGCGCCTATGTACTAGAGATATTGACCCCAATAACGATCATCTTGTTTCTCAGCTTCAAACTCAAGTCTCTCATCAATTTTCATTTGATTTTTCTATCTGTTTTCGTTAATTTGCTTTATGCATGTTTGATTATGCTATTGTAATTCTAATAAATAAAAAAGTGTAAGTTTTTATCGCCTTTTTTTTTCACTGTTTCCTTCTTATTTCTTACCTACGGCCCGCGACCTGATTAAGTCCCGAAATTACGCCCTCGGCTGAGTAAAGATTGCAAATACCTGATCTAAGCCATCGCTCCTCTACTTTTTTCATGAGTAGAACCAGTAAAATGTTAAAAATAATTCTACAGAACACTAACTTATATGAGGCTAATATAATATAATTAAAATTTAGGACATGTTGTATTGCACCATTATAACATAATAAATCTAAAAGCAGGCTTCGAAATTCCTACGGAAATACAGTTATCAAATTCGAAGTGAACTGTTAAATGTAAATTATCGATCAGATTCCTAATATTTATCAACCAAATTAATAATAACTTACCGAGCGTGGTAACGTTCCGGTTCGCATTCGGGAGGAATCCTGTCCGGTCATCTATATTTCGGTTTTCCATGGTTTCTCCAAATCACTCCAGATGAAAGCCGGGCCATGGCCAAATTCCTTCCAGTTCCTTGCCCCAGTTCTTTCCGGACTCTAATGACGTCGACGTCAACTAGGCGTAAAGCCATAAGCAAAAAATAACGTTCTGACTGCAGACTAGTTAGCAGTTAGCACAGCTCCGCGGACCACAGTTTAAGAATCGTTGATTTAGGCGAATGCTGGGAAGGTATTCAATTTCCGCTTTGTAAATTCCACAATTCAAAAACAGAAGCGAGAAACTATCATAAAAACAATGACAACACTTCCTCAATAGGGTATTTGACACTAAAAAGGAAACAATGAAACTTAAATTTATAAAGATAGAGTAAGTTGTAAGGATACCGAAAATCAACTTTATTTGTTGGATAAGCATTAAAAACTTATTATTTCTAATCAAATCAGAACAAAAAAAACAGCTGTTTGTCATATGATACGAAACACCAATCAGAGTGAATGACGTCACATATCAGCTTGCGCCGGTTTAGTTCCCGTGCGTTAACGGCTGTTGACACTCTGTGCGTCGTATATTTAAGGTTTCATTGCTGGTTATAAATCAATTAAACGACTTATATTTGAAATGGAAGTTAGATTTACCAAGGCAAAATGCTCGAATTTTCCCAAAATTGATGTGTCGATGCTGGGAATGTTTTTTTGCGTCTAACAGCAATTTGTGTTAAGCATAATTCCGGAACGTCAAAACGTCCAAGTAAATATATCTATTCTGTAAGTCATATTGTTAGATGCGTGTGTTAGTGATGCGTTTTACTTAATACAAATCTGAAATTTATGATTTTAGTCAACGGGTGTACATTTAAAATAATAATTTTAATAATATTAGAAAAAGTTTTATATGATTGTTGCTGTACAGAAAGTTGTGCAGTTGTTAAGCATTAATATAATAACTACTTAAAAAATCCTTGAGTTATTTCTTCATGTTTTTATCGGCGCGGCGGGAAAAGGATAAAAGTTTGCATTCGTTCGACGTTATATTTCCAACAGTAACGCTCTGGATGTAAAAGTATAAAGTTTTTCCTTTCTGTATTAGTGGTTTTATACGTTTTTCTATTGCTAGAAATATATTTTGTTCATATTTTCCAAAAAAATTGTAAACTGTCGTCTTGTTCATGTAGAACTATTTTTTCGATATTCGCCTAAGCTTGTATATGAAAAAGTAAAATAAACGTCTTGTAGACTTCATCCGCTGTATGTTAAGTGTTTAAATACTTTAGTGAGGGGAAACAGGTTTACAACATCGATAAAGGGATTTTAAAAACACCACGGAAAGTTATGTGCAAAAAGTTAGTAAACAGAAATAATTTACTATCAAATTCACAACATGGGTTTTTGGAATACAACCTGGTTTCACGAGTACTTGTAACACTGACACCTCTGTATGATTATGTATTTTTGAATATCGTTTGGCAACTGTAGTAATAAAAAGTTTCCACGCATCACAACGAAAGGCGTTTTAACATCCGAAGTCGTAATTTATTTATCTTTACAAATTTAAGTTTTTCATAGAACAAAATACTTATGTACATTGCTTATTAAACATTATAAAATATTAAGTCAAAATTTACGTCAAAGTAGTCTTCACAAAAATACATTGAAGACTTGATAGACAAATATGCTGAGTCACGACGCACAAGCTTTAGCCACTTTTTTCGCAAATCTTCCACGTGTGGAACATAAACAAACAATATATTTGGTGTTTTCAATGCTGTTTTTACACACTGAGGCACTGCACCCCACCTGCTAACTGTATAAACCATTTTACCCAAAAAATAAGTAAACCGCCCATTTGCTTACAGCGACACTATCAGAGATGTGACGTCACAAGAGATGACATGAAAGCTGCGAGCGTTTTTGCGCCAACATTCAAATCAGCGTACAAAAATGGAAAATTTTACATTTACCCGTTTGTTTCTGCAAGAAATATATATATTGCTTGTTGAAGACGCCCAGCTACAATACTGACTACTTTCCCAAAATTAGTCAAGTACCGCATTAGTTAAGTGAGATGGAAGACGGGGAAAGGCAGTCGAAACACTTCTCTGTTCTCCTATTGTTAGCTAACACACTCTTTAAAAAGTGAACCATCTACTGGAGAAACGGCTGAGATCTTTAAAGAGAGCGGGTGGATGAAGAAAAAACATTCAATTACACTTTTCCAATAGTAAACTATTCCGGTCTCCAATGGAAAGATAGTGTAGAATTATTATGATTAAAATTAAAGTAAACTTGATAATTTGTTAGGAAACTTCAAATTTCATATTTTCACCAGGTATCAGTTACTAGCACAGTTAAAATTATTTAAGTAATCGTTAAATTAATTCGGCTACCTTATACGAAGGATCAAGTCATTCCACTTCGCAGTTTTATAAACCTCTTAAAGTTTTTGCGGTGAGAGTAATTTGAACGGAAACTGCAGAACTCGTGTAATAATTGTCGGGTGAAGTCTCCAACCGGTTGATTTTCGGTTTGTTCCCAGTCTCACTTTTCTCTACTCGCAAGCGTCGTTGTTAAAGGCATTGTGGAATGCAATTACTGACTGCCAGGCCACTTAAGACGTCTCGGCAGACTCCTGAATGATAATTGCTCCCCGTTTATCTTTACACTTCACAGGCTATTGTGTTCGGCCAATGGCTTTGTTCCCAGTATTCCTTTTGTAATGACACGGAGGTGCTGTAAATCTGAATGTTACGTGAGGATTTCACAGTTGAGGTTGGAATGAGCCCGACATTATGTCGCACTCTCCAACTCGCCGGGAATGTTGTACACTTGAAGATTAAAGACATTACACATATCTTTCGTCAGCTTTAGAATTCCTCGCTCACTGTAGTAATTACTTCCTTCACATTCCGCTTTAACAACTCTTCACCACCGGATTCTTCGTCTATTACTGTATCTTCAACAGGAATTTTATCATGTAACCTGCCGGTGTTGTGATACGTAACTAATATTCCTTAACCACGTGCATAATTTTGAAACTACTTCTTTACTGCCATGAAAGGGACGCCCTTCGAAAAAATGAGTTACTGTGAAAGCAATTAAATTAATTCAATAGTTGAAAATTATGAAAATATTGTGTGAATTGATTGTTCAGTATCGATTTCATTGTATTCCCAAAAGTATCTTAAACAGTGAAAAATAGACAGGCAGAGAGAGGGGGAAAGAGAGAACATGATAAAAATGTTCAAAACGGTTTCCAAAATGTAAATAGCATAGAAATGACAAAATAAAATATTTCACTTCATCGCAGAGTTTTTTGTGTTTTTGTTTATGGCATTTCACCTCGTCATGGTCATTAGAGGCGGGAAAGGACTCTAAGCAAGGAACAGGAGGGAATTCACCCATGGCTTTTTGAAGGAACCATTCCGGCATTCGTCTGGAGTGATTTCGGGAAATCATGGAAAACCGAAATATGTGACCGGATGAGGATTCGAACCCGCGTCCTTCGAATGTTAGACCAGAGCTTTATCACTCATCCACCACGCTCGGGGTCTGTAAAAGCTTGTAAATTTTTTTAGGTGAGCAGTTACCTATAGTAATATACAGCGGGGTTGCGAGGACTCCAACTAACAAAAAAGTTTCCCTCAGTGATTCTGTGCGCTATAAATACAAGAGAAGCTCGTTAAAATAAATTATGCTCCGATCTTATCTCTCTTTTATATGCGTTGCCAGCGCATCTGAATGCAAATAGGAGAAGTTTTGTTGCATACAGAGATATTAATGCGAGCGTACCCCATAATTTCGTTCCCCTCTTCCAATAAAGAGACCGCCTGACAAAGGAATATTAGCCCGGCGCGGCGCTGCGGATGGAGTAGGGACACTGGCGAGGTAAGAGCCGGCTCATTGTGGCGCGAACTAGCATACTAATACTTTGCACCGGAGCCGAGACGAGGCAGTGCGGCCTCACGGTCTGACATCTGTCACCAGCTACTGACAGACATTTGGTTTATGAAAAACCGAGAGTGGTAACGCTCTAGCTTCGCATTCGGAAGAACGCCGGTTCGAATCCCCATTCGGACATCTAGACTAGGGTTTTCCGTTGTTTTCCCAAATCACTACAGGTGAATGAAGAGACGGTTCCTTTGAAAGACCATGGCGAATTCCTCCCGTTCCTTGCCCCTAGACTTTTCCCGCCTCTAATGATCTCTACGTTGGCGGGCCGGAAAGCGATAAGCAAAAAAGAGAAAAAAAGTGTATGAAAAGAGCGAGTCAAAAATTAATGTATAACATGTAAGAGTGGAAGCTATGTCAGTTATTACATGACTTGAACTGAGCTAGAGAGAGAAATTTTTTGAGGTTTGTAAATAGGTTATGGTAACACATGTATCACACGATTATAAATCGCAGCCATTTCAAAATTAACATGATTTTTTTCTTTATTGATAACATGTTTACAGGAAGAACCAAAAAAATTACAAATATCGAAACATGAATGATAACCCACCAAACCATTATTTAGACGAATGCACTCTTCATTCGGCTGTCTTCAGCATATGGTACTGTGCATCATCACAAAGTGTCCTATATCTACATATCTGTAATCTGCTACCTAAAACCACTATTGTGGCGTAATCTAGAAAGATGAAAAATTATGCTTTAGGAAATTTTTTAAGGATATTATTACTGGGTTCCTATATCTCCACCATTGACAAGAAAATGCAGCATGTTGGCATCTAAACTGATGTAATTGGTAAAGTTGTTGTCTTGCTGTACTCTCTTTCTGTAAAGGAAATGTAATCTATGTAACTTTTTTCATACTGCTGACAAATATATTATGCTGTGTACCTCACCAGCCATGCTGCAGCTTTTTGTTTCCATTCTGGTCGACGGACATTATCCAGCTTGAGAATTCTACGTATTGTAGTTCCATCCAGTTGTGCCACTTTTGATATGAGTCAGATCTAAATGCGTCGCGCTTCGCCACATGAAAAGCGGTGTTGAATGCTGTCTGTGTTTCCACATTTCCGACATTTACTACCGACAAATGTATTCTGAATAGTTTCTCATTTGTTGGAATTAATTAATTTATTATTTCATACCAAACATGGGCCCCTCCTACCTCGCAATGTACAGTGACTGAGAAAATGTGCACTATCGTATAAAACACTCTAGATGCCGTACCGCATGCTGAAAACTTGTAAATGTGTTCTGTTTCTCATTGATACATCTCAACATATCTTCGTTATAGCTGTTTGTTCCTATAAGTAGGGTGATTCAAGTGACAAGTAAAGAGTCTGATGGAAGTATTAAAAGGTCACATTTATTTTGTTCGAGCTAATTCATGGAGGACGATATACGGGGAAAAACTGTCTGTTCTTTCCCAATTGAATTTCAAATGCTATCCTTTCTTCACTTTAATCAAAATATTCTGTTATTGGTGATTTAAAGCCATTGCTGATAATCTTCATTTTTAATTAGACATTTACGTTCATTGTACAGTGCCTGACTAAAAAAGTGACGCAAAATGAAACTCCACGGACTGAGAGGTATGTGATGTGATTTCAGTGCTTGCGAAATAGAGTCGAGTTTACAAATAACTTGGCACTTGGCAGTATGCGCTTACTTATCAGTTTGACGTTGCATCCCCTCTGTCCTCGATGCATGCACTGATTCGGCTGGGAAGGTTGTCGTAAAGCCGTTGTATCCTCTCCTGAGGCAAGCTGGCCCACTACTGTTGTAAGTGGTCCTTGATGTCCTGGATATAGGCCGACGATGGTCATCCGAGGTAATCCGGAACTGCTGAACTCAAAGCGACGCCATTCATTGTGTTTAGCGATTCTGAACTTCCTCAGATGACAATGGTAGGAGAGTATGGAGGCGAAATAGGGGAGGACCTTTGCTTTTAGGTCTACGTAGTACACAATGACCCTACATTGAAAATAATTGCGAGAAACTGTACCTGTGGCTCGCATAGGTGAACGGCGTGACCAAAGATAACGGTAACTGTCCGGCCATGTTCCGACATTTGACCGGGTAGCCCTCAGTTAAGGAACAAAGATTGGCGGCTAGTGTGGCGCGTGGGAGAGAGTACATTAGATTGTGAGCTGCGTGGTGAGTGCGTGTCCAGCCTGCAGAAAGAGATGTACGGCGACTAAAAACGGTGTGGTCTGTGGTGGTTCTTTTGTCCCATGTCGTCATCGGAGTGGACGTGGGTCTTCGATGTCCAGCAGAAAATGAAACCATCGCCTCGGATGGCTGCGGACAGCAGGTTCGGCACCTCCCGCTAAATGGTAGCTCCGCCGACATGATGATTACCGCAAATCGTTATCATATAGATCAACCAGTGTCTCCTTAGAGAAATCTCATTGCCCCATTGAGCTTAATGAACGGACATATGGAAACCCTGAGAAACAGTGGGGGATCCATGGGGGGGGGGGGGGCTAGGGGGCTCAAGCCTCCCAAAAGTATGGATGTTATTTTGGCTTGGTGCGCTGAGTGGCAACTTACTCTAAACTGTAAAAAGTGCAAGACAATGAGCATAACTAACAAAAAGAATCCGATTGTTCAGAAATACGAGTTAAACAATACAGTTATTGATATGGTCGATTCTATTAAATATTTGGGAGTAACAGTACAAAGGAACATGAAATGGGACATACACATTAATTCTTTAGTAGGTAGAGCAAATTCTAGGCTGCGATTCATAGGTAGAATCTTGAAAAATTGTAATGAACAAACAAAGCAGATGGCGTACAAATCTCTTGTGCGTCCACATTTGGATTATTGTTGTGCCATTTGGGACCCGTTTCGTAAGGGATTGATCGAAAGTATAGAGAAAGTACAGAGAAGAGCCGCTCGATTCGTGACCGCTTGCTACAGTCCTTATGAAAGCGTCACAGAACTGATTAGTAGATTAGGTTGGGAGTCTCTGGTAGATAGACGACACACGTTTCGTTTAAACTTATTGGAAAACATGCGTACTCCAACTTTCACTCATGAGTGTAGTGAAATACTTCCTCCACCAACCTATTTGAGTCGGAAGGACAGGAAAGATAAAATTAGAGAAATAAGGTGCCGGACTGATTCTTATATGAATTCTTTTTCCCCTCGTACCATTAGGGATTGGAATGCACAGCAAAGAGATTAGCTTTGGTGCTGAGCACCCTCTGCCACCCACAATTTTGTGAATTGCAGAGTATATATGTAGATGTAGATAGGAGTATTTATTTTAGATCTACTGATCTTTTAACGGCGGCATGGCTATAAAGTCTACCTTTACCCGAATCAAACCGCCCCTCAAACGAAATCCCCTCGAGCCCTCCCCAAACCAAAATCCGCTCAATCCCCCCCCCCCAAACGATATCCGCTCAAGCCCTCCAAACCAAAATCCGCTCTAGCCGCCGCCTCCAAAACCAAAATCCTCGATCCGCTACTGCTGAGAACCGGTGTAAAATGAGCCCACTGCCTGATTTAAAGTTGTTTGTTTAATTGTGTCATGCTATTTTTAATAACATTTCATGAAAAATAATTGTGCAATAAACATATATTTCTGTCAAACGTAGTTGCAACAGTGTTTCCAATACGTAAAGGAACATCCCTATTCCTCATATCAGAAATTTAATCAATATTAATATTTATATTGATAATTTATGTAAACAAAAAGTAATTTAATTCATAACAAGAGGCGTACACCTCAAACGAGAAATAAGAAATTGATGGAGGTAGCTGTAATTTACTGTTCTCAAATTTAAACATTAACGATAGCTCTGATCTTATTACAGGCTAATGTTTCATTAAGTTCCAGATGATGATTAAGGACACTCAGTCATATTTGCTCCTAGCTTTCGTCTCATTGGACGTTTTAAGTAACAGCTGCTTGTTAATGCATGTCCTTTCCTTATAGAGGTTATTGGAAAATGTGCCCAACATTGTTGCTGTCTGTTAACGTGTTACTGCAGCTCCTTACATGGGAAGCACTTTGTGCACATTTAATATAATGCCGGTTCTGTGAATGTCGAATGAACATATAATTACAAAACTGCAGCTGTTAAAAAGATCAAGCTACAGCATAAATTGTGGGTTGTGAGACGTTTACTTTAAACCCGGTATTTCATAAACGAAGCTGCAGACGCAAAAAGTAGTGTTGCGTGACGCTGCACAGTAGCTTCATTTCTTGCCTCACGCCATTCACACCGAGTCCAGCGGTCGCCGCAAAAACTTGCTCGGGCCAGAGGGCGTCGCTGCCAAGGACAAACTCGACACACACGAGCGCCAGAGACACGGTGTCCTCTCCATCCAGAGATACTATGCCAGGGCTCACACTCCATATTGCTCGGGCCAGAGAGCGTCGCTGCCAAGGACAAACTCGACACACATGAGCGCCAGAGACACGGTGTCCTCTCCATCCAGAGTTACTATGCCAGGCCTCACACTCCATATTGCTCGGGCCAGAGAGCGTCGCTGCCAAGGACAAACTCGACACACACGAGCGCCAGAGACACGGTGTCCTCTCCATCCAGAGATACTATGCCAGGGCTCACACCCCATATTGCTCGGGCCAGAGAGCGTCGCTGCCAAGGACAAACTCGACACACACGAGCGCCAGAGACACGGTGTCCTCTCCATCCAGAGATACTATGCCAGGGCTCACACCCCATATTGCTCGGGCCAGAGAGCGTCGCTGCCAAGGACAAACTCGACACACACGAGCGCCAGAGACACGGTGTCCTCTCCATCCAGAGATACTATGCCAGGGCTCACACCCCATATTGCTCGGGCCAGAGAGCGTCGCTGCCAAGGACAAACTCGACACACACAAGCGCCAGAGACACGGTGTCCTCTCCATCCAGAGATACTATGCCAGGGCTCACACCCCATATTGCTCGGGCCAGAGGGTGTCGCTGTAAAGGACAAACTCGACACACACAAGCGCCAGAGACACGGTGTCCTCTCCATCCAGAGATACTATGCCAGGGCTCACACCCCATATTGCTCGGGCCAGAGGGTGTCGCTGTAAAGGACAAACTCGACACACACAAGCGCCAGAGACACGGTGTTCTCTCCATCCAGAGATACTATGCCAGGGCTCACACCCCATATTGCTCGGGCCAGAGAGCGTCGCTGCCAAGGACAAACTCGACACACACGAGCGCCAGAGACACGGTGTCCTCTCCATCCAGAGATACTATGCCAGGGCTCACACCCCATATTGCTCGGGCCAGAGGGTGTCGCTGTAAAGGACAAACTCGACACACACAAGCGCCAGAGACACGGTGTTCTCTCCATCCAGAGATACTATGCCAGGGCTCACAACCCATATTGCTCGGGCCAGAGGGTGTCGCTGCAAAGGACAAACTCGACACACACAAGCGCCAGAGACACGGTGTCCTCTCCATCCAGAGATACTATGCCAGGGCTCACCCCCCATATTGCTCGGGCCAGAGGGTGTCGCTGTAAAGGACAAACTCGACACACACAAGCGCCAGAGACACGGTGTACTCTCCATCCAGAGATACTATGCCAGGGCTCACACCCCATATTGCTCGGGCCAGAGAGCGTCGCTGCCAAGGACAAACTCGACACACACGAGCGCCAGAGACACGGTGTCCTATCCATCCAGAGATACTATGCCAGGGCTCACACCCCATATTGCTCGGGCCAGAGAGCGTCGCTGCCAAGGACAAACTCGACACACACAAGCGCCAGAGACACGGTGTCCTGTCCATCCAGAGATACTATGCCAGGGCTCACACCCCATATTGCTCGGGCCAGAGGGTGTCGCTGTAAAGGACAAACTCGACACACACAAGCGCCAGAGACACGGTGTCCTCTCCATCCAGAGATACTATGCCAGGGCTCACACCCCATATTGCTCGGGCCAGAGAGCATCGCTGCCAAGGACAAACTCGACACACACAAGCGCCAAAGACACGGTGTCCTCTCCATCCAGAGATACTATGCCAGGGCTCACACCCCATATTGCTCGGGCCAGAGGGTGTCGCCGTAAAGGACAAACTCGACACACACAAGCGCCAGAGACACGGTGTCCTCTCCATCCAGAGATACTATGCCAGGGCTCACACCCCATATTGCTCGGGCCAGAGAGCATCGCTGCCAAGGACAAACTCGACACACACAAGCGCCAAAGACACGGTGTCCTCTCCATCCAGAGATACTATGCCAGGGCTCACACCCCATATTGCTCGGGCCAGAGAGCGTCGCTGCCAAGGACAAACTCGACACACACGAGCGCCAGAGACACGGTGTCCTCTTCATCCAGAGATACTATGCCAGGGCTCACACCCCATATTGCTCGGGCCAGAGAGCGTCGCTGCCAAGGACAAACTCGACACACACGAGCGCCAGAGACACGGTGTCCTCTCCATCCAGAGATACTATGCCAGGGCTCACACCCCATATTGCTCGGGCCAGAGAGCGTCGCTGCCAAGGACAAACTCGACACACACGAGCGCCAGAGACACGGTGTCCTCTCTATCCAGAGATACTATGCCAGGGCTCACACCCCATATTGCTCGGGCCAGAGACCGTCGCTGCCAAGGACAAACTCGACACACACAAGCGCCAGAGACACGGTGACCTCTCCATCCAGAGATACTATGCCAGGGCTCACACCCCATATTGCTCGGGCCAGAGGGTGTCGCTGTAAAGGACAAACTCGACACACACAAGCGCCAGAGACACGGTGTACTCTCCATCCAGAGATACTATGCCAGGGCTCACACCCCATATTGCTCGGGCCAGAGAGCGTCGCTGCCAAGGACAAACTCGACACACACGAGCGCCAGAGACACGGTGTCCTATCCATCCAGAGATACTATGCCAGGGCTCACACCCCATATTGCTCGGGCCAGAGAGCGTCGCTGCCAAGGACAAACTCGACACACACAAGCGCCAGAGACACGGTGTCCTGTCCATCCAGAGATACTATGCCAGGGCTCACACCCCATATTGCTAGGGCCAGAGGGTGTCGCTGTAAAGGACAAACTCGACACACACAAGCGCCAGAGACACGGTGTCCTCTCCATCCAGAGATACTATGCCAGGGCTCACACCCCATATTGCTCGGGCCAGAGAGCATCGCTGCCAAGGACAAACTCGACACACACAAGCGCCAAAGACACGGTGTCCTCTCCATCCAGAGATACTATGCCAGGGCTCACACCCCATATTGCTCGGGCCAGAGGGTGTCGCCGTAAAGGACAAACTCGACACACACAAGCGCCAGAGACACGGTGTCCTCTCCATCCAGAGATACTATGCCAGGGCTCAAACCCCATATTGCTCGGGCCAGAGAGCATCGCTGCCAAGGACAAACTCGACACACACAAGCGCCAAAGACACGGTGTCCTCTCCATCCAGAGATACTATGCCAGGGCTCACACCCCATATTGCTCGGGCCAGAGAGGACAAACTCGATACACACGAGCGCCAGAGACACGGTGTCCTCTCCATCCAGAGATACTATGCCAGGGCTCACACCCCATATTGCTCGGGCCAGAGAGCGTCGCTGCCAAGGACAAACTCGACACACACGAGCGCCAGAGACACGGTGTCCTCTCTATCCAGAGATACTATGCCAGGGCTCACACCCCATATTGCTCGGGCCAGAGACCGTCGCTGCCAAGGACAAACTCGACACACACAAGCGCCAGAGACACGGTGACCTCTCCATCCAGAGATACTATGCCAGGGCTCACACCCCATATTGCTCGGGCCAGAGGGTGTCGCTGTAAAGGACAAACTCGACACACACAAGCGCCAGAGACACGGTGTCCTCTCCATCCAGAGATACTATGCCAGGGCTCACACCCCATATTGCTCGGGCCAGTGGGTGTCGCTGCCAAGGACAAACTCGACACACACGAGCGCCAGAGACACGGTGTCCTCTCCATCCAGAGATACTATGCCAGGGCTCACAACCCATATTGCTCGGGCCAGAGGGTGTCGCTGTAAAGGACAAACTCGACACACACAAGCGCCAGAGACACGGTGTCCTCTCCATCCAGAGATACTATGCCAGGGCTCACACCCCATATTGCTCGGGCCAGAGGGTGTCGCTGTAAAGGACAAACTCAACACACACAAGCGCCAGAGACACGGTGTCCTCTCCTTCCAGAGATACTATGCCAGGGCTCACACCCCATATTGCTCGGGCCAGAGGGTGTCGCTGTAAAGGACAAACTCGACACACACAAACGCCAGAGACACGATGTCCTCTCCATCCAGAGATACTATGCCAGGGCTCACACCCCATATTGCTCGGGCCAGAGAGCATCGCTGCCAAGGACAAACTAGACACACACAAGCGCCAAAGACACGGTGTCCTCTCCATCCAGAGATACTATGCCAGGGCTCACACCCCATATTGCTCGGGCCAGAGAGCGTCGCTGCCAAGGACAAACTCGACACACACGAGCGCCAGAGACACGGTGTCCTCTCCATCCAGAGATACTATGCCAGGGCTCACACCACTCATATTGTTCGGGCTAGAGAGCGTCGCTGCCAAGGACAAACTCGACACACACAAGCGCCAGAGACACGGTGTCCTCTCCATCCAGAGATACTATGCCAGGGCTCACACCCCATATTGCTCGGGCCAGAGAGCATCGCTGCCAAGGACAAACTCGACACACACAAGCGCCAGAGACACGGTGTCCTCTCCATCCAGAGATACTATGCCAGGGCTCACACCCCATATTGCTCGGGCCAGAGAGCGTCGCTGCCAAGGACAAACTCGACACACACGAGCGCCAGAGACACGGTGTCCTCTCCATCCAGAGATACTATGCCAGGGCTCACACCCCATATTGCTCGGGCCAGAGGGTGTCGCTGTAAAGGACAAACTCGACACACACAAGCGCCAGAGACATGGTTTCCTCTCCATCCAGAGATACTATGCCAGGGCTCACACCCCATATTGCTCGGGCCAGAGGGTGTCGCTGTAAAGGACAAACTCGACACACACAAGCGCCAGAGACACGGTGTCCTCTCCATCCAGAGATACTATGCCAGGGCTCACAACCCATATTGCTCGACCCAGAGGGTGTCGCTGCAAAGGACAAACTCGACACACACAAGCGCCAGAGACACGGTGTCCTATCCATCCAGAGATACTATGCCAGGGCTCACACCCCATATTGCTCGGGCCAGAGGGTGTCGCTGTAAAGGACAAACTCGACACACTCAAGCGCCAGAGACACGGTGTCCTCTCCATCCAGAGATACTATGCCAGGGCTCACACCCCATATTGCTCGGGCCAGAGAGCATCGCTGCCAAGGACAAACTCGACACACACAAGCGCCAAAGACACGGTGTCCTCTCCATCCAGAGATAATATGCCAGGGCTCACACCCCATATTGCTCGGGCCAGAGAGCGTCGCTGCCAAGGACAAACTCGACACACACGAGCGCCAGAGACACGGTGTCCTCTCCATCCAGAGATACTATGCCAGGGGTCACACCCCATATTGTTCGGGCCAGAGAGCGTCGCTGCCAAGGACAAAATCGACACACACAAGCGCCAGAGACACGGTGTCCTCTCCATCCAGAGATACTATGCCAGGGCTCACACCCCATATTGCTCGGGCCAGAGAGCATCGCTGCCAAGGACAAACTCGACACACACAAGCGCCAGAGACACGGTGTCCTCTCCATCCAGAGATACTATGCCAGGGCTCACACCCCATAATGCTCGGGCCAGAGAGCGTCGCTGCCAAGGACAAACTCGACACACACAAGCGCCAGAGACACGGTGTCCTCTCCATCCAGAGATACTATGCCAGGGCTCACACCCCATATTGCTCGGGCCAGAGGGTGTCGCTGTAAAGGACAAACTCGACACACACAAGCGCCAGAGACACGGTGTCCTCTCCATCCAGAGAAACTATGCCAGGGCTCACACCCCATATTGCTCGGGCCAGAGGGTGTCGCTGTAAAGGACAAACTCGACACACACAAGCGCCAGAGACACGTTTTCCTCTCCATCCAGAGATACTATGCCAGGGCTCACACCCCATATTGCTCGGGCCAGAGGGTGTCGCTGTAAAGGACAAACTCGACACACACAAGCGCCAGAGACACGGTGTCCTCTCCATCCAGAGATACTATGCCAGGGCTCACACCCCATATTGCTCGGGCCAGAGAGCGTCGCTGCCAAGGACAAACTCGACACACACGAGCGCCAGAGACACGGTGTCCTCTCCATCCAGAGATACTATGCCAGGGCTCACACCCCATATTTCTCGGGCCAGAGGGTGTCGCTGTAAAGGACAAACTCGACACACACAAGCGCCAGAGACACGGTGTCCTCTCCATCCAGAGATACTGTGCGAGGGTTCACAATATTGTGCGATTACTCGCAATGGAACAAAAACAGCGTCCTGAGGATCTTTCAGTTGAGTGTTCGGTGAAGTTTCACAGCAATAAAGCTGATTTTTTTGCGTCGATTCATAAACATCAAACCTGGGGTGAAGGACCATTCAAATCAATGGACTGAATGGGGAGACTTATCTCCAAAGAAGGCGAGGACAGTTCCATCAGCAGCCAAGGTCATGGAGTCAGTTTTTGCGGAAGCGCGTGGAATAATTTTTATTTATTATCTTCAGAAATGAAACACAATCAACGGCGAGTATTATGCGAACTTATCGCAGCGTTTGAATGATGAAATTAAGGAAGAAGGACCGCATTTGGCGAAAAAGAAAGTTTTGTATCATCAAGACAATGCACCAGATCACACATTCGTTGTGTAGTGACCCTGAAAGCTTAGTGATAAGACCAGACAGGGTAACTTCCACTGGAGCCGTGGATAAGGGTCGACCATAGGAGATCGACCATAGTTCTGATATGAATATTCGTCATAGGTTCCTACTGCAACACCTGACAGGTTATTATGCTCAGTACATTCAGATAATAACAGTGGAATGGCTGAGGAAGCTAGGATAAATTACGGTAAACGGCAATCACATATTTACATATTTATTTACATGAGCAATGACTGATGGCATATGTGAACATTTACATTGTCTAATTGGAGTTGTAACAAAGCATTAGAGATACAGCCAAGGACGGGGCGAGCATGTAACTTATGGGCACCTCGCAGCCCAAACTAACTGGAATATTGATAAGAACTCTACAAGATTATGCCCATATGAATATGACCAAATGATTTACTCTTTAACTGTTCCCATGAATATGCCCCTCTGACTATCCACACCAGCTTTCGCAGCAGAGCCCACCTTAGTAGTAGACGACAGCCATCTTCTTCTCTGCTACCGCCGCCCGGCGGCGCCGGCGACGACGCCCTCGGCGTCGATGTGGTTCGTTGAAAGACTTTAGTAGACAGACAGACCCACAGACCCCTGCTCCCAGGGTTTAAATAGTTACTCCCCCTTCCTATCATCACTGTGTGGAGAGGGCAATACTCCTCGCTAACCTGCTGTATGAAGTCATAGTAACAGCTTGCAGTAAAGACAAGCGCTTAGCAACTGGTTTGCTGACATGCGTGCTACTTCCCAGGTCATAGCTCTATTGCTTAACTTTTTCATGCTCGCCCGCCCTGGATACCGACTTGAGAAATTAATTCGAAGTATTTGGGCAAGTGATCGCCTAGATCACTACAGTTGTTGCGATGGCCAACATCAGTTAGTTAAAATTCGAATTGCTGCCTCACCCACCCTGTTCACTAGATGGAGCCACCTCGGATTATTTTATATTTCAAAACTTGAAAATTGGCTCCTTGGTAGAAATTTGCCATCATTGAAGAAATGGAGTCTCAGATTGATGGCTATTTTAGGAGCTCGATTGTTCTCACTATAAACAAGGTATCGAAGCTACTGAAAATTGCAGGGGAAAATGTATCGAATTAAAAGAAGAATATGTAGAGAAATAAAGAAAGTTGTTTGGTTTTACTTTGATTGGAAGGGTATTTCTGGCGGAATCCTCGTTGCTGAGTTGGAGAGGGACTCAGTGGAGATGTTCGGACATTGCTCCCCACTCCTCCGCCACTGCTAAAGCGTGAATTGTTATGAGAGGGACTTATTAGTTCAATTCGGTTCTAAGCACCTTCTCCTCTTTATCCGTTAGCACTAGTATACTACGAAAAGCTGATTATTTGTTTTTAAAACAGTAAAAAAAAAGACCACTAAATAATTAAGTCCACGAGAAAGGAATGATGGTCTTGTTGAATTATGAGTAACAGTATTCAGTGAGATTTTTGTTAATGCTTTTGCCCTCAAGGATTCACATCTTGTTGATGTCCAGGTTTTCAAATATAACAAAAGAACAATTTGGTCATGAGATCTGTCACGTTTCTTCGGCGAGCCAATGACAGATCTTCGTCTAAACAGGTTGCTGGTCTAAGTGTTAAGCTGCTGTTTATTTAATGGCTTAATACGTTTTGCTTTTAAATTAAAATCTTAAACAAACCGTAATTTATTTATCGAGATGCTCAACGATCAGTGAATGTTAGCTGTTAATCTCTGTGTAACATATTACACTGTGTATAATGATTCAATATTTTTTACATATGAAAATCAACTAGGGAGAAAAATATGAATTTCGTTTAAACCTATAGTATCTTTTAGTTCTTATTTTTATGATGCCATATCCGATTCCCTTCTTTTGGGGAGATGAGGTGGGGTGGATGACTTTGATAGTGTATGTGTTCAGTTTATTGTTGTTTGTTTAGCTGAAACGAGAGATGAACAAGGGAGGGGGTGAAACCCCGTGCCAGCCAATTCAAGACTACTCTTCCGAAAGACACCAGGCTTAATGTCCCCATCTGACGGACGAATCACCGTCATCAGTGTCGTATGCTCTCGCTCCATACACAACGCGGATAGCTGTGGGATTCAATCCACGACTTTGGCCCACAGTCTGATGATTAAGAATTTCGTATCACCACCTCTGCTACCCTGTCGGCTAAGTCCGTATTATGAAAACTTGTTAAATTTCTTCCGCCACCGGACTCTAACCAGCTAGCCCCCGTGTCAGTTCCGGACACAATCACTGTGCCGCAACCAACTGAGCCAGCGGGCCGCGATTTTTTTTTTTTTTTTTTTTGTAACAGTTTAACGTCCCTTTTTAACAACGTGGTCTTTAGAGACGGGAAAGGATGGGGGCAAGGAATGGGAAGGAATTCGGCCATGGCCTTTTGAAGGAAGCATCCCGGCATTCACCTGGAGTGATTAGGGGAAACCATGGAAAACCCAAATCTGGATGCCCGGACGGGGATTCGAACCGCCGTCCTCCCGAATGCGAGGCCAGAACGCTATCCGTTACACCACCACGCTCGGTGCGGGCCGAGAACTTTAGTTAGATTTTTACGCTCTTTTCACTAGAAGTAGGTAACAAAATACCATTTTATAACATCCGATGAGAAACATGGTAGTTTATTAAATAAAGAGTGCATGCAGATTATCACAGAATATATCAATAAGTATCACAAAGTATATCAATAAGCATTTAATAAAATTGTTAGTTTTGCAGTTGATTTGTTAACAACTTTATCGTTGTTGTTGTGAAGTTTTTTGCTGTTGTCGTTTCGTAGTTATTTGTTATTGTAAAATATGTTGTTTGGCTCTTATTTTTTGTTTCTTCGTATTTTTTTAAAGTAAGAAGTGTTTGAAGTCGACCCAGCCAGCGAGTATGGTTGACCACACTGCGGGAGCTGAGTTGCAGCTAGTTTCGCAGTGAGAAGTTAAGAAGCGGAAGCCTTCTACCGGCCGCGGGTGCTAAATTCCGTGCAGATGTGGCTGAGGCAGTTAGCGGCGAGTAGATAATTGGACAAGGAAAACACGCACGCCACGGAGACCACCAGCCGGATCAGCGGCCGTTAAATGCGGAATAAACAAATATGAGTTTGCCAACCGAGGCGGAACATGTTGGCAAGGGTCACCATTTCGATTCCGGCCTAGAACGCAGGTGATTTCTATTAAGTTAAGTGTTTGTCTTCCGACTGACATGCAGTCTACAGTCTGCGTACGCAGCTACTTCAAATAAATACGAACCAGAAGCATTTTCTAACTTTGTTAGGTTGTATGCCCGTTAACAAACTAAAAAATATGGGTCTCACTCCTAAAATTCAATATAATAGCCATTTAAATCACAAATTATCTTCTTTATCACCAAAATTTTATGGAATCGATGTTGTCAAGTAGAAAGCATAAGATCGTGTATGGTGATAAAATTTATTTACTGTTGACATACAGATACGTTTGGAAGCTTCCCGTATTTTATTTACTTTTGGCTTTAGGATTTCTTTTACCAGATGTGCCATAACTCGAATGTTTTGATAGGAATATGTTACTTTTATGTTACAAGACTGGCTTTAACAGAGGAATGAAAGAGGAAATTTGAAATGAGCTAATTGTATTAAATCAGAATCCACCGACTACACTTGAGTTTTAGAACCAAGGTATAAATTTACATAATACTTTTATTTTTATTAAAACAATGCAGTATGTTAGATTTATATTTCAAATGTTGCCATTCAAGACATTTCTACCGGTAAAAAAGAATTGGACACTACGGTAATGCATTGGTACAGTACAGTTTTGCATTCTTTGAACTTTAATCTTAGGCTGATTTTCCTTTTTACCAGGACACTTCATTCATTACTTCCGTAAGGTGCAGTCCATTTGACACTCTGATCCATTAAGGATATTCCGTAAAACACTATGCAGGTGTTGTAGTAAACTCGAAGAGGCATCAGATCACTGGCCATGCTGTGGACCAGGGTGGGGAGAGGGTAACAGGGTGCCTGACGGAGCGCACAGTATGTCCAAAATTACTTCCGAATTCGATACTGGAGCTCAGAATAAAATATCTGAGAAAACTAAAAGTCGTTATCTCTGCTTCAGCATCTGTAATTCATACAGGATATCATTATCAAGTACTCAATTGCATGTTTTCGTGAGCACAATATCAGATGTGGGCCGAAGAGGGACAGCAAAATGTTTTGCATTGCAACCCATGCAACTGGCAGGTTCCGGCAACGGTTTAACCTGCAAGTTGGCTTTACGAACCTAGGACACGGGTGTTCCTAATTTAGTTTTGTGGTCGTCTTGTGTTATCCTTACAGTGGACAGAGCCTGATGTGATAGTTGATAATTATCTTCCTTTGTCCAGGTTCCCAGGCTTGATGCCTGTCCTAGAGGGAGTTATTGATTCGGGTGATTTCCTTTTGCCTTCCACAGGAATGGATCTGTATATACGTGTCATCGTTTTTATATAGATGACTGTGATGTGTATGGTTTATACAGTGTTTTGATTAGCGAACGCCCATTTAGACTTACTACGAGCAGCCACGCTTAACGTCGCCGTCTTACAGACAAATCATCAACAAATACTTTCGGTCCCTACGAACAGCTCAGAGGTTTGGAATTTAACCAAGGGCCTTGACCCACAATCTGGTGATTAGGAAGTGATCACCACCATCTCTCATACCCTGCTGCCAGATTTCTGATGAAAAGTGCTTCCATCATCAGGACAGGAACACTTTCAACCGCGTCGGACGCCGTACACCCTCACTATACAACCACAGAGCCAACAAGGCGGGACGGTGCAGTGATTTGTAAAATGAAAATACTTGGAATTGAGGTGTACGCCCCCTAGCTAAGAATTAAATTAATTTATGTTTTCATAAATTATGAATAAAAATGCTGTTACTGATTCAAACTGCTGATATGATGAACCGGGATGTCCTTTGCACATTAACAACTCCATTGTACCTATGTTTGATATTAATGTCCGTTTATTACAAAATTCTTCTTCATCAAATGTTATTAAAATAGAATGACACAATTAAACAAACATCTTGAAATCCCACAATAGGTACAGTACATCTTACATCAGTTCCCAGGTTTTCTATATGTCCATTGATTAAGCTCAATGGGGCAATGAGATTTTCTCTAGGGCGACACTGGGTTAATTAATACGATACTGATTTACAGTGGTCACCATATAGGCGTGGTTACCATTTAGCAGAAGGCGCCGAGTCTGCTTGCTACCCGCAGTCGTCCAACGCGATGATTCTATTTTCTGATTGCCGTTGGAGACCTACGTTCACTTGGATAACGACATGGAACACAAGAACAACAACACAACACAACTCACATCTCTTTCCTGCAGGCTGGCCTCGCACCCACCACACAGCTCGCTAACCGCTGTACCATTACCACCGCGTCACTCTAGCGGCACCGTCTGTTCCTTCAGTAAGGGCTACCCGGCCCAAGGTCACAGCCGGGTATTTACCGTCACCTTTGTTGTTAGAACCATCTATGGGTCTAGCTTGTCGCATATATATTTCGATGTAGTGTGGCAATACACTGCAGAGTTGGGACGCAAAGACCATAACCGTTTTTTATCATCATTATTTTATATCGCCCCGGCGGACCACGAGACACCGGCACAGACATACGGTGTGTAATTATGAGAGTGGAAGGACATGTGCTCTAACCTTGACGGAACCCGATTTGTCAGATCCGCAGCATTTAACAGTATTAAAAGAATGTTGTGCTGCCATCTGTCTGCGAAACGTGTAACTACTTTCTGTGAGTGATAAGTGATATTTTTGTTTAGGAGAAGTTTATTTTATGACGTAGAGATTGGGAACTGTCCCAGCATTCGCCTTGATGATAATGATTATTACTATTATTTCTCCGCGATTCACTAAAAGTGTGTGGCGGAGGGTGTATTGCACCTATCCGAAATGGTAATAGTTTGGAAGGGATATTGCAGGAGGCGCCTATGGGGTACTGTGGGGAACCATCCCGGCATGATTGCGGGAAATTGCATAAAATCGCAACCATGGCGCCCGGTACGCCGAGACCATGACTCGATCCTGGTCTCGTTGCACCTCGCAGACCCGCCTTAACGCGCGCAGCAACACTGGCGGGTTACAGGCCATATAATTTTGTTTTTGTTACTAAATCATGCATCGTACATCTGGCGAAGAGTTTGTTCACCTCCATCAGTATAAAATTCTGAGGTATCAGGGGGTATCCATAAATTACGTGAGGTGTTTTTTCGGGTTTCCGGAGCCCCCCTCCCTCTGGTGAGATATCGTGCGATGTGGCCCTCCCCCGCCCCTCCCTGTCTTCCCCCTCCCCCCCTCTGGTGAGATCTGGTTCTTGAGATCCCCTCTAGAAATCGCCCTCCGCAAATTTTTGAGACATTTTTTCGGCGAAAAAAACCCCTCAATTCGACTTTCGCCTCAATTTTTTTTTTAAGCTCTACAGTCCAACAAATATTTCCAAAACTTCACGTGAGATTTCCGTTGACCCCCCCTTCCCCTTTGGTGAGATTTGGTCGGACCTCCCCCCCCCCTCCATTTCACCTCACGTAATTTATGGACGCCCCCTCATCGGATTTCAGCCTCTTATACCATAACTCTACAAAACTCGTTTGTGAATGAAACTGAGAAGTTGTGTAACATCGGAGCGGAGTGGTTGCAGGGGAGTGCTGTTGACGCACGCAGCAGACCTTCCGCAAGAAGCTGCGTTCCCGGTGCTCCCACGCCCTCTCTGGTGTCTGCTTCTTTTTGCCGACAGGCACCGACTTGCCGACTCTGCCGCCTCCGACAAGTCACGCAGTGTCCACACGCGCTACTTACCGTCACTCTGATGAACACGGGACGTGCCAGCTGCCGGGTAGTGTCTAGCCTCGGACAGTTTCAGTCTTGATCTTCTTACACCATTCAATACTTTTTTTGGGGAAAAACCATTTCCATTCTATAGTCCACTGTCCTTTGTTGTTGTCGACCAAAACGATAATATAGATAGATCGTTTCTGGATATCATATTAGCAGATATAATAGTCCAAGATCCGGCTGCTTGATTTCAACGTCCACCTGTTATTTGATCGAAATGCAATTTCTATGTTTAATTATTAGTACCAAAATACGATTCTACCCGTTGTCAATCAAAATATGAACGCAAGTATTTTTAATTAAATTTTTTAAAAAATCTAAAATTTTCGTTCCCTTGTTTTTTTAAATAAATTATAATTTATTTCGAGGAGAAATATTTAAATAACTTCAAAAGTTTGGGTTGCCTATGTAAAAGTAGGAGTTGCCAGCTGTTAAAGATATGTAAGACCGAGAGAGCGCGCGCACCACACCATCCATCAGACGGAGCGGTGCGCTAACTTTAACAGCTGCCAATCCCTACTTCCGACCACTATTACACAGGCAACCCAAACTTTTGAAGTTATTTACATGTTTCTCCTCGAAATAAATTATAATTTATTTAAAAAAAAAACTAACGATTTGTTTTGATTTTTGAAATTTAATTAAAAATACTTGCGGCCATATTTCGATAGGCAATCCGGCAGAATCGTATTCTGCTACTAATAATTATACGTAAAAATTGTATTTCAATCAAGTAACAGATGGACGTGAAATCTTGCAGCCTAAGGGCTATTAGGACGTACAGTTTTTTGAGATCCACTCAAGCGCTAATTTGTCCATTCCTTCATCCAGGCAATAGTGCATGGAGAGGAAAAGATGACTATGGGCACAAACTGGTAAACGATTTCATTCATAAGGCGGATGGAAATGTTTCTTTTGTGTGCAAGGGTGTCAGGGATTACCAAGGGTAGTGATGAATAATTTATCAAAAATGCAAAAGTGGAATTTCATTCTTAATACTGAAATATAGTTTCCTGGCTGTACCTCGTATGATATAAATACAGAATGATGTGCACTTATCTATTGAGTGGTCTTGTAGACATTGTTTTGAGAGTTCTTGTGATAAATCTCGTTGCGGAGGAGAGGCTGACGCAGTTCCAGATCAAAGGTTTGCGAATTTCCTTCGGCAAAAAGACTAATGAAAAGTCTATATAACATAAATAAAGTGACGAATAACCCTTAGTTGCTGATTATAAAGGGTGCCAATCTTCGCTATAATACGAAGACCATGCGACAGCTACCGCTAAATGAAGGCCTTCCAACCCATCAAAAGCGCAAATCGTTTCTGGACATTTATTATTATTATTGTATGCCAAGTACAACAAAAGACATGTAGGGTCAAATAACTATATCTATAGATTCAAGCCATCTTCCGGCATGCTTGATGCAGTGTGAGAAGGCCTCCAGATAATATATTTTCTGGACAGTCCATCAGAATGTGGTCAGCAGTTTGTATACCACCACAGTCACACAACGCATCTTATTGCATTTATGCAATGTTGCTCCGTGACCTGTGCGATATCTGGACGTAAAGAACAACATCGAATGGATTGGCAAAATTTAATATAAATAAAGACCAACCAATTACAAAGAAAAGATTATTTTGAAGTTGATTTGTAGAAACGTGTGTATAGGACGAACAGCCCTTAAGGTTTAGAATTTACTTCATAAAACTTTAAATTTTTGGTTACCAACAAATCCTAATTTCACGCATTCATAAGAAGCCGTTACTGTTAAGTCTTCGTGTCTGCCTTAACACATTTTTGTGTACATGTTGATCATATTTAGACAGATTTTTGTATTTATTTGCTAACCTGAGATCTCCAGTCAGATGGCTTAATCGCTGAACTACCAGACCAGTCTGTTTTATACATAGAAGAAATTTTTATCGGAATAAAACTGCATATGAGTACTATAATATGCCTGAACTTGTCCACCCTATTCTCCAAATTTGGCTACGACCTTACTATTCAGAAAATTGAAGAATTGGCTCTGTGGTAAGAAAATCCCGTCTGATGAGGATATCATGGCAAATAAAATAAAATAAAAAACTCTGTTTTGCAGATTTTGAAAAATCATACTTTTTGGAAGGAGTAAAATTATTGGAGAATCGTTGGGTTCAAGTGTATTGAACTGAGAGGAGACTAACTATATTGAGGTATAATGGTGATTAGTTTTAAAAATAAATACTCCATTATCAGTCAACCCTCGTATGATGGATTCTTTACAATTTGTTTGTTACAATCTACCAACAGCGTAACGTTGAAGAACTGTTGTGTAGGAGGAGATTCACGGCGAGTGCTTGACGAGTGACCGTCCTGGCTGCACAATGCCGCTAGCTCGCCCACAACACACACACAAACCAGCAGGCGCAGCAAATCTGTCACCTGCCAAAGCAAAACATTGCACTTCGATAGGTTGGCTGTCAAGGTTCTCAAACCTTTGTTTGTTCTTAACCGTCGTTCGCCTCGGTATCCTGCACGTTGTGGGCTACATAAATTCGGCAATTCAGTTACGAACGATTGCAGAACATAGATTTCAACATTTACTTGTGATAGTACCGGTGTGAGTCTGATATAAAGGATATGGTACTGATGGTAATTCTCAGTTTTTAGAGCTTTCGCTTTACATTCCATTTTATTCACATTTGTATGCGACCACTGATACAGTGTGATATACTCTCCCTCTACCACACTACATTTGTGCGTTTCGCAGTCTCAATGCCAGACCAACAGATACGGCATTGGTCGTCAAACTGCGGCCCGCGGGCCGCATGCGGCCCGAATGAAGTTTTCGTGCGGCCCGCGGCCCTCCTCGGTTCGCACGGGCAGCATTAGTTATCTACTTGTCTGGCGTAGCCGTGTTTTGTTTGCGGAAACTGCGTAGAATTGTGATTAAAACCGAGCGTGGCGGTGTAACGGATAGTGTTCTCGCCTCGCATTCGGGAGGACGGCGGTTCGATCCCCGTCCGGGCATCCAGATTTGGGTTTTCCATGGTTTCCCAAATCACTCCAGGCAAATGCCGGGATGCTTCCTTCAAAAGGCCATGGCCGAATTCCTTCCCATTCCTTGCCCCTATCCTTGCCCCCCATCCTTTCCCGTCTCTAAAGACCTCGATGTTGAGAGACGTAAATACAATAAAAAAAAAAAAAAAAAAAAAAAATGTGATTAAAGTCGGGGCCACTTGCGGCGTTCCGCAGCGCTCAGAGGCGTGAGCGCACTGCTAGCCAACAATGTAAGCCGTGCATCAAACGCGCCGCGCCCCTACGGCCGCTCGTTTGTCGGCGGGTTTGTCCCGCAGTCGCCTCAGTGTCAGCTTTGTCGTGTCAATCGTGCAGTAAGTTTCGGTGCTCCTGAGCGTTCGTCGCGTCTTGAGTGTATTTGTGCTCATATTTTGTGCTATCATTAGTAGTGGAAGAAATAATGTCTGGTGTACCCTCAAAAACAGTGACTAAGAGGAAAATAAGTGAAGAGAAAAGAAGTTTCCAAGAAATATGGGAAGAAGAGTTTTGTTTTATAAGTGGGCACAACGAAGGTACTGCTACTTGCTTAATATGCCGGGATACCATCGTGGGACTGAAGAGATACAATTTATTTCGCCACTACACAAGTAAGCACAGTTCATCTACAGTAGCTTTTCCTTTGAATTCAAATGAAAGAAAGGAAAAAATTGCTCATCTAAAATCTACCATTCCTCGTCAACAAAACGTTATGTTAGCAGCAGTTGGGCAAAGTGAGGCTGTCACAAAAGCATCATACCAAGTATGTAATATTCTAGCAAAAAATGTGAAACCTTTCACTGATGCTGAATTAGTGAAGAAATGCATGATGACTGTTTCTGACACTTTGTTTCAAAATTTCTCTAACAGTAAGCAAATATTAGCTGAAATAAATAAGCTCACACTTTCAGAATCTACCTGTCGACGCCGTATAGAAGATATTTCAAAATATATGTTTGAGGAAGTAATTAATAAAGTAAAACTATGCAAATACTTCAGTCTTGCATGTGATTCCAGTACAGATTTAGCTTCAATGGCTCAGTTTTCATTATTTGTGCGTTACTGCACATATGATGGGGTAATAGAGGAAGATTTTTTTAGCAATTATAACCATGAAAGGTCACACTAAAGGTTCTGATTTTATGGATTCAATTAAAGAGTTTGTAGAAAAAAATGACTTACCTATGAGCAAATTAATATCAGTATGTACAGATGGCTGTCCATCAATGATGGGCGTCAACAATGGTTTGGTAGCACTGATTAAGAAGGAATGGAATTTGTCACATTTACTCTCCATTCAATGCTTACTGCATCAAGAAAGTCTGGCATGTCAAATTTCAAATACCAAATTGAAGAATGTTATGAAAACGGTTATAAGCGTTATAAATTTCATTCGTGCCCGTGAACTTAATCACCGGAAATTTAAAGAACTACTGGAGGAATTGCAGGCTTGTTACAGTGATGTTATCCTACATACTGCTGTCAGATGGTTAAGCAAAGGAAAAGTGCTCGAACGATTTGTCAATTTGAAATCAGAAATTATTTTATTCTTACAGCAAAGTGGCAAAAATTATCCTGAACTTGATGATGATGAATGGTGGATACTTACAGCTTTCTTGACCGATATTACACAAAAATTCAACACACTTAACTTGGAATTACAAGGACCAAACAAGATAATTGGGCATATGACTAACAAAATATTAGCATTTGAAGCTAAACTGCAATTATATATAAATGAACTCGGAGAAAAAGATATGTCTAATTTTCCAACTGTTGCTATGCTCAGATCAGACTTAGCTATCGCCGAAACTATTTACCAAGACATGAAAGAACACTTGGAAGCCTATTTGGAAGGTATACAAAACAGATTTGCAGATGTTAGAAATATTCGAAGCTGTTTCATTCTCGTAGAGAACCCTTTGCATGTTGAACATGATGATCTCAAATTATTCTGCCAATTTGGATTTCCTAAAACTAACTTGCTAAATGAAATAATCGAACTTCAACATGACACACAGCTTAAAGCTCTGTTTATAGAACATCGTGAAACCCAACAGTACACTCAATTTTGGAAATGTGTGCCTAACAAATATAAAAATTTACGAGACTGTGCACAGTTCATTTTAACACTATTTCCTTCAACTTACCTTTGTGAAGCTTCATTTTCAAAAATGAAGTACTTGAAAAATAAATATCGTAATCGGTTGTCCAGTCATTTAGAAGACGCAATGAGGATTGCATGCAGCCCAAACGACGCAGATATAGATGAGATAGCCAAAAACGTTCAACATCACAAATCACATGAATGAAAAATTTTATATTTGTACTTTGTTTTGCAATTTTAATGAGTAAAAAACCATATTCAAGAACAGACCTGTAGCTTTCTTATATAGCCCTTTGCATGTGCAGTGTATCTGTCGTTTTCTTATTTTTCAAATTAGTTATTTATTTATATATTCTTTTGAAAGTTTGAGATTAACAAAATTATAATAAAGTTTTTGTGGCCATTTGAATAATGTAATATAATATTTTTAAAATACGTCTAGTTCATCTTGCGTGAAAGTACTTTAAAATCAATTTAAGGAACAAAACACACTGATCCCAGACTTGTTTTTGGTAGTGACAAAATTACTAATGATTCTCTTCCTTGCCTTCACCCTTCTTATGCTCCTGCTTAGCTACATGAATATTGTAACATTACGCAAGTCATGTGAATTTTCACAGGGATAATTAGACTGGAATCAATTAGTTAGGTGCACTGTATGCTTTTTTTTCAGTTTATTGAAAATTGATCAGCAGCATTTTATGCTATTTTAAACGCTTGTAAAATGGTGACAGCCATTTTGTGAAAATCTGAATGGCGCATGTCATCAATGACTCGTGCTACAATGAATATTCCAGTCGGCCTCAACACTTGACTCTTGTGAAGACTGACTAAAAATGTAATTGTTGTCAACATGACAACTATCGCCTCGCACAAATACGTCCCTCAAAATCTAATAGTTGTCAAACTGGCGGATGGGGATTTAAAAATATTATTCCCTGTGTTGCAGGATTTCAGTGTCATAAACATGGCTTATTGTTGTCAGCAACTGCACAGCAGTGTTATTTGGCGAAGGAGTCACAAACATCCAACAGTTGCAAATGGTCTGTTTTCGAAAGTACTATTTCATTTTAACAGGTGCTAACGTCACAGCTTCTGAAGAATGATAAATGATGTATATCCTAATCCGTAAAGAATAAATGGTTTGCAGCTGTCGGCTTTACCTGTCTCCTTCGTCAAATGAAAAATATAATGGAAGAATTATAAGTAGGAGCGCGTAAAGTTGTTCAGTCGCCTTTACAGGTGCCACTCGGTACAGGGGCAGATAGATTTGTCGTTGCTGTGTGAGGGGACGTAATAATGGAAATGTTTTGTTGTTTGTTTCTCAGTGCTGACAACTCATGGGCGTGTGTGCCTCGTACAAATTATCTGCTGTTGTATAAATCCTAAATGAAAGTGCCTTGGATTCATGAATGCGCTTATAGAGGCGGTCAGCTTCATATGTGGTAAATATTTGGAAAAAGGAATCATTAGTAATTAGCTCTTAAAAAAATGTGTGTGTGTGTGTGTGTGTGTGTGTGTGTGTTGGTGTGTGTTTATCCTCCACACCTGTGAAGAAATATTGTGGGGTAAGCAAAGGCAACGTGTTATTGGGATTGGGGGGGAGGGGGGTGGTAATGTGGATGGAGAAGGGGAAGGAGGAGATGGACACATACAGGGGGAAGTGCGAAATGGACAGAGAAAGGGATGAAGAGATGGTGAGTGAGGGGAAGGACGACATGGGCGACAGAGAGTGAGGGGAGGAAGAGACAAAATAACATTAGATTGAAATAAATACATATCTAGTCAATGCCAGCTAGTATGAAAGAAATTAAGGCTGTTGTAGTTTAGTCCACTGAGTTGAAGAAATATGACTTTCAAAACATGTAGTAAACAGTTGTGATTGTGTCTCGTGTTACATAATACATTTAAATGTAAGTACAGTTGTCGTTATTAACCATCTGCTCACCAAGACAACGCAGCAATATTTCGTTGGGCAATTACAGTGTTACTATTTAGGGGTCGCTGAGGGTGGCAGCAATCTGAAACAGAACATTCTACACAAAGTGTTCCGAATGGTCTCGACTTTAACGATTAGTGCTAGAAACTCAGTGGTAAACCTCTCGCTTCTTTACTATAGCTAGTCTACTGGAGGTTCAAAACACACCATTTACATGCGTTGCCAATTAATAAAGATACATGTAAATCTGTGGCCCGAGGTGCCACATCATACTGTTAGTTTTGGCCCTTGAGCAGAAAAGTTTGACGACCACTGAGATACGGACTACTTGCAAGGGAGAATTTCTTCTCTGTTTCGAGCGACACAGCTGTTCACTTCTGTGTGAGTGTCCCACACAACATAGCATAGGTGGGGCGCTCCCTCAAGTAGTCGAGCGAAAAATCTATTAAGAATAAAAATTCACACCTTTTAATTTTTAATTTACTTTTTGAAACTGACGCAGGGCGCATTAAGTCAGAGAGGATACGTACTCTAGCGAGTTTGTCGTCGTACTAGCTCGTACGTTTACATCGGAGTTAACAAACACTGCAAAATAAATTTGAAAAAGAAATTTTGCCGAACTTTAGAAGCCTCGCAGACTAGTGCTTAAATACTTTTTATTTTTTTATTTTTTGTTCTAGTAAAACCATTTTCAACATGTATATTTATTGAGTTTCCTTATTTTTGCCGCCCACCCTGAAGCTAATCGTGGCTACGCCTTTGCAACAGAGTCTTACATCAAATAAACAAAATAATGCTTGGAACCGCAGATACAAAATTATAGATAGTTTTACATAGCTCTTATATATACATCTACTTCACAAGGTAAAACTCTATATGCTAATTTTCACCAGATTGTTGTTTGCGACATTTATGTTACAAAATGTTAAGACAGAGGTACCAATTCGCTTGATGGCAATATCAAAATGAAGCTGGAATCAAATAAAATAAAGTAAATGTTGTCAAAATTCTAGAAAATTTCTACTTTTCCAAGTGCATCTAACACTAATTGACACACATTTCGTGTGGTCATTTTCTTTCCGCGCCATCTTTCATTTCATAAAATGCGGCGGAAATGTTGGATTAATTGTTGCGGGAAGCTAAGACAGACTTATATGGCAGAGCACCCATGTCATGGCTACTTCTATTTTTCGCGTGTAACAGACCTGCAACTGTTTTGTTTTACATCAGAAGTATGTGTTCTGTCGAAAAGTTTGCTGCTTTCTTTTGTTTGGAACTAAATGAAATGAAAGAAGCACGGTTTTTGGTGCGATTGTGTGGAGAAGTATCGTCAGCATGCGAAGATTTTTAACGCCTGTTGAATTACGTTGGTCACTAGCTCTCAGTTTGGCATTGAAAAAAATTGATTGGAGCTAACGCCAGGCTTCTATTTGCTGCAAATTGAAAGAAACCGCCCAATTTTTTTATGCAGTTCACTTTCTCCTAGATTCCCGTAATTTATGTCTTCCAACTCTTCGGCCGTTCCCCGGTCAGAAATTTCCGCTGAAAGAGACCCCACTTGAGCCTGGCACTCGGGAAGAGCTGTTTAACCTAGTTTACCGAATGGTGAGTGCCGGGATAAACTCAAATCATTCCTTGGAATTGTGGGCTGGGATATCCTAAAGGATTTTTCGACAGCAAAGTTTCTTTTCGCCACTCAATGCGCTTGTTGTAGCTATTTAATCCAAGCCGGTAAACCTGCCAGGTATAGATTACCTACAGCTTAACGTGGAATCCGAACCACAGAAGCGTTCTGGCGTAGTTCAAGCTATAACAGATGTGAAGGTCGGGTTAGGGGCCTTTGAAAATCTACACGGAGACAGAACTTATAACCGGGGACGTTTTGATCTCGAGCCAGACGGCTTAACCACCAGAACGCTCAGCGTCGGAATGGTTCTAACGAAATGCCATGACCGACTTCCAGTACGTTCCTTGTCCCCAATCCCATTCGACTATAGTGACTTCAATAAGTCTTGAAGCCCTGATAAAAAGAAAGATTTTAATCAAAGCTGAAAGTTATAACCCAAATATATTCCATTCTAAAGGAAACCTTATGTCTCGTAGCATTCATAGCTCGCAATTCGATTTCAACGAATCTTCCATGCTCTCTGTTTCTGACGACACTTTATTTCCTTTTATTTTTTTTGAGTGATTGTCTCTGTTATAATGTGCATCTATTCATTTCAACATGAATTCGCTTTCAACATCATTGCTTTTGAATACCACTGTGCTCGTAATCTCGCACAATAAGACAATTACAACTCTAAATGCGTTCAAGTTTTTGTTTTGTGGATATAAGCAAGCAGAACATTAAACAAAGGAAATGTTGGGGAAGAACTCAAGGCTCTGTTTATCACGTAATGCTCAGTTCTGATATTTAGCAGTCAATATTGTTCTTTCGCTCTCCAGAAGATATTCAAGGTGCATGTATACTTGATTTTCGGACAGGGTTACATTGTTGGTTTTAAACGTGAGATCCAAAACGTGGTAGACATTGCCCATTCTATCTGCTTGCTCCTCGTTGGCTAGCGATGTGCCGCTTTAAATGGCGCGTAGCCAAACTGCCCCAGCTGGAGTTTGTCTGGTTGGATACTTTAGATTATTTCTCGCTGCGTCTTACTTTAAACGCTGGAGTGAAATGTAATGTAAATAAACAAGTTATCGTTCTCAAAGCAAATCATTTCTACATAGCATGAGAAAGACTGAAGAAGTGTCCCAGATACTAACTTAGCTCTGTTTTTATGTGCCTTTTCGTTGGCTGCTAACCCAGCTTCGGTTTGTGATAAAGTTCAAGTAATTTTCCGGGGGGTCTGAAGCGTTGTTTGGCACCTGAATGACCGAGCTTCGATTAGCCGCTCTTTCCGCCTCTGAATATACAGAGGAACTTGGAACCAGAAACACGGATAGTCCTGGACTATCTCATAACAAAGCAAAACCCGTACAAATGTCTGGGCACACTGGGATCTGAACACTCATACTCAAGCTCCTCAAACACAGTGCTACCAAATAGCTCACGGTACTGGTATTTAGTCCTCCCCATTTATGTAACGACAGAACATACATGAAATAAGATCAAACATATCGGTTCAGGATGAGATGTTTATCAGCAACACCCAAACAAAAGTGACAAACAATGTCCAAGGCGAATAGAATATGAGTTTAATCTATGACAACATTAGTTCTTCTTGTAATAGCACGCCTCAGTTTTGTAGTACAAATTTTAAATTTTCCTACCGCTTTGTGGAAACAGTACCAGATTTTGTTTCTCCTCTCAGCCTGTCTTATATAATGAAGGAACAAGTTTAGAAGTTGAATATCTGAAGATACGTAGATTCTGTACAAGTACTGAACGCAAAAGCACAGAGACGGACTACAATGCATATGACGAAATAATAATGGCCACCCAACAGTTTCCATTAAGAAGTTTATTAAGTCAAAACGATAAATTCATTGGAATGTTTTCAGCAATGGTATAGAACAATCCAGCAAATAGTAGAAGATTTATGAAGGATGCAGCAAACAGACAAAACAGTTAGGTGGAAAATCTCTTGGAGGTCGCGACCAGTATACCATGGTAGTCAGTAGGATCCACGTCAGACAGAAAATAAATAGGCCTATTTTAAAAGAAATGATTATTTCGAAAACAGGTGAAGGATCGTTTTTTTGGCAATGAAAAGGTAAATTTTCCACTAAAGAAATTAATTACTTTGACCGATTTTATTTCCTGTTCTAACCACAGTGATATTTTCTAATAATGTTTATTTTTATTTTTACTTTGTAAACAGCAGAAATAAAATGGCGTTACGTGTGCTGAGACTAGCTAATCACATACAAACACATTTATTAGAACATAACGCGTCAGATGTTTTAAGCACCGCCATATTGAATACCTGAACCTTGTTGTGCTCGTCGTTAGCTGGCCTCAAATTTCTAACTAAAGAACTATGCATTATACGAACGAAAGAAAAGCAATAACTGAGAAAAGTTTTTTAGTTCTTATAGTGCTTGATCACATATTGATTGTCCTACCAGCATGGTCTTCCATGTGTATGTGCTACTACTATTTTGTCGGTTGACACACAGAAACGGAAAAATACCTGTTAATGAAAAATTACGCTGCAAACTTTATGCTGATTTGTAGTGTGTTGTTATGAAGTAAGCTACAAATTTAAATTGTGCGAGCAACATTAAAGATAAAATTTCAGGAACAATTTCTTCACGCACTAGCTAGATACGGTTATTTTTTAAAGTGATGTTAATAAAAGGTTCGTGTGGCCGTAATGACGTGGTGATAGGGTTTTTACTGGCTACACATTCCGCCCCTGTCTTAGCCGCATTAACCAAACCCCGTAAACCTACCGGGTACAGGGGTCCTACAGTTTAACTTGGAATACGAACCACATATCGTTCTGACGTACTTCACATTGCACAGCAAGCCATGCCAGAGGTGAAGGTTGAATAAAGAGAGTTTGAAAATCCCCGCCGACACAGGGATCGAACCGGGGACTTTCCGATCTCCAGTCAGAATACTTACCACCCAGAAACCTCTTTATAAAAATCATGAAAAACCATATTTTTGTTCACATCTATTAAAATAGTAATGTAGATTGAATGCAGTGTTGATCGAAAATTGGGATGTAGACGCAGGAGAGTTTGCTAACAGCAGAATCTCTGGTAGTTTCAATGACATTGCATCCTTAATAAGAGCAATGTATAACGGTGAGAAGTGTTCCATGATGGTTGCCTAATTTTTGTTTAAGGACACTAGAAGTAGAAGAAGAAGAGCCATTAAATTAAGAAAGAAGAAAGTTTTACTGGTTAACAACAGTCTTACCTATCCTGCTCACGGCTGCCAATAACGTTGGACTATCAGCTTAAATTGTCAAATTTTGAGAATAAACAAAAAAAGAAGTAGTTGTTAATTTTGAATTCTCAAAACCATATGCTCTCAGCCGAATTGTGATTTTGTGTAAAAGTTTCCATTAATCACAACATAAAACAGTAACTCCTGTTATTCGTTTTTCCCATTACTCTCTAGTATTTATTTATTAGCCTTTAGCCTTGTCGGCCATACAACTAGCCTTTATAAACTTTACATTGATGTGAACATAGGATTTTCATTTAGTTATCAAACTTTACATTGTTGTACATGGGATTTTTCATTAGTTACTAGACTGGTAACTTATATTACAACATTTCTGACAATTCACATATGGGTTGCTCACACTCAAACATTATAATTTGACAATGTATACTTGCATTCACATATATGTAGGATACGTTAAACAAGAAAATTCTAATTGATATAAAGGGTCCACTTTTGTGGTGTGTATTAGTAGAGCTCAGATAGGTGTGTTTCCATCTTCTAGATATATCATTTTCTAACAGTGAATGTTTTTGTCGATAAGTTAAGACTTATCTAAATTAACTACCAGTAAGGCGTTGAATTTAGTCGCTATATATTTACAATGCATCTGCATCTAGAGTACACATTAAAAGAGGTAATTTTTGAGGGTATAAATGGTGCAGTTTTAAGATTTAGATGAGGATAACTCAAATAAATGTCTCCAACCTGAAAATACGTCATTAATGACCTATAAATGTTTTTTTCGTTGGAGGCTAGCAAGATGATCGCATTCGTTGGTGTAGGTATACCGAGTATTATCAATCCTTTCAGCATTTTGTCTTGTTGTGTTCTATATTTCTGACAGGAAAATAGAATGTGATTAAATCGCCTACTGCTGTAACTAAATAGACGCATTGTGAAGTTCTCTGAGCCGTATTCGATTTAAATGGCTGGGGAAATTACCATGATGAAAACGACTTCTAATGATACTTGTGATGTACCGCCTGTTAACATTCCATTTGTTACTCTCTAGTAATACTCACATAAATTCGCATACACACACAAACACATACACGTCAAAACGACTTACGAGCAGCACATAACGGAATGTTAAGATTTTATGTGTTGTGCTATCGATAAATGCTGGAGTAAAAATCAACATCGTTGACGGAACGGTCTGATGACTCAGTGATTGAGAAGTCTGATCGAAGATCGAAAAGTCGCAGGTTCGAATCCTGGTGTCAGTTTGGATGTTCAAAGTTTCTTAAACTCTTCGTAATGTGAAGACCGCGAGAATACTTTTGTTGTTCTGATTCCACGTTAAACTGTAGGTCCCCTGTAGACGGTATGCATACCAGGTTAGGCTTAGGCAGGCTACCATAGGGGCGGATTGCGCAGCCAATAAAAACCCTGTCACCGGGTCATTACAATCACACGAGCTTTTACATCGTTGGTTCAGGCGCTTTAGTTGTCGGCGCCTGGTAGACACCCGAGCTGCCCCTGGGAACACGATCCGCGTACACGCACCACGTGTCAGCTGGGGCGAGGTAACGCACAACACAGAAATAGAGTACACGGGTTTCTCATCATAATTTCGCCAACATTTCCAAATATGAGAAACTGTCTTACCCAGGCAAGAGTTTAATTTTTCGGTTTTCACACCATATGTGCGCCTGACGTTTCCACCGCTCCTTAAGCCCCGCTCTGTCGGCGGGTCCGGGGTACATTTGAACCGCTTAACCCCACCTAACGCCGGACCCGAGAGGCATTCATCTAGTTTTGCATTGTCGTACATCACCATTTCTCAACCTCTGGGCCACAGACTATCTTTGGGATGCACGAAGGACTTTTAAAATTATATTCTAAATGCATTTAAGATAGCATGACAAAGAATAAATTAGTAAAAATTCTACTCGAATTAACAGGGCGTTCGCCGGAAAACGCTACCCTCCCAGTCTGTTGCCGTCGGCAACTTGCTCTGGCAGTGGTGCCAGCAGCTCCCGCCACACGGCACCGTGAATCACCGCACTGTTTAACACCTCCAATGCCCCAAAAGTGCAGTGCAGTGACCCTTACATTGTTAAGAACGGTTTCTTTGCATTGTAGCTAGTTTGTGACTTCAGTCTCTTATTAATCAGTGTTGTGAATAAACGTTTCTTTGCGGTTTGGCTGGTTTGGGGCTTCATAATCTTACTAATCTGTACCGTGTTTCAGTGTGAGTAAAATTATGGTACGTTACAGTTTGTAACAAAGAATATTTCTCTACGATACATATGTGAAGAAGAAGTCGTTTAAAAAGTGTCGCAGTAAATTTCGTCGCGAATTTCCTGGCGCTATACTGCCAGCTAAATCAACAATTCTGCGTCTGGTTAAAAAAGTAAGAGAAACGGGTTCATTTTTTAACAAAAAGAGACTGTCGGTCAACCGTATTCTCACAGAGGAGAAAATTGACGATATCGCTTTTCGACTAGAACAGTCACCCAAAAAATCATTAAGTCAGTTAGGGCAGCGTGTGTCTCGAAATATGTTCAGAAGATGTGAAATGTGCATTACACAAGAGTGTCAACACTTCCAGCATCTTTTATAAGGTAAGCTAATGAATTACGTCACATTTAAATGCTTAGCACATACAAGTTTATGAAGCGTAATTATTATGAAATAGTCCGCGGTCGACGATCGAACAATGCCGGAAGCAGACCGCTCGCTCGCCGGGAGCAGTTTCTTCCTTGTAGCGCTAACAGTGGGTTGCGTTTCCCGGCGAACGCCCTGTATAAGGTTATAAGCGAGTAAAAGCTATACGCCAAACTTACTAAAAGTTATAAATATGTGAACCGCCAACAAAAATATGGCATTTCCCGACATGAGAATAATATGACTGTTTTGTTGGTGGGTGAGCGGTAGCCTTCTGGCCTAGCATTCAGCGGTATGTGGGTTCGAATCCCCGATCAGCCATCCAGATGTGAGTTTTCCATAGTTTCCCCAAATTACTGCAAGCGAATGCCGGGATTGTTCCTTCAAAGGGCCATGGCCAAAATCCTTCCCACACCTTGCCCGCAGTCCTTTCCCGCCTCTGATGACAAGGCGTAAAGCCATTGGATAAAATACACATAGACTAACACCACATTTTATTGAATAAAAACGCGAATGTAACAAACTTTGACACTTGCACTGTCTGGATGAGGAGTTAAATAACTTTCCCAATCTAGGAATAACTAGCCAGTGCCGGAAGTATGTAAGCAATTGACGGAAAATTGTAGTAAAGGGTTCATCTTTCATTGAACGTCCAAACGAATCTATCGATCTAGCGGTCGACGCCATGATGTAGTGTTTTTTAGAATGGTAATAAGCTTGCAGTGATACTGTCTTGGTAAACTTGATCGAAAGACTCTCTGCATCACCCCGGTTTCAGAAAATAATGGTACAGTGAGTTATTAAGCTAGAATGACAAAGAGTCGTGCCTAGCACTCGAGAACACTTGAATTCAATTCCAGAACGATCCAAGTTATTCCATAATGTAATGCGTTACAAATAATTACCGGGAGAGATTCGTGAGCGATAAAGCTTCGACCCCGCTTTCGGGAGGATGCGGGTTGGAATCCCCGTCCGGCCATCCAGATCTGAGTTTTCCGAGGTTCCCCCAAATCACTCCAGGCAAATGCAGGTATTGTTCTTTCAAAAAGGTTATGGCCGAATCCCTTCCAGTTCCTTGTCTGCAGTTCTTCCCGCTTCTAATGACCTCGACGTCGACGAGACGTAAAACCATAAGCAAAAACAAGAAAAAAAGAAAATAAGATTTAGATAAAAGACTCCTAGCGAGAATGATAAAAACGGCAACCGATCAATGAGTCAAGAAAATAAAATAAAATTTTGATATTAACTGTATGAGCTGCTAGTGCTCCTGGACAGCAAAAGAGCCCTGTATAATAATAATTACGCTAGTCACAGAGTTGCTGTACTGTCTCGCAATCTGAATCTGTCGTAGATTTCTAACCTCACTTGATGTTCCTGCCGGATAAAGTTTTATGTCATATCTGAACCATGAGAACGTTTTAGAGTACTTTACATGAGGGACCAGGCTTTGTCAGATATTAGGTATGGGTTGGTAATATCATAACACGAATTCATGAAATTTTTCTCTTTTTTTATTTTTTAATGATTTTACGCCTCATTGATGTCTAAGTCATTAGAGGCGGGAAAGGACTTAGGGAAAGAAAAGGGAAAGAATTAATCCACGGCCTTTTGAAGGAACGACCTTCACATTCACCTGCAATGGCTTCGAGAAACCGAAATCTGGACGTCGTGACGAGGATTTGAGCCTGTGTCCTCCCGAACGCGAGGCCAGAGCGTTACCCACCTCGCTCTGTTGACACCACTCAGTGCACCTCGAAAAAGCATTGTACTCGTATGTTACATCTAGTTCTATATGGAGTCATCATCACTATGCACAACATACAGACGATGTGAAACGAAACACCTCTGAGGCCATCGCGTCAGCATTACATTAAGTGGAAGTGATCCTTTATGTTTAGGGGAGAATGATGAGAGAATGTGGGAAACTTGGATACAATGATGCTGTTGTGATTCACCGGTACAAAGTGACCAGACTGTAAACAAGAAGTGCGAGGCTGAGACAGGGTAGTTGGTACTGAATGTGGGTCAGCATTCAGTACAAGGTGGAGTAGCGACACCGAGCCGTCTGAAAGCCGAGAAGCCGGTCAGCCCTGCCTCTGGGCGCACGGCCAAATATTAAACAAGTTGCTGATTCACCACCAATACAAGGCTACATACTCGCTGATACTTGGAAAAGTCACCCTCGAGGAATTAAGGAATTAGTCGAGTACATAAATTAAATAAAATAGATTTTTTACTTTTCAAATTCCATACTTTCTACTGTTAAGAATACTAGAAAAAAATCGCTAGAGCACATTTCGTCTTGGAGTATGCCTCAAAGAGGGCCGTAGTAGACGGTCTAAGGCTTTTCTTGCAGGTATAATAAGGTTATATTATAATTCTTTCAGCAGACGTTATTCGACCTTGGTCAGTGCAGTTATATGTTAAAAACCTTGATAAAAAAATTAAGAATTTGCTGGAGAAGTTGCGAACATCAAAATGTCAAAAATCTTTGATCTCGGTTACCTCTAAACGATATTTCTTTTTGTGCAGGTTTCAAAGAGTAAGAATGTAAGAAATCAGCTGCACCAGAGAAGAGAATTTTCGCCTATTGTGTCCCGACATCCGGAAGGAAATTAATTTCATCTGAGCTAACTTTTAAATAAAAAAGCAATAAGTTGAGAAATGATGAAATATTTGGATCGGCAATTCAGACATATAAATCATATTTAGCAAGTCGTGAATTCCGTTATTTCCAAAAAAATAGCCAATTTTCGGACGGACATCATATACTTAGTTTACGTAAGAAGTTCATCTGGATGCATTCTGCGAAAACTTGTTTCCATTAGAGGCGGCATGGGACTGGAACAAAGGAACGGGAAGGAATTCGGCCATGGCCTTTTGAAGGAAGCATTCCTGCATTTGCCTGTAGTGATTTGGGGAAACCATAGAAAACCAAAATCTGGATGCCCGGACGGGGATTCGAACTGGCGTCCTCCCGAATTGAGATAAAAAGAAGAAAACTGTATTTCCTGGCCCCTTCTTACATACAACGACTAAATGTTCGTTCTGCAGAATCAGACATCGATTGCAGAAGGTCGTTTCCTGCACCAATCGTTGTAAAAGCTTTCCAAAACCTAAAATCCACCTTTGACCCAAGATCTCCTAAAACATTTATTTAAGCTTCTTCTTGTATGAAACGAAACATGTACTACAGAAATTATTTATTTCGAAATAGTCTGTCGATCTCTCCCAGTGAAAAAGTGAACCGATAGTATCATCCCAGAACTAAATTTTCTAGAAAAAAATTACAGTTAACCTTAAGTCTTTTACGGCGCACATTTATAATGGTACTCAATCATCATACTTAAATTTAGTAAATCTAGCCTTAAATCGTAAGATGAAACATATCATGAAAGAAAATATTATGAATGATCTATAAAATGTGTAAAGCAGCTCTGATTAACAATATCATAGTTTTTATGTTGATGATTTTCATAGAGGTAATCTGATATGATGATAACTTCGTAACATAGTTCATGTGGGAAATAACTAATGTGCCTTCTGTTGCAGGTAAGTGTGTCATTGCAGGGTGTGAAGTAAGGTAAGTGTTAGCCAACAGTCTCGCTAATTTGCATGTTGCAGTTCTGCAAGTTTGCCGTTGTGTCAGCTAACTACAACATAGGGTGATAACTTCCCCGGGTCGGAGAGCCAACTAGAGCGTAGGTAGTTTGAATTAAATTCATCAAGAACTGTACATACTGTTATGAAATATCGCCCTATATTTTGTAACTTTCTAACTCAAAATGTAGGCTGATGCACCAACAAAATACAAAGAATCTAAGTCACATAAATTTCTGCCTTATTTCCAGCGTTGTATTTTATACCTTACGCAAAGTATGTACCTGACATGAGAACAATAAGCACGCATACACTAAGCATGATAGAACGGAACGTAGTGCCGTACACTCTGCTAGAACTTGTTATGGACACTATTACTATAATTAATAAATTTATGTAGTACAGGTATTTCGATGAATCATATTATGGTGTATAATTTTTATGATGAGCGGACCGAGTGTGGTGGGTGAATGGTTAATATTCTGGCCTCGCATTCGTGAGGACGCCGGTTTGAATCCCTATCCGGGCATCCAGATTTGAGTTTTCCATGGTTTCCCCAAATCACAACAGGTGAACGCGGGGATGCTTCCTTCAAAAGGCCATGGCCGAAACCTTCCCGTTCCTTGTCCCCAGTCCCATCCCGCCTATAATGATCTCGACGTCGACGAGGCGTAAAGCCATAAGTAAAAAAAATATATTGAACGATGTGGTAACTCAGGAAAAGGTGGCAACTTTTAACGATAATCATGCTGACATAAGTTAAAGCTGATAAATGATCGGCGCACAAGCAGCAAATAAAATTTTCATAAAGCGCTCAAGCTCAAAACCTCTGCTTCAAATCCCAGTGGAGCTGTTAATTTTTAGGGGCATGATTTATTCACTTGATTGCGCTAGGACGTGCCGTTGTCTGCATTCCACGTTAAACTGTAGGTCTAGACACGCCAGATGTGGAAAGCGCATCAAATTGGAACTCTGTCACTTCGCAGCCAAGCCTTTCAGGAATATCCCTGCCGAGAATGACATTTTGCATTTATCTGGAAAAAAGTCTAAGAAGTATCTTTTTTTTTTAATTTCCAAATTCATGTCGTGTACTTATATGAATGGATTTCGCAGCTTAAAACACTTTAGTTCTCTTTAGATACAAAATTTAACAAATATGCACACTGTTCAGTAGACTAAACCTAAATCAATTAGACTCAAGGTTTATTTTATACACAAAAAAATAAGTTTTGTGAAAATCTAAAGATACTTGTCAGCGTACCTTATTCAACGTATCTATCCTAAGTGCATTACCTCAAGAAGACAACTCATCTAACGTGGAGCCATCTACCGAAATTTAGGTCCCATTGCGTCTGCTGACAAATATGGAACCAAAAATTCTTCTAGGGTGTTCTGCCGCATAAGTTCTGTACCGCAAGACGTTCCGACTGTTGCCTTCGCTGTCTTCATCAGTTGAATTAGTACTTCCACCTATCCAGTTGATGATGACATTGAAGGCAGCTGTCGAAACGTCATACGGGCAGAACTTAGGTTTTTCTTCTTATTTCTTTACGCCTCGTCATTAGAGGTCATTAGAGGCGGGATGGGACTGGGGACAAGTAACGGGAAGGAATGCGGCCATGTCCTTTTTGTAGGAAGCATCCCCGCATTTGCCTGTATTGATTTGGGGAAACCATGGAAAACCCAAATCTGGATGCCTGGACGGGGATTCGAACCCGTGTCCTCCCGAATGCGACGTCAGAACGCTAACCGTTCAAACACCACGCTCGGTCACAGAACTCATGCGGCTGAACACCGAAGATGAAATTACAGAAGCTTAAAGGCGAGAAAGACTTAATTGTCACAGATATGCTACCGTTTGTGTACGATGTTTGTGGTATTACCAGACGTGGGATTGATTAGAAATGTCTTGTTTTCGCAATAAACAGAAATGCATTTATAGACTCTTATTCCAAATGTTTATTCTAGTTTTACAATTCGCCAACTATTATCGATTGTTTATCTTTTGTTTGGTCTCAATACATAGGTCTTCGTTAAAACATTAACAACATTTTATTAATACTGTCGTACTTCTCTACACTCTCGGGCTTGTACTTTAAAAAACTACTTCAACCTTACAAAAATCAATTTTCAATTCTTCTACCAACATTCGAACATCTTCTCTTTCTCTATCAGTCAAAACAGCAGATTGAAGAATCTTCTTATCCTTTGATTAGAAGCTCTTTCTCTTTGTTCCTTCAAACGTAAATGGCATAATCAGTTTATACAATCACAAATATTTGACATATGTACAAATGTAATTTTAATATTAATTTCTATAAATACCTCACGGCGTTTCCTCCCGAATGCGAGACAAGAGCGTTACCGCTCACCCCCACGCTCGCTTGTCCTCTGTGTGTACGGCTGATTGAGTGGTTCAGAGTTTTGAGTAGGTGTGCTCACTTTCCTTCCTGCACCTTATCGAATCTACTTGAACCGATTCCAAGTTATTTGGCTGGTTAGACCTGTGTATCGAAAGTATGTGGAACAGGTTTCAAGATCTGACAAAATGCATGTCAATTCTCGCAACAACGGGACCCTTCGAAAGTGTCAAACGTGTGTAATAAATCAATTTGATTGCTGCTGTAAGAAAGTAAGGAATGTGTTTCGTAGAAATCGGTTGAGAAATAAACGGTCCCAAGCTTAGGGCAGCAAATGTGTGGATACATTTCTCTGAAATATCTGCTCTGCTGAGATGATTTGTAGGACAGTACAACAGTGTTACAGTTTTTTGTTTCGTAAAATTATATGGGTCAGATACAAAAGGAGTTATAGCAGTTACGATACAGTGTGTATCAGGATTGTTGCCTTAGCAGTGAAACGTAGGAAAAAGAATGTGAGATGAGGCGGCAAACTGCGAACAAATAGAGTTTGTTTTTCTGCAAAATCTGAGTAACATTTAGTGGCTTGAAACATTTATATTTTAAATGACGCAGCTTTCGGCGATTGAATCTGAATACAGGTAGCGGTGCACTCTACCATGAAGTTGTCTGTACTATTGACACAAAAAAAGAAGATTATTCTCTTTTGTCTTTGTGTTTGCACTGCTGTTAATCATAAATTTTCTGAGCCTGGCGGGTTTCTCCCGAGATTTGATTGTTTTTGTTTTGTTTTTACTTATTGCTTTACGCCTCGTCGACGGCTAAGGTCATTAGAGGCGGGATGGGACTGGCGACAAGGAACGGAAAGGAAATCGACCATGGCCTTTTTGAAGGAAGCATCCCGGCATTCACCTGGAGTGATTTGGGGAAACCATGGAAAACCCAAATCTGGATGCTCGGACGGGGATTCGAACCCGCGTCCTCCCTAATGCGAGGCCAGAACGTTAACCGTTCACCCACCACGCTCGGTGGTATGATTGGTGTTGAGAGCATTTCTTTTTAAGAACATGTCGCTTATTCATTATCCTTCCCAAGTCCTGACTTTAACAGATTTTTGCTACCCAAATAAAAATCCACTCGGAAATATATGGTCGTTTTAACCCGATGTTTCCATTAACAGTGACGTTGGATTCGGTATATCTTCGACCACAGGCCCGAATATCGTTTAGATAAGTGTAGAAAGTTGCTAGCAGAATTGCCATTTAAACGTATTAACTTTTTGTATGAAGACATTAGAAAAAGCTTGCAGGAATTTGCTTTTGTATAAGGGGGATAAAATAATCATATACATTATTTCCAAAAGGTGTTGTTTTTGTGACGAACCGTCTTTATCCATTCATATTTAACCAAAATCGATAAACAAGGAATTATTTTAAAGGTTAATTTCTCAGCTTTGGTAAGATAATTGATTAAGGAAGGATTTTTTTTCGAAATTTAACAAGTAAATGGCAAAATTGTGAACAATCAAGGTCATGGATATGCGATAGTTTAGGTTTTTTTTTTTTTTTTTCTTTTTTAAATAAACACTACATGAAAGTTCATAGATATTAGTTCTATCCCGTCCAAGCAATTGCTTGACGCGTGGAACGGGCAGAAGTAAGCTCCGCATCATTATATGATATCACGACAAGAGGATGGAGGTGGAGGAAGGAGGCATACTAAGCTAGTGTGTCAGAGGTAGGACGGCCAGTTCCTTTCCTCTGGGACCTACAGTTTAATCCCAATCACGGATATTATACTTTATAAATGACCAAACTCGTTCATCAGGACAGTCGCTATTACATTGAAAAAAATAAAGTAAATGAACCACAATGCCACATTACAAATGGCGCCTTTTGAAACTTTTTTTTTATTAGAGCAAAAAAAACTTAAAAGAAGTGTTCTTAAGTACGGGAAATTTCCCCATCTGTCAATGTAAATGGTTAGAACCATTAAAATACGGAACCTCATTTAACAAATTTCAAGATAACAGTATTTATTATTCGAAAGTTAGCAATAATGACTGATAGAAATTAGCTTTGTTAATGCAGGGAAATTAGAAGACGTAAGTATTTAAAACGTTAATACTAAATTCGTTGTTAAGGAAATATTTCTACTGAAATATATGTTAGATAAACATTACAAGAATAAACAAACTACAGACACATGATTTTCTTGGTACCATTTCGTTTATAATCTGACAAATTTTATCTTTTGCTAGATGTGCTGGTGACTTCATGCATGTGGAATTTGACATTTAATTAATTAACAAACTATCAAAGAAATGTTGGCTAAAGAGGAAAAAACATAGAAGCCGCTCTGTTTTGTTCTTTCTTTCTTGGTTTTCCACCTTCCCTTGCGAATTTAGGTTGTATCTAATTGTTTTAAAGGTGCTGGTACACTTCATTTATTTCTGTACGTATAGTACTTCTTCCGAGGAGTTTACGCTTGTGGAAGATCCACATGTACTACATCTCATTATTGTACACAAAACTTATCTGCAAACTATATTGAACGTTAAGCTCTATGGCACCTGCACGGATTGTCTATTATGTATATAAACTGTAGCATAAAAACCTTAATTTTCTAACAAAATAAATTTATTATAGTTTGAATTAATTGAACACACAACCTCGCCACTAAGGTCACTGTTTTCCTCCGTTGGCAATTAAGTGAGCTAACTCCTATTCAAAATTTTAAAGAAGTCAGGACTTAAGTATCGAGATAGAAGAATACTCCATAAACTATATACAAATGAAGTGGCTATAATAAAAGTAGAGAATCACGAGAGACATGCATCAGCTAAAAAGGGTGTGAGACAAGGTTGTAGTCTATCCCCTTTATTATTCAATTTGTATGTAGAAGAAGCAATGAAGAAAGTCAAAGAAAAATTTCCATGTGACTTAAGTGTTCAGTATGTTACGATTTGCTGATCACATTTTCTTCTTAGCAGAAAGGGCTGAAGATATTGAGAAGTTACTGAATGGAAAGAACAAAATACTGAAGGACGATTTTGGACTGGATATAAATCAAAGCAAGACAAAAGTGATGAAATGGAGCAGAAATGACACCAATCACAGCAGATTAAATATAAAAATAGGATCGGAGGCAATAGAAGAAGTAAGTGAATTCTCATACTTGGGAAGCAAAATTACAACCGATGGTCGAAGCAGGAATCATGTTAAAAGCAGAATAGCACTAGCAAAAAGAGCCTTCATGAAAAAGAGAAATCTTTTAGTTTCAAATATTGATCTAGGAATTAGGAAAATCTTTTTAAAACTGTACGTGTGGAGCGAAACACGAATTTTAAGAAAGAAAATTGGAGCATTTGAAATGTGGTGCTACAGAAGATTGCTGAAAATTAAGTGGACTGACAAAGTAAGAAATGAACGAGTTTTTCGAAAAGATGGGCGAGGAAGGAAGTTTGTGGAAGAAGCTTACAGAAAGAAGAGACAGGCTGGTAGGTCATATTTTGAGACATGCTGGATTGGTTAATTTGGTGGTGGAGGGAACAGTCGAAGGTAAGAACTGTAGAGGAAGACAGAGATTAGAATGAAGCAGATAATTGACGACGTGGGTTGTAAGGAGTATGTAGAAATGAAGAGGTTAGCACAGGATAGGAAGAGATGGAGGATTGCATCAAACCAGTTGAATGACTGAAAAAAACCTCCATATACGTCAGGATAAGAGAACTATACTTACTGTACCTACACAAAGACATTAGGGATTTTGACCGGCCGCGTAGTTCAGGCGGTAGAACGTCTGACTACGGCCAGGTTGAGTGGGGTTCGATCCCAGACCAAGCCGAGGATTTTACCTTGAAGCTGAACCTCCGGAACGGCCCCCCAGGCCCACTCAGCCTGCTGTACAATAAGTACCGTGGGGGAAACTCCTCGGGAAGATAAAGGAAAAGAGTCGGACCGTGTCGCTGACCACTGCACGTCCACCCTAGTGCCTACGGTCGGGAGAGAGGAATGCGGAGCTCTTTTCCTCCTACGGAAAAAGTATCCTATATTTTAACAAATGACACAAGCTATCACTGTGTGTAAGGGTTTTTTTTTTTTTTTTTTAGCGTGATTTGTACACAGACTAATTAAAACTACGAGGCGTATTTTGTTAAGTAAGTTCTGCTATCGATTGTTGCCGTTGCAATGCTGCGATCGTCGTTGCGCGCGTGTGCGTTTAGTTCTGCAGTTGCTAAGCAACTTGTACCCGTGGTGAAAGCTAGCTGGTCCTTGTGTGTGGTGCGTGGTGAATGATTTACTTCTGTTATCTGTTTCTTGAATATGAGAAAAGTCGAACCGGTTGACATTCATCGTCAAATTCGTGAAGTGTATGGTGACGGTGCCTTGAATGATGGAATGTTCTGGAAATCGATGAGGTTCAACGAGGCCTCGACTATGTAATGGTCGGCTGTCGCTGGTAAATGATGATTTGGTGAGTGCAGTCGAAGAAAAAAATTCGTGCGGTTGAAAACATTTTTTACAACATTGTGGCAGGTCGATTACAGTTTCGAAAATTGTGCTAACGATGGGGGCCAAGATACTCACCGAGGAACACAAAACCACATGGGCTTCTAGCGCATTGACCTTTTTCACACATGAGAAAGGCGATGAGTTTCTGGTCGATATCGTCACAGGTGACGAGACTTGGGTGTCACGTGACATCTGATTCGAAGAAGCAGTCCATGGAACGTAAGCACACTTCATCTCTTACGAAAAAGAAACTCAAATAAAACATTTCAACACGACCGATCGTACTTCACAGTCAGTGGGGCCGGTCAATTACCTTGAACATGTCAATCGGTCACTACGAACCACTCACAAGGACTAGCAATCTTACACTGCGTGTACAAGTTGGTTAGAGAATGGAGAAATGAGCGCTCATGCGCCCAACGAAAGTCGCAGCTTTGAAACGGCAATAATCGATAGTGGAACCTACTTTAAAAATACGCCTCATATTAAAAAATATAATGATTTTAGTCGTTGTATAAATGAAAGTTTCCTGCATGTTAACCAACTACGTTTGTTATCTTTATGCATCATACATGCACCATATGTAGTTTCGATGAAATGTCGTTATTGGTTGACAGACAGGCAAAAATCCCCAAAATTACTGTTCTTACCTCGAACTATCTATACAGTTTAATGAAAATTATCAATGCCTTCCGTAAAATAACTAACCAGAAAATATCTTGTTTACAATTTGACTGCAAAACACATAGGTCTTTTCTATGGTGTTGTTATTAACACAAGTCAGTCACAAACTGTTTGCGAGAGAATCTAAAAAATTTTGAAAAAATTTCAAACTGTCATCACTTTCGACTAAAGTGTCGTAAAGCCGTAAATATTGAAATTCGTAGGGTTTTTGTTGCAGTGATGTAAGTTATACCAGACTTTCCTTTTTGTTTTTTTATTAAATTGCTTTTAAGGTTGTGAAGCATGAGACCAGAAATACCTGAAATAAGGATAATTGAAGCATTTGAAATATGGTGTTACAGAAACATGTGATAAAGTAGAAAATCAGTTTTAGAAACAATGGACGAGAAGAGAAGTTGGTGGACGAGTCACACAGAAAGAAGAGGCAGGATAGTGGGTGAAATTTTTAAGGTCTGTAGGAGTAGGTAATTTGATAGTGGAGGGAACAGTCGAAGGAAAGAACTGCATTGGAGGACAAAGCTTAGAAATATAAAGCATATTATTGATCACTAGTAATAAATACTTCGTAATATACCCGTTAATGACTTCCGAATACTAATATTGTAATTGCAGAATACTTTCGTGTTTTGTGTTAAATATTAACTGCTCTGATTCGTTGTGAACTGCAGAGCGCTGCCAATATTATAACTGACGCCCAAAATTCAGTTTTGCAATTTGAACCGCGAAAATATTGATACAAAGCAAGTAGAAATATAAAAAGAGATAAGGTAAAACAATATCATAAATCTTTATGGAAAGTATTACCGTTAATGTATAAGTGTGAAATAGAAATGATGTTGTGTTTTATCAGATTTAAAGAACAGGAGAATAAATATGAACAGCTATTCTTGAAGTTGAAGTATAATTACTTACAAACATATGGTCTTGGAAATGTCAAGAGAGATCATGGTGTAGCATTCAATACGTATGCTACGTAAATAATCACTTGTACTCCTCGGCTGACAGACAGATAGAGGAAGAGTGATCCGGTCGGAGGGGGGGGGGGGGGCAGAGGAAGAGAGTGAGGGGTAAAAGGGGGAAAGGAGAGATGGGAGGAGTTGATGGAAGGAAAAAAGGAGGAAGTAGAAAGAGTACGGAAAGACAAACTTACATATTTTTTTATTTTCTTGTGGAAAGTGTTCGCTGGCTTCCTTTGGATAAAGTTCCGGTTTATTTGTTGCTGAACTAAAGTTCCTCTACTCGCAAGAACCGCAAATCGACCAAAGCACCAAACTGAGGGTGTCCAGACCCAAGGCTGAAATCCAACAGGTGACACAGAAATCCCATCATCTATGTACTAAGCCAGCCTGACAAACTGAAATACTAGCAGAATCTCGCTTCTTTTATGATACAATCCATAGAGATAGTAGAAAAAACAATTCATCTGTGTGTATGGTTAGCCGCGTAGTTTTTGGTTTGACCTAACTGCACTGGTGAGGTCACGTCGGGTCACGCAGTGCTCTGGATTGCGTGCTTACGCGTGACGTCACGAGCTATAAACCGCGGCAATACGGCGGGACCTCTGAACTTTATGGGTCGCTAGCCCAGATTCTGTTGGTTATGGTTTCAGGTGACGATGGGTGCGGTGGCGAAACATTAGTACCTCAGAGCAGATGATACATTCATCAGCAAACAGTCATTGGTTAGTTGGTTACAGTTCTTTAACGTTATTACAACTAATATTTAAATGAGATACTTTAACCCATACCTTTTGCAAACTCTTTACGAGAGTATCGCCGTTTTGTGGTAAATGCAGACGACTTTCGATGGATAATTCGGCAGTCTCATCGTACACCAAGATCTTTAAAAGCCAATCGGTAAACAGCATCAAAATATTGCTTATTTATCGCAAATCTGTGGTAGACTCTTGAAACATTTCATAACTGTAGAAAGTGAAATCACTCCAAAATGTACATACCTGAAACGCCTACGAGATGGCATTAGAGCCTTTTCCTAGATATCAAATACAAATTGATACAAATTGCTCATTTAAGATATAACATAATGCGAGGCAAAGATTAAAAAGTTAAGATGAAATTTAGATGTTGCTTCTTTTTCTTTTTACCACGAGTAGATGTAGAAATTCATGTAAGGAGGAGAATATATATACGCTGTATCCTCTGTAGCAGTTACCGGTACTAGAATCATATCACAGTACAAACTTATAATTTTTTGGACAGAAATTAAGAAACACGGAATTTTAATGATACTCAGAAACATATACACGAAACGTAGGTAATCATGAAATATGTCGATCAAATATATAATAGTAATTCGTTTTTGAAATTATATTTTGCTTATACTTTTTCATAGCAATACAAATTTCCTTCAGTTGAATCAAATGCCATTATTTAAATACGTCTAAGCTAAATACTCCGACAATCGTATAAGTTCACCCAAATCTCGAAAAATAGTAATAAAAATGATAGTAATTAACAGTTATTTGTTTTTCCTCAGTAATTTTTTACAGAACAATATGTGATATCCAAGATTTTTGCAGGGCGTTTAAAGTAGTGATAACATAAATGATATGACTATTGTATGTATACGTTTCTTGATAGATGTGCGTTTAAAAGCATTTAATGTTAGTTGGTGGCTTGGAAGCCGCGCCGCTCGTTAGGAGGCATTGTTGTGTGTCGTCTGTGAGCACGCGCGCAAGCGGCCGCGGGGCGGAGAAAGTGTCGGAGGCAAGGTCGGCCCCGCGGCCGCGGCCGCAGCGGGCTGGATGATGGACTGCTAATGGACCTCTAATGAGCCGGCCGACGCGGGCACTGGTAGTTATTTTCAGGAGCTGTCTGTCGCAGCTGTTGGTATTGACGTCGCTTAATGAATCGTGTCTAACTGTGGCGCCCCTCTTCGCGAGAAGAATTTTAATCTACAACAGCAAGAGATATAGTCATCTAGGCGAAACATCCAACAAATGGGTGTTAAAAATTCTACCCGACTTCTCCACGCCTGCAATCATTCGCAAGCAGATCACGAATTGTCACTACTCTAATGTGACGATTAATGTTTTACGGTTTACATCTATAGCCTGTTTAGTTAACAGAGGCGGCTCAAGGTCAGCCTGCTGCTCTTACCCTTACTTGCGAAGGAGAAATTTTCCACTCGCCTATCTGGACACAGCGGAGAGATAATGTTGCATAACGGTTGATTTATTTGTCGAATAATCCTTACTGTATAAAGAACTAGGCTTTACTATTTTCAACAGGCCAAAATTTTATTGCCGTACTTTTGTCTATTTCCTCACGGAACTACATTTGAGATATCAAGTATCCGAAAATGCCAGGTTCTCTTTCAGCAACGGCTAATATTCGTAGTAAACTTAACTTAGTCCACAACCCGAAGGTTGGTTGGATCCTCCAGAAGGAGGCGTACTAAGCCATTGTGTCAGAGTTAGGACGGCCAGTTCCTTTCCTCTGTAGCAACTCTTATATCTGATCTGCGCTGTTCAAACTTCTTGAACATGGCAACCTAAAACTCTTGTTTTTCTCTCTTTCTCTCTAAGAGCAATCGTTATTTAACTGCATCCATGCACAAAGAACAAAATATAATTTTTCATAAAACTATTACTATTCAATTCTAGCTCAATCTAAAAACTATTTCTCCTGTATCACAATAGGAAGGGAAGAGTTGATGGGGTGAGGGGTGCGGCCTTGGGAACATGACCTTCAGCCGCCAGTTCGAAGTTACGAGGGTAGAACAATGAAACGTTATGGAAGTTAATTTTATACAACCAAGGACCCACAAATGGACGCAGGAATTGATACGTCAATTTCAGCTTTCTTCAAGCTAAACATGTAGAAATCTCGTGCAGAACGATTCAACTTGACCTACGTCGCAGTGTTTGGGACATCAGGCGTCAGCAGATGGTACGAAAGACAGTTCCTCCATTAAAATTTTACGGATTTGCCATTGCGTCCTTGTGAACCTTAACAAATTCTTGAGGACGACTGCGACCATTAGACAAAGTATTCAATTGTAAAAAAAAGTTTAATTTCCACAGGATTTTCGCATGATGTGGTCAAAAGTAAAACATCGCCACTTGTTAACAAATCCAACAGATCAGCTGCCTTATTTCAGCATACATCGAAAACAGCAGAAATAAAAAAATAAAAAAAACCTAAGGATTGGACATGGTGGGTGTCGTGATATGCTGAACAAATGGAACGTAGTGGACTTGTCCGAATGCGTTTTTTGTGAATTTGGTCAAACAATGAACTACATTTTCTCTTCTGTGTTGTTTGCCGCATGACAACTGGTAGTCACATCGGATCAAGATGACACTTGACACTTTTATGTGAAACTTGAGGTTGTTTGTTACAAAATGACATATCTACCAATTCTGTAAGGTGTCTCAATAAATTTCTATATCATTACAAAGTTGTAAAGTCCTTTTTGACTCACCGTGTACCTAATAATTTCAATGATAATGTAGAAACAGCACAAAATATTTTCTGGAATTAACAGGAAAATAAACGACGTTCCACACGTTTTGTGGGGAGTTAATACAAAAGCCATTATTAGACTGCTCGGAGGTAGGTTGGATTTCAAAAGAAACTAACATGGAACCACGTGATTTTGGACGCTTCCTTAGGGAGCGTGTATAAACTACGTGGATCGGCCTGGGGGGGGGAGAAGGTTTGGGTAGGAAGCTACCCTGGGCTCCGTAGGGGGGAGGGGGGGAGGGGCGGGTCCGAGCCAAGCCACGTAGCTTTTCATTGATTTTATTTTTCGCAGTTAAATTTAGGTACAGAACACACATTTGAACTAACTGACACGCGACTGCGCTTTAAGATTCGAAAAACATTAGACAGGCCATACCTAGACTGAAATTCACTTTCAGGCGTCACCCGGGATTATCCTGGTCGGTGATGGTATGCATTGTTTTGATTGTTTGAAATAAAACTGTGTGACCAAACAGCTCGTTGATAAAATAATTCTGATTTTTTGGTTAAGTGAATTTCAGTGCCACTTAAAGTGCTCGCTGAAGTGTTATTTCAAGTTCAAAATGTGCTGTGAAGTGGCGCTGTACAATAAACTTTACGAGGATTATCGCAAATGTTTTCCCTACGCGTTTTCATTATCCAATGAGTTATAGAAATCTTTTAAGCAGTTCAAAGAAGCATTTCCCAGTATTGTGGAAAGAGAGGTTTTTTTTTTTTTTAACACACCTCTAGTATAGTTAGTTGTTTTATTTTATGAATTAATGAACAATTATGGATGATGGATGAGATAAGGAGAATGTTTTTAGTGTCACCCCTAGAAGAAAGGATCACCAACTGTACATTAAAAAGACATTTTTCCCAGTTATTAATAATTTACAAGAGTGGCTAGTGTCAATATTTGATTTAGAATATATTATAATTACAGGAAAGTAGCAAATAACGCAAACATCGGTATGCGAAATATTTTTAACGATAGTCTGATAGGAAAAATAGTACAAACGATCTTCTGGAATTAATAGGGAATAAAGCTACGTGCCACTCGGGGGGAGGGGGGAGGCGTCGAGGCAATGAGGGGAGGGGGTTTGCGGACGCTCCTATACTGCAGCAGATGAAACGGAAGTGCTGCACCCTGGCGGGAGATATGACAACTGAGCGTCGCGGGTGGCAATCGTAGTCGAGGGGTGGGCAGTCTTACAATGAGTAACAAGCCAGTCAGAGACGGCTATATATAACTACTTATCTCAACGTTTTGGCGGCAAAGATATTATTTGCGTAACGTACATGCAGCCTGCTGCGTGTTATTCATAAGCACATTTCTTGACATACAATGACCCTTACATTTAATGTTCACAACTATACATACTGTGAACAGAATACCAAAATTAGCGGATAAAAAATGTAGTAATAATAATAATAAATACAAGAACTTTGGAGAAATGAAAAGATACCGGCAGACTGGAAATGTTCATTTATCCACCCACTTTTCAGAAAAGGAACTAGAACTGATGTGAATAACTATTGATGGATTTCGATACTACCAGTCACGTACAACATATTATCCGCATATCTACTCAAAAGAACTCAAGAAAAACTGAAAAAAAAACATTAGTGACCTACAGTCAGGGTTCAGACCTGGAAGATCGTGCACAGAACAGATACACAATCTGAAAAGTGTACTGAAATTGATGGCTCTTAGAAGTAGATCCATAGTGTGCATGTTCGTTGACTTTAAAAAAGTATATGACTCCACAGACAGACAATCCTTATTTATTGTCTTAAAAGAAAGGAATTTATACGATAAAACTAGAAGATTGATAGAACAGACACTAAGCAAAACCACATCCAAAGTTAAATTCATAGGTGAAATATCTGAACCATTCAAAATTAGAACAGGAGTAAGACAGGGAGATGGATTGTCACCACTACTCTTCAACATTGTACTAGGTAAAGTAATGACAGAATGGGAAAAACAGCTGAAAACAGAAAACTTGTTGGCACCCATAAAAATCGAGACTAAAGGACTATACATACCATATCTGGCATTTGCTGACGACCTAGCAATCATCACAGATAAAGAAGAAGTGGCCATCAGGCAAATAGAGGTCCTCAAGGAATGCGCGGAAAAAACAGGATTACAAATTTCATTTCATAAAACAGAATTCATTGGGAACAAAATAGAAATGCAAAAACTAAGGACAAAATTGGTGAAATCAACAGGGTAAAACAGTTTAAATATCTAGGCGAAATAATAGAACCAACAGGACTAGAAGGGAAAGCACAGGAAGCAAGGGTACAGAAGATGAAGAAAGCAATGGCGTTAGTACAAAACATTTACAACAAAAAATGTATTTCAGATTATACCAAGATAAGACATTATAACACGGTAATTAAGACAGCAGTTACATACGCAAGTGAAACATTAGCAATGAACACAAAAAAGCAACAGAACAAATCAAGAAAGAAGAAAGAAAAATTATCAGAAAATCCTGGGGCCCAGAGTGAATGAAGATGGACAGTACAGACTTCAAACTACAAAAACTACAGAGAAAATATCAAACATAGAGTCCGACATGAAGAAAAAAAGGCTGAAATTTTATGGGCATCTGAGTAGACTTCCGAAGGAAAGAATCTCAAGACAAATTTTAGAATACACACAAACAGTAAAAACAACAACCACATGGATGAAGGAGGTGGAGAAAGACCTGAAGTCTGCAGGCATAGCTAAGGGAGACGTCACAGATCGAGAGATTTTTACTAAGAAGGTGAACTCATGGGAAGTTATTTCAGAGACAAAAAAGGGAAAATCAAAATGCATCTGGACTGCCGAAGAAAAGAAAACCGTCAGTGAAAAAATGAAAAAATATTGGTCCGACAAGAAGAACATCCCAAAGAGGAACGGAACACATCCAGTCAGGATTGTTTATCGTTCTTCATTATGGGGACATACGAAAATAATAATAATAAATACAGACTTGTCAATCCAGTGTTGTAATTAACATATCGATGTTATGAAAAATTTAAGTTTAATTTTTGATAATTACATTTATTTAAACCTTATAATCTGGAAATGTCGTTTCTACTTTGCTATCTGGAATGTTTAGCTTCTACCACCACCTTCTTCTGACGAATATTACATTATAAATTGACTGTAAGTACAGAAACCAACTGAACTGTGCTTCAATTGTACATTAATCCCGTAGTTTGAAGTAATTAGGTATGATCTTCCCTGTCTCAAAATTTTGGCCACTGGGATATTACCAGTAAGCGAAAGTATCAGCGGTTTAAAGTAATTGCGTGTGTATAGTTTCGCAAATCATGGTTCTTAATCACATTTTTCATTCGTATTCCTCCCTCACCGTCGCTAAGTTTGTCATTAACCTTAGAACTACTGTTATTGCATCTTGGAAGAGTGACGTGTAAATGTTTACTGCAGGATAACCTCAGCACAATCAAGAAATCGTCACCGAGTGTCGTGGTGCTAAGAAATGACGTATTGGACAGTCCTGGTAGGGTGATATGTATATTTTTGTATTCTCAGCGGCAAAGCTGTAGAAGCGGGATATGCTTTCCTGGGTGGGCATCAGAAATTGCTGCAGGGGTTGCCGTGATCCGGTGCTGTGTACACTAATAACCACAACTCAAGCGGCTTCCCTGCAACCGATGCATCTTCCCCGCTGGTAATCTGCTGGAAGGCCGGGTCGTCTTTTTATGCCGGACTTTAAGACAGGAAGGACGCCCGGACTGGATGGCACGTGAGAGGAGAAGCCTCTGGTATTAACAGCGGCCGCACAGTAGTTACCTCGCCGCCGCCTTGTAATGACCTGTCAGGGAGGGGAGGCAAACACTGGGAGCCTGGCGTTTAATGTAAACTGCTTCATAACAGCAGCGACCTGGCTAGGAGCAAATGGTTAATATCGAGAAGACCAGCGTGTTCCGAGTGAGCTAAAATATCTGTAAAAACGTTGAAAACGAATTCTATACAACTATGTAAATACTTGAATTTTGTAAGAGAACATTGGATGGCATCGGTAGGTGAAACGCGGAAGAGTAATTTTATAGTATTTTACCAACATACGACTCTATCTATCAGTTCTTGACTATCCACTTTAATAACATGCGTTGAACCTGGAGGCTGGACGTGACCTCCATAACTGGGAATCTTCGGCAGGTCCGATGATACCCGAACTGTTAGTTACGTGAGCCACCACCAAAGCGCTGTTTCACTAACCAGGAAATTTCAAATGTATTACTGCATTGGCTTTATTTGAGCTAATACCGTTAAATCGAAGCGTAAATTTCAAATAAATAATCGAATTTGGATTTATTTGTAGCTATATTGTTGAAAGAAAGTGTAACTGCGGTGCCAGTTAAGATGCAATTGTCTGTTGTATTATAATATGAGGCAGAGATGTAAAAAAATTATAGTGATGTTCATTTAAATTTATATATATAGCTTTTTGTTTATTTACGATGATCAGATGCAGAAATACATGTAAGGAAAAGAGCATACGATATTTACGCTGTATTTGCTGAAGCTCGAACTAAGTGACAAGATAAGCTATATGCATTTTTTTTCCTGCAGAAGTTAAAAAATAGCGAAGTTTATTAAAAGCCATAGAACGAAAGGTAGGTAATAACGAAATACATCAATCAAAAAACAATAAGTATTCGTTTTTGAAATTAGACTTTACACAGAAATGTTTTGATGACAATAAAAATTTCCGTGATTGAAAATCGAATGCAGTTACCTAAATACAAATACTCCGAGAATATAATCAGAGAACCAAAAATACCAATTAAAAAGATAATGATTAATTGTTATTTGTCTTTCCTTAAAATATTTAAGAGAACAAATTCCTACTACCACCATAGGTGATACCCCTCATTTTTTATGGGTATTTAAAGTATTAAAATGGTATCAAATCGGTGACACGCTATGAAACCACTCCTAAGCGTTTCGCCTAATGATCCGGTTTGGACTTTAAGTTGATACATATAAGTACACGCTGAGGTTGATAGCTATTTAAGGGGCGTCCCTTAATTACGTGAGGTGAAATAGAGGGAGGGGTGCGCGAAATCTCAACAAGAGGGAGGGAAGGTCGACGGAAATGTCACGTGAGGCTTTGAAATTCTTGAAGGAAAAAAGGTCTCCAGATGTTGACTTTAGAGAAGCCGACTTCAAAGGAGGTATAACCGCCCTAGGAAGCGGGAGATCAAAAAAAAAAAAAAGGTCCCAAAAAGCTGCGAGGTCCAATATCAGGGGGGAGGCTCATCAAAATCTCATGTAATTTTAGGGAGGGGGCATCCGGCCAGATCTCACCAAGTCTCACCAGAGTGGGGAGGGGGTTGGTCTGGCAAAACACCTCACGTAATTAATGGACGCTCCGTAACTAACAGTTGCCCGCAACTTCATTCGCGTGTATTGTCACTGTACACACTAAACCAACTTACATTACTCACTGTACATTATTCACTGTAAAGGTGGATTTGCCGGCCACACAGCAGCCAGCTATCAACATTGGGCCGTGGGAAGGAAGCCATCTCTGCTGGCATGGATGGCCTCTGTCCGTCGCCCAGTCGGTAAACATCAAACGCCCGGGTAGCTGAAATGGCACTAGGCAACGTGGTGTGGAGATGACTACGAGGTGGCGAGGGCTAGCCTGTGGCGCGTGCTGATCCGTACAATTCGACTATAAAGGATAGCGCGGGCTATAAAACCACGGCCCGTCATATTGTGAGGTCGATGTTAAGATACTATTTCATCTATTAGAGGTTTGACACATATTTTTAAAATATCAGTCCCAATATATAATTGATCTTACTGCTCGGGCGTTTATTTTGCAGACAACGTTTTACCTGGTACACAAGTAACAGTATTGTTACTTGCCACTTAGCTCCCAACAGTTGTTTCAAAATTTGTTGGTAGTGTAGTGAACTGGGGTAGTCTCAAACATTCTGGCAGCATAAGGTCCAGTGATGACATGAACATATTGAAAAATTTTTGATGCCAGGTGCATGCGGTTAACAAATATACCCTGAGGGTAATGAACCAGGAGGTATGATTATTCCTACAAACTCACAGAAGATCCCAATACCAAGCGTAAGTGCTGGTTCTAATAACTGCTACAGCGTAAACAAGAGTTTCCTTCTGCTTACATGAATTTCTGCATCCAGCTGTCATAAATAAACAAAAGAACGTTGCACTGTATTTTTTTTAAATCTCTTCTCAGCATTTTAATGTTTTATCTCTGTCCATAATTCCTAGGGTCTGGCTTTCGGAAGAATTTGGCTTGAAATACCTATCCGGCCGCCCAGATTTTGATTTTCCATTTCCAAAATCACTGCAGGTAAATGCCTTCAGAAGATCATGTCCGAATACTTTTTTTTTCTTATGGCTTTAAACCTCGTCGACGTCTAGGTCATTAGAGACGGGTTGGAACTGGGTACTAGGAACGGGAAGGAATTCGGTCATGGCCATTTTGAAGGAAGCATCCCGGCATTTGCCTGGAGTAATTTGGGGAAACCATGGAAAACACAAATCTGGATGCCCGGACGGGGATTCGAACCGGCGTCCTCCCGAATGCGAGGCCAGAGCGTTAACCGCTCACCCACCACGCTCGGTATGTCAGAATACCTTCTCTCCAACCTACTCCCGCATCTAATGACTTCAACGTTAACTGGGCGTAAAGCACTAAATAAAATATGATTCAAGTCAGATTTCTCAGATTATAAAGAAGTACTTGGGATATCTTACCCACAGTTAAGTTTTTACTCAGGCTAGAGCATCACTATTTCGTGTACAAAGCTGTTATAAAGTATTAAACCGATTAGCAGACTTATGCTTACGTCGAAGTATCGAAGATAAAGAGATAAATGTCAAACATTTGAGACGGGCCAAGGTCAAGAGAAAGTCGATACAGAGACGAGAAGTTGCAGCGTGCCTTATCTATGTCCTGCCTTCAATAGACGATTTGTCTATCAACAGATGTTGTGTGAGATTTGCTGTGGTTACGACCTATGCTTTCCGGTATCAGTAGCTGCAAACCAGCTTGATTTTTGGTTTTCTTCAGTACTGATAGGATCTGGTGTGTATCTACACTAATATTACAACATTATTGCGAAAGTAACATTTTTAACCGACTTCAAAAAAAAGGAGGAGGTTCTCAATTCGTCTGTAATTTTTTTTATTTTTTTGATTTTTTGATGGATGTTCAGCGATATCTTTGAACCGATTTAAATGATTTTTTTTAGGGTATACCTCTAAAGTGGTCCCATATGAATTTCATTGAAAAACCACCCTTTCTACCCCTTTCCACCGCTTAATTTTTATACAAACCCACATTTTATATCCGATTTCGAGGGAACTTTCGAAATGTATAGTCAAAAATAAAGAGAAAAAAACTGCCAACTTTTGGTTTGAAGAAAATTGAACCCCACTGCCTCCTCCCACCCTCTTAATTTTTGTCAGTGTTCTCTATAAAAAGCTACAGTCGACACCGTTTGACAGATTACCATCAAAGTTGGCATATACATGTGATTTTTCATGGAGAAGGTTTCTGACAAAAATAAAATAAAAACCCACCACCCTTCCCCTTTACACCCCTTAATTTTATACAAAACTACATTTCTTATCCGATTTTGATTGAACTTAGCACAAGTATAATTTAAATTAAAGAGAAAAATCCTGTCAACGTTTGGTCTGCTAAAACCCAACCCCTCTCCCTCCTTCCACCCCCTTGATTTTTGTCAATGTTCTTTACAAAAAGCTTCAATCAACACCGTTTGACCTATTACCTTGAAAGTTGGCGCTTTATGTGTATTTTCACAAAGAAGATTTCTGACCAAAAAATCCAAAAACAAACCCCTATTACCATTAAACGGTTTAATTTTTACACAAACCCATAGATTTTATATCGGGTTTGATAGAACATAGCACACTTTTACTATAAAACAAAGAGACAAATAATGTCAACTTTAGTTTGCAAAAACTGAGCCCCTCTCTCCGTTTCCACCCTCTTGATTTTTATTAATTTTCTTTTTAAAAAGCTACAGTCTACATCATTTGAACAATCTTTGTGAAAGTTGGCACATATATGTATTTTTTTATTGAGAAGATTTGTCACCAAAAAATCTAAAAACTACCCTAGCTCCGCTTTTACACCTCTTAATTTTTGTACAAACCTACATTTTAATCCGATTTCGGAGGAACTTGGCATGCGTATACTTTCAAACAAAGAGAAAAAGAAAAATATTGTCCACATTACTTTCACAAAAACGCAGACCTTATCCCCATTTGCACCCCTTTAATTACTATCAATGTTCTTTATACATTTTCTATCTGATCTATTTGAAGGAGGTATGCACATGTATATTTCAAAACAAACAGAAAAATACTGTCTACACTTGGTTTAGAGAAGCCAAACCCTATTCCCTCATTTGCATCCCCTTAATCTATCAGGCACAGGGGTGTGGGAAGATTCTCTTTTTTAGGTAAGGTTTTCAGCGATTGGAATGAGTTACCAAGAGAAATGATGAATAATTTACCGAAAACGTTGAAAGAATTTAAAGATAAAATTTTTAGAGGGCAAATGTAAGTGGCTGCAGGAAAGGGGGATGATGGGGGTGTAGGGAAATTTCAACCGGAACCTGTGATCCATTGCAATTAAATTAAATTAAAGCTACAGTTTCTATCCGATTCTGAAGGAAATTTGCACAAGTATACTTTAAAACATTCAGAAAAATTTAGTTTAAATTTGGTTGCAGAAGCCCAACCTCTCTTCCCTTCTACCCCCACTTAGTGTTGCAAAACAACGTTTTTTTCTGGCTTGGAAAAAACATGAAAAACAACCATGGAAAAAACACGTTTTTACCCTGAGACACGTTATTTTTCAAAACTACTAAATCTCAAATTTGTAACGCATTTATCGTTTAATATGATTGTTTTTCAGTTTATACTAAGTACTTATCATAATTTTTAAATCTAGCCTACTATATTTTTCTGATTCAGTAGAACAAAAAATTACGAAAATATTGGCAACATGGACTGAAGTTTTATTTTACGAACGAAGTCCGGAAGAGACTAGGTTGCGCGAGAAGGAATTTCCGTTCCCCGTTGTTTGGCTTGATACTCACTATTTGAACCAGTGCTGCCAGCCCTACGGATTTATCCGTAGATCTACAGATCTTTTCAAAAAATTATGAATTTTAAAAATATCTACGGTTTCTTGCCTCTTCTTATTATTACTTATTGTACTCTCCTTATATTCGTATACTTGTAAAACTGTCAGGGTATAATGATACAGAGTCATAAAATTGTTAGTAATTATGAATCGTTTCGTTGCAACCGTTGGCGTAAACCAACGATTGAAAAGAAATAAAGTTCCTATTTTGTATGATAATAAATTCAAATTCAAACTTAAAAGACCGTAACGGCGCAATTTTTTTGCACAGTGTGTACATTGCTTGCAATTTAAAATTGCAATTTCATAATCTTTTGCGTACAATACAAGAACAACCAGGAAAAGAAAATGTAACAATTTCTGAAGTTATGGATCTAGAGGAGACAGAAGAAGAAACAGAAAATTCCGACACCGACGAATTATTGTTGGTAGTGCTGATACTGGTGAATGTGGTATTGACATCGAGGATGGATAAAATTATGTTACCCATATAGATACATTTATTAATCATTATGTAAGACATTACATGCCCCAGTAAGATTAAAAATACACTTGTAAAATTTAAGTTCTGTAAATAAAACTATTATTTATCAAATATATTGTTTTTCTGAAAAAAACTTTTTTTTCAAATTGCAACACTACCCTCACCCCTCCTAATTTCCAATTTTCTTTATAGATACCCACAGTTTTTTCATTTTTTGAGATCAGCAATGAATTATCTTGTTGATTTGAAAGTTGAAATTATAAAGTATATCTATAGCCGCATATGAAACAAATTTCATCAAAATTATTTCGATTATCAGTAGAAACGTTACATAGGATCGTGTTATAATAATCATTTCATTTTTTGAAATTTTTGTATATTTTTAGCATAAAAATGCTGTGTTCTAAAGTTGGAAGGAAGAAAATACGTATTAAGGAAGAAAAAGAATCAATACAAAACGGCATAACTGGTGACTTATGGCGTAGTGCCTCTATTTGTAAACGTGGCCGAACGTGATGCCGGCTGCGATATTAGCGTTGCTGCGGTCCGCTCGAAATAACCGCGCGTGTAAGCTGTCCGCGCCATGTTTAGGTTGGACCCGCCGATGCTTTGATGCGCTGAAGATTAACTGCGCTGCTACGCGACTGCAGATCCCTATGGATACCTGCCCAAGGTCGCAGTGTTCGAACTACTGCTAACTACCAGCCTCTATTCATCCGTAGTGAGTACACCGTATCAAATCGGCAATTCTTGTTCGGCTTTAACCTCATTTTTGTGGTCCGGGTAGCAGGGCTTCATATTTGATACAGCCCAAATTTCCAAGCATTCATTTGCAGCATTCATTAGGAATTACCAATAAATATGAAAACGGTGTAGAGAAATATGCTGTAGTGTTACGATCAGATTGCTTTTCTGTGTTGCGACACTTTTTGATATCAACTAAATTGAAAAGAAATACAGCGATGGCACAATAACTTTTTAAGTTCTCGCGACTAATTCGTCGCTGTAATAACATTAGAAAAAAAATCTCAGCATAATTTTTATTGCAAAAGTAAATAAGCAGATAAATTTTAGATAAAGAAGGGACAAACAAGTTTCTAAAGTGAAATCAGAAGCCTTTCGGAGATGACAATAACAATACTGAAAATAACATTAGTGTTTGGAAGCAGGGATCGAACCCGGCCGGAGAGTGGTAGCATTCAGTGCGCGGGTTGTCATCCCTGATCCGTCACCCACATTTCGGTTTTTCACCGTTTCCCTAAGTAAGTACAGATGAATATTCGGGAGGACGTGGGTTCGAATCTCCATCCGGCCATCCAGATTTGGGTTTCCCCATCACTCCAGGTGAATGTCGGGAAGGTTTCTTCAAAAGGCCATCTCCAAATTCCTTCCAGTTCCTTATCCCCAGTCCCTTCCCACCTTTAATGACCTAGACGTCGACGAGGAGTAAAACCATAACAAAAAATAAAAATAAAAACAGGCGAGTGTCGGAATGGTTTGTCTGTAGAGATTATGGGCAAATTCCCTCTCATTCTCTGCCCGCAGTCGCCTCCTGCTCTGATGAACCAGCCATCCAGAAGCCTTAAAACTGGCTCATTGTCATTGGTTTTAATTTAAATCTGTTTATTGATACTGAAGCTGATAAATATCTTATTATTATTATTTATGGCTTTACGCCTCGTCAACGGCTATGGTCATTAGAGAAGGGATGGGACTGGGGCAAGGAACGGGAAGGAATTTGGCCATGGCCTTTTTGAAGGAAGCATCCCGGCATTCGCCTGGAGGGATTTTGGAAAACCATGGAAAACCCAAATCTGGATGCCCGGACGAAGATTCGAACCCTCGTCCTCCCGAATGCGAGGTCAGAACGTTAACCGTTCACCCACCACGCTCGGTATAAATATCTTAATACCTGATTTATGATGTTTAAATGAGTCGGAATGGAGGATCATATATTGAAATGTAAAGCAACATTTATTCTAATGTATTTAGACAAATTAATTATTTCAGTTCTAAAAATGCCGAACTTGATATTCAACCCGAAGATTGGTCAGACCTCCCCGGAGGAAGTATAGTCAGCCTGGTACTGGAGCTAGCGTGCCCAGTATCTTTCCTCGTAATCTGGTAACCCTACCGAATAAAGGGGACCTAGAGTTTAATGTGGAGTTCGAATCACTGAAGCTTTCTGTCGTATTTCACTAGACACAGCAAGCGGTGCCAGCAGAGGCGGATCTAGTAATTTTTGTAGCCGGGGCAAAAACTGTGAGATTGCAACCCCTTCGAACATTGATTTACGTCCCCCATTTCCACCGCCGCGAGTGTCGCAGTTCCCATTGTCGCACCCCATTGTCGCCGTCCGGCGCAATAATGGAACTACTAGAAATGTCATTGCCACATTAATTGCTGCCCTTCAAACACTATTTTGCAGCCCCCCTAAAACTGCCGCTCGGGGCAAGCGCTCTGGTATGCCCCTACTTCCGCCCCTAGATCCGGCTCTGTGTACCAGAGGTGAGTGTCGGGTTAAGCACTGAGTCACTAGGCCACGCTGTCTCACTCGAATTGACTCAGAATTTACAGCGTGCAATAAACACTCAAGGTATTCGCCATGGCTAGCTGTGGAGTTCTGGGCGTTTGGCGCTCATGGCAGAATACACATCACCTGCCCTGTTATTGCGCCTCACCAAACCGTTTTACGTTGATGGCTGTTTGGCAGGGCCGTTTCGATGTTCCTCAACACGTAGGTATGCACTCACCAGCAAAAGGGGTGAAGTCGTAGGCGTCGCTTTAGGGATCAGGTGACTCCGTGGTTGATCTGCATTCAGCGTACATAAACACGTTGGCTGCCATTAATTGCTCGCAAAAGTTGGAGTCATGCGCTCTTCGCCACTGTAAGCAAGGTATCCTCGGTCACGAGTCAAAGTCGTTCAACCGAGAATGGTGTTACACGCCCTGTGACTATAAACAAAGTGGACTCTAGTTTCTCCTGCATCTTATAGGAGAAACAGTCGACTTGTATCTGGGTGGACTTACGAAAATTGAGTGTTACGTGTACCAATCCTTCGCGAAACGTCATACGAAAGGGCGTATCTTTGGCCTCGCCCTAAATGGCCTGTGTTTCAGTTAATGTTTCCCACACCGCGAACGGCTAAGTGTAACCTAGTCTAGCTTTGATTCTTGAATCTTCGTTCGGAGCTTATCTGGCTCGGCGTCGAACATTAGTGGACCGAAGTGCGGCTGTGACAATTGGTGTTGGTAATAGTAGTATTAGTAGTAGTAGCAATTATATTAGTAGTAGTAATGTTAGTAGTAATATTAGGGACAATAGCAGAAGTAATAGATGTAGTAGTGGTGTGGTACCCATTCTGTTCAATATTGGAAATTGAATCAAAATTTTCTTGCATTCATTGTTTATAATACGTTATATATATATAAGATACAAATATATGTAAATGTAAAATAATGGAAATAAGGGTATCTGGACATATTCAATCTCAGCTTTTTCCTTTTCACTGCCTCTCATCCAGTCAATGCTCGACCTTTCGTACAAGCTGTGGAACTGACTCAATAGACATACGACGTACTATTGTCACCACGATTTCTCCGACAACCTGGGTGCATAGATAATGTTCTTCAAAATAATTACATACGATACTGCCAGACACTGAGTACGATATTATAAACCATGAAAGAGGGTACCAAATAGAGTTATTTGTTTTTAATATCATACACTTTTTCATGTCTTCCACCTGACATATATAATAATAATGTCGAGGAAAGTGTAATTTACTTACCCCGAATCTAATGGAAGCTGATTATTTCTTGTGTTATTTGGATAACTGATCATCCGGTTATCGAATTTTACTGCATCGCCTCTTTTTATACATGGCTTACATATCAACAAAAGACTTCCAAATGATTTCCTAATATATGTTAACTGGTGATCATTTCCGATGTTATGGAGGAACATAGTCCATTAATCGAAATTTGAAATGCAAAATAATCCAAAAATTATTACTAAATATGTCCATAATGAAAAATGTTGGAAAATTTATTATTCAAATAAAATTCTAATTTTGAATAGTAGTTGCCAGTACACTCTGTCGGGCAGTAAAAGAGATACCAATGATAAATTCGAATTTTAATGCAGAAATTAAAATTGTTCACACTCAGTTCCCAAATTTACACATTGGACTCATTGCTCAGCAACCACTCACAATAAAACATTACCAAAATATCGAAGAATTTGCAAATAATGTTAATAATTATACTCAGATCCTATAACAGCGACTCCTATTACAAGAATATTGACCTACTCTCTGCTTTGATGTTCCTAATTCTTCGAAGCTGAACTTAAAAGAAACTTGTGTACAGCAAACGAAATTAACAATAGGTGTTGGTGGTCAACGATATTGACTAAAAGAAGAGACCGTTGAGGCGGTGGGGAGGGGGGGGGAGGGGAAGGGGGAGAGGAGGAGATACAGATGAAAAGGGAATAATAATGCACATAGCGTTCTGCTTCGTTAATACTGCTGATCACCAATATCATTGGAACAGAATCTTTCATTCGACCCCCGTCATCACAGGCTCAACGCCTGCTTCTCCGCAACCACGTAACACACTACTTATTGTTATTCCGAAAACTTGTGTGTGTAACATGTCTTGTTACGGCGTCATTGTAAATGATGACACCTTTCTAACCTTAGTATATATACTATGTGCCCAAAAATACACTTCATATCAGCTACTCCGGTAATATCCTGAAGGATTGAGACAGACAGGAATAATGCCCAGTTATTTTACTTATTTATTGCTTCGTCATATGACACATTACAGTCTATTTTTTCAGCACCTTTGGTGTTGCACTTCAGGAAATATGATTTTCGCCATTATGAGCAACGATATTTAACCGTGTGTTAAATTTGTTTAGCATATGATAACCTATTTTTTGGTTTGTGTGGTTCAAGGAGATGTTTGTATGAAAATAATGAAGTCTGTATCATAGCACTAGGATACAATATTTTCAGCCCAAATGAATAAAAGAAACTAGCAACCTCGACACTATATTGAGAAAAAAAATAACAAATAATTGTTTCGGCATTTATTTATGAGCACAACGACAATTACACCGAAGGTTTTTAATGAATCATATGGTGCAAATGTAATCACTTAGACAGAATTTGACCCAATGTTACACAGTTATTGCAACCGTAAGCTGATATAGTTGAAGGTTCTGGCTCTTGCGGGGTAATGTGCAGAAATTTTAAAAAAATATTACATTAACAAATACATAAGAACGAGAAGTAATTGGCAGTAACTTCCTTGTGAGTTCAGGAAAAGGGTAAGCATGACTGTATTTCTGAATGTGATTGATTCGTGACGTATAGAAAAAACACTTTCACAAGTCGGATCGGCACTTCTCTGAAGTAGTTCCAAGCCAGTAATAAATCTCTTCCCAGATGCCATCTCGGCCGAGGTTGATCGTTTTTCTGCACGAACAAGGACAAGGATTGTCTCCTGACATATGGACAGCATCATTTCTCAAAATTCGCGAAGCGATTCTAAATAATGGTTATTCGTCTGCAATCCTCTCTCAATCTACCTGCTTCGAATATAAAATTAAAAGCTGGAACACAAGCGATATCAGTCAACCCAGATTTTCCCTCAGTACGTATCACGAAATACTGTTGTCAGTTAGTGCCATTCGGCGGATAGTTCTTCGAAAGTGATTGGAATAAACAGGGTGAAAGTGTATGCTGGTAGAAGCACGAATTCTTATGTATGAAACTTCGCAATACCCAATTAAAAATAGAAACATTTCTGTTTTGATATTACAGGGAATTTCGTATGTTTTAAAAATTTTTGAAAGAAAAAGGAGTTCTTTTCCAGCTAGTTCCGAAGGTAGTATTCAGCGAATATGAAAAACGTCTGAGAACATTGGATTATGCTAATATTAAAATAATTACGTCAGTGAAACTAAGTCACGGTTGTTCATGTAATTGCGAACCAATCCCAGGCTATAGGGCACTTTGAATTCGCAGCTTCAGAGAGTGTTCCTCCTGCTATGAAGATATAAAAATCTTTGATCTGCGCAGAAGACATTGGTAATGGTCAGTATATACTGTGGTTGCATCAGTTTCCTTCAAATGTTTAATAAATCTAATCTTTTCGAAACCCTGTCGTTACTATAGCTAGTTCGTTAGTCACTTTATTAGTTCAGAGTGAAGATGTTTATACTTTCTCTCTAAAATAATTATGCAAATAATGAGATAAGCTAACTGAGAAACTGTCTAGTCTAGATGACCTCACAGTGTTATGTGGCCAGTTCAAGAGGCGAAAAGGCTGCGACATAGAATAATTAAAAAATCAATTTATTTAGTAGTAATTTAATTTAGCTGAAACAGGAGGAAAAATATTCCGCAACACTACTACATGATTTACGTGAAGCATTTATCCGTTTAAAGGAATACTCGATTTTGTCATAACCCTGAAGTTACCGCTCCGGGCAGGCTCCCCTTTCCCAGATATCCGGCTCTGGTTCAAACGATCAACAAAATAGATAGACACTCAGCCAGTGAATCATCCTAAACTGCGATCGTTCTGCTTAGTGAGTGGTTTCGGGTTATCGGTTTACGTTGTTTCTACAAATAATGAACACTTCATATTTAGCACATAATTAAAAACAAACTGCCATGTATACTCAGGGTATGAATTATAATGCCCTTGATTTCTCAACGAGGAGGACGACCTTGCAAGGATTTGTAGGTATAAGATGTAGAAATAGTTCTGCACGAGTATAGAATATGATGTAGGAATGAAGTGAAATTTCAATTCAAGGTAGAAGTTAAAAAAAATTAAAACCTGTAGGTGAATTGCGAATTATTTTGGATATGAATGCTGTCAACTCTGTATTGATGTTTTATTAATATTATTTACACTTTTGTTTATTACACTTAAAATTAGATTTATTGTATAAAGTTGGAGTTATTAATTTAAACAATGAGGCATATTAGAATTGAGTAATAATCCCTAAAAATATAAATTTCCGTTTATATGTAATTTCGAAGACGATGAAAACAAATTAAATGTCGAACATTATCATGAGGCTATTTTTTATTGTAATACAGTACACAAATTCCAATGGAAAATTCAAATTCTCTATAACCCCATATTTACATTTTATGAAATTTTTATCATACGTTCTTGCACTATTTCTGGAAAAATGTTCAGAATTTTCATCGGGAATTTCTTGCAACGTCTCACCCTCACACATACAAAATAAAATCCCTGCCCCTTCTACCGCCTGAAATAAATTGCTATTTCGTGATCTTGGTAATGTACGCAAGAAATCCTAACTGCTCTTCTTTGCACCCCTTCCGACTCCTATATTTGACACACACCACCACACTCAAGGAATGGTCAGACCAAGCATTTCTATTATAATTACCTCACTTATCAGGTACATTCCCTATTGCTTCTTCCCGTAAATACAGTTTTTTGAAACCTCTCTCTACAACCTACCCAATGCAACCTGACCAAATGAGTCTACTAGCAAAAGATACACAACGATAGTTACAATTCCCCATTCACAATATAATTGAATATGTTCTTAACAGTCTTCTCTCGTATTAATTATAGTATATACTATTATGTCATCTGCAAACAACTTGTAAATGGAAAATCATGAACACAATCATTAATTAGAACAATAAACAACAATGGCCCAGATGACACCCCTGTTTTCACATTCGATGCTGAATTTTCTACTCTAACTCTTTGCTTCCTTCTCTTACAGAATTCCTCTACCCAGCACTTTTATATTCATCTGTATATTATTACGACAGTTAACGCCAGGCGATCAATGTTGGCACTCCATCACCAAAATCAAATTGTTTTACCTTAATTGCCACCATTTTATCGTTGACTCTGTCAAACTCCTAGCAGAGATCCAGAGCAATTACTATGAATTTGTTTTCCCTCTTCCAGTCCATTTAAAAATATCTTTCACATAGCCCACAAACTGAGATTCACATCGAAGTGCTACTGGTAAACGCATGATGCTGACTTACAAACTACTTTCTTTCATCATAGACATATGTTGCGTGATTCCATACCAATGCCTCCACCAACTTACATATCACTTATGTGGAAACACTCGGGTCTCCTTAATGAACCGGTGCTGGTTTGGGCTTTGCCAGTCTTGTGGTAAGCAGCTAGTCTCTAGGATTCCGTCTTAACAAAATTTTACTGTATGGTACAACTGCTCATTATAATGCCTTTTAATTAAAATATTCAGAAGTAAAATTATTAATTATTAACTATTAATTATTAAAAGACAATCGTCGCCTCGATCAAAACTACGTTGCACCATATTCAAAACATAATTGATAAGACAATCTAACAAAAACGCAGAAAATGTGTCATTCTCATCATTTACATGAAATTAATTAACTAAAGGAGGGATAGTTGGAAAAGGGCGGCCGCGTAGCTCTGGCGGTAGAGCGTCTCACTACGATCCGGACGGCTCGAGTATGATCCCGACGAAGACGAGGATCTTTCCTCGAAGCTGAACGCCTGGAACGGCCCCCCAGACCCACCCAGTCCGCTGTCAAATGAGTACCGTGGGGGAAACTCCGCGGGAAGGCAAAGAAAAAGGGCGGGACCGTGTCGCCGACCACGGCACGTCCACTCTAGTGCCTACGGTCAGAAAATAGAAATGCAGAGCTTTACCTCCGCTAATCCTACCGGAATGCGGCTTGAATGCTGTGAAAACATACTGCCTTTCTATAGTAGTAAAAAGAAGGTTATGGTTGAAGTGACCATTTCAAAGGCAACAGTCTGAAAATCAGTGGTATAAAAATTTCTCGAATACATCAGAATTTCCCGGTGTATCTCCTTCCATGCATTTAAATTCCAACTTTATACTGATTAAAATTACGCAGAAAAATTTTACACGAGTTAAAATAGTTTTTTTATTCTGTTAATGGTAACAGCACAGTGCAGTGTTACAATGTCCAGCGACCTGAGCCTTGTGCTGTGGTCTCCGGTCTCCACGGGATTCCAGCTGACAGCAGCTGTCAGCACAGAGCCGGTCGGTTGTCGCGTTGTTGTTGCCGTTGTCGCCATTAGCGGGATTAATCTGTCGGTGGCGCGCATTAAACGTCAGCGTGCGCTATGCCGCTCACTTCTGCCGTCTAGTTTGTTCCGAATCCGTCCGTCTTCCAGCCTGAAACTTAATCTCCACGTAACTATTACAACCATTCACAATGTTCAAAAATGCTATCCTCACTGAAATTATCTTTCACGATTCTTCCATAAACATACTATAAGTTTCCCTTCATCAGTACAAAAATATCTTCATCTCGAACTTTGTAACTGAGTTTCATTTACAACGTCCATTTGCAGCACCAGATTTTAATGAGTCTTCTCTTCCTGGGTTCCTTAATACACAAGCTTCACTTTCATGACGTGATTTCTGACTTTTGGCTCTACGTTCGAAGCTTTCTATTTTTGAAGAAGGCTATAGTTATTAGTACAAATATAATTCTGAGTGAGACCTAGTTTAGTAAAGATGTTCCTTGTTTAATGTTCCTAGTAAATAATTGACATAAACGGTTATCCGCGCATTACTTTGACAATACATGGCGGAGCGAATAAAAATAAAATGTTGCTTCCGTATATGATACAACCAGCTACCACCATGTTTTCTGATCGTTCAGCAAAAATAAAGGTTACTACAAGGGGTGATCAAATGAAAAGGTACGAAACGACGTAAAAACGTAACAGTTAAATATTTGCATATTCCGCCATGGGAGAACGTAGCAGGACAGCATGCAGTGGAAGCATGCGTCGTCACCTCCCCCTAATAAGTTCAAAGCCGTGCCGTCAACAGGCAAGGTGTTGCTCACCGTCTTTTTCGACGTTCAAGGTCCGCTACTTGTGGAATTCCTCGAGCACAGAAAAACCATCAACTCCGATGTGTACTGTGAGACCCTCCGACGCCTACGCATGTCCATCAAGAACAAAAGACCGGGCTGCTCACGGAGGGTGTGGTTCTGCTCCATGATAACGCGCGACCACACGTCTCCATAGTCACACACATGGAACTGGCCAAATTCAAGTGGGAGACGTTGGACCATCCGCCCTACAGTCCGGACATGTCGCCCTGCGATTTCCATGTGTTTGGTCCACTGAAGAAATACCTGAAAGGGAAGCGCTTCAGCTCGGACGACGTACTCAAGGACGCTGTGAAGGACTGGGTCTCGTCACGGCCACAGGAATTCTAGCAACAAGGAATCCTGCAACTTGTTCATCAATGGGATCGTTGTGCTCAGGCCTATGGTGTATATTTTGAATAAAGTCTACATTTGTACCCACCGTGTCGTTTCGTACCTTTTCATTTGATCACCCCTTGTACAAAGGCAGGAAAATGTTAAAGACTGAAATTAATTAAAATTCGATTTGTTACAGCAAATACAAACTGGTTGCTGGTGTTAGTGCTGCCCTAGAACATCCTATACTAGAAATCTATCAAGAAAAGTGTCTTTACACAGCAAACTTTCTTTGTAGTTGTATCCTAACCTTTTTCCAAATACACTAAAAATTTTCAGGCATAGAATGTACCATATATCGAGGGCCAATGCGATGAATCATCTTCATTCAATAACTGTTGTTATTAAAGATTTTAATGGAAAAGACGTGAGTATGTTTAGAAAGTTAAGCAAATTACAAGCATATAGCACAATCCCCAAGCGCAGCAACAAAAGAAACATCAAGATAATAAGTTGTAACCACACTCAACATTCAGCTCCGTCATTTATAGTACCTTAATAAGGTACTATAGCATACACTAAAAGTTTTTCCAAGTGTCTCTTGTGGAGGACGAAACGAAAAAGAGGAAAAACGTTAGCATAAAAGAAATAAGACAAATCGTATTGTCTTAAAGATTGACTGACCTTTTTTAAGTTGATGCTTATCTGCCGTGGCTGGAACTACAGCTTAGTGTGGAATCTGTCTCTGGAGAGTTCTGTCGTATTTCACACAGTATTTGCTTTAGGTGAAATTTAGGAATGACCAGCAAACATTCTGCCAGAGAGCCGAATCAGAACTATACGTCATACCTCTAAGTTTCCAACCTCATGTAATCAGCTCTTGATTGTAAAAAAACAGGATTGGTTTTTCAGTAATGGAAGGGAAGTACTTTTTTATTAGTGAAGTAGAGGTCGCCATGACACCATGACTGTGTCTAGCGCTCGAAACAGGATAGCTGGTTTGAATCCGGGTGGTTAAAGAAATTTTCATCATTCCACAGTTTGCTAGCAGCTTAGGAGAGTTGTTGCTTCATGATTTCTAATAATCAGATTATGTACTGAAACTCAGAGTTAAATTCCAAAACACTCCGCCGTATGTATGGAATGAAGTTGCATGGCACTATTTACCGTAATCCGACTGTCGAATTGGATAATTAAACTTGGCGACCCCTTTTGTTTATTTTTAAAGAGTATCCTGAATGGGTCTGTAGCGGTTTCCATCTTCTCCCTTTTTCATCTCACATACTTAATACAAACAACACACTACAAGGAAATAAACATCTCACAGTTATCCAAACTTATAGCAACAGTTATGAAATGTTGTTCAGTTGGGGGGTAACCAGAAACCATACATTTATAACTGACTCGGAATTTGCTACGGATCGTTCACTCTCTCCAATGGAACAGCGTGCGCTCAGATACAAGGGATGACACACCCATACTTTTAGGAATAAATGTTAACTATTCAGTAATCGAAGCCGATAGTGGTGGGTTCGGAAGGACGCGAGTTCGTAATCCCCGTTCGGCCATCCTGATTGGGTTTTCCGTGGTTTCCCCACATCATCCTAGGCGAATACACGGATAATTGTTTAAAAAAAGTTCATGGTAGAATTCCTTCCCGTTCCTTGGCCTCAGTCCTTTCTCATCGAACTAGACAAGGCGTAAGGCCAGAAAAATTTTTAAAAAAGAAATTAATCGGAATTTCAAGGAAAGAGATGTTGATACTAAGCATTGGCCATTCTTTCGCCTATGTAGTTCGAATTAAAAACTGTTTTTCCGACAGTGTAATCATGAGAGTAAGCAAGCCACAGTGAACTGTTGAGCTTCTGGGTTAAGCCGTGGGCTGCTGGTCACTTGCAGGATTAGGTATTTGCTGGGCAAGTGCAGCGTGCGACACCCAGGCAGTGACAGTGCATCCAGCCTGGTCTCCGACTCGACACAGAACCGGTTCGTGGAGGACACACACGGCAGACCTCCCACACACCATACAGGCGCTTTACCTCAAGCTTAACTTCACCACCTGCGACAGGAGCTGTCATCCCACAGTAATCATTTAGAGCAGGCGAAATTGAGGGCATGCACCTTCCCTCTGTTTGAGCCTACCCTGTTTATCCCATAACACACTGCCTGACAAACAAAAGTTAAGCCCTCAGAAGTGGAGGAGGAAACGAAATCAAACTTCATGGGTTGAAGGGTGTGTGATGTTAGTTAAGTGATTACAAAATCGAGTCAAATTTACGAAGAATTTGAATCGACCGTCCTAATTGCGGTTTATAGGCAGTTTCCTGCAGTCAAGTTGAATGCTGGGACGTTCCCCAACCTCCGCTTCATAAACTACACATTACACAAAAAATACATTTAATATATACAACATGCAGAAAAATTATACGTTCGGCAATAATATGGTACCACGAGACTTTCAGGTGTCTCGAGTAGCGCCAGGCGAAATCTTAAAAAAAAAAAAAAAAAAAAAAAAAAAAAACACCTTATTTGCATTTTGTTTGAAAGTTTTTATACTTCCATTTTATCGAGTTGATGCATATTTTTGTAAATGACTATAGCGAGTAAAACAGAAAGAGAGACGGCACAGGAACATAAAAAAATACACACAAATATATAAAACTTCCGGACAAAGACCTTCTTTAGCAGGAGGATGATTACAGAAAAGTGTAATGACAGAAGTGGTTAGGCAAGGGATGAAGCGACTTTGGTGTGGTGGGTGTAGAGTTTCCACAGTGAGCTTATGCAGTCAACAATGTATATAATCGCCGATGAAAAGAAAGAAAGTAAACATACACCAACATTCACACATAAACTGACACGTATCTCCACGGAGGAAGGAGAGAGAAAATCAATAGCCAAAATTAATGAATACATGTGAGTGATGATAAGTTGTTTGGAAGGCTGAAAAAGAAAATTATGAGTGCTGTCAGCGGTGGCATCCGACGGAATGGAGGGCAGGTAATGAAATAGAACTGACGTAACGGGGCGGAGAGGAGATAGAGGCAGAGGAAGAGAGATGTGTGTGTGTGTGTGTGTGCGTGAGAGAGGAACAGAGTGGGAAAAGAGAAATGAAGCCTGGCAGATATGAAGAGACGAAAATAAAGACGTTGCATTGACTGATGAATCCCGATACGTTCTTCATCATGCCGATGGGAGGGTGCGAATCTGTCGTTTTCTAGGGAAACACCTTCTTGACACCTGTACCGGGACGGAGACAAGCTGGCGGTGGCTCAATTATGCTCTGTGGAACATTCACGTGGATATCCACGGATCCAATGGAGCTCGTTCAAGGCACCATGACAGCCAGTAAGTAACATACACAGGTTGTAGACCACGTACACACCTTCATGACGACCACGTTTTTCAAAGTCAGTGGCACGTTTCAACAAGATAATGCGCCATGTCACAAGGCCAGGAGTGTGATGGAGTGGTTCGAGGAACACAGTGTCGAGTTGCAGTTGATGAGTTGGCCCTCCAAATCGCCAGATCGAACACCGGAATACGATTGAACCTGGCGTCAGAGCTCATCGCCCCCCTCCCCGGAATTTACGGGAATTAGGGGACTTGTGTGTGCAGATGTGGTGCTAACTCCCTACATCGACCTACCAAGGCCTCATTGCTTCCATGCCAAGACGCGTCGCCACGGTTATCCGTGCCAAAGGTGGACATACCGGCTATTATGTAGGTGGTCATAATGTTCTGGTTGATTAGTGTATACAATCAGCAAGGAGTTCCTAGACAATTAAGTATGGATGTACATCTTGGAAGGAAACCGTTACCTTCAGCTGCAATACCTCATACTGATAAAAAAAAAGAGTAAAGGAGCTCAAGAATTACGTAAACGAAACAGAGATAGTTTAGATGAAACCTTAAAACTTCGAGACAGCGGTAAAGGTTTTTTTTTTTTTTTGGTGCGTTAGAAGAGCTGCATTTAGATGAATTATTTTGTGAAGAAGGAAATATTTCAAAACGTTTGAAATCTGATTCATCAAATAAACCTCTCAACCTGGTACATCACATGCTTCAGATTTCGTCGACAGTGGATTTCAAAAATGCAGTATTGACATTCCACATACATAGCTGTTAACGAACTATTCTTCTCAGTTCTAAATCAACTTGTTACTGCGCTGTTGTATATGGGTCGTATCAACATGAGCTGCTGTTTGTTTAACTTACACCAGGTGCGGTAGCGTGCCTCAGTAAACCCCGCCACTTGCCGCACCGCCGCTGTTGACAAACTTGAGCATCGACGCGCCCGCAAAACAGGTCGCGCTGCGGGAGTAGCCGAAGCTTCAGTTTTAATGGAATAATAAATCATGAGCGTGTTGCGCACGCTCAATCGATATTTAATTAAATGGCCGTGGTTAACAGCGGGATTAGCTGTAACGAGCGGCCGCTACGCAAACTGCCGTCTACCGTCTGATTAACGACCCACAACGTCACGTGTGGAGAAGAAACAAGTGCCGCCTTCACTATGCTAAACAAAATACAAATGTAGTTCCATATGTCGTGACTAGCATCTTATTTCTTGCGAACATGTATCAACGGTGCAAATCAGGTATATTCGTTTGAAAATTCGACGAATGTGTTCAGATGGTGCGTTTGCTTAGAGTAATGTTTTTGAATACGCGGCACCTTTAGAACTAAAATAAATTTGCCACCCCCATGTTCATAAAATAAACTTTGGTGCCCCCTCCCCCCTCTCCCCCAGATTCGTAATAAAACTATGTTAGTGATTTAAAAAACGACGAATTTAATTTTCTTTCTATAGAGACTATACCTACTAATCCAGAAATCAAATGCTGTTTCTGTTCACTGCAATCAGTTGTCCGTGTGCGCCAGCGAGTACGGACTAGCTTCGCTGCGAGTGAGAATAAAATGGAGTTCTCAATAGATCTGTGCATCCCTCCACGTCTGCTACCAGTGACAGTGGCGGAAGAAAATTAAAACCCCGACAAAAAAAAATAGACTTTATGACACAATTACCTGAAATATGGGAATAAGAGAAATAGGCTTGTCGCATTTCTTATAAGCATTTGCTTGATATTACTTATTAAGAAATACGCCCTGTTGTATTTAAGAATGTACTTCTATTTATATTATTTCGGAAGATATCTTTTGTGCCGTTTAATCAAATAATTAATTTGTTAGTCCTTTTCTCCACAATATGAATCACAACTTTTATTTTATATTAGATACATCCATTAAATACATTATCGGACTTCGTCATTAGCAAGCTCTCCTTAGCTGCTGCTCTTATCAATCTCTAGTCTCTCTCTGTGTGTGTCTTCCGTTGCTATGGAAACTTCTCTAAGAGAACTCACTGGCCCGTGTCAAGGAACGCCTACCTCAAGGATGTTATTACTATCGGTTATGCTACAGCCCCCCCCAAGTTTACCATACCATTTGACCTCCATACCATTATAAATGGTTATGGTAAACTTTCCTGTAATTATCACGTTTTAGGTAAGGAGAGCTTATAATTTTACATTTGGCTAATAACCCATTTTTTTTTTTTTTTTTTTTTTTTTTTTTTTTTTTTTTTACAAATCACGAGTACAGATGTCTTGAGGTAACTTTCCCTGGTGGTTTTCCATAAGCCGCTACTGGTTGGAACGTCCTATAGTCTGTAACACACATTTCGACAAGTTACTGTCCTTATCACTTAACAACCAAAATTACAATAGGAATATTATACTACAGAATTGTTTTTAATAACATCATCTTTAACTGTCATAGCCTCCGCCTGTTTACCAAGCATACCATTAAAATAATTAAAAAATTCTATTACCTGCCCTTGGTACATTATATTCTTCATAAGACCGATCCTTTTGAACCATTTAACTGTTGTATAACCGGCAACATTATTTAAATCACATATTTGGTCCCTGGACCAGTACAATCAACCCTTGCTAATACAACTGGAACACCATTGTTTCTTGCTAATCTAGCATCATCATCACAGTTTCATTTTTATTTATTTCTTCAATCCATTACATTATTCTCTCATAAGTAATAACTTTCTCCACTTCATCTTGAATATATTCATATATAGGCTAAGAGATGTAACAACAAAGTCATTTGAAGGTTCTACCTGGACCTCAGCTATACCTGTGTTAACCAAATCCCGAACCTTTCGGTATCATTTAAAGGCAATGCCTAGATAGTGGCCTTATTTACAGGACTGAGTCCCGACCGTGCCGCTGTACCCTCTCTATATGATATTTTACTTCTTAATGCAAAACACCTCTATTCATAACAACACCTTGTTTCTTCTCAACTCATTCTATTCATTCTAATGCTCCGGTATACCTTACAAACTATATATTTACTGAAAGAAAGTCTTAATAGACAATAAACTTTTATGTAATGGTATGCTGTGGTAACAGCCGAAGACTGCACATCTGATTGAGATCATCAACATTGGTAAGTGACAGCTTCCACTTAGTGGTTATAAACTTTTACTATCATTACAGTTGAATTGTGCGCAGCCACAACAATCAGTACTATTTACAAGTGTTTTGTGGCACTGAATAATAATAATATGCTAACTATAACTTAATAATAATAGGAAATTCCAATATGATGGAGTTTATCTTTACACACCTGTGACTTGCACTAGTGTTAAATCTTTTCATTCATCTTAAACTAAGTGATCATTTTTTTTGAGTTGTAGATTCAATGTCCTGATTGGATTTGTACACAGGATGAGGCAGTAAGCATAGCTTACCCCTCTACAAAAAAAGAAAACCTTTTTTCTATATTTCCAGTTCACCTTTCCCCAGTTATTTATACAAAGCAACTTCCTGTTTACAATTAATCTTACTTTGCCAGAACAGTAACATGGCAAACCAACTTCAAAAATATGTAAAGAACTCTGAAAATGTTCAACACCATTATTCTTTAACTGCTTTGATTCATAATCACAAACATAATTCTCCCCAACAATGGAAAAAATGTCACAGTTTACTTCCTTCAAAATCATCAAACTCCCTAATCCATCTACCTTCAAAGTCTCTTCCATCTCTTTTACCTGATCAAAGCCACCTGTTCCTTTAATGTCTCTGATATCAAACATTTTTATAGACTTATCACCCTTTTCCACTGATTCATCTGTCTTCGTGTAAGTTTCCACCTGGTTACTTTCATGCTTAAACTCATCTTTTAAGTGAAACCCTTCTTTAACAATTTGTCTATCCTTGACATGATTTACATCACCATTAATTGTAACATTACTCATCTCATATTTTTCCCTTACAGTATTAGGCCGACTATCAGTGTTGTCAGTTTGTGTCTTGATAATGTCAATTTTGTCATTCAATTCACCTATATATTTTTCACAAAACTTTTTGGTAGATGCTACCTCCTTTGTAATGCTGTCAAGTTGATTGCTAACAGTTTGGAACTGCGAATTGAAATTATTGCATAAGCCCTCATGAGATTTAGTAAAGTGTTCCGACAACTCTCGTTTCTGTTCAACCAGTGCATTTTGAAATTGTTCAGACTGTTCAACCAGTGCATTTTGAAATTGTTCAGACTGTTCAACCAGTGCATTTTGAAATTGTTTTTGAGATTGTAAAAACAAACTGAACATAAACTGTTTTAAGTCTGAAATCGTGTCTGAAGGTAGTTGAGTGTTTTTGTTAGTACCACTCAGTGTCTGTGGTTCATCATTAGTGATGCCTTCTATAAGTGTTGTCATATTTGAGTGCTTGGATCAAAGTCGGCAACTTTTCAACTCGTAAAAATTATTCATTAATCTACCTATACCTTCAAGAAATTGTTTGTTAACATAAATAGCTGGAAAGCTTGCGAAATTTATGCAATGTGTACATGTTCTACTTTACGCAAATTAAAATCAAGTACACTTGAAATTACTAAAATCTAACTTGACAGGTAACGTCGTGTTCTTCGTGAAATTAATTTGCAAGTTAAAAGGTCAAGAAAATAACTTACACTCCGTAAGGTTATGAACAGTGAATTATTTGAAAATTTAACGTGTATGGTAGACTATTACACTTTAGTACTCTTTAGAAAAATCACTTAGCTGTATAAACGAGTGGTTCAGTCGCTGTAGCACAGATGGAACGTATCCCAGATCAGCTGTTCCCGACTGCGATATGTTTTCTTAATAGTTCCTGCTCGTCCGCTGGAGGCGCTGCCGTCAATTTGTTGTTAGTCGTTTCCAGGATCTTTTCGCGATGAATTCTTGTTGTCGAATTGTAACTTAGTTGTTATTTTGTATCAACTGCAGGGTCGCCATGTCGCATTTCTTATAAGCATTTGCTTGATATTACTTATTAAGAAATACGCCCTGTTGTATTTAAGAATGTACTTCTATTTATATTATTTCGGAAGATATCTTTTGTGCCGTTTAATCAAATAATTAATTTGTTAGTCCTTTTCTCCACAATATGAATCACAACTTTTATTTTATATTAGATACATCCATTAAATACATTATCGGACTTCGTCATTAGCAAGCTCTCCTTAGCTGCTGCTCTTATCAATCTCTTAGTCTCTCTGTGTGTCTTCCGTTGCTATGGAAACTTCTCTAAGAGAACTCACTGGCCCGTGTCAAGGAACGCCTACCTCAAGGATGTTATTACTATCGGTTATGCTACAGGCTCCAATTACAAAATTATTTGGTTATTTGCGTCTTAAAAATACAACCATTTCGACAATTTATTAAAAAATAAATAAACTGGTACAGCCTTATTACTGAAAATTTCGTATTATTAACGTACTGTAAGATCTACAACCCTCGCTTTTTATATTTACCTGGCTTACGACCCCGACCTCCTGATCAAGACTTCGATCCCCCCTGGGGGTCGCGATCCACAGGTTGAAAAACACTCGCTGAGAGCTTTCGACTTGTCGCTACTGAGGTCATTCAGGCAGCGAACTTGGATACAAGGGACAGTGTAACGAAACCATCACTTCTGATCATCCCTCATTTAATTAATTAATTTCATGTACCTACGGATAATGTTTTAATTTCTGGAGATTGCTAATAATTCATTTTAATAAAAGGCGTTCTGCCCGGAGACTGGACGTAACTCAATACCTCGGGAACCTTTGGCGGCCGATGATGCCCGAAGTTTTATTTACACTGGCTGCCATCACAGTGCTGTTAGGCTAACCAGGAAATTTCAAATAAATAACTGCTTTCGAGTTTATTTGCATTTATGTTGTTAAAAGGAAGTGTAATCTGATGCCAGCGGAAAGGAAATTGCCTGTTGAGGAACTAACTGCACACAAATACGAAGAGACGATGTGAGGTACGGGCGGTATTAGTGGCTGTGGCCGTTCTCTAATGTTATTAAATTCAGCACAAACTCCTCGAGTCTTAATATGTGACTATGCTTTGGATGTGATTTAGAATAATTCGAAGTGAGTTTATGAGTGTTTGTAGTAATTATTATTTGCTTTTGATATGGAATAACTGAGAACTTATTATCAGATGCACATATATTTTATGACATATATGTACATATTCTTAGCAATTACGAATTTTTCGTTATGTTTACGAGTAAAATGTTATTCAAGACCATCAAATTATTTGCTTTAGAATGCAATCATTTAATTTGGAATGAAATAAAGAACATTTCGCTTGTTAAATGATAATTTGATACTAACCACTCGTTTGCTCAGGATTTCAGCCATTCGTTAATTTTCTGGAATAGCTGGTGGCTGCTTTGTAGTCTTGGAGAAGTTTCGCTGTACGTAAATACAGAAGCGCACTGCGAGTGTAGAACGGAGTGGTCTGAATACTATTTGGTTTAAGTTTTTTATGCCTTGGTTGCGGATTACTGTATGTGCATCTATTTCTGATGTGGATCACAAGTTAATCACCGACTTTTACTATTTATGAAACTACCTCGTCACTGATAAGTATATTTCAATTGAGTGAATATGTAAACTCCTTGGCGACGGGTGGTTAGTCTTGTTTAAGATTTTAGTGACGAATTATTTACGTTAAGATTGGATTTATTTCGCCTTAATATTTTAGATACACCTATCCTAAATATATTTTACTTACGTATATAAAATTGGTAGTAACTGACATCTGGTGGTACACTGGAATTCCGTTAAGATAGTGAGTATGTGAGGTAGAAGGTAGCAGTATTCTGAAGAATCCCCCAGCTAACTGGGTAAAAAAGAATTTAGAAAGGTAATACTGGTGCACTTTGCTATTAATTAGTCGAAGGTAGATAGCCCGCCAACTTCAACACATGGTCCAAGCGTTGTTTTCGCGGTAGCGCTATCACCTAACATATTATTATTGTTTGATAAACTGCTCTCAAATTACACACTTCTGCGCAACGAATGTTAATGTTAAATCAAATCTACCAATATTTTCATTTATCTGCACAATTTATTGAACACTTTAAACACACAGATAATAAAATACATAGTCGTCACTGTACAATTAATACATTCCCTCGTGGCCTCTTTGCGCCATCTTAATCCCTTCCTTCTTTCTCGACCAACCGTACAGTCGTGCCAACTACAAAAAAATTACATTACTACAAAAGACTTAAAATTATCCGAATATCAATACATACCACTTATGCTGAGAAAGTCTATTACTTGATAATCTATTTACAATTTCAGCAATGATTCGTGAGTGGGACCTCACAACTTTCACGATACTAACGTTACGGTGATGGTAGTTGTGATTTCTAAAAGTTTTTGAGCAGTTATCCCCAGTAACTTTGGTTGCATATCGGACTGCTGACTGGGTAGAGAGTCCCAGGTCCGGACTCGTTTTCGCACTGCCTCGCCAACAGGTTCCTCGTCCTCTCCTGACAGGCCGCTCTGCAATTTGGCCTTCTGCCGGTCTCCATTACACGTCACGGCTCAACTATTACCTGCTCGCCGCCACATGTAAATAATGAACACAGTCCGGTCTCTCAAGAATCGATCTAAACGCGTCTCCTTATCTAATGTTTCCATATCCTGCAAAGTTAATACACGGACTGCGCTAAGAGAAGTGTAATGTACTGAACCTGTCGTCTAGGGTGGGCAATAACCTTAGCTTAGCTTCAAGGGGCCTATACACCTTCAGTTTAACTGACCAATTATCTTTTCTAAATAACTGAGTTAAAATCTATACAGTGTTCTGAACTGAAGCTGGGTATAGCTACATTCTGTTCTCATTTTTCTCAGTTCCGGCATTCCGTGCGTCGTTCGTGAAAAGTGACAATGAATGACAAAAAAAGGAAAGCCGCAGTTGGCTGTGAGGTTGTATCTGTTTTGCAGGAAGAAGACCTCGTGACGGCAGTAGACCAAGATTCAGGTAACTGGCGATGACAGGCGTACTTGATGACCTGTACTCCCTCTTGTTAAGAATTAAATTAATTTTTGTTTGCATAAATTATCAAAAATATTATTAATGATTGAAGTTGCTAATATGAGCAATCGGGATGTTTGTTTGCACATTATCAACACCGTTGTACCTCCGTTTCACATTAATATACGTTTATTACAAAATTATTCTTAATCAAATGTTATTAACACTAGTATGACACAATTAAACAAACATCAGTTCTCTGGGTTTTCTATTTGTCCATTCATTATGGTCAGTGGGGTAATGATATTTTCTCTTTGGTGACACAGTTTTTTTTAATGGTATTCGACTTTTTAGCCATTCAGCCAGCATCATCTGTGTTTCATTTTCTTCAATTGTGTCAGGTTCTTCCAGTATTGTTGTTAATCTCAACTGAAAGGACAACACAGGACGAACACAACACTTACTTAAAACCACCCATGCCCTGGGCCGGACTCGAACCGGCGACTTCTGCAAAGCGAAGCCAGCTCGCTAGCCACGCGCTACCGAGACCGGTGAAACTGGGTTGATCAATACGATATTGATTTGTGGAGATCACCACAACGGCGGGGTTAGCATTTAGCAGAAGGCGCCGAGTTTGCTGTCCGCATTTGTTCGACGCGATGATCCCATTTTCAGCTTTCTGTCTGTGATCCACGTCCGCTCGAATAACGACATAGAACACAAGAACAACCACCCACTGCACCGTCGTTAGTCGCCGGACATCTGTTTCTCAGGCTGGCCACGCACCCACCGCACAGCTCGCAATCCACTGTACCAGCCCCACCGCGTCATCCTAGCGGCCAAGCTTTGTTCGTTCAGTGAGGGATACTCGATCAAAGGTCACATTCCGGAACGTAGCTGGGCAGTTACCGTCACCTTTGTAGTTAGAATCTTCCATCTGTGCAAGCTACGGGTCTAGCTTCTCCTAAATATATTTCGATGTAGTGTATCAAACTGTCAATACATTACAGTGATTACCGGAGTGAACTGCGCAGTTTATCAGCACAAAAGACAAGTTTCTGGCGCAGGTGAGCGGCCTGCGTGGAAACTTGTTTTAACTGTGCACTTGTTTCCGTTTATCGCTCAGATATGGCATCACACGTGATATACTGCGGAATTAAACTGAAGATGCTGTATGATCGTTTACTGGACTTGGATTTACAATATGGGTTCTTCTTGCGAATAGTCGTGGTAGTTTCTTAACATAGGCAATGGAACTATTATTTGCACTTCATCTATTACATTTCGATTTTTACGAAACAGCTTCTGATGATCTGTAAACCTTAAACCACCCTAATAACAAATTCTCTCCACTAAAGACAATAGCGAGAAGCAATAGGCAATCAGTTTTAAAAGTGCAAAAAATCTTCACAGGTATGGCCACTTCCGTCAGCTATCTGACGTGGTACGAACACAAAGATATCACGTAGCCAATATTCAACCGTGAGGATATTTATATATTTCTCTTTAGTGTTCAAAGCCCTTAAATACCGTTATTATATATGCTACAGGGATGAATGTGATTCACATCCTCATATGATACATTAAGAGAAAGACAAAAAAAATTACCGCTTCTAAGGGGGCGTCCACTAATTACGTGACGTGTTTTTGCTTAAATATGGACCCCCTTCCTTTGTGGTGAGATTTGGTGGAACGCCCCTCCTCCCTAACTTGAGATCGGCCTAGTGATTTTTTTTTCTTAGCTGTACTGTTGTTTCGAGGGCGGCAATCTGAAACAAATAGTAGACGTGAGATTGCCGTCAGCCCCCTCCCCACTTTGGTAAGATTTCGCCGACCCCCCTTCCCTATTTCAGCTCACGTAATTAATTGACGCCCCCTATGTGCATTGACAGTTTTGTTGTCTCCATTTCCATTAGGAAAGAAATAAAAAGAAAAATAAATCCTTTACAATACTCAGAAAACATTATCGCTTTAGTCTTTTTGTTTCAATCATGGTTCGTATGACTACCAGACAAGTGTACACTGTGGAACGTGCCCGATCCCTCGGGTGTCTGCTGTGTATGCAAACAGGGAGACACGGAGAGGGCATTGACCGCCCCGTCTAGCGTGTGGGATGGCACTCGCCACTATCACAGATTAGATCAGATGCGCACTCTGTTCCCATATGGGAATATTGAACGCGTTTGGTGACATCATCAAAATAATGACAGTAACGACAAATGACAACAATTCAGTTACTCAGAAACCTCTAACCACTCACATGTTTCACTGATGCACATTTAATATTCGTCGTTAATTACCACATTTCGTTTATAACATCAAATTATCGTAAAAGAAATCAAACATAATTTCTTTATTTACACCTAGTCCTCAAACAATCCTATTACATCGTTAGTCATGTCATGTGCCGTACTGCTCCGCAAGACTGGTTGGATTTTTCCGTACTGGGTTTTTATACAGATGTAAGGTTGTCTGTTCCTTACATATGTGTGTTTTAAATGTTGTTCTTAGTTCGTATGCAACTGTTAAGCCTATTGTGTTGCGCATCGTATGAAGATGAAGGATGGCAGTGGAGTATAGGTTTAATGTCAACCCTACTGAAAAGACTCTGAAAGGACCACCAGCTTTGACGTCACTATCCGACGGACGAGTCAGCATCAAGATTGATGTCTTATGCCCTCATTCCTACACACTGTAGAGCGCATCGGGATTTAACCCAGTATTTTGGTTTACGATCTGGTGATTAGGAATCGTGCTCCACGACCTGTCCTCCCATTCAGACTAATTTATGAATGTATGTATATTCGTTTGAGCCAACTAGCACCACGGTAAGTATTCGTTTGGACTAACATTAGTTTCGGTGTGTACACATGCGTGTTACAATTAGGGTTCCAAATAGGACCTACAATTTTACATGTAATTCAAACCTTGGATGCGTTCTGTTGTACTTCAAATTACACAGCAAGCTGTGGCAGACGTGAAGGTCGTGTTAAAGGCTTATGAAAAACCCCACGGAAACCGGGATTCGAAACGGGGACCTTTCGATCTCCAGTTAGACGTCTTAGCCACTGTGACACCAACCCCATCTTATCACCTGAACGTGAATCAGTGGTTAAGAAATCTGACTGGGGATCGAAAAGTCCCCGGTTCGATTCATCGTCTCAGCGAGGATTTTCAAGGCCCTTAACCCGACCTGCACCTCTGGCAAATCTTGCTGTGTAAAGTGAAGTACGCCAGAACGATTCCGTTATTCGGATTCCACGTTAAACTGTAGATCCCCTGTACCTGATAGGATTGCCGGGTTAGGTTAAGGCGGCTGCGACAGGGGCGGAATGCGCAGTCAGTAGAAACCCTGTCACCAGATCATTACGGCCACACGGTATTATTATTATTACCGGAATGTGGTAAATTTGTTGCTCTACCAGGCCTCGAGCCATCGGGAACCAAACACTACCAGGTTGTCAGCCTGTAGCGGGTTACCACCCCAGAACTGTAAGGCACTTAATAAGTCCTTTCTCCTACCGAAACGTATATACCGCACTTCCTCAGTCTTCCTTAGTTTCGGAAGTACATTTTTTGTTTCGCAGAGTAACCTGAGTTATGAACCAGAAACGTTTTCAGTTAGGACTAAAATATCAGAATATTGTAATACACTTATTTCCCATGCGACAACATTAAGTAAAGAAGCTAAAAAGTCTTTTGTCGTATATGCAGAAACCAACAACCACCTCTTAATCTTTGTGGATGTTACGTTCATTCCTAATGTCGTATACGATGTGTCTGCGATGATACTGAAGTGTTCAAAATTTTGTGATGCAAAGCGCAGAATGGAGTATACTTATTGTGATGTAGAAATGTTATAACTGACTTGCAGATGGTGAGGCTAGCAAGATTTTTTTTTAACTTTTAGTTTTATGTTACGTCCACGTTGAGGTCATTATAACCGGGAGAGGATGTGATACAAGGAACGGGTAGGAATTTGGCTATGGCCTTTGGAACGAACCTAACCGGCATCCGCCTGGAGTAATTTATAGAAACCATTTAAAAATGATGATGCTTGCACAGGGATGTGATTCCGCGTTCTCCCGAATGCCAGGCTCGACCGTTATCAATCACCAATCACTGTCAGAAATATTGCCGAGGCCAGTGAAATACAGGCAGTAATTTCACCGCCGAAGTATTTGGATTAGTACCTCTTTTCTGGATCGGTACGTTTCTCTCCTTTCCTCCGTATCCAGAGATTAAATTCAGCTTTTTTTTTTATATCCATCTTAAATTTGGAGCTAGCAGCGTTTGTCTGTCATGATACGTTGAGCATGACTTTTGCCTCAGGCAGCTAGTTACAATATGTCAAGTCTCAATGCTACGGAGACGCATCAAGATACCTAATCAGGGTCGATACCTCCCACATGCAATCGGAGGAGTTGTAGGAATTAGCAGAAAGCCCTTATCCCGTTGACTTAGTCATCTTCCTGCGAAAGTTTTTAATCAAGTTTCAACTTCTTGGCTCAGCTGTAAGTGAAATGTACCAATTCCTAGGGAGTACGAAACTTGATGAACTAGCTTACTGCCTTTCTTTCAGATATTACGTGTTCACTGACCTCATCCACTAAGAAAATGCGACGATCACAAGAGATACCCAACAGAAAATGACGTAAATTGTGAATAGGGCATATATCAGATTTTCCCCATCTTAGTGTTGACACCTCGCTTATGGTTATGGCTTCACGCCTTGTCGACGTCGAGGTCATAAGGACTGGGGACAAGGAACGGAAAGGAATTCAGCCATGGCCTTATCAAAGGAAGCATCCCGGCATTCGCCTGGAACTATTTGGAGAAACCATGGAAAATCCAAATCTGGATGCCTGGAAGGGGATTCGAACCCGCGTACTCCCGAATGTGAGGTCAGAGCATTGCCGCTCAGCCCCCACGGTCTACTCGTATGAGTTGACAATTATTTGCGTAACTTTTGAAACTAATAACAACAATTCTCGACTGTTACGAGCATGCATCGTGTATGGGTGCAGTTGACCTTTCTTCTTCTTCATCACTATTCCTTACGTAAGTGTCACAGAGCCGATACGTGGGTTGGGCTGGGATTGTTTGGCGGACAGACGACGTCGTTTTCGTTTGAATTTGTTGGAGAATATGCAGAAATATTTCATTTACGAGTGAAATGAAATACTTCTTCCGCCAACCTATTTAGCTCGCAATGACAGGAAGGATAAGATTCGAGAAATAAGATGCCGTACTGATACTTTTACGTATTCTTTCTTTCCTCGTTCTGTTTGGGATTGGAATGAACAGAATTAGAATTGGTGCTAAGCACCCTCTGCCACCCACAATATTTGTGAACTGCAGAGTATAGATGTAGATGTAGGTTACCTAACATTTCGGGGTCTGCTGCCATCGGTGAGCTTTACTCATCGTTGACGTGATTAAATTTGGATCTTTGGTTTTACGGCCGCTTGTCCTCGCTGACGGCAAGCGTATTATAACTACTGCCAGGTCGTACTAACGTGGGAAGTGAAGTGTTACCATCTTTTTGTGAAACGTGTAGCTATGTCCATCGAATTTTTTGTTTGTGAAATGTGTATTTTCCGAGGCGGAGATTGGGGAGCGTCCCGGCATTCGTAAAAAACCTGAAACCGCCTGAAAACTGTAGCCACGACGCGACGGTCGGTACGTGGCACTCTGGGCTCGTGCCCTGTCCCGTTGTACCCACCAGTTGCAGTGCCTCAGCGCACTGGCGGACGTCAGTAAACTCAATTTCTGATAGAGTAATATTACGCGTTTCAGATCTGCAGATTCCGTAATTACATTCCATCAGACCGAGAAATGCGTGAATCCATTGGTCGGTGGATAGCAACAATGTTTGTGCAGAAAGCAAATTAATAACGCGCAAGTAAAGAGCAAAATGTTTGCTTTTAATTACATGACTCTACTGCCGTCCTCCTTGTTTTTCGGCCGTGAATGGAACCGAATTAGCGGTGGGATTGATCGCCGCTGCCGGCTGTTTGCGAGCGATTGTTCGCCTCCCACGCACACACTTGTACTCCGATGAAAGAGCCGGCGCGTCGCAGAACACGACGTGCACGCAGCTTCGGTTTTAATCACGCGACCGACTTTTTTTTTCGTTCTGTCTCATTTGCTGCACATTGAACAACGCCAGCGCCAAAAGAATAAATAGAGTGGGCAATTTTGTGCTCTTTTGTCGCTGCGAAATCGCCTCTTGTCGAGACAATATGAGGAGACGATTTTCAATCGATTCGCTGTGATCTGTAATCAATTGTAACCGTGTCGCGCCCCAGTGCCCTTTAGGTTGGTATATTCTTCATTGTCAGTGTCGACGCTGGACACTAGGGTCCCAACTTCTTTTGGCTTACCACCCGCTTTTCGAAACATAAATAACTCGCCGCACTCGTTTCAGAAAACAAGACACACCGACTCCCTTCCTTGCATTAAATAATGTGCTTCAACTTTTTAGGCCCGTAACACACTTTCTGAAACACTGATTCGATAGCGCCCCTCTTTGGTGAAGTGTATAATATCATGTATAGAAAAACAAGGACAGATTTCTAAAATTACTAAAAGATACTAACAATTTTCATGTATTGTTCACTATTTGTTTAAGAACAGATGTTATGAAAAAAATATTATTAATTAGAGGGATGACATCGCTGTAATGACACCAACATTCTGACGTATGAAGACTTATTTGTCATCAGCAATCTTAAATCGATGCTTTCCACTAATATAGTCAATAGTGCTTTCCACTATTGACTATATGTTTCTTCTACTAGCTGACAAATTTCTGACTACACTAAATCCTCTTTTGGCTACAAATTATCATGGGGAATGTAATTAGAAACTTCTGTGATGCAACCTTAAAGCCGGATAGAATTGGAAAGCAGGGGTGCTCAACGCGTAGCATTGGTTTCTTCTTCTTCTTCTTCTACAAGGTAGTTCATACGGTGTGGTGTTCATGAGTTCCTTCCTTTGTGCATAGTAAATGTTTTTACTTATCTGTTGGGCATCAACACACCGCTGCCAGCGTTTTTTCCATTGTTCATAAGCTCCCTTGAACTGTTCGCGCGGAATGTTGTCAAGTGACCTCGTTGGAGCTATCTGGACCGCTGGAATTGAGTCGAATCGCTCGCTTTTGGGATCTATCTCGATTTGAGGGAGCAAAAATTAGTCATTGGGAGCTAGGTCGGGGCTGTAGGGTGGTTGCGGCAACATTGCCACGTTGAACTTGGACAAAACTTCGCCTGCGGTGAGAGCTTCACTTAACTCGGCTCAATGATTATGTTTCTTAAATTTGCCCCTCAATCTACTAGCAGAGAACTACTTAAATGTGAACTGCAATTTATTTAACTAGGTCTAAAATGAGGTACGCATGTCGCTGGCTACAGCGAGCTTCTGTGTACAGTTCATGCTCCAAATTGGAGCGCACCCACACGCAAAAATGCCTGAAGAAACAATTTCTGCTTCCTGCCACTTACTAACGAAGCGCGTTGAAAAAATATATGAAAACGAACCATTTCCATACGGTTCTGTCGTCTCTCAAGTAGTTACCTTCAGTGTTATCAATCAGTTTGTGTAAAGAAATAAATTTTACTAGGTCTAAGCTGAGGTGTACTCCCTCTTGTTAAGAATTAAATTACATTTTGTTGGCATAAAGTATCAATAAAAATATTATTAATGAATCAAACTGCTGATATGAGGAATCGGGATGTTGCTTTGCAGATTAACAACACAGTTGAACCTAAATTTGACATTAATATACGTTTATTAAAAAATTATTCTTCATCAAATATTATTAACAATAGTAAGACACAATTAAACAAACCTCTTGAAATCAAACAATGTGTTCATCTTACATCAATTCTCATGCTTTTCTGTATGTCCAGTCATTAAGTTCAGCGGTGCTGTGAGAGTTTCTCTTGAGCGACACTAGGTTGATCAATACGATAATGATTTGCGGTAAACACTATATCGGCGGGGTTACCATTTAGCAGAAGTCGTCTGACGCGATGGTTCTGTTTTCTGCTGGCCGTCGGTGACCCACGTCCACTGGGATAAAGACATGGAACACTAGAGCAACCACACACCGCACCGGCGTTAGCCACCGCACATGTCTTTCTGCATTCTAACCACGCACCCACGCACCCACCACACAGCTCGCAATCCACTGTACCATCCCCACCGCATCACGCGGCTCAAAGGTTGCATTGAGGAATGTGTTACCTACCGTTAGTTAGTCCGTTGTCACTCCGTGCAGTCCAGGCGCCCAGCTTCAAGTAAATATATTTCGATGTAGAGTAGCAATACACTGCAAAGCTAACGCACGATTTTTTTCTAAAATGAACGAAGTTGGGAGGGGCGGGGGATGAATTGCAACAAGAACGTCGATTGTAATCGGACTATCAAGCTAAGTAAACATTTTGGCGTAAATGAACCTTCCAGCAGCTACTACCTACTTACAGTTATTTGTGCAATCTATGTGATCAAGTCTTACAAATAATCCTCTTCTGACTTGAGTGCCTTAGTAGTACGATTTTGTGTTCGTGATTTCGTTTTTCTTCCGTTGAGCTTTTCTGTGATTTCTCTTACGAACAGTCTACCAATCATCAATAGAAACACGGATGACTCACTGAACATGCTTCGAAATAAACACCAAATTAAATGAAATATCTGAAACTAAATTTTGCACAATTTTATTCTTTCTCTTAGTTGTATATAAATATCGTAACTCGCTTATCTTTTATGAAAATCTCAACATTTTTCATTGCAAATTCCATAAATTACTCTTCTGTGTGGAAACCACTGAATATTTAGGCCTAGTTTTTGTTTTATACTTTTTTTGGGGGTGGGGGGTTCGCAATCTTGTTGTAAAACAGCGTACTGCAGTCGACACAGAGAGTGATTGTAAACGAATCAGAAGACTTTTCTTCGAAAGAGAACGGCTCATCCTATCTGTGGTCTAATGAGTGCTTGAGATAAAACTTAAGATCGCCCGTGGCGCGACACTGCCCATGTCTCCTCCATATTGTAATAATAAATTCGTTTGGACTTGCGACCTGGTGACAGAATTTCGATTTGACGCGCACTCCGCCTCTGTCGTGGCTAGACCTGCAGTTTAATGTGGCGCCCTTATATTAAAGCTCCTTAGGGGTTCGTGTGGTCAGTTGGGGATCGTCGCTGTAATCAGCTGCGTTAGGAGCTGGACGACTTTCCCCAACTGATTGTCCGGTTTCTGGTGACAGTCATGGCCGCAGCAGTATTGTGCCTTGTGGTGGACCACCGCTTGGCTCAGCGGTCGTATTCTGTGGCGCTTGGATGACCAAGGGGCGATTTTCTTCTTCCAGTCTCGATGAAATTAGGTTGGTGTCGACTTCTGTCGGCGGAGACAAACTGTTTTTTTTTGTGAGAATTAAGTTTTTCCCGGCGTATTGATGAAATAAAATTTTCTCGGTTTTTCTCCCGGATAATATACAATGTTTCGGCAGCAACCTGCCGAAACTTTGTATGCAGAGTTATATTATGAGTTAAATAAAAACATTATCTGGTAGATAAACCCAACATATTTTTATTTCAAGCTTTTTTTTAGCACTGCCTCAACTTGGTTTTCATTATGTCTCGTGTTATAAACATTTCGACTACGAGAAGAAGCTTCTGTTTTGTTGATAACGAATTTATCTGTCCGTTTGTTTGCATGAGCGGGATTCACGGAAAAGTTGTCACTTAAATTTGAATAGGCTTTCGAATAATGTACACAACATTGTCCTGAGGCTCTAATAAGATGTGTTTCATGTGATGTCTGAAAGCTGAAAAATTTAAGATAAAAGTTTCCAAAAACTAGTACTTTCTTCTTCTTCTTCCTTTGTTCTTCTTCTTCTCCTCTTCTTCTTCTCCTCTTCTTCTTTTATTCTCTTCCTTTTTATTCTTCTATTTAAAGGGATTCACTAAAAAACTACTGGTCCATTTTAGTTGCTTCTGCCCATAGAAATCTTTATCCCAATTTCAGCGTCTGCACCGTATTGTTTTTTTTTTTTTCTTCTTCTTTCCCTCCGCTAGTTATGTATTAACTGTGACAGAGAGGTGATTACTTAAATACTTAACATGAACGAAGTTGAGGGCGACGGCTAGTGTTGAATAAAAGGAAATGTTGAGGTGGTGAGATCTGGATGTGGACTGATTAGAAAAAGAAGCCTGCAGGGTGAGAGGTAACGCTTTGACCTCACATTCTGGAGGACGCGAGTTCGAATCTACATCCGGCCATCCTGATTTTAGTTTTCCATGGATTCCCGAAATCACTCCAGGCGACTGCCGCGATGCTTCCTTCTAATAGCCATTGCTGAATTCCTTCCCGTTCCTTGCCCCCTTTCCTTTACCGTCTCTAATGGCGTCTTCGTCGACGAGGCGTAAAACCAGGAGCAAAAAGAAAAAAAAGGAAGAATCTGCCGATGTCAGCACGAGAGATTTAAGCGACAGCAAGTGGTTAATGTTGCCTTTTGTACTCAGTATGAAGTCTACTCGACCCGGCCCGACACTGCCCGGTGGGCTACAAGTAGCTGGCTGGTGGTAAGGAGAATGCACGCGACTGGTCTATGTGATATTGCTGCTGAGACCTCTTACCTACAATTCGGATAGATTCAGTATACAATGAGTTAGTATTGATTTATTTAATTTATTTCTTAGTTTCTGTCAGTAGCACAGAAAGAAAAAAAAATAAACAATGGCAATGTCTTACATTCAGAATTACTGTCTGCCTAGAACTCAGACAACTTTTTCTTCTCAACCACCTGCTCACAGTATTATTGGGTCGGTTTTACTCAGCGTTGGCGTTCCAGAATTTTGAGCTACGATTTTACGACCGCATATACTTGCTGACGTCAAAATAAATGCTTCTGCCAGGTCGTACTAAGCAATAGTGGGGGAAATGATGTGTTCTAATTTCCTGTGAAGCGTATAACTATGTTATTTGTGTGATAAATGCATTTTGTTTGTTTGTTTGTGACGCGGAGATTGAGGACCGCCCCTGCATTTGCCTTTATGGCTGCAGAAAACAGCCAAAACACCGCAGTGAGGACGGGCGATACGCGGGTGCCCGGGCTCTTGCCCAGTACTGAGGCAACAGGCGCTCAAAGTTTAGCAGCGTTGATACTGCACTAATCAACCAGTGCCAGATGTAGTTCTGATTTATTTACTGAAAACTAAGACTGTTCTACGGAGGATTGTTTCGATTATTGTAAACAACGAAGTAAAAATATTACAATCTACAACAGAATTAGTGGTTCTTCCAAACATCACATCTACACTTATTAAACACACTCTTAATCAACAAAATAAAATTCAAAGTGTCTCCTCTCAGTCATCAGCTGTGCTGTTTCTTCCTGATTAACAGATTACAAGATTCCTACTTCGTCGTTTTCGAAAAATAAGCGATTGACCAAAGGCCACCAGTGGATCAAAGAGTGGCGACAATGGGCTGGCTGTTACGTTCCTTCACTTGGTTAGGAGGTCAGTAGAGAGCGGCAAATTGACGGAAGCATATTGGAACTAAGCGAAGAGAGATAATTCTTTGATTAGTGCTTCACTGTTCGTCAACGTCGAGGTCATTAGAGGCGCGTTGGGTTGGCAACAACGGACGTGAAACAATTCGACCATGATCTTATGAAGTTCGGCACCACGGCATTCGCCTTGTGTAATTTGGGAAAACAAATCACGATGTTCGAAAAGGGATGGAATTCGCTTCCTTTCGAAGTGCCGAACTTTGTTTCTCAATATGGTGTAGGATAGTGAGAAAGGTCACCTTTTTCAACAAGAGAATTTTTACTAATTTAAAAAAAATCTTGCCGGGGATTTTCATAGGCCCTGAACCTGACCTTAACCTCTTGCAAAGCTTGCTGTGTAATGTGAAGTACGCCAGAACGCTTACGTGGATAGGATTCGACGTTAAACTGTAGGTTCTTACACCCGTTAAGTTACGGGGTTAGGTTATTTTAAGGAGGAAAGGAACTGGAAACTCGACCTCTTAATACAAGTCTAAGTACGAATATACCTCCTTCGGGACGGTCCAATCAACATTCGTGTTGAATCCTTAGCTTAGCTAGCATTGGAAAATACCGATCGAAGAGCAACTCGCTTCTGTGAGACAGAACTATAATTAGTGCCATTGGAATGAAATTTATACTCAGCTCCGTGAAAAATATCCGATTTGTACGAGAGATCTTCGGAAAGTAATGTATGTTTGACACAATAGGCCGATGGCATTCATGACCCCTAGGAAGAACTAAACCTAAGCGAAGGAGGTTACAAACAGAACGAGAGGCTATGTCGCAGCAAATTCACTGAGGCAGGAAATATGTTAGGACAATAACCTCCCACACGTTTACTTTATAATGATGTTAAGTGACCAAGGTTGCAGATAGGCAGGCAGCATGATGCTCCTACGTAGAGAATCTGGACGAACAGAAGGCATTACAACGAAGATTGTTAATATTTGTCAATGTTAGAAATTTTTAAGTCAGTCGACTGGTCCAGCAATTATGAAATCAGGTCTTTCGTATCTTTTTTAAACGGAACTAATAAGCGATAATACGAAATTCGTACCCGTATTTGTGAAGTCAGGAAGGTGAGACGTCCATCCGAAAGAAGAAGGTTCGGATGTCGACATCCTACAACAGTTTCCACCACGGTAATGCTCGGCCGTATAGTGTCATGTGACATCTCGTCCAATCATATGGATGGAAGAATTTGATCATTCATTTTGTGTTCCTTATCGGGCACCTAACAACTTCTAATTCTTCCTGTGTGTTCGAAAAATTATCGTTGGCCAGCCTTTTAATGGCGGTGATAAACTGCGAAATGAAGTCAACAAATGGCTCATGGCCGTGGCGGCTGATTTCTACGAGATCTACACTAATATTATAAATGCGAAAGTAACTCTGTCTGTTTGTAACATATTCACGACTAAACGGCTACCTATCTTCAAGAAATATGACGAGGAATTACTATTTGTCACTAGGCAGGACATAGGATTCTTCTTTTCGGGATAAATTACTCATTTTGTCATGAAATTTTGAAAACTAACAAAACGGTGACAGACAAACGGTTACCGTATAAGTTTCTGAAATTTTATATCCTACCGCTCAGGCTTTGTTTTTCTCGCAGTCAGTTTTTTATAATCTGTCAATTAATTTCATGTACAAATACAATCTATTACACCAAGTCAAGTGAAAATCGGGGTCACTCTCGAGACTGGCTTTCGAGCGGACGGCCATCCTGGCTGCGGGTTTCCATGGTTTTTCTTAGTCACACAAGACGAATGCTGGGACGGTTCCTTTATATGACTATAGCCGATTTCCTTCTCATTCCCTCACCTTAGGTTAGGTTGGCTGAAAATGTTTCCTGAGACTCCACAATAGCCCACCTCTTAGGTTTCACTTTGGAGGAATGAAACTTGTAAAATAATAATAATAATAAATAAATATAAATCAAAGTCCACGCGTACGAAGTCACGGATAACAAACAGTTGCATATAAATGTTTATGCCGTGCTTCGGTGTTACACCAATTTCAGGAAGAAGAATATCGTGATGTTGGAAAGATTGATAAAAATACAGATCATGTTTTTGTCTACTTTCTCTTTTTTACAAAGTTATTTTAGAACGGGAGTCGTAGTAATGCATGGCATTCTTTTTATTTCTTGCAGGAATGTGAAGTGCGACATTTTCAAATACATCGTTTATGTTTTAGGTTAAACATTTTTTAGCTTCAGTATCTTTCTCCTTCATCTTAACTTTATCCATAACAAAATGGATTAGTGAAAGTCTGCAACTGTTTCAAATTGAGGGTAAACAAATGAAAATCTGCGACACAGTTACTTTTGTTGCTTTAATTTATTTTGTGCATGACGCGTTTCGGGAATTTATTCCCATTTTCAAACGCACTATAAGTAGGTTTACATGTTTTTAGTTATAGAAATATGAGGAGTCGTTGTGTTTGTTTCTGCTGGACGTTTGTACAGTTTTCATGTGATTTCTGGAAAAGAATTTTGGGATGCTGTACTATGGTATAAAGACTATGTAATAAAACATGAATGGAAACATTTTTCTTATCACTTACGTTTTTGAAGGTTTCTGACGAAAATGGCACCACACAACACCAGCCACCCCTTCAATGACATTAACAAAGATTTGAAGGTACTCCACCACATAAATAAAAGCCACCATATGGACTTAATGGAAGAATTCGAAATTTATTTAAATCATAAATCATCTAAGGATACAATATTAAATGAAAAGTTAGATAGTGAATCTGTAACCTTTTTTAAATGTTTTGACGCCTTATTATAAATTATGTATCATCCGCTAAATCCTAACTCTTATGTAATTATTAATATTAAGCACATTTCTAAATCATATACAAAACTCTTTTATGTAATAATAATATCCTTTATTATGTCTAGGCTTCAAGCATATCATCTTTGAATTGTATAAATGTTAATTCTTTAAATCATCTTTGCCTTGTGTACAATACACAAACTTTCAATCTGTGTTCATCATCCATAACGTTTGTGTAATTTAAGTATGTATTTGTGTGTGTTTCTGTGGTGCCATTTTCGTCAGAAACCTTCAAAAACGTAAGTGATAAGAAAAATGTTTCCATTCATGTTTTATTACATAGTCTTTATACCATAGTACAGCATCCCAAAATTCTTTTCCAGAAATCACATGAAAACTGTACAAACGTCCAGCAGAAACAAACACAACGACTCCTCATATTTCTATAACTAAAACATGTAAACCTACTTATAGTGCGTTTGAAAATGGGAATAAATTCCCGAAACGCGTCATGCACAAAATAAATTAAAGCAACAAAAGTAACTGTGTCGCAGATTTTCATTTGTTTACCCTCTTTCTCCTTCAGTTTATAGTATGGTTTCTCTTTTATGTTGCCAATGTAAGACTTATTGGAGAATCTACGATAATCGTGGCGCCGCAATTTGATTATGAATTCTTGGTAAATCAAAAAACTCAGAAAAATTGGAAATGCGACCTCGACGAGATTTTTTTTTTTTTTTTCCTTTTTTTTCCCCAAAGGCACAAGGAACTGCACTCTAGACATGCAGAGGAGGTATTTTGTTCATCGTGAATGTGGTTAGGTAGAAATACGGGCTGTTCCAGAAGATTTTTATTGAAGGGAGAGGGAAAGGAACAGGAAGGAATTCACTCATGGCCTTTTTGAAGGAACTATCGTGGCGTTTGTTGGTGGAGATTTGAAGAAACCATGGAAAACCGAAATATCGTTGGGCGGATGGAATTTGAGCCCACGTCCTCCCGAATGCGAGATCAGAGCGTCACCACACACCCACCAGGATTGGTGAGCGCAGAAGAAAAACGTCGCCGAAGACACAAGGAATTATAACTACAACTAATTTTTTACATTCGATATGTCAACAGTTAAACGAGATATCAAAAAAAATGCTCTTAATTTTCGATTTGACTCGTCGAGTTACATAAGAATTCATCATCAAATTGCGGCGCTACGGATGCCGCAGAAAAGTAGGTCTGTTGGCACATTTTTGGTAATTGAAGCCGGTTTTCCTAGCGACCCGTATTTTGTGCCGCGTACGATGTGCTACGCTCAGCGTGTTATGCCGCCAACCTTACACACCGAAACCCTGTCCATACGTCAACCGAATAAATCCACAAGTTGCCCTAGAGAAACACTTTTACGCCACGTGATATATTTCGCACTCCTGCCGACGTGATTTGTGCAAAACCGGTTCCTTCTGCGCAAAATACGTGTCTAGGAAAACAGGCCTTAAGGGCGATCTGACTGAATGGTGGATAGTGAACGTTTCTACCTGTTATCGAGTCGTTTGCGCATTGTTCTAATGGGTGTCATTGTATGAGGTGAGTGGAGCTGGCGTGTCGGGGGCGGCGCCGGATCGACCCCGTGCGGGGGCGCATGCGCCCACCGTGCGGCCGTGCCGTGCCGTGGCGGCCGTGCACTAGAAGGCGCATGGCCATCATCGTGGTGACCTCGCGGGGCTCCGCGCTGCTGGGGGCGGCCGCCGCCTCCTCCGCCGCCTCCACGCCCGCCAGTCGGCCCGCCACAGCCACGGTAAGACCCGCCCCCCTCACCAGCTGGCAATCCACTCCAAACATACATCCCGTAACATACTAAACTAATAAATACAATGACCCGGTCCGCAGCCGCTCACCGATTCATTTATTCTTCTTCGAGGGACCATATATATAAATTTCGTTTGTTTATTAACATGCAGGTAATATCTCCAGTGCGAGAGGAGAGATGCATATGATGAAATATATACAGAAATGTTGTAACCGAGTAAGAAGTCTATACAACAATGTTACAGTGGCGGAATTCTTGCTATTCGAATTGAATTTAATTAATTCAGAATTATTTGTTTATAGTGATTCCAAGTTTGACTTGGTCTTCTTTCGGTTTTGGACTACTTTGAACCATCGGAAGCAACTGGTTTGCCTTTTCTTCTCCTCTCTCTTTCGCTCAGGTCCCTCCTTCCTTCTTCAGACCAGGTGGTCTTGGCCTTTGTACTTTGTTTCTGGAACTCCTTGAATTAATCAACTTTAATTTGAAACACTCTTCGATCCTCTCTCCCACCTGGATGATTTTGAGCTTTATCCATCTCTCTTGCCGTCCACTCAACCCATCTTTCTGTCACCTTTAATTTAGTGATGTAGATGTAAATTTTTCTTCTTCTACAAGATATCTTTTCCCTTTATTGGTCTTACGATATTCCTCTCTGTTTCCTGTATCTCCTCAGTCTCCATTTCCTCATCTAAGTCCAGGCATTCTGAGCTGAACACTGCCTCTATCTTTGCAACTGTTGCATAATGTCTAATCTTTGCTATTTAAGAGATCGCTTTCTGGTTGTATCTCTTTTATTTTAGCCTGTATACTATTTCCATGTTTCTAGCTCTTGCTTTATTCGCTTCCTTATCATGAGCTAGTATAATACACGAAGTCTATTAAAGTCGTCTTTGTCATTTGATCCTGTATGAAACGTAACTAAGTGATAGCACTGATAATAATATGAAAAGAGGAGTTTCTCTCGTTATTATATTCATACCGGCTGTATCATAATTGTTAAGCTTTTCTTTTCTGCCTCCTACCGTGGAAACTTTGCTTTTGTTTACAAAATATTCCATTTTTCTCGAATGACGTAGATCATGTTAATGATCTGAATAGAAACAACTCGTATAAAATGATTTGTCTGATTAGCAACTCAGATTCGCGCAAAGTTCTTCCGCTTTCGTGACTATGTGTTCTGTGTGAATCAATTCACCAAAAATATTCCAGGTGTCTCCTGATGGTAGTTGAAATGAGTCCAGAACTATTTTAATTGCTGTTTTCAAACATTTTAATGGATTTAAAGAAAATGTTAATAAGTCTAAAAATGAAACTAAATGATTTTCACATCGCGTGTCCAAGTAGCGTGTGAGTATTGCTTTTTCCCTTTTTTTTTCTTTTACCCGAATGAAGGCTTGGTACAATATATGCAATATTCTTTTCCATTCATTAATCACACTGCATTTCCGGCGATTTATGTTTTCCATATTTCGATCGTCTATCACGGATGACTTGAGAGGGAGTGTGCAGAATGTTCTGATGCCATCAGCCAATACGTTTTACACAATCAGTCACTATTGTGACTCAAAATGACATTGAAAATAATTCGGCTATTCAGTGTGAAGATTTCGTAATATTTTTGACTTTTTTTATTTTTTGTTTTGATAAAGTGTTTTATAGTGCATTTTCTTTTGGATCAAAACGTGGTACAGTGAGATCACTGATGTGGCAAGTTAAAAGGGCTATGTTCAAACATTATATCTTCAGAAAACGCTTCATTTGCAATATAAATTTTATCTTTCTTATGAAGACAATTGTCTAGTAAAACTGGTTGTATGAGAATCTTACAACGAACGGATATATTTGGGATTCTCCGTGTATTAATGATAAAGAGAACAATTACTATAATTTTGTACATGAATGCTGAATCTCTGCATATGTTATACTGCCTCAAATGTCTTACATTTGCTGTGTTCTTATAAAACATTGTTAAATAGAATTGTATTTTTAAATATTCATCTCTGACGTCAGATGTGAATAGCTCCAAATAATTTCACCAAAGATAGTACTTTCAAAACAAATGTCAGTGAACGCAAGGTGATATTTAACTATAAATGTGATCTTTGACTCCAACTCTATCAGTAACGGAGAATCATCAAATATCAGTTTCTCTTCACAATCTTCTAAGAAACAAGAGATATAAGCGTATTAAATTTTCCTGATAAGGAAGCTCAAATGCCTATTATTGCTACCTAATACATGTACAAGGATGTAACAAATTCGGTCATTTCTGCTTGGCGCCCTTCCCTTCACCTTTACACCCTCACTTCAGTAACGGAAACAAACATATTATGAAAGACTTGCAGCCACAATGGGTAGTCTTTCATCAAATTCATCTCTGCTATCTGAGTAGAAAAAACATCTCAATGGTATGTTACAGATTAATACGAACAATAATTTTGAAACCACGGCAATTTTTGATTTGTTCTCTAGAATCAGACTCTACTGGGCAAGATTAACTTTGGGAATAACTTCTGCCAAAGAATTGTGTTCACGGCTAGCAAGAACATTAATTGTCTTTCGCATGGAATTATTTAAACCTTTTTGTGATTCAAAAGTATGTTTTCAATCGTCAGTGACTCCTTCCATTTTTCCGAGAATTAACATGTTAAAACTCTAAAAGATTAATATTTATATTGGACAGTGTTTCTGATACTGGGATCTCAGTAATGACACCGTATTGTGTCTCACAGTACTGAGCGACATTCTCTGCTACTAAACCGAAATATGAGAAATATAAAAATTAACGTCCCTGTATTTTATCGATGGTGAACCTTCTTTTCTTATGGCTTTACGTCTCATCGACGTCGACGTCATTGGAGGCGGGAAAGGACTTTAAACAAGGAACGAGAAGGAATTAGACCATGGAATTTTGAAGGAACCAATCCGGCATTTCGCCTGGAGTGATTTGGGGTAACCATGGATAACACAAATCTGGATGGCTGGACCGGGATTCAAACCCGCGTCCTGCCGCATGTGACGCCAGAGCGATGGCGAAACTATTTTGATAACTTGTTGATCCCCATCTGACAAAACATCAAACGAGCCACCTATGAACATACATAGACACTGGCAAACATTTCTATAGCCTGTCCAGAAAGTCTTTCTTTCAAGTCTACACATTTAATAAGTTCAAAACAGCTATACGAGAGGAATTGTAAACATTGGTGGTATTTTTTCTATTTTTTTATAAGTGAAGAGCATTATCTGCTTAAAAATTATGTATGATAAGACAACTGATATGTTGTTGTTGCTGCAGAAGTTTTCGATCATTTGGAAATCCATCTAATCATTGCCATTTGTGTGTAATTAAGTATATTACTCACGCCGTTTTCATCAATTGCGAAATTTGTTTTCATTTCATGTAATTAGATTAAGTGTAAATATTCCTTCCTCAGAAAAATTAAATACAATAGTATATTCGCAGTTAAACTTTATAGGACGAGAAACCTATGAACAACGAAGTTGAGTGATATATCAAACTTGAGAAACACCTGAAATTTCACTTGAATCATATTGTTGTGATTATCGTTTTTAGAAAAACATGAGTGTATTTAATTAAATCAACAGATGTTTATTTTTTATGTCTATTACGCGAAATTTAATGTCCGTTTTCATGTAATTTGGGGAATCAGAAGTGTTTAAAGAAACATTTTTGAACATTGCCTCGAATCCGAACTAGACACCAAAAATATTCACATAAGGTTTCGACTTGAATGCTTTTTTATTGTTTGGATTACTGATTTGACAAAAATCTATCAGAATAAATTAAGGAAATCCAGAAACATGTGGGTCTATCGAAATTTGGAATCTCTTCCTACATAGCTGCTTCCAGTAGCAGCTCCTATGTGGTTTGAAGAATTTCTGTGTCTGGTGAGCAATAGTGATTACATACTAGTGCCTCATGACATTGTTTTTTCTTCTGTTTTCACTCTACTTGTTAGCTATTTGGTGGAATATCCGAATAATCAGGTCACACCAAACGAAGATTGATACTAAACAAATCACTCCCTTGCGGTAGCTCAGAGGAATATTTGTTTTCTTATTTGGTTGTTTGAACTGCTCTTTTGCGGTTTACGTAAAAACAGATTATGGATTGAACAGCTTTCATTTTATTGTACAAACAATTTTCGAAGGACTGAGAAGTCGTGTCAATATATTTTTTTCAACTAAGCACAACAATATACTTAACTTTGACATCTTTTTAAAACTTTCGTTAAACTTTTTTTTAACTATTTTTACTCCGACGTAAAACACAGTTTATACAACTCTTTGAAGCCGTTCAAGATTTGGATCTTCGTGTTCCTACAGTTTTTCTATCTCGGATCATTGTGTTGGCATGTTTTTGGTGTGGTGCCAATTCTTTTTCACAAGATATTTAGCCTTATTACCCATTATTTTCTAGAGTTAGTCTAAGATGTAAAGATACAGCACTACATCTGAGAGTAAAGTAATTAAAAAAAAAAACAAAAAAAAAAAAACAATGAAACATGATTGGCACCAGCTTGTTACATGTTTGTGCTATTGCCAATACCTCGTGGTGTTGGGAACGACCTACATGTGTTCAGAGCTTCTGTTATCTGCATTAAGTGAAATAAAATGTCAGTATAAACTAATTGTGGAATCTAAAACACTTTGTGTGCGTTACGTATAGCAACGAGTAAACTGAAGCAAGTTATGCATGCAACTGTTGCACCAAGAGAATAAACGATTTCTCAAGTTCTCAATTGGTTATTGGCCATACTTCCGCAGTTGTTTGTTAAAGATTTGTAAGTGAAATAACCGTCTCTTAACAACTGTTTTTTTTATTACTTTACGCTCAGATGCGTTTCGCCCTTGTGGAACAAGGCATCATCAGTGAAATTTTTGATACAAGCAATCACATGTTGGTCAAGAAATAGGTCTAGCTGTACTTTTTCGTAGAACACGACATCTTGTTATCTGGTCAAGAAATAGGTCTAGCTGTACTTTTTCATAGAACACGACATCTTGTTATCGTTCTGCATTGCTAGTGGCCACTAGCTGTGTACAAGCAAAATGACATTAAGAAGTGTGACCATTTAGAAATAGTTAATAGTGACGTTGTCAAAATAAGAACAATGCAGAACGGCAGCGAGATATTGGGTTCTACGTAAAAATGCAACTAGAGCTATTTCCTGACCAACATGTGATTGTTTGTATCAAAAATCACACTGATGATGCCCCAGTCCATAAGGGCGAAACGCGTCTGAGCTCATAGGAATAAAATAAGAGTTGTTAAGAGACGGTATTTTCATTTACAAATATTCTAAAGTTCTGTTTATTTATTTTTTCTTTAAGTGCATCTATACAATAAAAGCCGGATTATGGTTTTATTATGCTTTTCTTTTTCTTGAAAAAAAAAGTGAGACATGAATTTGAGATCACTGTCCTGCTATAAAAATGACTGCCGTTGCGTCCTTTGGTTTCATAGTCCTTTCAGCTCACCTATTAGGACGGGGTGCATTAACCCGAGTCGTGGACCTTTTCGTTTTAGGAGCCGGCAGTATTTCACCGGTAAAAGCTGCAACGGGAAACACCTTCGGTGAGTAATGCGATACCGCCCATACCGCAACCACTTAGGGACCGCCTGGGCCAGAGAATTCCCTGCGGAGGACATGTGCAACCCTAGCGTGACCTATCTAGGGCAGCCTGCACAAGTGTCGGAACACATTTCAACTCGGTGATCAAAGAAATACGAGGCGAAAATGAGGCTAGTTCATTCATACCTAAACAGAAGCCTAGTAAAATTAAAAGGATCACTAGTCACACAAATTTTACCTTACAACAGAAGTTGATTTCTGAACATATCCTCGGATATCGACCACAGTGCCTAGGGTATCCGTTCAAATGCTACGTCTACGCTGCAACAAATAATTAATTTTTTTTAAATATAATTTTTAAATTTTCTCTGTTCGGCGTAGAGGAGGTCAATAAAGCAGGGAGAAGATTGGTGCAAGGGACGGGGAGGAATTCGGCCATTATTTTTGAAGGAACCATCCGGGCATCACCTGAAGTGATTAGGTGAACCCATGGAAAAGAAAAAGCAAATCTGGAATCACCGGTAAAACCCGCATGTTTTAGAAAATCAGACCCATAAATTAGCCGTTCACTCACGCGAATTATCACAAACCGATAAGCGGAGTTTTTCTTCCTTACTATGTAGAAGCCCATAACCGTTTTTTGCTTACTGAATAGTTCTCGTTTTTATGCTCGAAATGAACAAACCCGCGTCCTTGTTTGAGTATGGTCGCGTGGTCAAGAATAATTCCTGTTTTTAATGTCAAAAGTTATGATACGCAAATCTTACATTTTAACATTAAATTCAGCGTAATAAAGCAATCACACCACGTTTTTTTTACTTTTAATAACCTTAACTTCAAGTCTGACGTCCAATGTAAATACCTGAAAAGTCCTACCAGCATGAAAATGGAGATACTAATAACGGGATGGACTTCAAAGAATCCTAAGTACAATTTTAATCCACTTTTTTTCAGCCGTAATGTCTTAAAATATGTTTTTAACTCAACGGACGAATTTAATTTAAAATGAATATGCCTAATAATGCTTCTTAGCATTTATCTTCATTTTATGTTGACTTGCCTTGTTAGGTATTCTGTCCACGTCACTCTGGAGCTGTTCTGCCGTTTTGATACAGTTACTTATCTGCAAACCACCAAATTCTGACAATAAGCCATTAACACAACTATTATTTACCAATAATGAGTATCAATGGTCCCAATATACTACCCCGTGGCACTCCCATATTCACTTCCACCTCTTTTGATAGTGCATTTCATACGCAAAGTTTTTGTTTTTTTCCTTACAAGAATTCCAACGGGTTTCTCCTTTATGGCTCACTTCGTCAAATTCTTTAAAAAAATGTAGTGTTACATTACTAACTAGGCCTCCCTTGTCGATTCCCCGCGTAATATATTGTAATAGCGCACTAACTGAAATTTCCATGATTATTCTTGCTTAAAGCTACCTTACCGATTTCACAGACATCGTTCTTTACATCAATTTACCTACCACTGATGTCAAACTAATCGGCCTATATACCTATTCGTCGCTCCTCCGTTATGTGTTGGTAATACGATTGCATTTTTCCATTCCTCTGGTAGGCACTAAGAATACACTCTCAAGCTAAGTAATACATTGGCGGAAATTAAAAGTGCTATACCCATGTGGAGTTGTGGTAAATGAACGAAATTTGGCTCCAAGTATCCCAAAATGAAAAGTGTTAAACGATTAAAAATTGAAAGTTTAACGTGTAATATTATCAGAATTACGAGGCTATTTACTATGCAAAATTGCTCTAGTTTTTTAGCATATAAGTTGTGAACAGTGTACTGTAACAATTTTTGTCCACACCTTCTTGTTGACCAAGTATGCCAAAGCAAAGAGTGACGACCTTCTACAACCAAATGTCTAACTATGAGAGAGGTCGGTGAATTGGTGTGTTTGAAATGGTTGCATCATATTGTAGTCACAATACAATTTCAGTAAACAGACGTATTACACAGCGGGTGAAAGAAGGCTCTAGTACTCCTAGAGCAGAAACAAGTCCTTACAGAAGGACAACAGCACTTGAAGACCGCCAAATTGTGTGACTGGCTGTTGTTGGCAGACAGGAAACTGCAGGTCAGATCTAAGCAGTTGTTAGAGAGAGAGTCACCCCCGGATGATTGTAAACCAGTTGTTTGAAGCTGGGTTTCACACTCTGACTACAATGCAATGTGTTAGATTCACCTGATTTCATTGCCAACATCGTGTAACTTGGTGTAATGCAAAAATCAAATGGACACGTGAATAGCGTACATTTGTGTTTAGAGACGAGTCTCGATTCTGTATGTGGCAAAGTGATAATCGATGACATGTACTAGGGCGTAGTGGAGAAACGGCTTACCCTGTTACCCTGCTGTGAATTCAGAACGACACACAGATCCAGCAACTGGTGTCATGGTTTGGAGGCAATCAGTTTCAATAGCAGGACTGAGTTCGTTGTTGTAGAGGGCACAATGATAATGGACGGGGTGCTGCACCCTATTGTGACACCCTTCATGTTCACCATCCAAATTGCGTCTTCCAACAGGATAATGCTCGTCCTCATACTGTGGCCATCAAGCCTTCAAGCGGTTACTATCACAGCTTGGACCGCACGATCCCAAGATTTGTCCCCAATAGAGATAGTATGACATGCCAGGAGTAGACACATTATATCACATGGTCACCCAGCACAAACTGCGCAACAACTGATAACACAAGACATGCAGGCGTAGAGATACATACCCCAAGAAGGTATCCGAACACTTATTGATTGAATGCCGGCAAGGATCCAAGAATGTACAGATGCTCAAGGTGGGCGCACTTCTTTCTGACATCTGTTGTAATAAACTTAGCCTGATCCATTTCAATCTGTTATAATTTATTCTGGGTATGACCCTGGACGTATCTACAAAGTTTCCTGAAATACAACCATTCCTGTCTGCTTGTTGCACTTTTAATTTCCGTCAGTGTATTTCAAGGTAAAGTACACTGTCGTATTCCGCTATTTTACTATGCCTTTACGATTTTGTAGATTTGTTAGTTCCTTCACGATATTTTTCCAAATTTTCCGCTATGCTCGTTTCTAGTTATATGGAGAAGGTCCTAGGATGATAGACCCTAATGCTATAATTAATCTAGTTGCTACGTTTGTTATCGTCAAACTAACACCGTGAAAAATTTCGTTTTATGTTTACGAAAGTAGCAACATAAAAATTAAACTATACTAATTAAACTTCATGGTAAACTATAATATGCAAAAGGCTTAAATAGATATATGTGTGTGGAAAGTGCTCTGTTATATACCAGCGTTTTATTAATGAGTCAGTAAAATTGATGGAATACAATGAGCATCAACATTTCAAATTCAGTAAATCTTAATATAACTTTATTTCTAGACGATAAAATAATAACTGTGAACTTTGAGCAGAATTTATAAAATTTGTGCAACAGTTTAGAAGGATTGTGTCAATCACATACACAAGCGATCCACAACCTCCACAACGAGTGGTCCACATGTAGAAATTCTAGTTGAATCATGGATGTTAATCAAAGAATAAATTACTAAAACTAGTTAACATACAATGGATACCGTACTAGTCCTGCATACGACTTTAAGCAAGTGTGATCTAATAGCCTGTAAGCCAAACCATCTAAAAGTCATGAAGATTTCAACGGCAGGCAAAAATCTTTGTTTCCAGGATATGCATGAAATGTATGCATTGTCTGTATAATAGACTTTTCATCAAATATGTTTCCAATCAGCATTAAAGAGGACGGCTTTGGTTTAAAGATTAAGTTAATAACAGTTTTATGAGGTCTTAGGAACCGTTGTATGTGCCGATAACAATTGATAGGGTTGGAGAGATAAATCACATCCATGTAAGTTAGTGGTCCGCAAAATTATTTTTGACATTTTACTATTAGTCTCGTATTATTATTAGAAACGGTGGGATGAATCATTCACATAGCATTCGTGACCGTGTATTACAGCCTCATCATCTAACGGTTCTTCTCGCAGCGACTTTTCCATAAGCAAAAATCATAAATAAAAATTAAAAAATCTTTATGGTGTAAGGAAAATTATTAATAGTTCTCTTATTTCAAGATGTGTAATACGTAATTACTACGGAATTCGTGGTATTATTATAGTCAAACAGTTGAGTTCAGTTGTTCCGCCAAACTTGGTGTCGTATCTATCCCGTTATTTGTGATTGACTTCATGAATTGTAAACAAATTTACTTCGCCACCCCGAGTGTCGCCGTCGCCCAGATTATCGGTTTCGCTCATTTTCGCCGCTCGGTGCAGTAGTGGAGCTTAGGGTTTTTTTTTTCTTTTTTAAAAAAGGCGTTTCCGTGACTTAAATTTGCCACCCTCCAAAGACGGTTTTGCCCTCCCCCCCCCCCCCCCCGAAGTTACCGCTCGGAGCCAGCACACTGGTTTTCTTCCCCTTAGATCCGGCACTAAGTACGAATTCTCTTTCCCAGTGTGTGACGTATTGTGCCTGAGCGGATTCTGGAACTTCAGTTTTGGGTTTTGTGATTTCAGAAGCTGTTTGAATCTTTTCAAGTTGAAGTCTTTCTAAGACATACTTAAATGGCAGGGATTATTTTCCAGGCTTTCATACGAATAGGTCAGGACAGTACGTGATTCTGATCCCACCCACAGGTCCCATGGAAGCCCCGGTGAACGTCCACAGTAGCATAATACTACCCCCAACGAAACGTTATTCATCCGTCCAGGTACTTGTAAAAAGTTCCCACAGATGCACGGTTCAATCTCGAAGATGTGGTGCCCATTGTAATGTTAATTGACGATGTCGTTGAATCAACAAGGGATCACGTGAGAGCCGTCTGCTGCGAACCCCATGTTCAACAGTGTGTGGTCGGAAACACTTGTGCCTGCACCAGCATTGTACCTGGCGTGTAAGATTGGCCACAGGTCGCCCCCTATCCTGCTTTACAGAGGGAGCATGCCTCCGACCTCACGTTTTGAGATGAGGCATAGACGTCCACCACCTTGTACCGTACTCGTGGTTTTACAGGATCTTCAACGATTTTGTCATAGATGCTCGTAGCATCAGCTCGCGAATAGAGGATCAGCCTCTCCGTTTCCGAGATGTTTATGCCGGGGCATAATAATCTGACCTTTGTCAAAGCCACTTATGGATTTCCCCATTCGCCACACGTATCCTCGCTAGAATGACTTCTCAAGTGTCTCTGCTCTTCTTATATGCTTTCGGGACCGCAAAGACTGCATTCAGCCTCGCTGTGGCTGACAGTCAGAATGTTTTGGCTCATCAGCAGTGTATATCGAACCATGAACTTTAGTCACTCCAAGGTGATGATCTCTAGAATTGTACAAAGTAATCAATTCGTTCTATCGTTTTAAGGACTGAAATCTCCATTAGCAATATTGCATCAATATGACAATAGCGTGACGAGACAACGCATTAGACCGAATCAATAGGTGAGTGTAACTCTCGTCCGTGCCAAACTGAACTGTCCTCGAGGGTTGTTAACGCATCACAAATGATCTTGAGAAAAAACTTTCTGAAATTTAGAAACATGGAAAGCTCGTCCCTGAACAGACATCAAAACGTATAGAACCACATAGGTCTTGGGCATTCAGTAGAAAAAGTAACAAAGTTTTCGCTGGGATGACATTTAAATTTTTGATCAGCGAAATACAAAGTTTTGAAAGAGACGAAGCGTGGAGTTGAATTGCCATATTCCACTTCACAGCTAACTTTGCTGCAACGTGTTTTCCGTGGAGATCGTATCTCCTTTAATTTAAAGTTTTCTGCTGCAGTTCCTTGAATGCATATAAATTGGATATTAGTGACTTAAGACAACAGCCTTCGCTTCTTCTTGAAGCCGACGAGTAAGGTCCATGTTTACTACTGAGTGGTAGTATTTCTGCCTGTCGGCCGACTTGTCCTTGGTGTGTCAGTGTGTGCGGATAGGGGAAGTTAATTATCGCCATCTGTCTGTTAAACTTGTAACCACTGTTCTATATGATAAGTGTAGATATTGTTTCGTAAATGTGTAACTTACAACGTAGAAACTAAGTACCGCTCCAGAATTAGCCTACGAGACTCAGAAAGCAGCCTAGAAACTATAATCAGGACCGACTGTACGTCAGGATCCGTGTACCTCCCCGGTCCAACACTGTGGAACCTTCAGTCCTCCCTGACAGCTATTAAAAGATAAGTAATTCATTCTGATTCTCCACTTCCCCTACATTCGCTTGTTTCTTGTACAAATAAAATCCTATCGAACCAATTTAGAATTGTCTTTTTGATAAATAATTTGAAGTACTTGTGCACAGAATTTTTCCCTCCCCTCCAAATCCTCACTTCTTTCTTAATTCTCACCGCCTCCCCCCTCCTCCCCCAGAAATCCCTGGCATGAAATTTACGAGCGATGCTTCTATTTTCATTTCGCTGCATGCTATATGATTCCCTTACCATCGTCCTATTCTTAAATGTACAGTTTCTGAAGTAAGTATCACTGTTCCTATTGGTCCGCGATTCACTAACAGTGGGTGGTGGAGGGTGCGTTGCACCTATCCTAATGTGTTATCATTTATGCATCGAAGGGATATATAGGCATAAGGCGCCAATCGGCTATTTTGTAGGATCATCCAGATCTAAAAATCTCATGAAAAACCCAGATCAGGATGGCCGGAACGATTTCTCAAGACTTATTCCTACCGGATTCTAAGTTTTCTCGCTCAATAATCCTTTGTATTCCATTTCCTAACCGTTCGTGGAAAAAATTACTATAGAAAAAAGTCGGTTATGGTTCTGATTTCTCTTATCTTATTTTCTCGGTAATTCATAGATATGAATGTTGCTGGTTCTATAATGTGTTTGCTGTCATCCTGAAGCAGGACTGTCATCAGCATTTCATATACAGGGTGATTCAAAATGATTGTCGGGGTTTCATGAATTTTTTACCGGCTGTGTACTAAACATACAAGTATTATCTTTACATGGATGAATAGACAAACTCTCAAAGTTTTGTTTTGTAGCTGCCGCTAATCTTGTAGTTACGTTTTGTTCCGCCAGATGTCAGTGTTTGTAATATGGCAGCTAACGCTATAGAGAAGGCTTTTTGCACTCTAGATTTTCACCTGTGTCAGTCAGTTACCGTTGTCCAACGGCACTTTCGAAAAAAATTTATGAAGGATTCACCTTCAGACAATTCCATTCGGAGGTGGTATGCGCAGTTCGTGGAGAAGGGCTGCTTATGCAAAGGGAAAAGCAGTGGGCGTCCTTCTGTGCCGGAAGTCGACGTGAACCACGTCAGAGAAGCTTATCAACGTAGCCCGCGGAAATCAACAAGAAGAGGCAACAGAGAACTGAATTTTCCGCAAACCACAGTTTGGCGCGTGCTACGAAAACGCCTAAAAATGAAAGCCTATCGCCTAGGGCTGCTTCAGACTTTAACGCCTGACGACCATCGCAAACGTCTCACGTTTTGCAACATTATGCAAGAAAAAATGGAAGAAGATGGGTTTTGTAAAAATCTCATTTTTAGTGATGAAGCGAACTTTCACTTGTGCGGGAAAGTTAACAAGCATAATGTGCGGATTTGGGGGACAGAAAATCCCAGTGCTTTTATTGAACACCAGCGTGATTCTCCAAAAGTGTGTGTGTTCGCTGCTGTTTCCAAGGCGAAAGTGTACGGCCCGTTCTTCTTCAATGAACAGACAGTAACAGGACTAACTTACTTCGATATGGTCTCTGAGTGGTTGCTGCCTCAGCTGAAAGGGGTGAATGATTTCATATTCCAACAAGATGGTGCTCCACCTCATTTCCATCGGTAGGTCAAAACATTTCTCAACGAACAATTGCCTCAGCGATGAATAGCACGCGGAGCCGACAGTGACCAAATGCCCATGGCTTGGCCACCTCGTTCATCAGATTTTTTTTCTGTGAGGTTAAGTCAAGGATCAAGTTTATCTTCCTCCTCTACCTGCGACTATCCCGCAACTGAGAGAACGGATCAGGGCCGCCTTTCTAAACATTTCTGGTGTGGGATGAAATGGACTATCGCATAGATGTGTGAAGAGTGACACAGGGCGCACATATCGAACATTTGTAATGGATGTAAAAGAACTTGATGAGTTTCTTTACACATCAAAATAAGATTCAAATTCGTATCTCAATTGTGCTAAGTGTAGGAATTTTTTGAAACCCCGACAATCATTTTGAATCACCCTGTATATACCGTCACGAATCGAGAGGCAATACGAAGTAACATCACTTTGTTGTCTTCTAGGCCGAATCCATCAGTAGTTCACCCTGTGCTGGCTCAAAAAGGCAACTGCTACTCATTTAAATCATAGATCTACCATTCTTTTACCCTCGGAGCGCCATTGAGTTATATAGCATTTTACCACAACTTTTAAAGTGTACTATATGCTTATCTTCAACTACCATAATATACCCACTTAATTACATCTTTACCACTCTTTTCAAGGAGCCACCATATTTAAATATTGCTAAGACTGTTTTCCCTAGCCATTGCTTACGTACGCCGGCTGGACAATCCTGCAGCCACAGCCGATGGGGAGCCGCGTAGTCGAACCCACCTCTGGGGTTGCGTCATCTATGCTCTACCAACAAGCGACAAATTGTGTTTTGGCTTTACGCCTCGTCGACGTCGAAGTCATTAAAGGAAGGAAAGGACTGGGGGCAAGGAAACTGAATGAATTCGGCCTTGGCCTTTTGAAGGAAGCATCCCAGAATTTGACTGGAGTGGTTTGAGGAAACCATGGAAAACGCAAATCTGGGTGCCCGGACGCGTATTCGAACCCGCGTCCTCCCAAATGCGAGGCCAGAACGTTAACCGTTCACCCACTACGCTGGGTAACAAATTGTATAATCCTTTGTACGCCGTGATACTGTTAGATGATTTATATCTCCACTCCTGACGTGGACAGCGCTTTGGGATTCCCCCTGTTAGGAAGATGTCTCCTGATATCGTCTCACCTCACGCCAGAAGCTAGAGGGCGTGGCGCCCAGCGAACACGGTCGCATATTTCCCGCCGGTATCGTTTGTCACCTCGCTCTTTCATTTTCATTTGTCTCCGCTGCCTGTGCTTCCACGCCCCATATTTACTACTCCGGGTGTGGATTCGTTTTTGAATTCCATTCGAAATCCAGTCATGATTAACGTTTTTTCACCCATGGTGACGTAAAAATCCGAAACAAGTAGTTTTTAGTGACAACTTGATTCTGTAAACTGCTGTAATATATTGAACGAAAAAAAAGTATCTAATAAAGGACCGATTAACGCCATCACTAAAACACAATGGAACCAGTAGTTTTTAATCTTCTTCAACTCTATTAATATTTTTCTTTAACATCAACATTTTACTCTGGAAATGATTTAATATTTGGCTTTGAACCTGTCCTCGGAAAAAATATTGAAGGTAAGAGCGATAAGGTGTTAAACCCTTGTGGAAAATGCAATTTGCGTGTCTCTTTACCGTGAAAACAGTTAAACAAATGGTAACTCTCCTTGCTAGCCTTCGTTGGTAAGATGAGTAAGGCGAAGTTAATGGTTGAACCCTTTTCCTCAAAGTTTATTCCATACTTGTGAACCGGAGTATACAAATTTGTCTTCTCTAAATCCTACGCAGAGGTCCAGCTCGTTAGGCCGTGTAGTTGATAATTTTGAACCATTGCCGACTGACCAGAAGGTGTCGCTAGTGCAAAAAGAGAGTGCGGAAATTAAAGGAATGTCTTGCGAATTTGAATCTTTTTTACGAAATCAGTTATCACATTCTGATTTATTTTACGCCAAAATCCATACGGAATTAGAGGGCAAAAATTCGACAGCCACATTACGTAGCTATCATCGTACATACAGTATCCTATGGAACACTCTCTGCATGGCGGTGGAGAAGCAACAGAGAACAGGAGTGCATATTTTTAATACTGAATCTAAGATAAAATGCAAGCTAGACAAAAAGCTGAATGGATTCCGTTAGAAAAATACTGAATGCCTAGAACTGGAAGCAGCTTGTTAAACCAATAGAAGAAATTTTCCACGAAGTCTTTTTATCAGTTTCTTGCTACAGTTATTTACATGTCACAGAAATACGAGTAACAATGTAACAGACATTAGAGGCAGGACCGAACTGCTTTTATATATTCTTTTTTATTTTCCGCTGAGGACTGTGGGATATTTGAACTGGGGAATGTTATCGAATCAGGCAAGATACGCAACAGATCTTACGTATGGGACGAATTCGATATAACTTTCTGTGGCTCGGTTTCCTAGATCAACTCTGGTTAATTTGGGAATGATTCCGTGAAGGGCGATCATTGTATCTTCCCAATGACTACTGTCAGAAGAAACCTTTCAGATCTGTGACAGCTAATGACCAACTAAACTAGGAGTAACACTTGTAATAGAGCTAACGTCTTGAACAGAAAAAAGTTGACAGGTATCTAAGTTGTCATCGTAATTATTTAATCAACTTCCACAGCTATCAAAGTGTTCAACAAAAAAGAATATATATACCGAGCGTGGTGGGTGAGAGGTTAACGCTCTGGCCACGCATTCCGGAGGACGCCGGCTCGAATCCCCATCCGGGCATCCAGATTTGGGTTTTCCATAGTTTCCCCAAATCACTTCAGGAGAATGCCGGGACGTTTCCTTCAAAAAGCCATGGCCGAGTTCCTTCCCGTTCCTTGACCCCCCAGTACCATCCCGCCTCTAATGACCTCGACGTCGACGAGGCGTAAAGCCACAAGTAATATATATGTATATATATATATATATACATCTTTTTCACTGGTATTTTTATTCGTAAAATCTCTGTAGACTCTTTTATCAGTTGTGAACGATAGAGTTATTGTTTTGAAAGACCCCATTCCCCAGAAGCCACAACTATTTGTTTATTTAATCCGTTTTCGTGTATAAAATCAAATCTGAAATGTTTGACCTATCTGGTTGAAAGTAAGAGGAAGTACTTCTCCAAAAAGACAAAGAAGGTATCGAGTGAAAACTCATGATGTGAAGGACTATAATTGACTCTCCGGCCAGGATTAGTTTCAACTTCTTGGTATTGTATTGGTTACATCTCACAGGTAGAAGTTGCAACTAACTAATAAGGCCAAAACAATTACGCGTCTGGCTGATAACGAAAGGCAGTGCGTTGCGAAGAGGAATACGACATCACGAAAAATACGTTCTTCAGCACCAGCTGTCAGAAATAAGAATTGTTTTTGGAGTATATGAAAACCAATCGCGTACATAAAAATGGAATGCAAACATGGGTTTATTATTGTTTCGAGTGTTTTAAAAAGGAACATTATTTTTGCATGTATCGTATGAAAATTTATTCAATGAAGCGATTCTTGATAAAATTTCTAATTCTACTCAATAATAACAAAACATATTACCTCAATGTCTGCGCGAATATACCGAGAATCTTAAAAGAACTGGTAATTCATTACTGTATTTTGCACCGAGGCAATCCATTGTTTTAAATGTTATCTAATACCACAAATAAAAATAAATTGTATGTGATGACCTACATCACAAAATCCACATAAAATAGCAAACAGATTAATACAAAAACAATGATTCGAAACAGCATTAAAACAGACAACTGACTATAGAAAGATATCAGAAACAACGCACAAATCAAAAGCTCCACGAGTTACACAAACTAACAAGCGGTGAATAATAAATAATACACAGGATAAGAACGCGCTGAAAGAGTAGGCTTACAAATATCGTTCCAGAAAACCAAGTTCGTCTGCTCAAAATTCCATACTCAAAATCTTATCACAAAACATGGACAAAATGGGAGAAGTCCCTCACTTCAAGTATTTGGGAGAAATTCTCGTACCCACAGGAGCAGAGAAAATATCACAGAAAGTTCGCATACAAAAACAAAAGTCAGACATTACAACACAGTTGTCAAACCTGAAGCTCTGTACGCCGGCGAAACTTTAACACGGCACAGGAAAGGTGACCTAGAAAACATCCTCAAAGAAGAACGCAAAGATTCTAGGCCCAGAAAAAACAGATGACGGATACAGAGTTAAATCTCGAAAAGCAACAGAAACAGTGCCAAACCTTGCGGTAGAAATCAGGAAAAGAAGTTTAAGAATTTATGGACACATTCACAGACTTCCCAGCAACAAGACTCATTTCACAAAATTATGACGTACACAGGGCTGCTAAAAACTATGACTTGGGTCCAGCAGATGAAAAAAGACCTAGAAAAATCCCATATAAACTCGTCAGAAATCATGGGCCGACACACGTACAGACAAAAAATTAACCAATTGGAAGTACCGCCGGCGAATAAAGTCACAAATAGTCGGGGGACGAAGTGGACTGAAGACAGAAAGAGAATCCACGGAGGCAATATGAGAGCTGTATGAAAACTCAGAAAATTGGTTCGTTAAGGCTTTGTGGGACCCGAAAGGGTACAATTTTAGATAATAATAATTATACATACATAGGCCGAACATGCAGAAAACTTGAAACGAAGTGCATACAGGAGAACTAAAATACAATTAACATTCAGTATTTGCTGAACACTTACAAGATCACAACCACTAACCAAAAAATATTGACACAGACATAAAAATATACACTATAAACAAGAATAAACTACCAACAACAAAATAACAGGAAGTATTAGCCAAATGAAAAAATAATAAGTGATTGCACAAACCTAACTATTCAATTACTATATATATACGGGGCTGGAGCGTTGATAATTTTCAGACTTTTTGCTCACCAGTCATATACCTTAACCACTGAGCTACCAGACCGCTTACTTATGCAGTTACCCCTGTTTGGTACCATCCTGCATTCATGTCATTCATGTTATTCAGTATTAGCAAATAGGGTGTAATCATTACCAGGTACAACGCAATCGAACTGGGCCTAATCAAACTTGTTCAAGTAAAGTGAAGTCCTGATCGATAGGCCATTACTGATCGGCCGCATGTGGCACGGAAGAAGGTGTGAGAACTCCACATTACGCCCCCAGTCGTTAATGTAAATGAACCCATTACGGAGGGAGTTATGGAGGTCTCAAAGACATCAATAGACAGACGTCATGGCAAGAATAGACTAAACGACTTCTGGAAATACATAAAACCTGACGTAACTTTGCAGTAACGAAACCATGATTCTACCTTAACTGCTCAGTTACTTCTAAGGAGAATGTTAAATAGCGAAAAATTAACCATCAAATAATACATAATTTTTATGTAAAATGTTTCGTACCTATACACTTGACGAAACGCTAAACTGCTAAAATCTATATTAATTCTCCTTAGGGACACACTAAATGTAATATACAACTAGGTTACAGAGACTAGTATTTTCCTCAGCAATAAATGGTGGTTGAGGAGGATCTGCTTAATAAAATGTTATCGCCTTTATTTCGTGTATTTTAAGAATGATTTCCCATTCCCATGTGTATTTTTGGTTTATACTGTTATGCAAGGGGCCTGGAATTACGGAGGACGAGTGTGCGAACCCGGGTCTGGTCATTCCTTCCCTTCATTGGCAAAGATCCTCCTTAATCGCTTTCAATTATCGACACGACGTTCCACTTTGCCAAGAAAATGAAGCAGGAAACATCGTCAGTTACAGACAAATGATGTAGATGCGTATTACACAATTGATTTAACCACAGTCATGAATTATGAATTAACTAAAGCTGTTCAAACACATAGTTAAGTATGAGATTTAGTTGATAGTTTTTTATACCGCTGTTTTCATGTTGTAAATGTATACATACCCTCTTCAAAAGTCAACGTTCGAGACATTAGTGTGATACCCCTTCATAGTAATGTCCCGGATAGATGTTCGGGGATGGTTTCCCATTCCATTCTTCAGTGACATTGAGTTCGTAAGTATTAGTATGTGTGGATGAGTATGACAGTTGTGTGTTCAGTACAGAGTGTTGTTTGTGTTGTGAATGTGGGATGAAAGAAGGGAGAGGGTGAAACTCGGTGCCAGAATATTCAGGTCTACTATTCGGAAAGACACCTGGTTACTGGGTTTTTCTATATAATATTAAACTCAAAATAATATTAAACTCAATTTCGGTGTTGCTCGAGTTTCCATCTCAGAAATTTGGTTTCTTGTGGGATTTTATTTTTAGGAGCTCATACTAGTACCACCGGGTCACTAAGTTACGTTATGATGAGCTTCAGCATAACTGCAGTACGCCCGCCGGCCAGGGTTGACGAATGCGACCATTTCAATCTATTCAGGGTCTTTACATAACTAATATGACTTCAAATATTTATATTGAAGTCTTTTATTCAAGTGCATCCTAGACTCTTAATCTGCCGTTCTCTTCATATTCTATACTTGATTCGCCTCAAGGGGCGTATACACTAGGCCTACCAAGGCGAACGAACGACGGCCAATGTATTGCGACGAACATTGGTCGCCAATGCATTGATTGCCCTTGGGCCTCTCGTCCTCAACAAACCAAGGGCTTAGCGCCAAAGGACTGGGCCATATGGAATCGCAGTTGGCTATGAAAAATAGGCCAAGTAGCTAGAGTTTTATATTATGAAGTAGCAAGTGGGCCAATATTATGGGGGAAGAAGAGTATTTGTCAGCTGTCGCTGCAGCATTTATTTTAGTGTAAGAACCTGATCAGGAAAAGAAGAAAAAACGATGTTGGTGGATGACCTCTCTTTTCAAAGTAGCAAGGGGTATGATGGGACAAAATTAATGTCTGATTTTAGTACTGAATTTGAATACGGGCTCTTTCACTTTTTGTTCCAAATAAAAGGATGCAGATTTAGATTTTTTATTGAAATGTGTCAGGCCCAAAATTTTAAAAGATAAGACCCCTTTTAGAAGAGCTGAATCTTAGCAGAAAAATTAATGGTCACTCTGTTATATTTAGCTACTGGCGATTCGTATACCAGACGTCAACAAAGATTCAATTTTCTTCTTAACGTCTCGCACATTAAATTCTAAAAGCTCACTTATTTCCCTCGAAGCATCTAATCTCTTCAATTTATTTTATATTCACAGTTCGTAGGGTCCTATAACATTCCCGTTCATGATAAAAATCGACCAGTTTTAATGCGGTATCATTATTTCACTCCGTGCTCCAGAGTTTTTTAACATAATAATAAGAAATTCACAAACAAACAAGGCAAAAAAACAAAATAATGAACCATCGTTGATTTGGTGTAAACCCAAGGGCCAACCCAGCTCCAACACTTTGATGTTATCACCGGTAGTCCGAACCTCAACCAAGGCCAACCACTTCGTTGGTTTCGATATGCCTCCCGTAGACAATAACCAAATCTTTCCCAAAGGTGTAGTTGGTCGCTATTCGTTGGCTGTTTTTTTCTTCGTGTATACGCGCCTTTGGAGAAAAAGTAGCTCTACCCAAGTTCTTCTAGTGAAGCCATGATGAAAGCAGTTTTTGTATAACTGTGGTCTCACTACAACAGGCCGATTCCTTTATGTCCGTACGCAGGCCACCTCCATCGCACGCCTTTCATCTCCACCATTTTGAAAAGAACGGATGCTGAATATTCCTTACTGCGGATCCACACAGCTGAGCACTGCATCGCGTGCTTCGGGCACTGACAATATATTTATACGTAAGGGAAAATATCCCAAAAATATGGGTATTCTTAAAACCTATTGCGTCCACCAAGTTCCATGTTCTAATCCAAAGGACGAATAACCACGTACGAGTACATTGTCGTATCCTATCACCTGAGATGTAACTCAAGACTCTGGTAGACAATCACCTGATTAGGAAGAGTGGTTTGGTGCCTCGACGTCTGACTGGAGATCGTAAGATCCTCGGTTCTAATCCCGGTCACGGCTGGGATTTTCAAAGGCCCTTAACCCGACCTTCACCTCTGATGTGGCCACTGCTGTGTGACGTGAAGTACGCAAGAACGCTTCCCTGGTTCGGGTTCTACGTTAAACTCTGTACCCAGTTGGATTACCGAGTTGATAAGCCAGGCTACGACAGAGGTTAAATGCGCAGCAAATAGAATCCCTCTCACCAGATCTTAACGAACAAACGGGCATTTACCTTTACCTGGTTAGAAATCGCGCATCAGTACTTCTCTTATTTTTTAATTTATTTCAGTGACATTTTTGTCTGAACGACAGGAAATGATGTATTTGAAGCTAAATCCCACAAATCTAGCAGATTCCTTAATTAGAAGAACAGAAAGATTTGTAACCTATTAAAAATAATACTTTTCACTAGATTTTGCTAACGTTTCTACTTCTCCACAAGATTCACTTTGTACTGTATTGTCACACTCCATTGAAATATATTTGCGGGAAACAGGACGCGGGGCACAGAGGGGACAATAGGTCATGGTAATTGCCCGGTACGTTCCGGAATGTGACCAATTGGGCCAAGTAGCCCTCAATGAAGGAAGGCAGCTTGCCGCTAGGGTGACGCGGTGGGGATGGTACAGTGGATTGCGAGCTGTGTGGTGGGTGCGAGGCCAGCTTGAGGAAGAAAAGCAGAAAACGGACGACTGCGGGCAGCAGACTCGGCGCCTTCTGCTAAATGGTAAACACGCCGATATGGTGGTCAGCGCCAATCATTATCGTATTGAACAACCCAGGGTCTCCACAGAGAAAATCTCACTGTCCCGCTGAGCTTAATGAATTGACATATAGAAAACCCTGGGAACTAATGTAAAATGAACCAATTGTTGGATTTCAAGATGTTTGTTTAATTGTGTCGTACCATTTTTAATAACATTTGCTGGAGAATAATTTCGTAATAAACGTATATTAATGTCAAACATAGGTGCAACGATGTGGTTAATGTGCAAAGCAAAATCCAAGTTTTTCATGATAATTGATACAAACAATAATTAATTTCTTTCTTAACAAGAGGGAGTACACCTCAACTTTAATTACATTGTTTCGATAACTGAATTCTCCAGACGGTTTACCGTGATATTATATTGCTAAGGGTAATTGTTTTTTTTTTAATTGTATTGTTACTGAAGCAGAAATTATTGATCTTCACAGCATTTATCTGGAAGATTGCTCGTTAAATAAGAAGTTAGTTATCTCCCCGGTCCAGCGAAACTGGCGAAATCAGTTAATGTTAACGGAGCGAAAAAAGTAGCAGTTTTTTAACCTCATACTTCATCCTATCAAACATTTGATATAAACAGGAAGATTATCATGAACTAGCTGTTACCATGGCTTTTCCCGCGCATTTCAAGCTGACTTTGCGACTATCGTTTCACACCAGACATGTATGACGGTTAAGCTGTAACTCTTTCAACAACGTTAGTAATTTCATAATTGTCAAACAGCAGTACACATATTGAATGGAAGGTTATTGCTCTCGGTGTTATAGATCGTTGATTTAAAATAAAAAAAATTCTGGTGACTTAGACGTTATGCATGTCATGTTTTTTAGTAAATCTGTATCACACTTTTAATTTGTTGCTTTAGCAACTTTAAAAATACTAACAGCTAAGATTTCCCTGGCACGTCTTCGGGTTTGACAAGTCTTATAATAAATAATATATATTTCTACTATCAGTTCAGTAATAAAAATTATGACATGCATATTGGCCAAGTCGTCAAAAGAAATTTGTTTTAAATCAACGACCCAAAACAACGAGAGAAACGATTCTCTTCAAAAAGTGAATACTCACTGTAAAATATAGGCTTGGCTCAGAACAAGATCTCATACCTTTTTTGCACTAAACGACTAGGAGACTTGGCCTGTTTTTACAAGAATTATTTTTGTGGGATACTGTGTTTACACGAAGTTTTTAGTCACCTTCCTATTGTTTAACAGTCGTGTGCTGGAACCCTTTGATGATATTCCCTGCGACGTTACAGAGAAAGGAAACTGTTTCGGTAGTTTTAGGGTGTGGGAGCCAGCCGACCCGTGACCTTTCGCGGGCGCGGCCTGGCCCGCCAGCTGCCGGCCTGGGTGGCTGGTGCAGACACATCGACCACCAGCGCTGTCACGGGCAGGAATAGAGACCATCCACTGATCAGGATCGCATTGATTGGCCCTCAACTCCGCGGCTAAGAATGCCAGGCCTTACTCTAATCACCTCTCCGTCCTCCCTCTGACGTCACTCCTCGCTCAGTCGAACCGCCACACAGCTATTCCACTCGCGGAGATAAGGCGCCTTACTGTTTTCAGCTGTTTACCGAACACAGCGCAAGATATGCGCTACGTGTCTGAAGCATTCCTTTCCATTTCAACGCGTCCACTGTGGTATCCAGTACTCTTCAAATCGTCTGCTGACTAAACTAGAGGTATCCAAATTTCATCCCCCCCTTTCCATCTAAAGAAGCGTTTCCCCCGCCCTTCCCCTGCCATAATTTATTATTAAAAAGGTAAATGCGTTCTTCTCAGTAAAAAAAATAAAATGACGTCTCAGAGGAAACCCACCAAGTGTGTGATGTTAGAATTAAGGATTCGAACTCTAAAGAGACAGTACTTCCGACGTTGTGGTAGAGTTAGGGTAAGGTTGATAAGGTTGGCGAAGCTACCACACACCCCGCGCTCCCCTGACATGTCTTCGCGTCCTCTAAGGGGGGTAGTCCCTCCAGTTTGGAAACGGGAAACCTACATCTGTACCATAAGTTCCCAACCTTTTTAACCGATCAGCCCTTTTTTTTTAAATATTTATTCACCACCCATTTTTTTTAATGCACCAGCTTGACTTCTTGTAATCAGTAATGTGACACATAATGTTCCAAGTTTTTTTTTGATAGTAATCCACTTTTTCAAACGGTGATTAAATAGCGCCTCTCTTAGGAGGAGTGTTCTATCTCATATAATGAAAAAATCCAATAGAAAAAAAGAACTTTTAGTTCTGCCAGAAATCCTCAGGCAGCATTTGCAATTTTTTCCCTAAGAACATTATTAAGACTACTGCAAACATTTTTTAAGAAATTAGCCTGATCAGTCCCAAGAAAATGTACTTTCACTTGTTACTGAATTTTCCTAATTTTCCGGGCAACTTTTTCTTTCTCTGAAAACCTTATTCAGACTATTAAAGACATTTAAAAAAATAGCTAAATTGGTTCATACAAAATAGCACTTTCAGGTTTTCCCAAATTTTCCAGGCAACTTTTCCAGTTTTTTCGTTCTTTAGAAAATTTACTCGGACTATTACAAACATTAAAAAAAAAAACCCTATCCAAATCGGTACACAGATAAAAGAATTCAGTTTGCTCCGAATTTTCCAATTTTCTGGGCAACTTTTCCAATTTTTCATTAACTAAAAACCTTATTCTAACTATTACGAACATTTAAAAAAAATAGCCAAATCGATTCATAAAAAGAGTACTTTCAGTTTTACAAAATTTTCCGTACAATTTTTCCCATTTTTTCAAATTTTCATACATTGTCATCCAGTTCTGAGATAAGGTCAAAATTTCAAGTCTCTAGCTCATCGAGAAGGTTGTTTAAAATCAATTACTAAATTCCACCCGGACAGACAAAGCGCAAAGTGAGTTAATAAAAACATTTTAAAATAACGGTATATTTTTAAAATTATTTTACTAAAACGTATTAACAAAATTGGTGCTTTATTTACTGTTTAACAAATATGTATCTCAAAAAATAATATAATTAGTTAGGGAATTGAGCCTGATGTAATGGTACTAATTTTAGGATTTTTGTGTCTTATTTGTCACCAGCCGCATAACTCGCTGCGTTCTGCTATAGTCAGTCTGTTTCTTTTCTTTGCTGGCAAACTGCTGACTACTCTAAATCCTCTTTTGGCTATACATGAACGTGGGAATGCAGTTAAAAACTTATTTCATGCAGCCTTGAAGCCGGATATAATACTGGAAAGCAGGTGGCGGTGGTATGTCCTCATGTCCCCACCCTCCACCCCAAAAAATTTCTTTCGACGAGAAACGCCCCTGTGCTCTCTTCAACGTCCATCGACGAGTGGTACTGCCTTCGGTGGAAACCATTGTTCTAGACTTCATAGTGAAAAGACTATAGGTTCCTAATCAACCATCGACTATCTTTAACCACAGTGTTTTTTATTTAATTAATGTACATTTTCGTCCCTGACTTAGACCGTACCCACCATCTTCGTTCGGGTTATTTGGCTGCTTGAATCTTTCGATAGCCGCACTCACTTTTCGTTCGTTATAGCCTCTTGGGTATAGATAAAACTCAGGTGCTTCATAGGCGCACCCTATATCTTCCGAAGCATTTGGCAACAAGATGCCTTACTGTTTATTTTTCAGATCCAGGACCGTAGGTTTCCTTAGTTTAACGGGTTGAATTTTGAAAATTCTCGGATGATTTTTTTCACCTACGGCCTGGACTATTTCGATTCTTCCAATTAGAATAGCAATCTTTTATTTCTGATGATAGCTAAGTATCCAAATCTACTTTCACCGGTACAGGATACAATATTGTCACTGTGATTAGCAAGTAAAATATGAATAATGTGCTAAGTGGAATGGCGTCTGCATTCTGGGTCCGAACCCGGTGAGGCATGGAATTTTTAGGACACTTATCATAACTTTATCTTCGATTTCTGTATGTGAAGTACTGTGTGAACGCTTCGTGGTTATTATTTCACGTTAAACTGTAGGTCCAGCCATGGCAGAGGCAGAAAGCACGGAAAATCTACACACTATTATCTGATGACTGAATTACGTTTTGTGGTCTCCGGAACAACAAAGCTGTACACATTTACTTATTACTCCAAATTTTTTTTATTAGCTTGTCTTCTGTTTGTTAACTCGTTAAGGAGCAGAATCTGTAAAGTTTTACCTTTTAAACAACTTTTATCTCGTTCATCAAAAGCGATCCATCCACGGTCATTTTGAATGGAATCTTGGAGTCAAGTCATTAATACTTGCTGCAAAATTAATCATAGAGAAGGAGAAGATTGAAAGGGATTTTATAATTAACTTATTTAGTCACCTACTTGTTTCTTTGATAGCATTTTCAGGACAGGCTTGAACTATGAGTGCTTAATGTTGCAACTTCTCTATTTGCATCTGTGTGTTAAATGTGGAATCTATGTTCTGTGTTGTAAGTGTACACTTTGTTTGTGAATTGTTTAGTTGCTGAGTTGGAGATGTGCACTGTACCAGGATTTTCCTAAATGACTAGGTGAAACCACCTGAAAACCTTTATTATGACGGTAGGAACTTCAGGTCCTGATTTTAACCACACACGTTGTTTCCTTGGTGCATGACGAGCAAAATTTACGATAACGAATATTTCTTCAAAAAATGCTGGTAGCAAGCTGCAAAGCAGACTATAGTAGTTGCTTAAACGTACATATCAACTGACCGTGTTTTCACTATTTTTTTCCTGAATTGTTAGAATCTGTATGGAACTACATTTCTTACGGGTATCTGATTTTATAAAGGGTTTCAAAAGATGGTGGACAGAAATAATATTGTGCCACTTTCGATGAATACAATAATACAGCCAACAAATATTGCTGCCAACAACATTCATATCTCTGAATGACCGCGAAAATAAGATAAAAGAAATCAGGGCCATTACCGATTCATTTCTGCAATCATTTTTTCCACGAGTGGTTAGGGAATGGAATAGAAAGGATTTACCGGGCGAGTAAACTTAAAATCCGACAGGAGTAGCTTTCGATAAAGCACCCCGGCCATCCTGATCTGGGTTTTCCATGGTTTTCCTGAATCATTCCAGGCGAATGCTGGGATGGTTCCTCACATAGCCCATGGGTGCCTCCTGCCATATCCCGTATATCCCTTTCAAACTATTACCCTTTCGGATAGGTACAATGCACCTTCCGCCACACTTTTAGTGAATCGCGGAGTAACGATAACAAATAAATAAAAAAGCACTTGGAAGGCGTCACTGTACTAAAGAACTGCAACTGCTAAGATAGAAAAGGTATTTAGACAAATATATCAAGTTAAAAAAAACTTATCACGATACACATTCTATGATTTTTTTTTTCTCACCAAAGAGTTTCATTTGGTAGTTACATCCTAACTTATTTCTTGAGTCTTTGTATTCTTTTTCCAGCACCTGTGCACAGTTTGTTTTAGGTGAGTATATAATATAAGAGAGAGGCAGCTCTTTATTCAAATCGCACTCTACTTCTCGCGAGACAAACTGGAGACCAGCAAGTAGTATTTCCAGTTCTCGATGCAGTTTGACCTCTAATGAGGCGATGAATGCAAAGGTCAAATATCTGTTTCTAAAGGATTGAATTCTAAACTCAAATGAACTCCAAATGTACCACCATAGAAAACGCGGCAGTAACAAGCCTCTTAGCTGTAGCGTGAGGTACTTCGTTCGCTATGGGTGGCCCAGGAGAACCAGTTCCCCGTCACTGGATATATCCGTAGCCACAGCATTTTCATGTTGTAGTTGTACGACTAATTCCACCTGCTGAAAATATGAGGTTATGCGTTTTGTAGTTGGTTGCTTTTAACAACCACGGTTCGCTAATCTACTCTTTACCTTTAACAAAGCTTTCTTTAATATGACGAATAAACTTTACACGCCTATAAAGCGAAGTAATTCACCTAGGTAACCAAATATGCAATACTTAAAATACCTATGTGAGTCATTAATGATCTTTTAAATTACGTGGGGACCAGTAGCAGAATCTGAATACTACTATTACTACTGGCAAAGTTTTTATCTGATTGCCTGTTTTCGACGGGCACAACGATTTTGCCACAATCGATTAAAAAAATTCTAGGCAACAATTGCTCCTCTAAATTCGCATTTATTTGATATGTCTCCAGCAAAGTGTTTCAAGAATTAAAATCGTTTTCGATACATTGAAACTATGAAGAAATATTTATTAGCATAGAATCAGGTAGGAAGTTTTCAGGGAATGTTTATTTTAACGGCCGAAGCAATGGATTTCCAGTAAGTGATAAGTCCATGATAACTGTAATTTCTATAAGAGCGAGAAATGCTTATATTTCAAATTCTTGCGAATTTTGAGGATTGGTTAGTAAAATCCACTATTAGAAACTGAATATGTCAGGATATATTACGGTGTTCTGGATGGTTTCTAGGCTATACAATCGGAAAATAAATAGCTTCCTTATGACACATAATGTTAGAAAATGGAGGCACAGCTTTATATTCCATTACAGCTTATGATGATATTTTAAAGGTACAATAGTTTTGTAGCAATCAATTGTTTATACACTCAGAAAACAAATTAGAGAGGTGCAAAATTATTTATACGTTTTAATATATTTCTCATGTTCTATTTTTTTAAGAGCCTTTGAGAAAATATTTATGTAATAATTTATATAAACAAATGAAGTGTTTCTGAAACCTTAAATTAAAAACCTTTGAAATTGTTGTTTTCGAGAGTAAGTAGTGACATTTGTACTGCCTAGCTTAGTACTTAACCCTCCGTTTGGTTGGACCCTCGTGGAGGAGGTATACTGGTAGCCTGGAACTGGAGGTAAAGTGGCTCGTTCCTTTCCTCCTTAGCTAACCTGAACCCGCTAATCCTACCGGGTAAAGGAGACTTGGTTTAACGTTAAATCCGATAGCCGGCAGCTTTCCGCCATACTTATCATAAGATAGCAATCTGTGTCAGAAGTGAAGGTAGACTTAATAGCCTATGAAAGTCCCCGTCGAGACAGGGTTCGAATCGGGGACCTTTCGATCTCCAGTAAGACGCCTTAACCACTGAACCACCAAAACGCTCAACAATTTTATTATAAAACAGGAATTAATTCCTTCGATTATCGCAGAAGCTTGACAGTTTGTTAAAAGATTTGATAATGAGTAAAATTCTCTTGTATCATTGCCATAGAAAGAATATCTGTAATGTAGGAACACGAGTATTCTTTATGGACCTGAGGAACCTAGGAATTCTCCATTTAAAAATTCTATTCAGAATATTGCCTGATGGTTGAAGTAAAAAAAGTTTGTGCAGTGACACCACTTCTTGTGAAAATGAGAGATACTGCTTGACCCTGAGTGTTACTTGTGGTAATTGTCGCTGCAGGCAGCTGGGATAGCTGGCTGGTCACCCGCGGGCCCCCGGCTGCCCCAATCCTGTTCTGGTTGGCCCGTGCCAGGTTTAACGTACCCCGGACCAGCCTGACTTCGCTTTTCTCTCTTTTCTCTGCGTCCACGATCACCGCCGTTGCACCACGATAATGGTTCGGCTCAAGGCCACTGGGGCGCTGCACCGCACTAGCCTCCCGGTCTGCCAGTGAAGGCACGTACACATCAGAACGAGGCAACGCTCGAACGGGTCCGAGGCGAGGCAAACTTACCAGTGTGTACCAGTAGCCGTGGCGCGGCAAACTGGTTCTGACCGTTCGCCGAACGACCCGAGGCGTACCGCCATCCGTCACGAGTCGGTACTTCAAAGAGAGTTAGGGGTTGGGTCGGGTATTTCCAGCCGTGCGTCTGCCTCCCTAGTTCACATTGCGACGTTGGCGCTCAGTCATCGTTTACGCACATTCTGCGCTGAAATTATATAAAACCACTATACTTTAGTTAAGGAGTTTTTCGTTATTGTTTTTTCATTTTGTTCTGACCATTTTTAATCATGAGTTGGGAAAACTAAAAGGTACTCTCTTTTATTAAAGAGCATTATTGGCGTTCCTTATTGTAGAAGGACTAAATTTTAACATAATCCATTAAAAAATTGAATGTTTGGCGCCAAATAAGAGTACTGAAACAATTTAAAGTTGAAATTTGTAGAGGGAAAAAGTAAGTGGGTTTAGGAAAGGGGGGAAATGGGTGTGAAAAATAAAGGATGGGAAGTCTTCGGGGTTCGCGCAGGAGAGAAGAAACAATCCACAGGCAATAGTAAGTTAAACCGTAAAATTCAGTATTTGGAACAATTTTGTTTTATGTGAATGAAAAGAAAGAATATATATTAAAGTTCAATTTAGTTTTATTTCAATGTATTCGAGAGTAGTATTTTCAATAATTATTAATTAATAATTTAATTTAAAAATTAAGTAATTTTGAATAATTAAAAGAATTAATTTTAACGTCGGAATGACATTTATGTTTCTAAGTTATTCGCTTGGGCAAGTCTAAATTCTTAGATGATGCAGTTAATTTGCGATAAACATCCATTGTAAGTGAAATTGAAGAACTAGCCACTGCTAAATTGTACCGCGCTCTAACTTCACAGCACTACCAACTCGTCGGAACAAACGAATGGAGGGAAACCTGCCTCGTTCGATGCCTCGGCGTACTACGTTCGTGCACCCAAAGTGAATAAACGTTCCGCCTCGCCTCGTTCGTTGCCTCGTACTGATGTGTACCCGCCTTCACAGTATCGGTGGTTCCTGATACGCTGTCACTGTCTGTCAATGTTCGTATCTTGAATACATAAGATATCATGAGTGTTCTGCCTTAAAGCAGGTTTTCCCTTCCCATCCTCTCTTCCACATGGAGACTAATAATATGCACTGGTAGGGAAATATTAGTGTGAAAGTATTCCGTTACTTTCCACAAACACTGTAACGATGTTGTGTTGTGATCTGTCTGCGAATCGTATAATTATGTTCTATGTGTGATAAGTGTAATTTTTATTTGTTAAATGTATGGGTTATGTAGTGGAGATTGGTATCATCCCAGCATTCGCCTTGATAATTGCGTAAACCTAAAAACAGCAATTGGGACGGTATGCGGGGACCCAGACTATAACCTGGTCCAGTTTTTCCTCTCAGTGTGATGACGCCCAAAATTGCGTAACAACACAAGCCGGTTATCAAAGTCACTATTTAGAATACAAATGACTGACGTCATCTGTTATTGACTGTGATGGTAGAGTATCTCACTATTTCGTTAGATTGCTGGTAATTCGTCTAACAATAATAATGGTAATTTCTTTCAAGCGGGAAAGAACATTCACGGGAAGTACTTTTTAATAACAACATGGAGACATTGCAACTATCACAATACCAAATTTCAGCACGTGTTGATTAATTGATTTTTAATTAATTTAATATAATTGCAATGGATCGCACGCTCCGGTGGCAATTTTCATATACATCCATCTATCCCGTTTCTTGTACCCGTCTACTTTTCCCCTCTACGAATTTTAATTTTAAATTCTTTCAGTGTTTTTGGTCAATTATACATAATTTCCCTTGATAATTTATTCCAAACCCTGATTCCATTACTTACCAAAGATAATTTTCCTGCACTCCAATGCCTACATCGAGTGCCATCTTGTAGTGATGCTCATCTTTTCCCTTCCTTGCACCACTCATATCTTTCCACGCCTCATCACTAATATACGACTAGCACATTCCCACCACTCTCTTCACCTTCCTCCCGCCATCCAATCAATCACATCAAAGCTGCTTTATCATATCAGTTGCTAATTATGTTCTGCGATAATTTCCAGCAGCCCTTCTTTGCATACATTCCAACACCTGCATTTGATACCCAAATTGTGGCCCCTAACATCCAACTGCTGTACCAATGTAACATTTCTTCCTCCGGTTATTATGGCAGACGCAAAAGGAACCAGATCGAGGAAATATACTATATACCTATTCACTTGTGTTATGATGGGTGCTTTCACCGAGCGTGGTGGGTGAACGGTTAATGGTCTGGCCTCGTATTCGGGAGGACGCGGGTTCGAAACCCCGTCCGGGCATACAGATTTGGGTTTGACATGGTTGTCCCAAATCACTCCAGGCGAATACCGGGATGCTTCCTTCAAAAAAGCCATGGCCGAATTCCTTCCCATTCCTTGTCCCCGCGTCCTCCTGAATGCAAGCCCAGAACGTTAACCGTTCACCCACCAACCTCAGTGAAATTTTGATCATAGTATACATCATGGCGTTCATAGCGTTAAGTTACGCTTGTATTTGTGTAGATATATTTCTGGCAGAATTATATGACTGACTGCTGAAATATTAATATTATACCTAAGCGACTTTTATTACATGGGTAGAGAATTTCAAAGTTTCGCCCCGTTCAGACACCGATTTTATTTGTTTTAGCTATCATTTAGTCGTATCTCACAACACTAATGATAATTGATGAACGAAGTAATATAAATAACAAAGAAAAATGATAATGCTTAAGCCATTTTTATAAAACGTCTGTTCATCTTTCTCGTTACGGTGACTGTAATAACACTATTCTGAAATGTTTGATCTCTTTGTCTGGGTTAGAAGTTACGAGTATACGTTAATAAAAACTACATGGCAATTGCAATCACGTTTTAATAGAAATAAATTTCCGCTACTCAAAAGAGAGCTAGTAGCAATTTACGGTTGCACAATGTAACTTCAAAATACCATGCAGAACTATTGTACACTTTCTTTTCTGTAATCTGCTAGCGGAGTTGAAGCTGGAAATTAAAGTACTGCTGCCTTTTCATTAACTAAATAATGAAAATGACCATGAGCAAGGTACTTTAAGGTGCTTGTCAATACTGAAGTGAGAAAATTCTCGTGATCTCGGTGCGTTAACGCCACACGTTCATGCTGAAGTTAATTCTTCACCGGCAAAGAATTCGCTATAGTAATACATTATGTAGAAGTATCAATACATTGAACGTATTGCTACAATGCAATTAAAATTTTAAGTATTTCATCAATAAATTTTGTCTCCCCTTTTTTTTTTTTTTTTTGTTACAGACAAATTTTTCACATCTGGCAGCAAAACTAGTGGCGAAGGAATATAGAAGTGTGAATTACGATTCCTATAGTTGACAGCGTAATCGGTAACATTGGCCTCAATCTATAGTCGACGGTTTGAGCTCCGGTTTGAAAATTAGTAGTGGATTTAACATTGTTTCTGTGTTTTTGTTAAATTACTAATTTAACCAAGATACGAAATTTTCAATCACTAATCACAAATACTATTGTGTCTTGCTATATTTCCTAAGTAATAAGATACGTTCCTTTTTTTCTTTGTTAAATGTTAAGATCCACAAAAATAGTATGACTCAGATTATTACAGCATAATCAAAGTATTTGTCGGCTATCATCCGTAAGTGTCCTTCCTATTGAGTAGATGTTTTTTTGTCTCGTCGACGTCGAGGCCATTTCAGGCAGGAGAGGACAGGGGCAAGGAACGGGAAGGATTCGGCCATGACCTTTTGAAGGAACCAACCCGGAAATCGAAATAACTATTTCTGAAACTGATGTCTAGGTAACCGGACGGGGTTTCGAACCCGCGTCCTGCGGAACGCTATGTCAGAGCGTTAGAGGTGTCCATTAATTACGTGAAGTGGAATAGGGGAGGGGGAGGGGTCCGGTGAAATCTCACCAGGGAGAGGGGGTGTTGAAGGAAATCTCACGTCATCTTTTTAAGTATTTGAAAAACAGTGGAGCAAATAAAAAATGTGTACAAACGATGCCGATACCGACTTTACGGGGGAGGGCGAGGGGGTTGGGGGGAGGAAATAATAGCCATTGGAAGCAGTAGAGCTAAAAAAAGTAAAAAAAAACTACGAGGTTAGTCAGTAGGGGTTGGACCAGATCTTACCACGGGGGAGAGGTCCGGAATTCCGGGGAAACAGCGCACGTAATTAATGGACGCCCCCGCACCGCTCACCCACAGAGCTTGGAGGAAATTATGTAACACTAGGGAAACGGCCTCCATAGCCTCTGCAGACGGTCTGTGGTTAATCCACCGAAAGAAGTGGGTATTGACATTTATCTGAGAACTTCAGAAACTTTTGTCCAAATCTTCTCCTAGCGATGTAGGTTAGAAAATTCAGAAAAGTTAATGACAATTTTGAGCATATAAAAATTACAAAGAAGTCTCTTTATTGGGCTTAAAATCGTATACTCATTACATATCTTTTATAACTTACAAATGATTGCTGCCATTATTCTTTGTAAAACCTGTCACGCACATTCTTTCATGATACAAAGGCAGAAAAAACGAGATATAGTCTAAAACATACCGCAAGTTTTTATTTATTAATCTTACAGCCATTTCAAAAAAATCTGTATGTTGGTGGAAACAATTTTATGTCGTCCATTACCAGAAGAAATGACATTAAATCTCAGGAAAAATCCAAGGATCACCAACTGTGTTAACAACTCGCGAGTTGTTCTGATATTCTTATACAACCGAAGAAAATAAACCTTTGTTACGAGCCAATAATCGTCTCTATACATCTACTAGTGACTTCGGATACCGTTTAGTCTGTTCGGACCACTGTTGGATTTTAGTCTAGTTTGAGCGCTGGTACTACGTGGGCTCTTAAGTCTTACCGCCCAGCCACCAGCCTCGCCTCGTACGCACGAGGTATGACGCGACCGTTGTGATTATGCGCTTCTAATCTGTGGCAGCACTTAATGGAGCTGTTAGCCTTGTATTAATATTTAATGCGCCGGCTTGTTAGCAGGCTTCGATTGGCTTCAGAATGGGGTCAGCCTTGGGCGAGGGAGCAGAGCCGTGTTTGATGAGAGCTGCTACAAAAAATAGAAGGTCGTCAGGAAGAGGGTGCACTCCTCAATGACGGAATTTCCATAATCGGTTCCTAAAAAAATGAGGCAAGGTGCCCTTCATTCCAGTTTTGAAGCTAACTGAACCAGATTATTGGAGCACGGAATAAAGAGACTACCTGATTGGTTTTTTATTAATTGAATGAATGAATATTGTTCGTGTATTAAACTGCATATCGTAACAATGTCGAGTCTTCTAGACGGCGACGTGTAACTGAACCAATTGCCTTAGTACACAGACTTACTGGGAATTGCATCAGCTTCTATGCTTGTGTTGGGGTAGGAAATCTTTTAAGTATTAGTATATACGAATTCCTTGGGGAACATAGCAACCATGTTTTTTTTTTTTTTTCTGAACGTGTGGTAACACTGGAAATCTGGTATGTACTGTACAGACGAAGGCCTGTGTGGAATGCCGATGGTGGATGAGGCCAGTGTTGGTTCGGTACAGCACTCGAGGGCAATAACTCTGCGTTGAGCACCAGATACCATTCTGGTTTGTTAACGACTTCAGGTTGAATTAATTATCACAACGTACTTGTATCAAATCGTTCTTTGAAAACCCAGTCGCATGGTCTTTTTATAAAATATAGAATATTTCCCCACTAAAAAGATGCTATTACTTACATGGAAATCAGAAACCGGAATCCCTTCAGAGGGTGGTCCTTTGATGTTCATGCTCTTGCCCTAGGGTCTCTCCACTGTTAGAAGCACTTCAGCAAAGCATTGTACAGGGTCCGGCAATAAAATCTCCCTCATTTTAATGTGTTGTCACATAAAAACTAAATATGATAGAGAATAATTACTTTTATTTATGAAAATACATACTTTGCCATTTTTAGTTATTTGGTTTTAAAAATTATATCTGCCCTACATTTTCGCGTCATTTCTCTAGGAATGGCTGCCAATTCTAGGGGAATGGCCTCTTTTAGTGCTTGCAGTGTTGTGGGATGATGTTTGTACACTATAGGCTTTAAGTGCTCCCAAAGATTGGTGAATGTTGCATAGATACACTCACACGCGCCAAATTTTCCGGCGTTGTTGCAGTCCGAGGACGGCCTGTAGGTTTTTTTTAGTGCTGAACCTGTCTTTCTAAAGTTTGACATCCACAGTGAATAGTTTTTCTCTCCGGGACACGATAATGTAGGCCAAGTTCGAATCGTCTCCGAAAATCTGAGAACAACTGTTAGCAATAAATTCGTCCACAACAAACGCACGATGCTCACCAAGCCATGACATGGCGCACACTGAAAATGGCAGGTACACCTCTTTAAACAAAGCACATTCCACATCAGTATCCTCACTACAACCCGCACAACTTTATAGAGTATGATACACTATTCCTCGACCACACTAAATGTGTGCGTCTGCCATTCCAACTGCTACTGATTCCCCGTGAGTGAGAATTCCTCACTTTCGAGCGGAGGTTGGCCACCGACCCACCTGTTCATGCCTCTATGAGATTTCCTATAGCTTTCCCATACATCTGCGTGGCTCTGGCACTGACAATATTTATACTAAACAAAATAAAGAAACATGTTTGCCAAAAAAGTTCGAATAGGGTGGATCGGATCCAAATAACAGCCAACTTTCATTCAGTCACAAATATTTATTTATTTATTTATTTATATATATATTTTTTTGCAATCTAGTTTCGTACATTTCCGGATGAATCATTTGTTTACGGCAGAACGCTTCCTGATTCGTATTCCACGTTAAACTGTAGGTCTCGTATACTCAGTAGGATTACCAGGTTAGGAAAGGAGGATACGAGAGGAGCTGATTGCGGAGACGGTAAAGAACTGTCAGGCAGGTCCTAAAAAAGACCATAAATTAAAAAAAAGTTGGCTTCGTAAGTGATGTCGCAAACTGGTGTGAAAAACCTCATTTCAATTACACATCCTTCTCTCGTGTTGAGATAATACTTTGATTTCTACGTACCAACCCTGATGGGTGAGGATGGGTGTGCAAATCCCCGTCCAGTCATCCAGATTTCGGTTTTCCATGGTTTCCCGAAATCGTTCCAGGAGAATGCTAGCATAGTTCCTACATAATATCATGGCCGAATTCCGTCCCGTTCCTTACACCCAATTCTTTATCGCCTTTACTGACCTCAACATCCACGTGGTATAACGCACCTAACAATGAATATATCTGGATTTATTGTTCATACATATAGCTCAGGATCAACAGAAGATGGACCTCGTATTTCATTGAGGGCGCCAGTGATCGGTGTGATGTCTATTATGTTAATAGTGAAGTAAGCATATGACATAGGGCATGGATTACAGAGAAACTGTAATTTTATAGCTGTAACATGTAATTTTGATCTCTTCTGAAGTAATTTTCTTACTTCTACAGATAAAATTGAGAAGTCGATTGGACTGAACCAAAGAAGAGATTTCAAATACTGTACATTATAAGCGTGATTCATGAGTGCTGTGCTAACGCTTTTTGTTTCAAAAACTATGTGTTTCCAGTAGACATACTCTCCGTACGTAATGACTCCAACTAAATCTGCTACACAACTACTTCCTAATTATTAGAAGACTAGCTCCGAAGCCCGTCAACAATGACGGGTTTAACGGAGTGTATGGTAATTTATTCCTCCAGTTGCTTAACTAAATAGAATTGTTATAAAATAAAGCTCTTTGTAATTTATCGTCCCTTGTGCTGCAGTAAAAAGCTTCAGTTGTCATCTTGGTCCAGGTTGCATTTCAGCCTAACCACAATCTCCGCAAATATTGCCGCTAGAAAAGCATAGATTCAATCACACGCGAATTAATACATTCCCTGTATCGCATGTCAGTGTCATAATGCATCGTGATATAAACTTGGTCCCAAATCTTCACAGGTTCACACCCCTTTATTACCTGTGATCAAGATCGATATTTTAACTGCTGAGACAGCTTTCATCGGCTGAAAGAATTACCCCAGTGAAAACGAAGGATGCTAAAAATAAATCTTAACAACTTACGCTACACCACGTAATATTTAATTGTGGTTTACGCCCCATATATCGCGATAAATTTGGAACTTCTTTCATTCAAACCATGTAATGACTTCAGTGAAAAAACTGATAATTAATATGCAAATACAAACTAAATACATACTTTTCTTTTAGTGTTGTGACAATTTATGTCTTAGCAAAAGATTTCCGTTTCCATCCGGGTCCAGGTTGCATTTCAAGCTGACCACATAGTACGCTAAACTTGCCACCAGAAGAACAATCTTCAATCTTAATACATGTACTGTATCACATTTTATTGGTAATAATGTATCGCGTCATAAATTTGATCAAAAATCTTCAAGGGTTTTTTAACCTTTTTTTATTGTTATCCGTGATTAATACCAATATTACAACGTTTGAATGACTGACACAGTTACATCTTGCTGAAATAATAGCCTCAGTAATATTGTTCAGTGAAAGCAAAGGAAATTAAAATAAATCTTATAAACTTACATTATGCCACATAATATTAGTTTTAATTGTAGTTTAGGCTGCACAGATTGCGATCAGTGTGCAACTTTTTCCGTTCAAACGATTTAATAATTTCAATAATAGGACACAGTTTAAAAAATATTTTAAAAAACTAAATTATTCATACCCTCTGCTGTAACGTCAAATGCCAGTTGTAATTCTGACCCATGATGAATAACATTCTAAACGAAACTTTCGCTAACATTGATGCTCCAAACTTAGAACTTTTATCTTACATATCTATGGAGATAGAATTTAAGGAATACTTCTATACCGGAATATCAAAAGAATATTTCGTAAATATAAGAATCTAACGATTGATACGTCGCGTCGATTTAAACGCAAACATACTTTTATTTCAATGACTGTCAGTGAATTTATTCGCAGATGCTTAAAAATGTTATTAAATAACGTAATTAGCCGAGAACAATGGCGTAAAGCGCGATATCATAGAGTGACGTCATGGCGTGACAGATGATGTCATAGATGACCTGTTGCTTATTATAATATTAGATGATGCTTTCAATCCAGACTTTCAATGACTATATATGTGATATGCATATTTGCCACGTTTGTGGAATTCATATATATATAACATTCATATGGAACAGAGATGTGATATTACAAAGATTCAAGCAGAAATTTCGAGTTATAAATGAATTATCAAAAAAACGTTCTAGAAAAAAAGAGCCTAAATGAAGGTTTGTATTAATATAAATATAAATGCTTACGGGATTATCACTGCGTTGCTATACTCCTCCTTCTTCTTTTCCCGACGTTTCAAGTCTTAGGTCTTCTTCCGGAGTCGTGTGCCGAATCTGCTACAGATTGTGATCTGCTGGAGACCGGCGTGGCTAGTTGTTTACAAGACCTAAGACTTGAAACGTCGGGAAAAGAAGAAGGAGGAGTATAGCAACACAGCGATAATCCCGTAAGAATTTATATTTATATTAATATGACGCCTGTGAAAACAACAAAATCCTTTATAAGGTTCGGTATGTCCTATTGTTGATAATCTAAAGTGAAAGGACAACACAGGATGAACACAACACTTAATTAAAACCACCCATGCTCTTGGCCAGACTCGAACCGGTGACCTCTGCAACGAGAAGCCAGCTCGCTAACCCCGCGCTACAGAGGTCGGCTTACGTGTAGTTCTGTGATTCAAGCGTTTTAGACTGGTCTTTCTAGGACACTTTAACAAATCACCTGAACAACTTGGAAATTGAGACTTTATGTACTCATATTTTCTCAGAAATCTTTCTACATAAAATACCGAATTTTAGTTATGAAACAAATTTTTTCTCATGTAAGGGCGGTCTGTTGACAGGTCTACAGATCAGAGTCAACTGCACAACACGCAGTAAAAACGACAGTTTTCGTAACTAATATTCACAGATATTATACGTCAAGATTTCTGGGATGATGATAGATGTACAGCCTTTGATTCTTTTCTTGATATGCAAAATCTTTTTGGAGTCGCAACCGTAGTAAGGATAAGACTCAACAAATAAGAATGGGAACGATTCTAAAATTACTGATTTTATCCCTTCCACTCCCTCCATCAGAACACACATTAGAGAATTGTGCTTTGCGAAAGTGTAAGGTGAAGGTACTCGTATTAGTTATTCGTTTGTTTTGTTTACACGCTGGATTTTCCCTTAACGGTTTCTATGAAACATTGTGTTCCAAGGTGAGCCGCCATCCCCTTTCCTCTGGTTGCTTTCTGCCATGCTGATTATATTTTCGTTAATTATTTAACACTCTTTCATTTTAAATGCCAGGCTAAATAATTCTGTTACTCGCGCTTCAGGAATAACCGTTTCAATTACTGAAAAAAAATTCGTTAATACACTCCAAGCTTCCGAATTCACACATTATTTACTGGTTTCCTTTCTTTGTTTCGTAGTCATTTCCGTATGCATGAATCTGCCTACAGAAAGTTTTGTCCACTGAGGCGACATAAATGTAAAAGAATCATACACTGTTCAACATTCTAGAAACGGTGGCTTTATACTGCATTCCACAATGGGGACTTGCACATTTAAGTGAATGCTTCGGAATTGTCACTCTTCCCTTAACTGTACATGTACTTTCAGTTTTTTTTTATTCTATGCTAAAAAGAAAATAAGTAAATTAAAGATACAACGGTTTCTGAAATACACTTTTTTCTGGTCGTTCGTCTCGCTTAGACGGTGTTTTATACCCGTGTGTTACCGCCTCCTTTTGAGGAACTTATTTTAATAGAGAAGCGGATATGTTCTTTACGATAAGTATATTTTTGTTTATGAAACATGTAATTTATGAAACGGAGACAGGGGACAGTGCTAGCATTCGCCTAGGTAATTGTGGAACACTGCCTGAAACTCGCCATCAGAACGGCTCGTGCCCAGTCCCTCTGTACCTCCATACAGGCCACACTTGAGGGTTCTAAACCACTAAGCATCACTAACAGCATTTTACTATTATCGTATGCAAAATACAACATATTAATCAAATAACAATATCAAGGGATTGAAACCATCTTCTGGCAGCAAAGTGCAGCCTTGTACTGGGTGAAAAGGCCTCCGGATAGTCTTCTTGCTGGACAGTGATCAGTGGTTTGGACATTTCCACAATCGCTACAGCACATCTTCAAGAAGCGTATGAAACACTTCAAATAAAAATTTGCGAAACCTTTCCAAGACGTATAACGCATTAATTTTTAAGATACGTTACTTTGTGAACAGCAGTTGCAGTGTACCCTACCATATTTTTTTTTGCTGTCATCAGTCTTTCAACTGGCTTGATTCAGTCCTCCATCCCTTCCTATCTTGTGCTAACCTCTTCATCTCTAGATATCCCTTACAGCCCACGTCCTCCATTATCTGCTTCATATATTCTAATCTCTGTCTTCCTCTACAGTTCTTACCTTCGACTGTTCCCTCCACCAGCAAATTAAACAATCCAGCATGTCTCAAAATATGACCTACCAACCTGTCTCTTCTTTCTGTAAGCTTCTTCCACAAACTTCTTTCCTCGCCCATCATTTCCAAAACTCGTTCATTTCATTTTTTGTCTGTCCATTTAATTTTCAGCATTCTTCTGTAGCACCACATTTAAAATGCTTCAATTTTACTTCTTTCCGGTATTCCTTAAGTCCATGTTTCGCTACCGTAAAGTGCTATGCTCCACACATAGAGTTTTAAGAAGTTTTTTTCTAATTTTCATTGCCACATCTTGAATTCCTAAATTCTGTTATCAGCCTCCATACCTTGTTCATCCTTAACTGGTGGGTAAGGTCATGATCCCCTTGCTCCGGTCCTCACCTCACCATCCTCTCTGGTTGGCTATCGCTCCTAGCAGATCGCTTTGTAAGCGATTTCTTGAGGCCCTAAAACCATAGCTCCACATCTGACCCTGCCAACGATGATTGAAACTCATTGAAGGCAGCCGACGTCAAAATCTTGCGAAAAGTTGGTTAAGAAGAACTTTTTTCCGTTGAAATGTAGGGGTAAAGGACAGAGAAAGTGACCTTGAGCCGCCTCTGTTAATTTAATGCTCTATAATACCTATCCCGTAATTTTTTTTTCAGGTAAAGATTCACACATCTCTACATCTCGCTCCTCTTGCAAGTGGAGGCCGCCAACTGCAAAATTCAGATTCAATTCATACTGTGTGTTATAAAAGCTCAGGGTCAGAGGTGTGATGTGGCAAAGTTCTCCTTTTGTCGAGAAAATCGGCATTAAAATAGTCCGTTGCGTTCAAATACTTTCTACGTTACCGAAGTTCAAACGGGTGCGAGGCGCCGCGAGCAAGCTCTCTCACTGGTAAACCAGTCGTCGCCGGATCCAATCTCGCTGCTGGAATTTTTTTTTTTCATTTACTCAATAATGTATACAGATAATTACCAGCAAACAGTTTCAACAATTGTGCATTTAAAAAGTTTTTTAAATGCCTTTTGTTGTGAAACAATCCACGCTTCATTACGTTATTCGGAAGCGAAGTTATATTTCAAAAAAAAAAAAAAAAAAAAATTGCTGCGGCAGGTATGAAATACAATATCTTTACTCTACCGTTACAGTTAAAGGACAGATGTTCATTCCCGCACCAGGAAATGGGTGGGTCGAAGTGAAACGTCATCGCTTTTTCCACAACAAAATGCATTTAAAAAACTTATTATATGCATAATTGTTGAAACCGATTGCCGGGTAATAATCTGTATACACATTTGAATAAATAAATAAACAAATAAAAAATTTACCCGCAGAGAGATTCGATCCGGCGACGACGCATTTGAACGTAATGGAACACTTCAATGCACAACGGCGAAGAAGTGCATGTTACTACTCTGGCCATACAGTATGAATTGAATCTGAATTTTACAATTGGCGGCCTTCCATTGTTAGTTCTCCAGGAAATCACTAACTCTGGGTTGTTCCTCATTGTTAGACACACGTGGTCCACGAGGTGGTAAAAAGAGTACAGTATATGTGTGAGGGATATGTTGATGATAAGGCGTGTGTAGATACACACGCCTTATCATCACACGTACCAGTTTGTGAAAGGCAAGAAAGAAGCGTGATCACAAAATAGCGATTATTTCAGACATTTGGAATGAGATGTTTTCCTTCTGTTGATAAGAAACGAGTGTCCTTGTGGCTTAGAAGTTAAGGCGTCTGACTGGAGATCTTAAGGTCCCCTGTTCGAATCCTTGCTTGGCGTGGAGTTTCATAGGTCCTTAACGCGTCCTTTATCTCTGGCACAGCTTGCTGTGTAAGGTGAAGTACTTCAGAAAGCTTGCGATTCGATTACCGAGTTAGGTTAGATAAGCAGAAAAGGATCTGGCCACCCTATCACCAAATCAAGGATAATATACCTCCTTCTCGAGTGTCCAACCAATCTTTGGGTTGAATACCAAGCTTAGGTTTAGGCAAGGGAGTCAGAGTTCGAAAAAAATTATCACCGGAGGTTCCGAACCCAATGGAGTAAACATTGAATGAATTAAAGGTAAAATGAGAGGTGAATGTAAGTACGTATTAGCGATATTGATATCTCAGGTATAGATTTTATAAACGGTAGTAACTGTCCTTTGGTTTTCCACACCAAACCAAGGTCTCCCACTCAGTAGCCTACAGTTTCTCAAAACATTTTACTTCATGAAACTAGTTCTGAGGTGGTTACTCATTCAGTCTGTGTTTAGAGCTGTTAGGATTTGTTAATTTACTCACCCATTTAAAAAGGAATGATGTTGATTACGACCTGCAGAAATATTTTATCACCTATTAGAGTTAGTAATAACTAATATGATTTCGAAGATTGAGAACAACTTGTATATGTGAGTGGTGTGTACCGTAGGAATGTGCCGCGAGTGTACCTTCTGGTTTTCGGCGAGTCACGGCTGATGCGGGGCCACTGGCCTAACACACCACACGCCGTCTGTCCGATACACATCGGAATGGAGGTTTCTCCCCTCCGTGTCACTGCCAACTCATCGGAAATGTTTGCGTAAATCTCGTCGCACGGAATTTCGACTTTATTCTAAACTTGCTGCTACCCACGACATGTACGAGAGGCCTTAGGATTTTGTTGCTACAATTGGATATACAAAGCTGTAAGTTGTGTAAAAAGAGTCCCAAAAAACACACAGGCGGGATGATATGACGGGAAAGCCATCACGATATCGTCTTACCACTGAAGCTGTTTCGTGAAGAGAACCAATATGCAACATGTTTTAAAACAGCAACAAACTAAGTCGGGAGAGGGTTAACTGTGGGAGGCTATTTACCACAGTTCCTCCTGCAGACTTTTGTTTGCGGTTTACAAGTATATCACTTTGTCGGGACATATTATGTTAATCACGTTTAGTAAACAATTCATTTGGTTTTGCTGTCCTATGCTAAGTTCATACACAAAATGGCTGCGAGAAAAAAGAAGCTTGAGTGACCGAGAGACCTACACACACTATCCGTCAGTCTATCGCCGCACAGTGAATTTTTAAAACTTCAGTAAAATATGCTATTTATCTCGAAAAAAGTATCCTTTGCTCTTCCCAATGATACAGAGTATTTCCTTGTCAAATTTCAAGATCGTTTTAACCGTTTAGTCTTGAAAATGTATCAAACAGAAAGAGTTACTTTCGTATTTATAATATTAGTATCGATGATTACGTAATAATTGTTTATTTCTGTTTTATACTTGTCCGTAATAAATTTAGGCTATTTCTCCAGCACACTAGTTTGAATGCCTCAGTATTTATTTAACTAAATAAGCTTCTATTTCAATGTCAATTGTTGGCATTGTAATACTGATACCTTAATTCTTTTGTTTTTGTCGTGGCTGAAGTACTTTCAGATATGGTACAAAGTCAGAAGAGGATTTACACGCTGCAATGTTATGTCCAGAGTTCGCTGAGTGGACAGTCAACCTCCGCTAGAAGAAAGCTCCTTAAGAAGAACGTGAAACTGGAAATTAAATGAGGCTCTAGTGAGTGATCACATCTATGGATGCAATACTGCGACCACAAGAAATTTGTGGGTGCGTTTTGGAAGGACTAAAGCAGGGATACCCGCTTCAAGAGTAGTCTACAAACATTTGTCAGAATGAAAGTATAACCGACATGCTGATGAAATAAGTTATGGGATCTCTTAAGTGGAAAATGTTGCGCTAGAGAGTGGCTGCCTGAGAATTTAACGAGGAAAATTTTCCGAGAGTATTGTAAAGTCATATTTTTTTCACACGTTAATATTTTGCTGTTACAAAAGTGACAAAAGCAGTAAGCCGGAAAAGAAAAATTAATCTTACTCTAGGTTTTAAACGGTTTTCTTGAATGGCTAAGGGCTAATGCGAGTATGGATAAACAATATAGTGATTAGAAGTTGTGCATGGCCAAGTAGGTATGGTGAAAAATTTTCCATGACACGGATTCGAACTAGGAAACCATGCCTTAAATGACAACAACAGTTACTGCGCCGTAGCGACAACGACCACGTGGCAAGGTAATTACGAATATAATGTACTGGAATATCCAAACAGAGATGTGTTTACGCATAACTGTGCTAAATACACGAACAGTCTTTGAGTGTGTTAAGAAGGAAATGAGAAACGTCTTTTTTTAACGAGGAGCATTGAAATTGGTGGGCAACAATATTGTTGTAATCAACATTTCTCTTCGTCAAGTTATCTTGACGCTTTCCTAGTAATTTAAAAAACTCGTCTGGAAGGTGCAAGATGAAAATTAGGGCATAAACATAAGAGCGGTCTTTGTTTAAAAGTGGAGCACTGGTGCATCGCTGGGTGAATATTTTAGTTACAGTCTTAATTTTAATCACAGTCTCTACAACCTCAAAGCGCCCGTGCGAGACCAGCGTTGGTCTCTCGTTCAAAGCTGAACGCGCGTTTTGGTCTGTGTCTTGTTGCCGCAGCAGAACATCCACGGTGTCTCTCCGTCATTGTACCACTCTGGCATTTATACCTCGCAGCAGCTTGCTACTGAAATCTTTCTGGTGACTCGGAAATTGTGAATATATAACGAAAAGAAAAAAACGAGGGACAGAAAGGAAAGCTTGATTTGGAGAAATGTTTATCAAAGGAACAGAGGATATTCTTCGTTGGAAAGAATGAGTCGTACATTTTGTTAAACGGATTAAAGCATTACTTCATACCGTAAAATCTGATTGATCGGTTTCAAGGATGTGATTTCTCCAAGCAAATCCATTTTTTGTACGATTTTACAAAAATTTTGAAAAAAAAAAGTGTTTCAGCGCAGCGTTAAACCTACATACTGAGGTAATTACCAATTTCAATAACATCAAGATTAACTTTTTTTTTAAGAATTTAAATAAATAGTGTTTTCACCTCTCTGTGGTGTTTTTATTGTTTACTGTGTTGTTCACATCGTGAAATTAGTCTTGCTTGAAACCAGCGTACAATTTTCTGAATCGTTACAGACAGTTCTCTAAAAATCATCATCAGAATCGATGGTAGATCTATGGCAGGTTTGCCCAGCTGTTGTGTGGTAGAGTGTTGAGGCAGTCGTGCAACTACTGACCAGAAAGTCAAAACATAATTAAATCACGAGGAAACAAATTACAGTTCAATCATTCAAAGCTTCTGTTACCTTTAATGCAAGATGTTGCCGTCCGAAGAAATACAGTTTTTTGGGTGAAAATTGTCTTTGCTATATGGTTACACCTGCATCAAATGTGTAGTTATTGACGTACCCCTTAAAGTTTGTGTAATATTTCCAGAAATGAGACTTGTAGAAAGCTTTCCAGATGCTGCGACAAACTGGGAGAACAGGACGATAGAGCCTTTAAACAGATGGTAACTGTACTGGATGTAGCATCTGTGACTTTCTTCTCGATCTCCAATGACCAAAAGATAATAATCATTGGACAGTATGCCCGAAGTTTGCAGCAGAATTAAAGTAAATATTGGAAATAGAGATCATTGGAATACGATAAATTCATGCAGCTGACTAAAATGAAATTTATCCTGGCACCAACGCAGCAGGATATAACATGTCAAGTATCATTCCTTAAAAAAATAATAACAAAATAAATGGTTACTTTGTGTACGTTCGCCAGGATACATAAAATTTCCCCGTTGTCTTATGTTAACAAGAAATTATCACAAGAATCGTCTGAAATAGCTGTTTTATGAATACACATAATGTTTAAAGTCACGTGAAGAACATTTTGTTTGCTGAAGAAGTTGCACAATACACCTTAAAGGCCTCCGACAAACAAGCATCGTTACTGTTGACACGTTAGTAATCAATAGACAAGAAATGTGTTTCAGCATGATGTAAACTAACTTATTGCTAATTGTCCAGACCTTGCGGTTTCCTTATTTCGCAACAATCCGATTTGCGGAACCACAGAACTACCTTCAGCTTTCCGCACAGTCACCAGCAATAGTCACTGATGCTTGAATGCTTCCAATACGCAGGTATGATAAGTTGTGAGCGATGGGTTACATTTTTTAGAATGGCCTCAAGTATAAAAGTAATTCTGAGTGACGAACAACGTTGTAAAAAGGCATTGTACCTCTTATTTCCGTGTCTGTCCTGACTGAACACTGCAGTCCTGATGTGTAAAGTAACACATAGTTAGTTAACAGACATACGGTACCTCACAGAACATCCTCTGGCTTGGGTAAACACTAAATTAAAAACTATAGTTAACTAGCAATGTCTGGGTTACATGTATCGTGTATTTTAAAAAATAATAAAATCAGTAACAAGTTATTTTTACAGAGAGTTCAGTAATCGTTTCACGAAATTGTAAAACACGATCCAATTGAAAAATGGTATCATGGGTGCTTGAAACTGTTTAAATTCTCAAAAAATTTTTCAAGGCATGTATTTTACGCGATTCATTAAATTCTCCATCGAATAAAGCATATGATTTTTCGTCTAAAAACAAAAATCTGGCCAAGTATCAAATTTGTCAAAATCGCTCATTTGGTTATTTTTATTCAGACCATTCCTTCTGGGTGTTGCAATTTTTATGGACAGTAATGAACATACCTGTTCCAAGTGGTTGATTCGTTGAAATGATAAGAAAGAAATGCAAATGGCTTGCGGCAAATCATTGCTGTTCTCATAGGAAAGCAAAGATTAGGTTGAACTACATGAATATGTATCAAAAGACTAATAAACTCGTAGCATAATTTAATACCTTAGTATCAGAAATAAAATAAAAATTTGTGGAAAGTTAAAAACTCTTATCGGGTGTTCCGACGGATAAGTTCTGTCATACATGACGTTTCGACAGCTCCCTCCGCTGTGTTCATCATGGGAATGGTGGGTCGGAGCTGCAACTGTGACAACACGTCAATGACTGTCGGTGAGGTGTTGTCAGTAGCAACGTTGAAGTACCATTTCACCTGATGAAGACAGTGTAGGTAGCTGCGAAACGTCATGTACGACAGAACTTATCCGGCAGAACAGCAGTGAAGAATTTTTTCCATCTGTACGCCGAGAGAGCGTCATTTTTCATTTTTTTATTTTATTTTCACAGCATTCAGATTAAAAGAAACCTCTCTCTCCTGCCGACAGTGCACAGTAGAGAACTACAGAGAACGTTACTCGATTCATAGTAAGTGATGAAGCTGTTCGCTTTGTTTCTGCGTGGTAGTACGTAACGACGCCGCAGTGCGATATACTGCAAGATCTGCAAAATTAAAGTTCCATCCACCGCAGACTGCGGTCACCCGCTCTAGGCGTCGCTTTGTGTAAGTTAATTACCGCTAATTTTACGCTGCTTCTGAGCTGGAAAAAAAAAGACGAAACGCAACCGTTACATGAAAGTTCTACAAGATGTTTTTTATCGTAAAATTTGAACTCACTGAAAAGATGTACAGAGAAAATTTGAGAATATAATTCATGGTAGACTTTACTCATTTCTTAGTTTCTGTATGCATAAACAGGTGATACTGTCAGGACATCCCAAGGGTTTGAAAATCAACGAATCATCCGTATTCACTACTAACTTCAATTAATCAACCTACAATAAAGTAAACCACAGTTTTCATTAGAACATGAGTCTCATTAAAGTTACCACTACAATGTGAATGAATTTATTTCACATAAATTTGTAACTGATAGTAAATAACATTACAGATAATCACGCACACAAATAATCAAACGTACACATATGGTTCGAATATTCCTAGTAAAAACAGAGTGAGCTGCGCTTTTTACCACCCGAACACCCAAAATTTTTATCGTATTCTCCTCCGAAGGAAACAACCATCTTTTCAGTGGAAGATAAATCCCTTCTCGACGATTCAGATACCTCTGACTTATAGCCCCACGAAAGTCATGATTGGTGCTGACTCTGTTAGTGTAGATAAAAGCCTAGAAACAACACGTTTAGGTAATAGATACGATTGGATCCCAGCGCACCTTCCATAACACAAAGGAATAAGCCATGAGGAACTAGTAAACAGTACAATTAAAGAGGTTTCTATGATTTTAGGGTGAAAGGCAACTTTTTCTTCGTAGAAATAATCCATACTCTCAAAGGAAGAGCTAACGATAGGTGGCAGAAAGAATGAGATAGCGTGAAACCACTAAGTGCGTAAAAAAAATGTATAAAATAAAAATCACTAAGAGAAATCTATTAGAGAGCATCCGTGCCTAAATGCAGGCTACTAACAACTGGAACTGCGGAACAGTGTAATTGTATTTTAATTTTAATTTTAACTTTCGCATTTGAGGTCTCATGGATCCAATCACTCATGGAATTTCATTATTATTCCAATTTGTTTTGATTTGTTGATGGTAATGTGCAGAGAAAGATGTGGTGGTACTGATAAATTATTGAAAAGTGTAACCAAATACAGGAAACTGGATTCGCAATAAGTATAAACATAAATAGGACAACAGTCACGAAGTCGTTGCGCTTCATAAGCGATACATGTCGCGAGCTTCGTCGTTTACTTGTTTTTATTTTTATGAATTCCTTATTTATGAATTTACAGGTTCGTTATTTAGGTCACCATCTAAGTTAGGAGTCAGAAATAATGAAAATATAATTTTGAAAGGAAAGTAGACTCAGTTTAATAAATATGTTAACATTAATGAAGAACCATATTCAAAAGAATCACCCGTTAAACATTTCTGAATATTCCTGATGGAATAGCGAACATGACCAATGATCTGAAATTATTCTTCGTAGTGACTTACAAGATGAACTAGCTCTATTGCCGATTAACAGCGATATCCTCTTTTTTTTCAGTCACGTGATTTGGGGGTGCCCATTAATTACGTGAGTACAAATAGGGCGATGGGAACCAACGAAATCTCACCAAAGAGGGGGGGGGGGGAGGGGGAGGGGATCCACAGAAAGCTCCCTTTTAGGAGTGGGCAGAAAACGTCCCGCTAGACTGTTCGTCACAGAATTTCATTCATCTAATTTCGTCAGAACTTAATAAGTAAATAATTGATTTGAATTGTTTCAATATTAATCAGTCACCAACAAAGTTCAGCAGAAATGATCACAATAGCAGTACAGTCAAAATAGGGTTGGATGTGGCGGGAGAAGTAAATGATTTTGTCAGTTACGATGTAGAATTGAAGCAAAGATGATATCGGAAGAAGATTAGCAACAGTAAAAAATTCCTTCTTTAAATGGAGAAGTCTTGGTATCAGACACTGAGTACGACTCGGAACGGATTTTATAAGACTTCATTTATCAAATGCACCATTTTACGGAATTCTAGCTTCGATTTACATTATACGTGAAAGCAGAAACGCTGAAGCTTTCGATATTTCATGCTATTGTGATAGATTGGAAAGTAAACGGTAAGGAAACCGGCCAGCGCCATCTTCAAGAAACCGTCTAGACATCGAGTCGAGTAATTTAGAAACACCACACCACGGAAAAAGAAACTCTGGATGTCTCTACCGGGAATAGAACCAGAATCCTCATGAATGCCTAGTTCAAACAGTATTATTCAAGAACCATGCTCGATTTAAGAATTATGTTGACAGTCAAATAAGAAACCAAGTTATTTTAGAAATGGTGAGTGAATAATGAAGTTTATATAAAAATCTAAAAAAACTAAACGCATGGTGATAATTCTACGATATATGCGGGATTCGTTAGTTAACGAAGAGAAACATTAAAATGAAAGAAGTGTGGAAAGAAACAAACATTGGTTTTGAGAAGCGGAAGAAAGAATATACAGGTTGCGATGCGGATGTGGAGTTATAGGTATTAGCATATTAAGGCTATGGTCGGGAGATATTTTTTTAAATCTTTCGCAAAGGCATACACATCGTGGTGAAAATACCTACATGGAACATTACAGCATTCGTTGAAATCTCGGAATATAAATTTTACGTGTAAATAATAAGTTCTGACTATGTGCTAAAAGCAAGCATTAATGAACTCTGTTTATCGATTTGCCACATAACGCATTTTCTCTCATTCCTGTAAGCTGTGTTTGGTTCCCCTATATCGCCATTACCAAAGGTTTGCTTAAAATTATTCACGTCCAAGGTCGAGTTAAACAAATATCTCGCGAAGGACAAACAAGTTTAATTTCTTCAAGCAAACGTCTCGTTACCTACAGAAATCCAGTGTAATTGGAAGGAGCAAAACGAATCTTTGCTGCGTGAGATTAGTTGCAGCAGGAATTACATAGTTCAGGAGTCACATACGCCACAGTTCTACCTAGAACTTGTCCGAATGCGTTAATTCCAAAGTGAATTTCTGGAAGTGCGACCAATTAGCGCTGAATCCGGCTTTTAGAACGGTCTTGATTATGGTTTTTACGCTGTTTCTGTAATTATCTTAGCAAAAAGTCTCCAATTTACACCTGCACGTTTCAGAATGAGGAAAACTCAGCAAATAACTTTGCGGTGTGAATGCGACCGTGTCTTTCATCTTCTATTACGTTTCACGTTAAATGACCTTGACGAAGGACAAGACCTAAAATGTCAGTAAAAAATATACTACAATTTGCTTACCGGATACGAGAAGCCGCTTCGAGTTATATTGGTGAACAATTATCCTATATTGCACAACAGACTGCAACGATAAAGCTTAGTGATACATGGCCAACATTATATAAAAAATAAAATGTCTGTCGGCCTGTCGTTGGATGTTAGGTTATCTTGCACCTCTTGAAATGTTAATTTCGGGTTTCTTGTCAAATATGCATTAAAAATACGCATTCAGCTACAAATAAACAGAAAGAAACAACATTACGTGCTGACATAACTATCAGTCATATCATCTAAGACGGATTTATCTTTGCTCAGAGGAGCAGGTTTCCACTAGTAGTTAAAAAATTACCATGCAGTGTTTACCATAAAAAGATTTTCCAGCTTTTTAATTACATTCGATGGCAGTATGTGTCCATTGTTGCACTTAAAATATAGAGACCGAAGACTTCCTTTTTAGCAGTAGGTTGACTAAACAGGTGCTGGATCTAGGAGGAGGCAAACTGGAGCAATTGCCCCGGGCGGCAACTTCAGGAGGGCAGCAAATGGCAAATTCATGTGGCGGCGACTATTTTTTAACTCTACTACTGCCTCGGGTGGCAAAATCATGTTTGAAAGCGCGACGAACGAAATTCGTGTGATGGTGAACCTTTTTGTTTATATCTATTGGTCAGGGCGACAGAATTTTGTGTGGGCGGCAGTTTCAACTTTATGCCCCGGCTCTGAAAATACGTAGATCCGTCACTGGCTGTGACTAAAGTATAGAACGCAAGGAAATGGGCATAAATAACGAATAGTTTGAAGGAAGATTTTGAAGTGTTACATACGAAGCTGATCTTATAGACATGTGAAAAAATCATGAAAGTTTTCTTCCATTATTCTTTTTCACTTCAATGATTAGACATCCATGCTTGTTCTGTCTTCTACTTTTACACCATGTCATGAAAGATCTGAATGAAATTCAAGAAGAAACAATGTTGCAATTCGTTGATGTTAGTGTATTTTCAGCAGATACAGATCTAGAGAGCTTCTGAAGTGCATTAGTAAAAAATGGGAGATTAAAATAAATTGAAAGATTATTTAATTTAATTTATTTAATAACAATGGAGCGCAAGCCACGTTGGCAACCTCCCTTCATACACTTTTACCCTTTCTTGTACCCGGCTACTTTTACCCTCTACGAAAGTTAATTTCAAATTCTTTCAGTGTTTAGGTAAATTATTCATCAATCACCTTGATAATTTCTTCCATTCCCTGACTACCTTACACACGAAAATTTTTTTTTTCCCAATCCCTTATGCCTGAAATTGGGTGCCAGCTTGTGGTCATGATCATCCTTCTTTGCACCAACTCCAACTCCTGTATTTGATACTCAAAATGTGGGGGTCATACTACACCACCTTATGTGACATGACAAAGTTTATAGGGGAATAAACAGTGAATACATGTAGAAAAACGAGAAACTGAATTTAGTTATGTATGAAGTAAAATTATAAGTAATTATGGCGAAAACACAGAAATTGGAAATGCAGTGAACAATTTAACAAAAATATTTTTAAACGGGTAAGTACTTTAGCATTAACACCGAATGAAGTTTCGGAAATAATTCTGTTTGAGGAGTGAAACTTGGGCGCTCTAATCGGACACCTCACCACTGATAACTAGTCCCGAGAATGCTCGTCATATCACATTTATAACGATTCTTTACTCTGTGTTTCTGGTGTGACCGCAGGTAAGAAATGAGTAGTAAGGTATTTCTTGAAGCATACTGAAGCAGACCGTCATCCGGCCACGCAGCCATGAATGAAGTCGAATGTCTATGGACGACTGAGCGTTGTCCATTGTGTCTTCCTGCTTTGCGCTGACCTTGGTGCGTTAAATCGTGCGGAGAGGCAGCGTGTCCTGAGACCGGAAGACGCATTCGTCACCGCCTCACAGCCTGCAGGACCTCCTGCGGTCGTAGTGAAAGGCGTCATCGAACCCAGACGGGACCGTCATCTCCGTCAGCACAAGTCGTACTCTCCACTACTCACGAAGCAAGTTGGAAACCTAAGTTTTGATATTTACCAACACTTCATGGATGGATGATATAATGCAGAAGTGGCACTGATGATGGGAGAGGAATACATGAAGGTGATGGCTTTTTCGGACGATCTGATGATCTGGGGAAGTGATGAAGAGGAAGTGCAGCGGCAGTTGGATGTATGGTCAGTGTGGAGGAATATGGCCTGAATTTTAATGTAAAGAAATGTGAGTACATGGTAACAACCAGAAAGAAGAATAGCATAACCCAGGAAAATGTGATGGCAGGTGAACAACTAAAGAAGGTAAGCAGGTTCAAGTACTTGAGGAGTGTTTTAGAGGAATGTGGATGAAATGATGGTGAGATAAGTGAAGGGGGAAGGCAAGCAGAGCAGAGGCATTTCTAAGGAGCATTAAAAGCCTGATATGGAATAAAGATGTGCCACAGAGAAGCAAGAGAGTAATCTTTCACACATACTATGTGCCTATCTTGAATTATGCTGCTGAAACATGGACAATGAAGAAGTGTGACATCAACAGGGTATAAGCAAGCGAAATGAAGTTTTTAAGAGGTAGAATGGGAGTTACTAAAATGGACAGGATAAGGAATGCAATGATTAGACGCACCATAAAAGAGGAACCCCTACAGGAAAGGGTAGAGAGGACCAGACAGATGGTATGGACACGTAAAGAGAATGGAGGTTCAGAGAACCACAAGAAAAATCCACGAAATTAAGATGCATGGTAAACCACCCAGAGGAAGACCAAGAGACGGATGACTGAAAGGAGTGGAGGAGTGTGTACGGAAAAGATGAGAGGACTGGAACAAGGTGATGGGAAGAAAGAAGGAAATAGAGAAGCTTGTGCATGAAGCAGACCCGGCCAGTGGAAGGAAACTTTTGAGGATGATGATGGCCAACACTTCAACAAAATAACTGAAATACATCTTAATGCACAGTCGGTGGTTGAATCAATTTTCATAAACATTATAAACTTCTACAGCTCAGCACACAGACGATACGGCTGTAAATGCTCGCAAAGCATGCTGGGAGCTGATGCGCATGCACGTCATTCTCACTCTCATTCACAAATGGACTTTACTTAAAACTAACCCACGTTCATTCCGCAATTGAGCGGATTCTTGGATGGCATGTTAAGTGTAGTCAATAGTTAATGAATATTAGTACCTAGTTTTTAAATGCGTAGTTGCAGCTTAAAATCAATGGCGGAATTTCTATAGCGTCATTGCTTGTTCTCCCATCAGTCACAATCGAAACTGTTTATGAGTAGTAGGAGCGTGACACTGGTGCCAGCTGTTCTGTTCTAACGGTTAATCAATACTGTTATTGATTTGGAAGCGTCTCGTATTTTTGCTACACCTTATCGCCACCTTATCATATCGTTCCATAAAATGGTCGCTACTTTGTGGAGAGTGGGCGGAACTTGGTGGAGTGCAGGTACTAGGTGAACGCCCTGAACGGCTTCGTGCGAAAGGAAGCGAATCGCCTTCCTCTCGCGGAAGAGCTTCACGTAACGTAATGCAGTTCGCGCAACAGATTCTCCCACAGATAAATTGGCCAATGGCATAATAACTCCACTAAGTAAACATGACTCAGCTACTCAGAATGGCTGTGGGCGTTGACGAGGAGTCATTCTGAAATTAAGTGAACATTTGCATTTCAGGTTACCTGAGTTTCACTTCTGCGCAGTTTTCACTCATAATGCAAACAAATCCTGGAAAAAAACCCAAAATTTCACATAAAAAAATGAGCTTCACAGATGATTAACACAACCACACAGTTCCAAGGATCATAAACAGATGGTAGCGTTCTATTCCCTCTCTTTAAATATAGGCTATTCAGTAGCTTCAACTGTGGACATTTGGTTACTGATGCTACTGAATGTCATTTAACGTAACGATCTTTCCTTACTTTTCATGTACAAGGAATATACAGAGTGTTGAAAAAAAGTGTCATACGTTTTATGAGATAATAATATTAATGAAAATAAGACAAAAGTGTGTAATAAACATTGGGGTGCAAACACATACTTTCGGAGTTAGTAGTGATGCGCAATGTGACGTCCATCCATTGCGACACACGGCTCTGCCCTTCAGCGTAAGGATCACGCACTCTATGGAAGTCCTGGTTGGTCCTGTACATCTTCATTGTATAGCAGCACGTACAACCAGGAAAATTTCAAATAGTGAGTTATTCTTTACTCCGAAGGGCTGAGGCATGCATTCTGATGGACGGAAGTCACATTGCACACCTGCTACTAACTCCGGAAGTATGCGTTTGAGACCCAATATTTATTAGACATTTTTGTCTTATTTTCTTTAATATTATTACCTTCTAAAATATTTGACATTTGTTAATACGCTGTATAGTATCTCTCAAGATTTGTTTAATATATATATACAGAGAGAGAGAGAGAACTCATTCGTCTGAAATGCATCATAAACGTTCATTATCATGTGCTTGCAATCATAGAATATTTTGATTGCATACAGTATATTACTTGGGATGTCAGTCACAGTAATTCCATCACCTTTTACAGTTTTACGACCAGCTTATTGAAGCACAAAGTGCAGTTAAAATATTTAAATAGTTTCTTTCAATGTTTTACATGAATCTTGTTTAGTTATAAGTAATATTTATCTTAAGTGGTCCAATTTTCTCCAATGTATGCAGTTTATAATTTTACACTTAGTTTTTCTAAATTATGTTACAATTACAGCCACTATTTTTATATTATGTAAGGAGCCAAATAGCCACAAATTATTTCACTTCGCTGCATTGTTCAAATCTGTAGTAAGCAAACGTTATTAAAGTAACATTCATAGAATAACTTTGTTAACAGAATTCGACATTGGGCCGGAAATTGTTTAAAAGCTGCCAGAAATATGTCGTTTTTTTACAACAACAAAAAATAATTAATAAAAAAAATATTCGACCATCACGTGACTTCCGTACTGAATGTGGGAATCTCAAGAGAAAACTGGCTTCATTTAGCCTACACAGTGTATTATCAACCACAAGCCAGAGCTTACAGGTAAGTCAGACCACGACCTCTGAGGCCGAACCAGTCGAAGGAAGCAATCGACTGTGGCGAGACACGTGTATGGCACGTGGCCGCTCAGGACGCTCACCCTGCTGGCCCACTTCCGGTGTGCCTCGGGGTCACCGGAAGTGACCGCAGGGAAAATTCTATTACCATACAACGGCTCCAAACCACCACCTAACGCATCTAATGAAAAAATTACCAAGTGAGCAAGAGCTATTGGCATTTAAAAAAAATGTAATTATGGTCAGTCACTGGCTCAGAGGTTCGTATCCTGCATTGAACAACAGGATCGTTAATTTATTTTCAATCTCCGAAACATGTCTGATGTTCAGGCCTTAATAACGAGAAACATGTTGAAATACGAAAGCGTTCCTAGTTGCACTACTTTGTGAAAGGCCGTCCATAAAGGGAGATAACCACAAGCAAGCACTTGATTTCAGGCATAAGGGTGAGTGAAAATTTTCTTTCATAGGAAAGGGTGAAAGTGATTTGAATAAATTGCCAAGAAGGGTGATGGATAATTTACAAAAAACTCTGAAGGAATTTAACGTAACAATTAGTTCAGGGTAAAAAGTAGGTTGGAAGTGGAAAGGAGAAAGACGGGTACCGTATGTAGGAGATTGCCACCGGAGCAGGGCGCTCCATCGCAATTTTATCAATTATTCTAAAAGTGAATTTAAGAAGAATGAAGGAAAGATCAGTACTGCCAATTATGTGGAAAAAAAAACAAGAAGTTGTATTACAGGAAACACTTCAACATTAAAACGACAAAATCTGAAGTTAATGCGATCCTTGGATTAACAATAAAACTTACTATGCAATAATTAATGCAGATAACTGTGACGCCTAATTTGCAACTGCAGTATTAGCTTTGTCTGCCGCGCCTGCTGGGTAACCCGGCATTCGGAAGGACGCGGTTTCGAATACAATGCCGGTATCCAGATTTCGGTTTTCCAAGGTTTGCCAAAATCACTCCAGGCGAACGCTGGGAGAGTTCCTTCTAAGACTATAGCAGAACTTCCCGTTCATTCTCCTTACCCTCCCCCAACTCTAATCAACTCGAAGTCGGCGATCCGTAAAGGCCGACACAAAAAAATCTTTTGTGATCGGAGGCTTCCGCAGAGTAAGTTGTCTCTTGGTTGTCTGGGATGACACCCTGTCGTGATTTGAAGTGTCCGACGTTTCGACTGACATTCTGCCCAGGAAGAAGACCGCAGAATGACATCACGACGTGGCGTCACCCGGTCAGCCAAGAGAGAATTTTTTTTTTATTTCCTGGCTTAAGAACAAGAAATGTATCAATTAATAATATATATTATTTATAAGGTATGTTTTGTGATGAGCGATTTTTCTTCCCTTCATACTTAAGCAAAATATATAAATAAGGTGTCATTGTAAAGAATAAGTTATCCGTTTTCGGTACATCATTAATTAAGAATGAATTAACTTTTTAAAATTCAGCCCTTAAATGTAAAAATCATGAACAATCAAGGTCACGGGTATGAAACAGTTCAGAGTCAAGCCGCCAGGCTTCGCTAGCATCGATAAGGAGTGATCGCATTACCACTAGATAGCAGCACCCATATCACAGACATATATATATAAACGGTGCATGTTTTATAGTGTAAGGAGCTTTTCGGCTACTTTCGTTTTTAGGGAAACATTTTATCATTTCTAGTTGTTTCGTAACACGCTGTAATAGTTGCAAGTGTTTTGCTGTTTCAGATGACAAAGAATTGCCACGAATGAATCGGTTCTTCTTCAAACCATCAACTTCGCTATTCATCGCATTTCATTCACGAAATTTTTGCACGGCCCAGCAAGTATTAAAAAATTTCTACTGTAATATTTTTTTCCGCTGGGGCTTTATGGGGGATCAGAGCTGGATTTATGGCAAGGGATGGATGATTTCTGATAATCAGGAACCATTCTACTGAAGTCAGCGCCGGCTTCAGGGGTCTAGCCAGCTTAACTTAGCCACTTAATTTAAATACCTGTCGCTATCGATAAAAGGAAAAACTGAATTCAGCGTATTCACTTTTATGAATTTATCTAGCAGTAGTATTAGTAGGTATTCTAACACGACCTGTCATTTTGTCGCTTGTCGTATCCCTCACTAACTAAAGTAGAACGAAAGAGACGCATTGAGCCACAGGCGAGAAATAGTAACTGGTATTAAGCGCCCTGTTTTATCCTTTCTTCGCTTTCTATTTAATCGTTATTACACAAGCAAATTAATAAAAAAAAATTAGAAAAAGTTGTACGTTATCAATAGGGTTCGGATCTTAATGACCAATAAACTAGGCAAATATGACCTTTAAAACGGGTAAATATGACCTAAAAATTACAAAATATGACCAAACATTTAAATTTAATATACATCAAAATATGCTCAGTTACACATCATTTATTTTATGTAATAGTATCGCTTTCACGTAGACATCATAACTTGTTTCCGTGCACTCACGGCACCATTGGGAAATTGAATATTATATCTTTTGTTGAAGTGACATAAATTACGGAAAATAACTCTTTCATCTGCACTAAAATACTCCTTTCCAAATTCTCTTATGTAACTATAACTTCGCACTTTCAGAAAGTTTTGTTTTCGACATGTCGTGGTCTACAATGTCTTAAACAATATTAACCTAGTTTGGCTTCGCTGTCTATTGATAATCAAGTTGCACAAAACCTGATTTTGCGAGTCTTATCAGAGAGTTTGCTGACAAAAACAGCTAGAAAAATAAGGTTTTAGTTGTTTTTATTAATTTTCGTTTTTCATTAAATGTTTCGTGACTAACTGACAGACAATGTAGGTACATTGTTTAGAGAATGAATTGTTAAATATGTTATTATTAATACTAATAAATACTTGTTTATTGTATTCTATTAATTAAATAAAAAATATGGTTCAAAATTCAAAATAAGTTTTTTTAATTGTAATAAAAAATTAAAGGGCGCCAAATGCATGACTCGCCCGGGGCGCCTAGATGGTTAAGCCCGGCCCTGCCTGTAGTTCTTACACGAAAAGATAGGTAATCTAAATCTTGATGGCCTGGTATGGAGCCATGTGTTTCGGAAGATCTGACTTCGATTTTGTTACACCTACAGAAAGTTTGGCATGTTTCTTTACTTTTCATAATTCATGTACTGCTGACTGTTGCCCAAAAATATCTGCCGGTGCCTGCTTCCAAGAAGTCAGCCGTACGCTTCCGGCAGCCACGGAGCTCTTCCAGGAGACGTCTGCAGGAAGAAGTCCACCGCTCGTAAATACGCGACAGTACAGCGCTGTGATCAATAACACACAGGGTGCCTGCCAGAGTCGTCGTAAATGTCGGAGCAGCGTTCTGTAGCACATCGGATCGCTCTGAACATTGCACGAATATTTCCACCAAGTCCACACGCAACTCATGCAACCAGCGCTTCAGCCTTTTATTTGCACACTGCACGTCCCCTATTAGATCTGTAGTTTTAATATTTTAATATTAATAATGGCCAGGTCTACTTTGATTTATATCATAAATTTTAAGTTAGGACCTAGGAAATAATCCCAAAATTCTAACAATCTTTTAATAAAAAATATCATTAAATTAATGACTGGAAATATAGGCAAAATCGTGATGTTATGTTAAAAAAAAAGGAAAACACTATTAAAGTTAGTACAATAGGTCACGTAATTTATTATACTGAAGTAAAGCAAAATTATTCCAGTTACTTAATAAAATAAACTTCAATGCAAATTTATCAACACGCTGCTGAACTTAAACTAACAAGAACCTTTAGCACACCACGTACGAGGATGCTGAACTCAGCGTATTTAACAAAGCATGGAGAGTCCCATCTAATGCGAGTATTCACTAGGCTTTAACGGACTGAGTTGATGTCATTGCCATTTAATGTCTGATTATTGCGTGACGTCGAAGGCTCTTTCTTCCTCCCTCGGTAGTATGACGTTGCGTACAGATACTGCTTCGATACTGTAATGTCCTACAGAGCACGTCGGCTCACTGGCGCGGAGGTGTGCTGCCCGACACTGTGTGTATCTGAGGGCCAGTCGATGATAGAAGGCAGACGCCTGTCCCCAGAGACATGTTTGGTTTGGCGCAGGGGCGCGGGACACAGACCGCCCTCTCTTCTCGCGATATTTTTGTTTTTTCTGGAGGGCTTGCCGTATGTGGTGCAGTGTGTGGGACAGCCAGAGGATGGAGGGGATGGCATCTACTCCTCCGAGGTGTTTCTTTTGCTATGTTCTATGTCGTCGGGAGAGGAGAACGTTGCTGGACGCCCGAGAGCAAGGTTGTGGACAGTGGCTGCTGCTACAAGTGAAACGGAGGTAGCGGTGTGTATCAGCCGGTTGCGCTGGTCAAACCCTGGCCCGCCGACGCCGACGCCGCCGCCGCCGCCGCCGACCAGTGTCCTGCCGGGTAATGTGTACCGCCTGCTGATATAGAGACTTACTGCAACATCTCAAAACCCTGGAAACTGCCCTGAGAGACTCATGCCAGAATTAAAGAGCTATTAACCTGGGTGCCTATCATATGTTTGCCATACATTTGTGATCTTGAAATGACAACAATTTTGTCTTAATGAATAAATTCATTTTCTTTTAATGTGAACCCATTTCTTTTGTGTGATCCCCTGAGAATTGTCATGTGAAGAGCCCATTATAAATATTATTGAATTAAAATAAATTAACTTTGTTACTGTTGCAAGCTGGCACCATACAAGGTGTTTTTTTTAAGTCAAAACTAATACCCCGCCAACGAGCTAATGTTATAATATCTCGTTGGCCGGGGTATTAGTTTTGACTTGAAAAACACCTTGTATGGTGCCAGCTTGCAAAAGTAGCAAAGTTAATTTATTTTAATTCAATAATATTTATAATGGGCTCTTCACATGACAATTCTCAGGGGATCACACAAAAGAAATGGGTTCACATTAAAAGAAAATGAATTTATTCATTAAGACAAAATTGTTGTCATTTCAAGATCACAAATGTATGGCAAACATATGATAGGCACCCAGGCTAATAGCTCTTTAATTCTGGCATGAGTCTCTCAGGGCAGTTTCCAGGGTTTTGAGATGTTGCAGTAAGTCTCTATATCAGCAGGCGGTACACATTACCCGGCAGGGACACTGGTCGGCGGCGGCGTCGGCGTCGGCGGGCCAGGGTTTGACCAGCGCGACCGGCTGATACACACAGCTACCTCCGTTTATCACTTGTAGCAGCAGCCACTGTCCACAACCTTGCTCTCGGGCGTCCAGCAACGTTCTCTCCTCTCCCGACGACATAGAACATAGCAAAAGAAACACCTCGGAGGAGTAGATGCCATCCCCTCCATCCTCTGGCTGTCCCACACACTGTACCACATACGGCAAGCCCTCCAGAAAAAACAAAAATATCGCGAGAAGAGAGGGCGGTCTGTGTCCCGCGCCCCTGCGCCAAACCAAACATGTCTCTGGGGACAGGCGTCTGCCTTCTATCATCGACTGGCCCTCAGATACACACAGTGTCGGGCAGCACACCTCCGCGCCAGCGAGCCGACGTGCTCTGTAGGACATTACAGCTTCAACTGCCACCTCCACAAAAATTTGAAATTTCCTATTTAAAGTTCAAATTTTTCATTCGGTCCATGTGACATATCCTCTCACTTTGTCCCGAAACATTTCATCCTCTTTAGCCAGAACTGTCTCTTCAACCTATCGTTTGCCCGAGTCATACAATACCTTGATAAAACCACCCATTTCGACACTTCCCTCTGCTGAAAAGTCATGCGGATTGTCTCCTTGGTCAACAACCACTGCAGTGACTGCTCGATCTTACACTGCGCTCCGCTACGAGCATGAAACTCTCTCTGTGACATTCATTACAATGGGCATGGCGTAAATGATACCAGTTGGGTCCAGCCTATCTTATGGCTACTAGATACAACTTAAACAGTACACAACATCTAAACAATAACACACAGTGTTCAGAAAAATACTTAATCCTAAGAAACTATGGTCTCAGAAAATACATCGTTGTGCCGTTGTCCAGCCTTTCTGATGGTTACAGATATTACATTAACAATACAATACATATAAAATACCAGCACACAGTGGCTAAAAAAAAAAATTAATTCTACCAGATTGTGGCCTCACAAATCATCCTTCCTGTACTCTCTGTTAACAAAATTACAAATGAGAGTGCAAAATGCAGAAGGATTAATATATATAATAAAAAATAATCACAAAGCCATCACATAAAGGCTTTATCGTTCACAATGCCCTTATAACCAAACAGAGAAAACCATTGTGTCCGAAAACAAGTGATCAATGAATCAGGGCCACCCAGGAATGATTGAGAACCCTAAACCAAACGACCATTTTTCTTATAGAGTACTTATACCCTTAAAAACAGCTTTCAATATCCATAAAAAAACTTAAAATCTTCAAACTTCATCTTACAATAACTAAGCCTATGAGGTGACGGCATATTCTCTTCATACGTACACACTCCTTGCAACTAAGAGAATTTACAGTCCCAACGCTTCTCTGTAGAGCAGAACCAACTTCATAACAAACAGCCACCTTCACGCCGATGGTAAGGCGCCTGCATCCAACCAGATGGAGCCCAGGTCTCTGCACCCCGGTGAAGTCAAGGACACCCTCTGCCTCAGCTGACACTCCCAGTTTCAAAACAACCCACACTCTTATGCTTCGGCTCCTAATTCGAAAGCCATGGTTTACCGACCTATTCCATATCCCTTACTCTAAGAAAGTTAACCACTAGTATTTTACCAAATCTACCGCCTCATTAACCTATCGTAAAAAGACACTTTAAAATTCGCTTTCGCTCTGAATAATGCGTACATAATCATAAGAAGTTCGTCGCCGTATCAAATACCTTGCGCCATATCTAACACCGAGAGGAAAAACTATTCTTGGAGAAATCGCACGGGAAAACTTTAACAATGTATAACTCGCAGCCATCCTCATCTAAATTAAAATCTCGCGTCATGTCTGGCGCCGAAAGAAATACTCCACTTAAAAATCAAACTTCATTCCCTACCTTGCAAAACCACAATTTTCTCTAAAAAATCTCAAATGCTGAAGAAGTAACTCCGCTTGGACACAAGTAAGAATACCTTCACTAATTTGCAGTATTCAACGACAATCTCTATCTGGGATTTGCATTTCCCTATACTCCCACCTGTCATGAATTATCTCCTCCGAACGGCACAATTACTTTGCTAACAGACGACTCTCAAAACAAAGGAGTGATGTTAGGGAACGAGATACCCGCTTGAGAAACATGATGCTGGTTTGACTTGGTGGAACGACATTATTCCCGCTTACCGCTATCATGGAAAAAATCCAGAGTGTACAAAACATTGTTATACCAGACTCGGCACACTTCCCCCACCTCAAGCACAAATTAACGGAGCCCCAGGGGATAATTACCTTGTCCCTCATATGAAACTTCCACGACCTACTACCACCATATTAATTAAACGACAACCGGACTGCTTATGCTTATGCGTCCTTGGCCTTCTATCCGTTGCCAAAAGGAACGTCTGAAACCTTCCAATCCATGCACGTCCGTTGTCTTTTCACCTTAAACCCTTGTCCTTCGCACGAGGAAAATGCAAATACAACTTGGGACTCATCCATCGACTCCTTTTCTTCAATCTAAGTGCTCTTCATACATCAGTGCCGCTCTGGCTATAACCATCTCTCAAAAATACCTTCCTTTTTTCAACTCGCCCAACGTCAATATTTTCACCAACAACTTTCAAATCTCGGGAAAATCGATCCACCACGTACTCAGCAACTTTCTCGCAAGACTACCCAATGAAAAATGGCGTACCATCTCATAATCACTCCCACTATCGTTAAAAACTATTTCCTTCTCGCCTGACATCAATCATCGCAGTGACTGTTCTTCAATTCCATCCCATGTACCAAATCAATTCAACTGTTTTTATGGCTCAGGTAATCTTCAACTACAACCAAAATTCCCTCCCCTCGCAACTCTCAGATGCTACCAGAATTTACTTTCCGTCCATTAGGGAGAACAGATTTCCTTCCCAAACGCACTTCTGCGAACTATCCACTATATGACACTAACATTATACTTATTTATTACCATAATTATTCTCTACTTCATATCCTTGGGTATGTCTGCGGTCCAAACCAAGTCTCTTTTTTTTTCGCGTAGGGGCTAAGCCTAGTTAGCTCCCGTTTTGAGCCTTCCGTGTACCACGCACATCCAAAACTCATACTTATCGCTGGCGTTTGTGCTTCGGAAATTCTCAGCTAATTCTTTCCTCAGCAAAGTACACTGATTGACTGTGCATGAATTTAGCACTAATTTCGCCTCTCAGTTCTCCGCAACAATCTCTCTCTTCGAAACCTCCCACATACGGCTCATAATCGCACCCCAGCTGCGTTTCGCTCACACAGTCACAAAAAAGCGTCCTGCTCAGAGGGTAGCATGCGTTCGGAAAACATCGCTCGCCGCCTGGCACTCTCTTGAGGCCTTCGACCTGGAACAGATGTTCGGCACTTGTTTCCGTCTGTCCAAATATGCACAAATATCGCAGGTCTCGTCTTTCGTGTCCGACAGTTGGCATTCTCGATGGTTTGGTCTGTCTGCCTGTTCTTACCGATTCCGAACACGCCGACATAAGGATGTCCCGCTGTTTATTTGTCTGTTTCATCGAAAAGCTCTCATGCGTTTCGCGCTCTGTTTTCAGCTTTGCAATGCTCACGCGAATTTGACTCATCTCTTCTCCGAGTTGGGTCAAATCCGCACTGTGGCTCCTCTCAATTTCCTCGACACGCGTTTGCAACATGTTACTCCTTTCTTCCGTCTCCTGACCTATTTCCGACGCGCGTCTTTGTACCTCCAACACCTGCTCCTTAGTACGGTCAACAGCACTGCTTAACGTTTTCTGCCCCATTTGTGGCGATTGCACCGAATCCTTAATTTCACCTACCCTTTTTTCCATTGCGGCCGTCAATTCCTCCCTGAACGCCGACAATTGCTCATTAGTTTTCTTCTGTTCCTCGTTAATGGGACGCAGCAGTTGCTGTAACATTAGCAAAATATCTTGTGGCGTCACCATTTTGCTAGCGTGATTTTCCGGTGTCGATACAAACCGTTTGCTCGTTTCTGCGGTTGGAGGAAAACTAGTAAAGCCTTATTTTCTGTCTGCTGAATGGTTTGCTCAACACTTCAAACCATGGCGTTGTCAACTAAATGATCGCAATTTCCCTCCATCGCGAATTCCCGCTCTTTTGGCTCTGACGGATTATAATTTTAGGCCATTCCAGTAGATTTCCGGACCTCAATCTCATTCAGTACAACTAGCAAGCACTAAAAGCAATAGAAAATTTAGAGACTACGTAAAACTAAAATTACACCATACTTTTCCCTCCACAATCCAATATTTATGACGGTATATTTCCGTGAAGCTTCGATAAATTCTCAAACGCACAATTATGGATGGAATGAACGCACCAAACTTTATTATGCAGCGCATAGATGCTCCGGGATTTCGAAAAACATGATCCCCTATCCAACAGTAAGCAGAACAAATTTCCAAACACTATACCCATCACAGAGGACAGCCGAAAAGCAAGCAAAATTTTCCGACGCTGAGACGTTGTGAAAATCTTACCTACCTAGTTTCCAATTTCCAACAACAGAATAACCATCAATACCAACAATTACAAATACAAGGCCAACCAGAACAGAAACAAAGACCATCACTTTAATCTTCCTTCACCAAACCTTCTAATCCATGCAACATCATATTAAATCATATTTTTTTTTTTATATACATCAACAACCCATGAAACAACAAACAGCGGTTCAACATCACACACATGAACAGATAATCACCTTGCTCGGAACGCCCACAGGAGTCCTATGCTGTTACAAACAACAAATATTACACATACTCCATTTTATCATTATACATAGTATATGCTGGACCTCTGCTATCACTGCCACACCGCAAAAATGCTGAAAAACACATAGAGAGTTCTACTCGCTAAAACGAAACGTTTGCAACATCTCAAACAGTCAGGCCACAGGTTGGCGCGCCATGTTATAATATCTCGTTGGCCGGGGTATTAGTTTTGACTTTGAAAAACACCTTGTATGGTGCCAGCTTGCAAAAGTAGCAAAGTTAATTTATTTTAATTCAATAATATTTATAATGGGCTCTTCACATGACAATTCTCAGGGGATCACACAAAAGAAATGGGTTCACATTAAAAGAAAATGAATTTATTCATTAAGACAAAATTGTTGTCATTTCAAGATCACAAATGTATGGCAAACATATGATGGGCACCCAGGCTAATAGCTCTTTAATTCTGGCATGAGTCTCTCAGGGCAGTTTCCAGGGTTTTGAGATGTTGCAGTAAGTCTCTATATCAGCAGGCGGTACACATTACCCGGCAGGACACCGGTCGGCGGCGGCGGCGGCGGCGGCGTCGGCGTCGGCGGGCCAGGGTTTGACCAGCGCGACCGGCTGATACACACCGCTACCTCCGTTTATCACTTGTAGCAGCAGCCACTGTCCACAACCTTGCTCTCGGGCGTCCAGCAACGTTCTCCTCTCCCGACGACATAGAACATAGCAAAAGAAACACCTCGGAGGAGTAGATGCCATCCCCTCCATCCTCTGGCTGTCCCACACACTGCACCACATACGGCAAGCCCTCCAGAAAAAACAAAAATATCGCGAGAAGAGAGGGCGGTCTGTGTCCCGCGCCCCTGCGCCAAACCAAACATGTCTCTGGGGACAGGCGTCTGCCTTCTATCATCGACTGGCCCTCAGATACACACAGTGTCGGGCAGCACACCTCCGCGCCAGTGAGCCTACGTGCTCTGTAGGACATTACAATACCAATTATCTGCCTCAAGCATGGCGTCAGCATAATACCAAGAAAATTAAAAGGCCCACTCAGGAAACCACTGTAGAATCATTCTCCACTTATCCGCATTCGACTAGATTGCATGAGCTCTTGGAAACCAAACTCGATTCTTCAACAATATAAAGCGGACACAGAATAAAAAGATTCACACATGATGACTTTTCGTGGCATCTCCTTGCTGCCGAATCTTCTGGTTCTCTAAAATCAGCCTCTATCAGGTAGGAGCCTCACGTTCATTTGCGTTTGAAATTCACAAAATTTAAATATCTTTTGTATAATGAGCCTGGTGTCTGTCTTTAAGCACGGAACTCCCTTCAAACTAAACAGAAATTCTTCAGATTATGCAGCGCAAGCCCTTTGGGTAAAATGCAGGTCAGTTCTGTAAATGAGTCAGATCAAATAAAAGGATCAAGGCCTCTGATCCTTTATTAAATCTATGTTGTTGTACACGAATGCTGACGTGACGCACCCTACCTTCTTTGGCAGATTAGCTGAGGCCAGAGTTGTTACAACAAAATAGAGGACATGAATTGGTCCTTTATTTAGCATATTTGTAGCTATAAGTATGACGTGTTGCGCGGATGATATTCATAGTTTTAAGTTTTCACCTCTGTCGGAAGTCCCCAATGATTACTAATTTGGTTTTTCTTATGGCTTTACGCCTTGTCGACGTCAAGGTCATTAGAGGCGGGAAAGGAATGGGAAGCAATTCGACCATGCAGGTCTGAAGGAACTATCCCAGCATTCGCCTGGAGTGATTTAGGGAAACCATGGTAAATCCAAATCTGGATGACTGGCCGGAGATTTGAACCCACGTCCTCTCGAAAGCGAGGTCAGAGCGTTTCCGCTCATCCACCACAGCTCCGTAGGACCAGTTTTTGCGTAACGGATAGCGAGATGCGGTTTCCGCGACCAATTGAAGCTTCGTTAGAGATTTATGACCGTAAGAGTAACTTCATACACATGTTTATCAGTTCTATTGTTTATAGTGAGCACTTCTATAAATAAGTTACTGAACTTTGAATAGCCGTTAAGATTCTATCGTGGCATTGGGGAGGACACTGATTCATTGCCCGATACCGCCACCCCGATTTCGTTTTCTACGATTCTCCAAAATCACCCATTCGAAAGCCATGATGATTATTTTATCACCATTACTTGTTAATATTGCTCTCTTAGCTATAATCAACTAATTAGTACAGAGCCATAATAGCCAAAATAATAACAATTAACTTCTAATGAAATCTTAAAATTCTGGGATATATATTAATTGTTACATGAATACTAGTATGCAATTGCATTGGCGGTATTTATTAAAATATAAGTAATTAAGCAACTGCGGGAAAAATGTCTTGTAACAACATCACATTTCGTTCAGCGTTTCAATAGTCGTGCTTGTACTGAGAAACTTATAAAATGTGAAAGCCATCATTCTATACGCACTGGAGAAAGATTTGCGCCCAACTTAGAACTTTGGTATACAGAACCCTGTTCGCCAAGTCCAAGGTGACGAAAATTCTATCAGCCCTGGTTCTCAGAACACTAAGCTCGGTTACACACTGGATGGTTTTTGCTGTGGTTGGAGGTTTGCCGTCGTCGTGGATCCAAGTAGTGGCGAGAGCGATCAAATGAGCACTATGGGCGGTAGGAACACCTAGCGGCGGACTTGCCGTCGGCGGCAGCTGTGCACTCTCGCACTGCCAATACATTCGACGGTAGTTTTGCCGCCGCAATCCAGACAGTGGCTCATGTGACAACATAGGCAGTGCCGAATCTAGGAAGGGGGGTGGGGGGTAACCGGAGCACTTGCAAGATGCTCCAGGTGGAACTTGAGGGGGATGGCAAAATCGTACTTGAAGGGCGGCGAATGGGGGCGGCAAAATAATGTTCGAAGGGGCGGCTGTCTCATAGTTTTTGCCCCGGTTAGGAAAATACCTAGATCCGCCAATGAATACAGGCGTTTAGACACTCGGCGAATTTTTAACCGCTTGCACGTTTTCAGTCTGGGTAAAAAAAAAAAATAATAATTAAAAATTGTACTATGAGAGAATTGGCGATAGATAATGGTCTTCTCATTTCGTTGGTAGAAGCGAAACCAGTTTTATGAGACTTGATACCTTTAAAGATCGGGATGAAACCAGGAACGCTTCGAAAGAAGTGTGTATGGAAATTAGGAATGATTTCTAGGAACTGGAAAAAAATAGCCTATGGTAAAAGTAAACTTTTGATGTTTAATGTTGTACAACTGTGTCTTTGTGTCTTAGACATTTTATCAAGGAAAACATCCAACATTAGACCGAAATTCTGTGCTCAGCCTTATGAGACTTTTTTGCAGCACAGCTGTGATGAATACAGTGAGAGAAGCTGTTCAGCAAACCCCACATATTCCCCAATTACTTTCGATTTTGCTTCCATAATGTAATAATTATTAAAACAACATATTGCAATCTAACCATAAAGACTTAGCTAATCAATTGTGCCAGTAACGATAAAGTAATATATAATACACTCAATAGCGAAGTGTGGATTACACGATGAAGTGTATACGAAGGCCTATTAGTTAGTAATAAATGTAACTCTTGTAGCGTATCGCCAGGGGGGGGGGGAGAATTATTAATTAATTCTTAATATCTTACGCTATATAGGATACTATAATTGAATATCAAAATGTAAATTATTCAAATGAGAATTGGATGATTCTGGGATTTGAAAACTGTCACAAAAAAGACATTTTAATAAAGATTTTCACAATGGCATCTACAAATCTGAGCGTATTTACCATTACGTTAATAAACAAGGTTTTGCAATTTTCTAAGCAACGCTCAGACGTACAATGAGCCCTTTAAATCTCACAATTATTCTAATACAAAATATGTTACCAGTTATGATGATGGCAAACAATAATGAATTTTAATAGGTTGGGACGCCACGAATGATTAACCTGTCATTCGACAGTTACACAGTCTAGCTCAGTGGTTTTATCAGATCAGAGCAAGGATCTTTATCTCAGATGCGCTTAAGGGTACAGTTTCACGGAAGTTGCAGGCTGAATGGCTTCGAAGAAACACATTACCGTTCCACGGCAGGTAGCGCTGAGCGTCGTAACTGGCCACGCCAGCAATATGCGGCAAGTCGCAAGTCAGAAGTGCGCCTCAGATGGTTTCCAGGACACAAGTCAGCCCAGCACACATGGACCGCAAGTCACCAGTGACTTGTCTGGGCTCCCAACTGGAGGGAAGTCAGGCAGGAAGTCGCTCGTCCTTTTCTGCCGGCACGGAGGTAAACTCTGACTCCGCCTCTTGTGGCTCGAAGACGACATAGAACATAAAATTCCCCGAATCTTAGTGCTATGTTCCCTGTGATTGGCTGACCATCTGACGTCATGTGAATCTGTGCTTCTCTTCGCCGCGTTAAGTCTCGGCAATCTTCGAGAGCCGATGTCTCCTTCGGGAGGAAGGAATTCTGTTTACCGGTTGCCGGACAGAAATCCCTAATCCTCTTAACATTCTGCCAACAAGGCGCCAACCCGTCTGCCCTTCACTGAAGCGTAAAATCCTTGCCTCTTATCCTTTCAAACGCATCTTTCGAACATGCAGTGGACATCCCAAGAAATGGAAAAATATTCTATTCCTTTACTTTATATACAATAAAAAGTTATATGTAACAGGGAGCTTAGCGAATCGTTACATAATGCCCCACTGTTAATGAAAATTATTATGACATAATAATTTTATTTTGAGTTTTGTGATTCTACTTTAGTTGAGACCAAAACATACTAATTTAGCACTTTAACAATTACCACAGTTTTTAAATGAGATCCCAAAATCACCGCGATTCTCGATTTGTGAATTGAATTTTAATGGGCTTTCTTACATCTTTTGGCCGTCTTAGAATTCCTTTACTCTATATACACATGAATTCAGATAGCCATCCCTCATACAAACATATATTAAACACAATAATAACATATACATGAGAATATAAATTACACATAGACCTATTTACATAAAGGCTTAAAAATATAAAAAAACTTCTAGGAAACCTTAATATCTACAATATACGCAGAACATTGTCAGAGAAACTGAAGTAAGTGAGTGATTTACCCATAATTTTAGGAAGCTAATTGATCATATTTTAATAAAAATATTTTTTTAAAAAAATTAATTTTTCCCTTCAGGATTTTAAACTTAGAGCAAAATCAAAATATTTATAAACATGACAAAACAATAAGACTAAAAGATATGTACATTTGCTGTATGTGTTCCAGCTTAAACATATTGCACAAACAAGCTTGTATGTTCTGACACAGAGATATTTTAAGACATCTTTAAGATCTCAAGCTCAACATTTATTTAAATATTTGTCACGCATGAACTTATCGTGGGTATCCATGAGTTTTACCAAACACGGGTGGGACAAAAATAAAAACCAACAAACATTTCGCTGTCAAAATCTGCTGAACTTTAGCAACATCTTTACATTAAACAGGCACAAAAAATCAGAATTTTGAAGATTCGTCCCGTACATATAAAAATTCACCGTTGCCTCACCAAATCGCAACCAAAAATATTAATTTTTCCGCTCTCGTCCTCCCTTAATACAATGAAGCAACGAAGTAAAATTGTGTTTTCCCCGCGTAAATGTAACCATTACTTACGATCCCTTTGAAATTCTGTGATAACAAAACAACTAACATGATCTCTCAGGCAAAGTTTATACGTTAGGGCATTTATACGGCACTTTCGCCACCCTATACGCACGTATAACTAGAAGTAAACGTTGAAATGGTAACTTTGACCATGTTTCAACCATAGACGATGTGGTATTTGTTGACCACACGCTACAAAAGACTTCTGCCAATAGAAAGACTTTAAATGTAACTCGCGTAAATGCTCAGATGTTACATACTCGTACAATTCATTCATTTGCACCACAGATCGCAAAATTATTTTCTGCACGGCACATTACATTTCTTGGAAACTACTTCTTTTAACCTCGCCATTTGATCGTGGTGACAGTTTAGACTTGAGGCGAAGCGTGAAAATCTTCCTTCACACCATATGCTCATGATTGCATAATTTTAGGCGGTGTGGTAAATTTTAAGATTACGGGAATTACGTAAAGCCATCTTTTTAAATTGTGTCCGTTAATGCGAGATAGTCAGAATGACTTAAAAGTTTCACGCGGATTCACATAAAGTTAAGAAATGTTGGAGGAACATATAGTTTCCGAATGCGGAATTTATTTTAACTAGCTTTTTCTTCTATAAATGAAAGGTTTCACGTTGGTACTGTCTTCCTTTCTCAGCATTTAGCATCACCTGCACTTTATTAATTTTTAATTCAACTTAATAGAAGCTATATCACATACAGTACAATATTTTTATTATTACTTAATCGGACAACATTAAATCTCAGCTATTTCATCACCGCATTGCATGCTAGAGAATCATGATTAGAAATGATTATTCAGTGACTTTTAATGCGTCCATGTATTTTCTTTTGGAAACCTATTATGTTTCCCGAATACACAGTTTTGCCGTATTCGACAGAATTTTGCAGGACGTGAAAGGTTTCGCGTGCAGTAGCCACAGAGCATAGATCCTCGGTCCCGCTACCTGTCGGGTTTCTCGGAACTTCCATTGTGTTCCGCCGCAAACCTTTGCTAATGGGAACAGCTGATAGTAACGACCTTCCTGACCGGCTATTTAAACTGTTATTCATAGCACCGATCTGGTTAGCCTGCAAGTTTACTGTACACAATGACGAGTCACAGCGTAACTTCTGAAAACTGTCTACAGCAAAACATTTTAATCCTTGCATTTGCAAGTAATATTTTTCTGATCGGAAGGAACTAAAAACCTGTGTAACACTTCTTGTTAAATCACAGATGGAAAAGTCCCACGCGATGCTTATTGCCTGCGAATTTTTAGAATAATCTCGATTTTCACTGAACATTGAAACATTAACGGACACTCTTCTTGCTTTAATGAAAGACATGTACTGATGATCCTTCGACTCGTGACCGAAAAATGTTTTACGTTTCACTGACCGCTGTCGCTTTACTTCCGAAACGGTACCCGTTATACAGCTGAGATTATTTAGCCCAGAAATTTTCGCTTTCAAACTATAAATTTCTTTCGCTAGACGCTGAGTCGAGACTGATTCACTGGCAATCTGCAATTCGACAAGCTGAGACACTTCCTCAGACTGATCGCCGTGATCACATTCCGATTCTATTGTGGTCTGCCCGCGAATAACCGACAAGTTATCGTCACTGAGCGTGCGATCTACCTCTTGTGTTTGCAAATCATTTTTGACTTCGGATAAAATCGCGACGTCAGGTTTTACATTCGCTTCTCCACTATCATTACTTTTCTCTGTTTTCTGAGGAGAGATCGATAATCTGTCCTCAATGACGTGGAGCAGACGGTCTTGGTGCCTGTCAATTGCGTCGATTTTTCCTGACAAATGTGCCTTCATGTCGTCTTGCGATGTTTGAAACTGTGACTTCATGTCCTCTTGCGATATTTGAAACTGTGACACTATTTTTTCTTGTGATTTCACTAAGAATGCCATAATATCCGTTAGTTGTAGTGTGCTTTCAATTGGAGCTGGTGCTGTGTTTTCTGTTGCATGTATGTTTCTAGCATTGGACTGTGCTGAGGCACTTTTGTCAGGGACATCTGGAAAATTTTCCGTCTCTGTCTCACCAATACATATGGTAGATTGCGAGCTGTACCCCGCTTCGGAAGTTAAACCAACACTTGCAACCCTCTGAGTTTCCGCAATAGTGCCCGGATTAACTGCGTCGGAAATCGATTCATTCATGATCTCCTGGGTGTCTGAATTTACATTTAAATTTTCCATTATGACAGCCCCAGATCTAAGCTTCATGAACGACCTATACTATCAAACCCAAAGTCCCACAAAATCGAAAGTCTCAAGAAAAAATCACACAAAATCTCCATACAAAACACAGGAAAAAAATAGAAATACCCCAGCAATTCTCGCGGTTCAATAAAACAATACGAAATTCCCCTAAATTCAGCAAATGATACACCACATATCAAACAAAAATTTCAAGACAGACAGATCACAAAAATCAATATCAACGCTGTAATGGATAAACATAGCAAGTGCATGCGGACAGAACCTTCGCACAAATTATACATCAAAATTAAGCACAAACATGAGCACATAAGAACATATAAATTTTCAAAAGAAACCAAACACAAAATACATGTAATGAATGCAACATCAAAATGAAGTTATGCACTATCTATCTTCTACAAGAATAATAAAACTGCCAAAAGCCATTTGCAACACTCCATGAAACTTATTAAAAATTCTGGGTTTCAATACACGTTTTACTCGTGCCCCACGTTGGGCGCCAATTGTAGCGTATCGCCAGGGGGGGGGGGAGAATTATTAATTAATTCTTAATATCTACGCTATATAGGATACTATAATTGAATATCAAAATGTAAATTATTCAAATGAGAATTGGATGATTCTGGGATTTGAAAACTGTCACAAAAAGACATTTTAATAAAGATTTTCACAATGGCATCTACAAATCTGAGCGTATTTACCATTACGTTAATAAACAAGGTTTTGCAATTTTCTAAGCAACGCTCAGACGTACAATGAGCCCTTTAAATGCAAGCAAACAAGTATAGTTGTACTTTAAAAATCTCACAATTATTCTAATACAAAATATGTTACCAGTTATGATGATGGCAAACAATAATGAATTTTAATAGGTTGGGACGCCACGAATGATTAACCTGCATTCGACAGTTACACAGTCTAGCTCAGTGGTTTATCAGATCAGAGCAAGGATCTTTATCTCAGATGCGCTTAAGGGTACAGTTTCACGGAAGTTGCAGGCTGAATGGCTTCGAAGAAACACATTACCGTTCCACGGCAGGTAGCGCTGAGCGTCGTAACTGGCCACGCCAGCAATATGCGGCAAGTCGCAAGTCAGAAGTGCGCCTCAGATGGTTTCCAGGACACAAGTCAGCCCAGCACACATGGACCGCAAGTCACCAGTGACTTGTCTGGGCTCCCAACTGGAGGGAAGTCAGGCAGGAAGTCGCTCGTCTTTTCTGCCGGCACGGAGGTAAACTCTGACTCCGCCTCTTGTGGCTCGAAGACGACATAGAACATAAAATTCCCCGAATCTTAGTGCTATGTTCCCTGTGATTGGCTGACCATCTGACGTCATGTGAATCTGTGCTTCTCTTCGCCGCGTTAAGTCTCGGCAATCTTCGAGAGCCGATGTCTCCTTCGGGAGGAAGGAATTCTGTTTACCGGTTGCCGGACAGAAATCCCTAATCCTCTTAACATTCTGCCAACAAGGCGCCAACCCGTCTGCCCTTCACTGAAGCGTAAAATCCTTGCCTCTTATCCTTTCAAACGCATCTTTCGAACATGCAGTGGACATCCCAAGAAATGGAAAAATATTCTATTCCTTTACTTTATATACAATAAAAAGTTATATGTAACAGGGAGCTTAGCGAATCGTTACACTCTTAATCATTATTTGGTATAATTTATTTTTTTAAATGTTCCTGTTCACCTAATCCCATTCACGTCAAGGAGTTTTCACATTAATTAACATAAAATAAATATAGGGAACGAAATTAAATAAAATTAAATGTTTATACTTAGTGAGAGAAAATTGCTTACCTCAACGTGACTGTCAGTTGAATATAATTCCTCAACTGGTATTTTGCCTATTAATGTTGTCCTTTAGCTTTCCAAGTAGTTCGTCAAATGTCAAAACAGACATCCCAAAATAATTGAAAAACTTGGTTTTCTCATTTATATTCTAATTTAATCAATTTAAAACCTAACCACCAAGCAATAAACACCAAATCAACTAAGTTAACTTCTGATCGCACAAAATGAAACTCAAGTTAGCATCAGCAAGATACTGACGATTCCGCGTCACCTTTCGCCAGCTTTTTACAGCAGCTGAACTTTTACCGCTGAAATAGCAGCGGCACTTTTACCGCTGAATATGAAAACACGTCAAATTATGTAGGCGCCGACGGCAAATTTTCCGCAGCGGTAAATGTTTCCAGTGTGTAAACCAGCCTACACTGCGCTGAGTTCCAGTGTCGTAGCGATTTCGATCATAAGACAAAACGGGTATGTGAAACAAGTATCAAAAGGGTAAAAACAATCCCTTCCGTCTAGTGCCCGCAGTCTTTCAAACCCCATTACAAGAGGGATGGCATTTACCTTACTCCTTCTGCGTTCAGGAAGGAATATTTTTTTCCTTGTGTCGGAGTCTCAGTGGTCTGTGGATCTTGGCTTTTGTGCCGCAGAAAGCAGTGAGCGTCGGCGTGTGCCGAGACAGCCCGGTAGCTGTCAGGTAGCCCGCGGCTACTGCAAGACAAAGGCGGTCCGCTGCCAACAACACAAAGGAGGAAGGTGATTAGCGGCGCAGGTAGACGAGGCATCAGCAGCAACAGGCCCTCCTCTTCTCATCGCACGGTACTCTTGTCAGTAGGGTTCGGATCTTATGACCAAAAAATTACAGAAGCAAATATGACCGGTAAAATGACAAAATATTACCAAACTTTTATATTTACCATACATCAAAACATGCTCAGTTATACGTCGTTTATTTAATCTAGTAGCGTCACTTTCATGTTGACAGAATAATTTGCTTCCGTGCATTCACAGTTCCATTGGGAAGTTAAGTTTTAAATCGCTTTGTTAAAATCAATTTAATTTCACGTAATTTACAGAAAATAAGTGTTTCGTCTGTACTCGAATACTCCTCTCCAAATTCCTTTACGTAACTTCGCATTGTCAGAAAATTTTGTTTTTCGGAATGGCGATACTCACTAATCCACTGCAGATTTAACATAGACAGATAATTTCCAAAAGTATTGGCGACAATGAGACACTGATAGGCGCGGCTCGACACAGGCATGCTGCTGCTGCATTGTCAAGATTAAAAGGCATACAGAACATTAAAGTTTAGAGAATGACAACAATTAATTTTTGACTGGTGAATTATGACCAAGTCAGTGACAATTAGTTTTTTTTTTTTTCTTTCTATTACGTATAATAGGAATACGGTTCTGTGAATAATTATCTTAGTTTTTTATATGTAACATCTAGTGAATTCCTGGTACTATTAAAAAATTACCAGATTTTTCCTCAAAATATTACCATAAATATTATCTTAATATGACCAAAGTAGAAACTGGCCTCAATATGAATTTATATGCTATATATAATACATTTAATTACACTCAGAAACGTTCAGTTAATGTTTAATTCAGTATTAGAGCTGAAAAAGAAACCAAGAAGAAAATATGACTTATTATAAAGATCCGAACCCTACTTATCAGTATCTCTGCTTGTTCCGTGATTACGTGTGTCAGTGAGAAACAAAAAGTACACAGTTCCAATCCCTCTCAGGGATGACATTTCACAAGGCCAGGTGTGTGATGGAGTGATTCGAGGAATACAGGGGTGAGTTGCAATTAATGTGCTGGCCCCCCAACTTGCCAGGTCTGAACCCGATCAAACACATCTGGGGTATGATTGAAAGTGGCGTCAGAACTCAGCACCCCCTCCCCCGGTATTTGCGCGAATGAGGTGACTTGTGTGTGCAGATGTGGTGCCAACTCCCTCCAGCGACCTACCAAGGACTCATTGCTTCCACGCCAAGTCGCGTCACCGCTGTTATCCGTGCCAGAGGCGGACATACCGGCTATTACGTAGGTGATCATAATGTTCTGGCTGATCAGTGTATATCATGCAGCTGGCACGTTAAAAATATAAAGTGCTGTTTCTAAATCAAATTCGTATAAATAATGCTTTCCTGAAAGTGAAGTATACAAATGTGAATTAAAACGAAAGTCTCAGACGACAAAAATTCTTCACTCTCGTTAGTTTCCTGCAAGCTGGCTCCAGCTTAACAAATTTATTACAGGCAATATCTAAAACACTAGGACGGAGTACGCAGCCTTAAAATAGAAACGCCGGGAATAAAATCTAAGCTTTGCAGCTGAATATGAAATGTCACGTAACTTCTATGAAGCTAATTAATATCTTTCACATGGAGAGAGATCCACTGATGATATGAAAACGCCTTCTACATGCTATCACGATGATAATCATTCCAGGTAGCCAAGGCGTCGGTGGCTGACACGGAGGAAGTTTTAAATCCTCCTAAGCAACTGTTTCGGGAAATTTGACGTGGGTTGTTCCTCTTTGTCTTCACCATTGTTGGAAGGATTTGCGTTACTGTTTGTGATGTCTGTTCAGTGTAAGGTGTTGCAAGCGTTGTGAACCGAATAATGAAATAAGAGAGAGGGTAGAACTCGGTGTCGGCCTACTCTTCAGAAAGCCGCCTTAGAGTCGACAGGTTCAATGTCCCTGCGCGTATTCGACAGGTATACCACCGAGGCTAACGCCGTACAAGAAGGCCAACACCGTCAAGGCGTAACGACCTGAAACAGTGATACGCACTATTTCATACGAAGCCATTTCTATTAATTTCTTTGTAACGGCAATTGCTTTGACCTGAGTTGGGAGATTTGAGAATTTCCTTCGGTGACTTTTTGAGTGAATATAATCTGTTGATCACAACTCTCCGGCCGCTTTTTGCTCCGAGGAGTTATGTGGCAGCTTTGAGGAAACGTCCAGGCACCAAGAATTGAATTTTGACCAGCAGTCTACTCAGCATGGTGTGTGAGTGGTATCTGCTCAGGCCTCACATTCGGGAGAACAAGGTTTCGAATCCCCGTCGGACCATCAAGAATTTTTTCGTGGCACTCCAGGCGCACGCCTGGATGGTTTCATCAAAAGACATTGCTTCTTATTCCTGGCAACCGATCTTTCTCGCCTCTAATGTCCACAACGTTGATGAGAGGTAAAGCAATAAGCACAAAAAATAGAAATAAACAACGCTTCATCTGTTTGTAATCAGTCGCTCCAACGACTGAGCCAACACCGATCGCAGAGCGATCAAGTGTAGCTAACCAAGATGTAGAAGGACCCAAACTGAATCGAAAACTGATCTTGTGAAAGAAGCATTCGGTCCAGGAACGCAGCTTATTCCACAGTCAAAGTTTTTACGGTGACCTACGGATACTAAGCACTAATGTCAATTACATATCAACATTTAAAATTTAGCACCGGACGGGGGAAGGTGTCGTTTGCGCCACTTGTTTGTTAGTTTTTTTTTTAACTGCTTTATGTCTCTCAACAGCGAGATCTTTAGAGACAGGAAAGCATGGGCGCCAGGAATGAGAAGGAATTCAGCCATGGCCTTTTTAAGGAAGCATCCCGGCATTTGCCTGGAGTAATTTGGGAAACCATGGAAAACCAAAATCTGGATGCCCGGACGGGGATTCGAACCGCCGTCCTCCCGAATGCGAGGCCAGAACGCTAGCCGTTACACCACCACGCTCGGTGCGCCACTTGTTAATGGCGTTTGGTTTGCGGCGTATTTCGCGTCTGTCGTCGATTACCGTAATCCAGTAATCTACAGGGTAAGGAGATTATACACTCCTGGAAATTGAAATAAGAACACATTGACGCCGGTGTGTAAGACCCACCATACTTGCTCCGGACACTACGAGAGGGCTGTACAAGCAATGATCAAACGAGACGGCACAGCGGACACACCAGGAACAGCAGTGTTGGCCGTCGAAGGGCGCTAGCTGCGCAGCGGTTGGGCACCGCCGCAGTCAGTGTCAGCCAGTTTGCCGTGGCATACGGAGCTCCATCTCAGTCTTTAACACTGGTAGCATGCCGCGACAGCGTGTACGTGAACCGTATGTGCAGTTGACGAACTTTGAGCGAGGGCGTATAGTGGGCATGCGGGAGGCCGGGTGGACGTACCGCCGAATTGCTCAACATGTGGGGCGCGAGGTCTCCACAGTACATCGATGTTGTCACCAGTGGTCGGCGGAAGATGCACGTGCCCGTCGACCTGGGTCCGGACAGCAGCGACGCACGGATGCACGCCAAGACCGTCGCATCCTATGCAGTGCCGTAGGGGACCGCACCGCCACTTCCCGGCAAATTAGGGACACTGTTGCTCCTGGGGTATCAGAGAGGACCATTCGCAACCGTCTCCATGAAGCTGGGCTACGGTCCCGCGTACCGTTAAGTCGTCTTCCGCTCACGCCCCAACATCGTGCAGCCCACCTCCAGTGGTGTCGCGACAGGCGTGTATGGAGGGACGAATGGAGACGTGTCGTCTTCAGTGATGAGAGTCGCTTCTGCCTTGGTGCCAATGATGGTCGTATGCATGTTTGGCGCCGTGCAGGTGAGCGCCACAATCAGGACTGCATACGACCGAGGCACACAGGGCCAACACCCGGCATCATGGTGTGGGGAGCGATCTCCTACACTAGCCGTACACCTCTGGTGATCGTCGAGGGGACACTGAACAGTGCACGGTACATTCAAACCGTCATCGAACCCATCGTTCTACCATTCCTAGACCGGCAAGGGAACATGCTGTTCCAACAGGACAATGCACGTCCACATGTATCCCGTGCCACCCAACGTGCTCTAGAAGGTGTAAGTCAACTACCCTGGCCAGCGAGATCTCCGGATCTGTCCCCCATTGAGCATGTTTGGGACTGGATGAAACGTCGTCTCACGCGGTCTGCACGTCCAGCACGAACGCTGGTCCAGCTGAGGCGCCAGGTGGAAATGGCTTGGCATGCCGTTCCACAGGACTACATCCAGCACCTCTACGATCGTCTCCATGGGAGAATTGCAGCCTGCATTGCTGCGAAAGGAGGATATACACGGTACTAGTGCCGACATTGTGCATGCTCTGTTGCCTGTGTCTATGTGCCTATGGTTCTGTCTGTGTGATCATGTGTTGTATCTGATCCCAGGAATGTGTATATAAAGTTTCCCATTCCTGGGACAATGAATTCACGGTGTTCTTATTTCAATTTCCAGGAATGTAGCTTACTACACATACCTGGAAAAAACTTTGTCAGAAATGGAAACCAGGAAAAAAATTCATAAAATTTCAGGTTTAACCCTGGGATCTAACAGAAAACCTACGAACCAACTCTTTTCTCATTTTCTGTGTAATGGTTCTCCTTCCTCCCCTTCAGTCCAGCGTTACAGTCTCAATATATGGCTTCTTTGCATGGATATCTGCCAAATAATCTTCTTTTTTCTGCACTATTTAACTGTTGGCAACAGTTTATTCAAAAAAATTAAGTTTTCTTATTTGTTTCAGAAGAGAGAAAATAAAATAATTTACAAAAAATGACTGAAAATAGGATATTTATCTTTTCACAATAAAAGCGTTATTCTCATTTTTTCGATACTTCTTCGTTGGGGAAAACTTCTACAAACAAATACCTGCTTGTATCTTGAGGGACGAAATATAAACAATCTACTAAATAAATGAGTTGGAAATAAAATACGTAGTTTCTTTTTAGTTAGAATAAAAGCAAAAGCTTGTAATGTAAATAGCCAAGATAAGGCTTGTTTTCCCGCGGCTTCTGTGGCCTTTGAGGACCCGCTGTAGATAAGTCCCTGCAGCGCCAGCCAGAGTCATTTCCTTTGGGATTGCTAATTGCGCTACGATAATCCGCGGTTCTAATCCACGTTGAACTATAGGTTCTCCTTAGCCGGAATAATTGCTTGCTTCGGATAGGCGACTAAAACAGAGACGTGCTGAGCAGCCGGTAAGAAATTACGTCACTAAGACCACACGAAGTTAAAACAGTTATCAGTTCTAGTTTAAAATAGTCACGTTTCCTCTCTTGAGAAGGGTTCTTTATTTGTAGTAAGCAATTAGGAAAAACGTAATACGGGATAGTAATAATTTACGAACTCTTTTCTGTCACTTTTCGTTCCAATTTACAAATATTTGTAATTTCAAATTTGTATTACCTTTCTTGCTTACTACTTACTGTAAAACGGTGCGACCTCATCAAAGCGGCATTACTAAGCAATCAGAGACTCAAAATTTCTCTGACTAATGTAAATTCCAAGGTATTTAATGAGTTAAGCAGAGTTATTCAAAATTACTGTCAAGATTCAAAAATTCTGTGAAAATTATAAATTGAGATAGCAATAAGAATGTTGCGTTGTTGTGCAGAAAAAAAATTACAACGTTTTTTCATCTATTATAAATGCCTATTTCTAATAGCTGCGGTGGAAATCTTCTGTGATCCACTTTCGATTTCGACAAGGAAGATGTTATCTGCTTTTTTTTTTAACAGAAACATCCGGTTTCTGAAAAAGCAAGTGGATCCAGCCGAAATCTTGTCCGAAAGTGACGTTGGACAACGGTAACAGTCGGAGTTTGAAGAAAATCGAGAGTGACAAATGCATTATACTGACTGTTGACCTCCAAACTGACACCTGACGGCGACAATCCGAACTACTGGATTGCGGGCGTCAAGGAACAAAACATTGAGAGTTTCTTTAAGCTTCAGTAAAACAATCATACTGATATGCCTAATACTTTTCAAATAATAAATTCACAAAATTTGACAGTAATTTGTAATAACCATGTAGAGTCGTTTAGAAGCTCTTCCGGTAATTTCAAGTAATGAAATCATTGCAGGCGCTAGTCACTGTCACTCAATTTTTCATAAAAGTATTGAAATAAATAGCAATTAACCAGTTTGTGGGTCTAACGATAAAGAGATGAAAGAATTTTTTTTAAAGGATGTGGTAACATATGTATTAATAATTATCTCAGAGCATTAAAATGTGGGAGAATAGTCATTTGGACAGGGTGTCAAGCTGTACAGATCAACATGGAATGAAGATAAATGCCAAAAGGAGTCAGAAAATAATGATTTAGAGGAAATGCTTATGAATAAATATATTGGCATAATTAATTTCAATACTATCCAATTGAAACTGCATCCTACTATGAATTGCTGATATTTCGACCGACATGCTTAGGCTTTCTTCCAAGACAAGAAGGGTGCACTGGTGTGTTCAACTACATCTTGACATAACATTTTACAATGAGATCAATTGGGCAGTTGATGTGGAGAGGCTGATGAAAAGATGTTAGGGAAATATAGGAATTGGCCTACAAAACCTTGGCCAGACCAATTGTTAATATAATCAAGCAAAAGGGACCAACATTATAGGTATCAAATACAGGAGTTGGGAGTGTATGCAGAGGAGGGCAGCTATATTGTTTGTGAGGAAGAGATGTGGCCGTGTGTTTACTGTGAAGCAGTTGGAGCGCCTGGTAGTGATCGCGTGCCGTGCGCAGCACACGATAATTCGGAATAAGTCTCCCCTGTCCCACGGCGCCGTTCATCACAGCGAACCAGTCGATAAGCGTAAATTCTGTCTGTGTAGCGACCGCCCCTCAGCGAGACCCCTTCCCACATTATTCAGGCCAGCCATAACGAACCAGATCCGGCCACGCTGACGCAAACGTTGGTCTACTCACGGCACCGACTGCCCTCTCTTCCTATAGTTGTCAAAATCACCACGCCGATTAAAGTAGTTTGTACGAGTGCCTAAAGCTTAATGTAGATTGTCAGAGATTTGCCATACCAAACGCTTCCACCAAGTACATCACTGTCTTTAAATGTATTTTCTTAATCATCCACTTTAATAAAATGCTTTACGCCTGAAAAGTGGACATGACTGCGAAAGATCGGCAACATTCGGTGATTCCGAAGACTCCCGAAATGTTAGTTATACCGGCCGCCACCACATCGCTGCTTGGAGAAATAGGAATTTCAAATAAATAACAGCGTTTGATATTATATGCACTTTTGTTGAAAGTAAATGCAAATTTCAAATTAATAACGCCATTTGATATTATTTGCTCTTAAATTGTTAAAAAGAAATGTATCTGCGAAGCCAATTTTCTGTTTTAGAGGTAGCTATAAAAAAACGTAGGGCAGATTTAAAAAAATATAGTGCTGGCCAGAGATTTAAAAAATTACAGCGTGACGTTAGTTTAAATGTACATGTTGTTTTTTGTTTATTTACGATGACCAGATGTAGAAATTCATCTAAGAAGAAAAGTATCTGATATCTACTATGCATTTTCCGTAGAAGTTACTAGAAACTGGTCACAACATATCCGAAGAATTTTTTTGACAGCAGATGAGAAATAGGAAACTTTATCAAAAATTCAGAAAAAGTCTAGACGAAACATGTCAATCAAATAAATAACAGTAATTCCCTTCTGAAATTATATTTTACTTAGAAACTTTTTGATAAAAATAAAAATATTCTTCATTTAAAATCAAATGCAGATATTTAAAAACAAATGCTCCGAGAATCTAATAAGATAAATATTATTCACATCATGAAAATTAACAATAAAATAGATGATAATTAGTTATTGGTTTTTCCTTAGAAACTTTTCCAGAACAATTCTTACAACCATCGCAGGTGATTCCCATCATTATTGACGTCAATTCAAACTAGTTTATACTGATAATGAAAAATAAATATTTTACAGACAGAATAAGTCGATAAGACGTGTCGTACTTGAGTGAAGTAAATGCTGTAAGAAAATGGCGGGCAGTAGCTCAATTGATTAAGGTGCGTGACAGGGTATGGAAATGTTTCTCCGGTATCAGCTGGAAGTTTTGTGTGCCTTGGAATTAACCTTCACTTCTTGCAAAGCTTTGTTTTTTTAATGTGAAATACCCTAGGACGGTAATTACGCTCTCTTTGACTTATAGTTCAGCCTCATTACCGCTTTAAAAGCATGAAAACTTAAAAGAGCTGGTTTGAGTGCCATCAGAAGGCAGGAAACGGGTGAAGAAAGTGTTAGATGTGGTTAGATATGCACTCAGAATGAGACCTGCTTATATATTTGAAGAAAGCAAGACAGTTCCATTACAATAACTTTAGTATTACTTGATTTTAGGTAAAAAGGGACGGGAAAGTCTTGATTTGTAGGTGAGGGAGTCAGGCAGTTATAAAGGAAAGTTATCCACTTTAATAAAATGCGTTGTGCCTGGAGACTGGGTTCACCTCAATAGCTCGGTACCCTACAGCGAGTCTTTTTTTTTTTTTTTTTTTTTTTTGGCTTTAGCCTTAGGCTAATTTAGCCAGTTACATGGGGTAATGGTGCTCTTGTATTTATATTATGCCTTTAGTTTTCGCCACATACATGTAGATTAAGCTAATCGCTTTCTTATTGGGCGTGGCGAGAGTTATGATCACATCTGCGATGTTTTCTATGTGAAGAGCGTCTTTTAATAAGGTTCTTCTATATTCTCGGTGGCGCCTACATCTTAGAAGGAAGTGGTAGATGTCCTCCACTTCGTCACAGGATTCGCAGTTCGGAGAATCCGAGACCTTCATTAGAAATTTTTTATCATTTAGCCAGGTGTGGCCCGTTCTTAATCTACTAATCAGCGTGATTGCCTTTCTATGCAGATCCACTTCCTGGAACCATGGTTTCATCGTAACTTTACTGGCGATGGCGCGGTACCATAGCCCTTTCCCTTGGGCCTTTTCGTTCCACTTTCTTTCCCATGCGTTGAGAGCTCTTGCTGAGGCGATCGTTCTGAAATCGGTATAAGGCACTGGTATGTTCTCAGTATCGGGAACCTGGAGGTGTCGTCGAGCTATTTTGTCCGCTAGCTCGTTCCCTGTCACTCCCACGTGACCCGGGATCCATTGTAGGCACACTTCTATGCCTCTGTGTATGGCTTTCCACAGTTCTCTGCCAACTTCATATGTCAGGTAGTTTCTGCACTGGCCTTTAGGAATGCCTATGATAGCCTGTAAGGCACTTTGGGAATCCGAACATATCACTGCTTTTGTCTGTACTGACCGTTGTATATATTGTATGGCCCTCAGGATTGCGTACATCTCGGATGAGAAGATTGAGAATTCTGCCGGCAATCTACAAGCTTCATAAACGCCACAGTCTGCATCGACCCAAGCAGCCGCGCTGGTGGATTGCATTACCCTTGATCCATCGGTAAATACTTTCCGCCATTCCTTCCATCGTGTGTTCAAGGTTTCTAATGCCCATTGCTTCAATTCTAACTGAATGGTGGTTTTTTTGTCTACCGAGCCCTTGATCAAGGACAGGTGGATTCGCGACGAGATCTCCGCCCTTTGCCACGTATCTTCTTCGCTGAACATCTCGTTGATTCTCCTGTCTGTGTATATTCCACAGGGCCGTTGTCTGAA